>CAMTZB010000025.1:11246250-12480000 GCA_947086495.1 Morpho achilles | reverse complement strand
AAAAAAATAAAGTTAAGACTAAAGTAGAATAATTTCAATTGTTGGACACATAAAGAATTCAAATAATTTTACAATGGGATGTTGCCTGTTTTATGAAAATATATGAATTATCTAAACTAACTTGTGGCGCTAACACTATATAAAGAATCAAGCACATGATACACCATAACACAATACCAACCACTGACTTACATAAATATTACAGAAAATATTTTCATCTTTGAATGATAATCAACAACTAGCATATAAAGTTTTGAGATATGTTCATGTTACAATCACACACTTTTACTATCAAATCTACTTTATTTTAGTCTTTCTTTTGAATTTGGAACAACATTTAAAATAAGACATACATAACAATCTTCAGGAATTTGAACAGATATAACAATAATAAATAACACTGCTTATAAAATAAAATTAAATAAATCTCATAAACTCTTCATAAAATTTAAGGCTCTATATTCATATCAGGAGCATATCAGCTGTAGATTTATTTCCAGGAAAGCCCTATGTCTTAAAACTTTTAAAAACTCTTACAATAACATGATTATGTGGACCCATATTATAAAAAATACATATTAGTAGATAAAAAGACGACAAAAATAATTAAAAGTATTATACTTTAGAGTATAATTATGTAACTATTGTTCAAGGCTCAGAATATAAAAGTAATAAAAAGGTATGTAAATTACAATAATGTAAAATCATAATATTTCAAACACCAGGCAGTGTGAAAATGGAAGATATGTATATAATTGCAAATTAGCATTCAAACAAATATATATTTCAAAAAGGTTACTTACGATTAGCTAACTCTTTCCTTAAGTTTTCGACCTGCGTTATTACATCCTCTAAAACTTTGTTTGTATGGTCATTAAGTGCAGTGAATTTTGATTTAGCTTTGTCCAAGTCTTGTTCGACTCCCATACAAGAATCCATTGTTTTAAGTTGATATTTATGCCCCTAAAATTTCTCTTCGATACCTTTTGTAAAAAATTTTAGGAGGATGCTTCAGCAAAATATTGTTATTCGAAAAGTTATACTTCTGTCTAAAATTATTAATACACAAAATATATCTTCAACTTTCAAGTATTTCCTTTGTACAAAATTTGTTTTCAATCTGTTTTAAAGTGTATCTTGTTTTTGTCTATGCTATTACTCTAGTTAGTAGTCTATGCTATTACTCAACAAAATCCTTGACGAACGACCAATAACAAGAAAAAAAATTACAGCTACAATAATAAAATAAAGTCCCCCAAAAGCTGTGTCTGTAAGTGATCGATTTTCTCAAAATCTAGTGAATGGATTTTTGTACGGTGTTTACTTAAAGGTAGTGCTATTCTTCCGAAAGGTTTAGGTTAAAAGTACATTACGGTTTTAAGTACATTATGTTGAAGAGGTAACGCTTAAAAAAACTTGCTGGGAAAAGCCCGCTGGTAGCTAAAGCCTATAGTCGCGTGTGCCACGTAAACCAACAGAGATATATTTAGTAATGTACTAATGAATTGTAAATCTACAAAAACGCCCACTATCGCATATTCATATTCCTTATGATAAACTCACAATAACTATGTACTTTATGTTCAAAATTTGAATTAAAAAATATTGTTATTATCGAGACTGTTTTCTTCTGTTCAGTATCAAATCTGCAGGCATGCGTTCTTTTTCGTCTATGTATGCTTAGGTAATAGGTATAATTCAGTTTCTTAGCATTTTCGACATATTTTTAATATATCTTTTCTATAGTTTTTTTTTTCGAACACTAACTAAGGTTGTTAGCCATGAAGGCTTTGACAGCGTCACCGAGAGAGTGGGCGAGCGCAGAAGCATCGCCGAGGGTTGAGCTGGGAGAGCGGGTCTCGAAAGAGGCCCGCAGCATCCTGGGAGCGTCGCCTTAAGGGTAAAACATTCTTCCTTATATAATTCCAGTCCTTTTAACTTTGTATGAGATAATATCTATGGTATGAGTTCTGTTACTCTGTGATTTGATATTGATTCCATAGATAATATAAGATTAAGAAATAAGAATAGATTCTGTTTGATTTGTCTATACTCTATGGACTTATTGCACAATTTTTGTGTTCCCTTAGGTTATATTTCTTGTTTAAACTATTTTTAAGTTAATAAAAGTGATTGAAAACAAAGAAAAATGGCACAGAGTAAGTTAAATGATATGGCAGGAAAATTTGCGAAGGGTGGACCACCTGGTCTCGGTATCGGATTGAAGGTGGCTGCCGTCCTCGGCGCAGCGGCTTATGGAGTTTCACAGTCCCTATTTACTGTTGAGGGTGGCCATCGCGCTATAATGTTCAATAGAATCGGCGGGATACAACAACATGTAATGACTGAAGGACTTCATTTTCGTATTCCTTGGTTTCAATATCCAATTATATATGATATTAGATCACGACCTCGCAAAATTTCTTCCCCGACCGGTTCCAAAGATTTACAAATGGTAAATATATCATTGAGAGTTTTGTCTCGCCCTGATTCAGGCAGTCTGCCTACTATGTATAGGCAACTAGGTACAGACTATGATGAAAAAGTTTTACCTTCTATCTGTAATGAAGTCTTAAAGTCAGTTGTTGCTAAATTTAATGCCTCTCAGCTTATTACTCAACGACAACAAGTATCACTTTTGATTAGAAGAGAGCTGGTGGAAAGGGCAGCTGACTTTAATATTATTTTGGATGATGTGTCACTCACAGAACTGAGTTTTGGCAAAGAGTATACTGCAGCAGTAGAAGCTAAACAAGTAGCGCAACAGGAGGCTCAGCGTGCTGCTTTCGTTGTTGAAAGAGCTAAACAGGAACGCCAACAGAAGATTGTTCAGGCTGAAGGAGAAGCAGAAGCTGCAGAAATGTTGGGAAAAGCTATGGGAATGAATCCAGGTTATTTAAAATTACGTAAAATTCGTGCAGCTCAAAGTATCTCAAGAATGATTGCACAGTCGCAAAATAGAGTGTTCTTACCAGGTAACAGTTTGATGATCAATCTACAGGATCCATCCTTTGATGATTTGTCTGAGAAACTAACAAAAAAGAAGTAACATGAGGCTGAGAAAGAGTATGCCATTAGCCTGGAGCCTGCAAGTACTCTTTCTGACAAAGAAACTGCAGTTATAATTACTGGCGCTGCTTCAGTTGCTATTTAACTATAAATTTTTTCTGTCCTTCAAGCATTTTAAAACATGTGTATAAGAAATATGACTGTCTTGTATTGTGTTTAAATGTTGCATTTCAAAGTTATATAGTTGTAGGATTAGTGTGTATAAAAATCGGTTGATGTAATAAAAATAAAAATGATCATTGTTTTTTTTAATATATCTTAAGTATTAAGTACATTTAACATTTCTTAACACTTAACATATTGCACCCATGTAAATAATGATTTTTTTTACTTGTAAGACTCCATTTTAAAACAGCCTTTTTTGTTATGTACAAATTGAACACTGCAGCAAGAAATATTTTTTCTGCATTTACAAAAAAATGTGGCATATTGGAATTAGTATTTTTAACAGCTGTTTCAGTAGGTCCTGTATAACCAGAAAATAACATAAAATAGAGGACTTATTTAGACTTACCAGATATGATATAATAATAATTTAAACCACCACCAAATACCACTATGGCTACTCACAATAAACTACATATTTAGTAATTGTTGACTATGTCAAGTGTAGTCTTAAGGCTAGCCCAATAGAACCACAGGGTAATCATAATAAGCACTGGAAAATACCCTGCTTTGCCTTGTACCTGTTATACACAGTATAGTTTATCAGTGGGGAAAAAAATATTTCCTGGTTAAGAATAAATTGTTATCCACTGTCAAAATACATCAAGAATACAATAGATTTAAGTAACTAGCTCCATATCTCACTTCTTAATTATTCACTGTTTTAAGTCAAGGCCTACAAAAAGTGTTCTGTTTAAGGGTTTTACCACTATATTATTAATAATTTATGTTAAAGAGTATATTTTATCATTTTGATCAACACTCAGAGACAAAAAGCACAGTTCAATATTATAGTTCATATGATTATGAATAAAATGACAGAAAGTATCAATATTTTATTATAATTATGAGCTTTGTGATAATATTAATCAATTATATAAATAATTGTGAAGAGTCAGTTCCAAAGTGGCATTGTTGGCTGAAAATGATGGGGTAGAAGGTAATAAATTCATACTAATATTATTAATACAAAGTCTGCCAGTAACACTTCCAGTGTTAATCACCTGGTAGAATATTATTTAAGTTTGGTGCAATTGAACTTTATATACTGAGTTAACATATAGGATACCAGATTTCTATTCTTACTTCAGGAATATAATAAAAAACACATAAATAAGAGTATATACATTAAAGTTGACTCAAACAGTGCTAATAAGTATTTAAGTTTAGTATTAAAACAAAAATATGAACAAAACAATTTATTGCACAGTAAGATAAATAATAAACTAAATATTCATATTTCAAATTTACTTCTTTAGAGAAGAGGGCTGAGGAAGTCTATATTTGGACATCTCAATTTCAGCTTCAAAGTAGCTCATGTTGTCATAACAAAAGTATTCCGGCACTTTGTAAGGACCCGATTTATTTGGATCAACACCGGGACCTAGAGGCTCTGTAGCAGAATGAACAACTGCACTGCTAAGACCTGGAACACTGACTGTTACAGGCGCTGATCGTGTTGGAACAGATGAAGAAGTACCCTGATTTTGTCCGCTTCCCTCACTATGAAATCTTATCAAGGGTCTTAATATATTATTCCGCAAAGATCGTGAAAGCATCTTTAGATTTTAAGGTAATATATTACACAACAAAGAATTTGTGATAAATGCCAAAAAATCTTTATAATATTATTTACAGAATACTAATTTATTATTAGTCTGTGAATATCAATGTCACTCTGGAACAGTTGTCACTGGTTGTCACTGTCAGTGTATATCTAGTCTGTGGTAATAATATCGAAATCTTTAACAAATATCGCTGTTATATTTTGACGACTAGGAGATGGCGATAATGTTGGTTAAATACTATGAATTAGTAAGGTTGAATCGTCAAATAGCATGATAATTTAATTACCTCGTGGCTGTAATTGTCGCAGAAGAAAGCTTCTGCAATTTATAGGTACATTAGGAAAGAAGTCAGTCGCAAGGTATTTAGATAAAGGCAGTACGTTATTAAGTTCGACACGGCATTACTTACGTTGGTTGGAATGTCCTACAACGGTCCAATGAGCTGAACTCATGAAAGTGGTGATGATCTCCTTTTATGTCGTGCTCAATATTCTGTGTCTGTGGATTGAGCGATTTCAAGCACCGCTGAAAAGTTTTCCGATAGACGTAACATTTGGTGATCTCGATGTATCGATTAGAAGACGGGAGATGCCTTTATTTAGATTTAGAGTCTATATCTTACAGATGCTATTTGGATTGCAATACGTAATAGTCTCACAATATGTCCATTACCAAAAGCGAAAACGAGTATAGTTAGTTCTTATTCTATATAATTTATTATTCGAGTTACTTCCAATTGTAGCTATTCTATACTGGACTTTAAGCCCCTTTATAACTATATTTTATTTTACTTCTATATTTCCTATTTATGAAGGTTTACTTGATAATCACTTGGCAGGCAAAATTATGATCCCAGTGGTGGCTAGCTTCATATTTGCTACCTGATATTAAGATCAGGTAGAATATACTTATACTGCCCCCGGCCCCGACGGTATACCTGGGCGCGCCTGGTCTCTTGCCCTGGGTCCATTGGAGTCTGGACTCAGGGCGACGTTCAGTGCCTGCCTCGAGCAGGGCCTCTTTCCCGGTAGGTGGAAAACGGGGAGACTAGTTCTGCTCTGGAAGGAGGGAAGAACGGCCGATACACCCTCTGTGTATCGGCCCATTGTCTTGCTGGACGAAGCGGGGAAGCTGCTCGAACGCGTAATAGCTTCCCACATAGTCCAGCACCTCCGGGAGGTAGGGCCTGACCTCAGTTGCCTCCAGTTCGGATTCTGCCAGGTCAAGTCCACCCTCTACTGTATCGAGGGTGTGAAACTTCTGGCAGAGGAGGCAACAACCCGGCGCGAGGTGGTGTTGGCGGTGTCGTTAGATATCGCTAACGCATTCAACACCCTGCCCTGGGGAGTGATTAAGGAGGCCTTACGCTTCCATCGTATCCCCATGTACCTGCAGCGTGTGGTCAGTAACTATCTGGCTGACCGCGCTGTTAGGTACCCGACGGCTGGGGGTGGATGGAAGGAGCGGAAGATGTCGTGCGGTGTTCCACAGGGGTCGGTTCTTGGCCCCCTCCTGTGGAACATCGGCTACGACTGGGTGCTGCGTGAGCAAATGCTTCCGGGGGTGCGACTGTTCTGCTATGCAGACGACACCCTCGTGACTGCTCGCGCGAGCACCCACTGGGAAGCCCGAGTGCTGGCGACCGCGGCCACGGCTCACGTTGTGGCCCGGATTCGCCGGCTGGGACTGGGGGTGGCCTTGGAGAAATCCGAGGCTATTTGCTTCCACAGGTCTCGGATGGCGCCCCCAGTGGCCTCCCGGTTGGTGGTGGGCGGGACGTCCATCGAAATCTCGGGTACATTACAGTACCTGGGATTGTTCCTCGACAGCCGATGGACGTTCGAGGCCCACTTCCGGCGGCTCGCCCCTAAGTTAACGGTGACCGCCGGAACCCTGAGCGTGCTCCTCCCGAATTTGGGAGGGCCCAATGCAGGCTGCCGGCGCCTATACGCCGGGGTGGTTCGGTCGATGGCCCTGTACGGCGCCCCCGTATGGGCGGGGTGGCTGAGCGCCAGATCCTTGCCTCTGCTGTGCAGAGCGCAGATGGTCATGGCGGTCAGACTTGTGTGGGGCTACCAGAACATCTCCGGCGAGGCGGCCTTGCCCCTGCGCCTTGGCCGGGTCCCCTCCATGGGATAAATATAAATAAATATAAATAAATATATGGGACACTTACACACACGGTCGTCCGTCCCCAAAGTAAGTAACTTAATACTTGTGTTATGGTAGACAGACAACTGGTGAATATATACTTATATAATTTCTAAATACATACTTAAATACAAATAAACACCCAGGCTCAAAGACCAACATATTCATTTTTTTATTATAGAAAATGTTGGCCCTCGGCGGGAATCGAACCCGCGACCCGCGTAACTGAAGGCAGGATCACTACCCACTGCGCCAACGGGCCAGTCATCTAGAGGCCGAGGTGCTAGCTCAGGCCTACCGCCGTAGAATCGAAGCCCGTTCACCGGGGGGAGACTTAGCGGCGGTAGAGGTAGATTGGCGGAGGGCAGCTCAGGAAGAGCTCCTCCGTCAATGAAGGCAGCTGCTTGAATCGCCCAGTGCAGGAGCCTGAACGATTTCGGCCATCCAGCCCATTCTCCAGGGCTCGATCGCCAGGAGGCATGAGGTCCTCACCTTCCGCCTGACAAAGGTGCTTTCCGGACATGGTTGTTTCGGGTGGTATCTGTGGAAGGTGGCCCAGCGCGAAGCGACTGGTGAGTGCCACGAGCGCGGCGCCGACTTTGACACGGCGCTGCACACGCTCGCAGACTGTTCAGCTTGGGCGATTCAGCGAGCGGAACTCGTGGCACAGGTGGGGCACGATCTCTCCCTGCCCACTGTGGTTCGCGCCATGGTGGACAGAGAGCGATAGTGGGTAGCGATGGCCTCCTTCTGCGAGGATGTTATCTCGCGGAAGGAGGCGGCGGGGCAGATCCGAGAAGTCGAGTCCTTGGATCCAATCCGCCGCAGCGGAGTGCAGACGACTCGCCGAAGTCCGTCGCATGCCACCCTGACGGGGACCTCCGAGCGATCCGAACGGGGCTTTATCGGACGCTCGCTGGAGTTAGGTTCCCGAGGCGTTCGAAGCATCCGGTGCTCCCGATGCATCGTCCAGCGGAGGGAGGGGCCACTTTCAGAGAGGCCCCGACCCAGAGGTGGTGCACTCTGGGATACAGAGTTGCTGCTGGCGGGGATGGGGGTAATGTCTTTATAGGTACCCTATCCCCGCCACCAGCAGCGTAGTGGAGCACACAGGTTATTTTAGTCGGTGCGAGTCCGACATAACCGTCGCCTGTCCCCGTCGGGCGGCGGTACCCATAAGGGGTATTTTCCTGTTTAAAAAAAAAGAAAAGCCTATCACTTATAAATTAGTAATGAGCTCCGGGAACGGATTAACACATATTTTCTATAACTCAGTTCTATATATGCATATAATCTACAAAGTGTAGCTACCCTATATTATTTTAGTTTGTACAGTCTATACGGTGTAACGCGTAGAAGTATATTTTAATTTTGTGTCCATGAAAATAAGGCAATATTATATTTTATTTAAATGACTAGTCAAAAATAACTTTAAAAAGTTAGGATTTAATTAAACTTAATTTAATTTATTTTGCGCTTCATCATTTGTATAGAGCAATAACTGACTGAAGTCTACAAATAAGATTTGATTCCATCTCTGTCTGTTTTCTTAAATCTCGCTTACGCACGATGTACGAAGTTGTCTATGGATCTTTTTCACGACTGTTTTGGATAGTTTATCTACCTTGCATTTTCGCCGATTATTTGGAATTAGAGTGGAAAATGTGTATGATTTAAGTTTTATCGGTTACTTTAAAGTGCAATTATGTGTTCTGATTGTAGTTAAGTGTCATGCATTGAAAACAAAACCGTAAAACGCTTGATCAGCCATTTACATGAAAGGTAAGTACAAAAAATTAGTACCTCAATATTTTTTGTTTTGATTTATAAGTACAGTTTCATCTTTCTGATTAAGTTATTCAGCAGAATAATATGTTAATAATCTAAGTTTATCGTAAGTTTATGTTATTAGACATTTTTAAGAATTTATGCACGTATCGTTGCATATAATATTATTCTTATGTATATCGTTGCCGCTATTTTGCGATATATTTATATAGCTATGCGTATTAACCGGCCAAGTTTAGGAGGGTTGTGAAACATACGTTCCTATTTACGTAGACTGCGTAGCAGCGGACTACGTTATCCTGTATATTTAATGCTATTAAAGCGCGTTTTGCAATTGAGTGACTGATATATTTACTTTAAAGTGAAAATCAATAATAGTGTGATACGTTTGGTATTTTATTTTCAAAAATAGACTTAATAAATTTTAAAATGTGAAGTCTTTGTGGCAGAAAGAGGTTGTGTCAATAGCTTTCATTATTAATTCTATTTTTTACTCTGTGGTTTTATTTCTATTTTTTAGTGTAGCTATCAATAGCGGGAACATTTTTCTGTATTTCTTAAATTTTAATGCTCGTTTATTAATAATAAGAGTCCTCTATATTACGGATTTCTATAGCAGCTTTGTGATTTCTAACTAGATATGTTCATTAGTATGTGATTAAATATTTATACGAAATTGATGAAATGGCGGATGCGGTGCCTGTCTCTGATGTTTTGTGCGAGGCTATGGAATATTTGTCGAAATTAGGTTCCAATTTAAAAGTTCGTTCAGAAAGCCTCAAAGAGAAAAGAATACGCAAAGATAAGTTACGAAATACCCATGCAGTACAAAAAGCTGCGAATAAAGTTCTTTTGATATGTGAATTGGCGAAAAAATCGCTCGAGAACGTCGAAACCGGTGTTACAAAAGTATTAAAACAAATCGATCATACTAACGATTTATCTAACAGCGATGGCGGGAATTCAAGTTATAAATCTTCCAAGCTCGCTAAACACGATAATTATGATTATATCGTGTATAAGTCTCGTAAACTGAAAATTCGCAAAAAAGTTGATATCAAGCATTTCACATCTGTAAAAGTGTATGCTAAGCCAATGACTATATCTATGCAAGATAGGTATCCAGTGTATTTTGATTGTGAACTGTATCGTTTAAGAAATAAAGAGGATTCAAATCCAGCCAAAGTAGGCGAGAATCTATGTGAAAATCAAGATAATAGCTTTGTGAACACAAACAAAATAACATCCCAAGATAAACAAACAGAACAAGAAATGTGTGATATGAGAATTGCTCAAAATGAACAAATTGAAAATGATGTAGATGATGAGGAAGCATCTTTCAGTAGTCAAACTTTGTGTCAAAAGTCAAAACCATCAAGTGAGTTATGTAACAGTGAAGATGACAGATCTCTCAATGAAATATCACATAGAAAACGGAAAAGATCTAGAACAGTTGAGTCTGATCACATATCTTCTTCACAGGCAAATGAGGAAAGTGAATTATCAAAAAGGGATAGTGAAAACTCTAAAAGATCTCCCATCAGAGATTGTGACAAAATATCACAATCACAAGGAATTTCTGAAGCCTCAGACTGCAAAGCTAGTTTGAATTTTGCAGGTGACAATAGTAAGAATATAAAAGATACATCAGGCAGTGATGGTACACAAGAATTTCAACAAGTAGAATGTAGTAATAAATATACAAATAACAGTAAAGGCACAAAAAATTGTGAACCTTACAAGCATATAGGTAAATCTGCTAGATCTAACTCAAAACTTGATAATAATAAAAAGTTTAGACATATTAAAATAATAGATGATAGCTCTGAGAGTGATAAAAACAGTCAATGTTCAGAGGAAAATACAAACAGATGTGCAGACATAGACAGAAATGACAGTAAAAACATCTCTGGGAGTAACCAGGTTGATAAATACAATGACGATGTTAGTGATAAGAATGAATCTTCACATCTAAAAACTGATGATGTAGAAATGAGTAAAGAGATTTTGGTAGAAAGTGATTGTGAATTAAAAACTGCCAGTTCAGAAAATGGTATTGAAGAAAGCAAAAAGGACCATTCCGATACTGAGAGTATAAGTGAAAACATTAACAAAATCACAAACAATGCAGACACATTATTAAATGATAACATTTCAAAACCAAATTTAGACAACGAAAACAGCCAAAGTTCCAATTCAGGATCAAGACCATTTTTGAGGTGTATTAGTATTGATAAATTAATGAAACCTGATGCTAAGGTTAAGACAAAACAAGATAAAACTAAAAATATAGAAGCTAAGAAATCTCCAATTTCTAAAGCACAAAAGGTCAAAAAAAGAAATCCTAATGAAAACTCAAGAAGTTCAGATGTGTCAACTAAGGAATTTGAAAATGTGATGCAAAAAAGAGAAGAGGTTAAACAATTCAAACCCAAAAAATTCAATATTGTATTAAAAAGATTACCAGAATCATTGGAAAAAATTGCAGAAGTTTATAATCTGAAAAAAATTGTTGAAAATGGGTCAGTTATTTTTGAAGTATCATTAAAACTGGACAAAGAAAATGAGTCTCAATGTGACCAAAAAGCTGAGAAAGAATACAGTGGCACACCAGTTGATATAAATTCTGTTAAAAATGCATTGCTTGATGATTCAGATTCTGATAAAAGCAGAGATGTAGAAAGTGTCAATGAAATAACAAAAAGTGCACTTGATAAGTCCTGTTCAGAAAAAGAAAAGAATATTGAAAAATCATCAAAATTTGTAGATGAAAAACATGATGATGTTTCTTATACACAAGATAATAAAGCAGAGTCTGTTTTTAATGATGCAAAAGATGAAGAAAATGGCAAATTAAAACCATCTTTACAATGTGATTCTACAGATATCTACAGAACACCAAATAAAAAATCAAAAACTGATATCAGCACACCTCCTAGTAAAAGAAAACATATAATGGAAAGTATGCATGCTAAAAAGATGTTGTTGACATATTCTTCAAGTTCTGATACAGAAGATGAGCAACTCCGTAGTGCTTTAAAAGAGATTAGAGACTCCTTACTTAAAGAAATTTCAACTGATGAAGAGAAAGAGGATAAAAATGAAAATGCAAAATCAGAATCAGATAGTAACTCAATAGATATTAGAAAACGTTCAACAGAATCACCAAAAGCGTCAAAGAAGAAAAATATAAAGTCCAAATGCAGTTCTGCAAAGGTTAGAAGAGAGTGAATATTATTATTACATGTATATTTGTGGCATATGATGATACATTTAACATTATCTTTATTGAAATTCATCATATATGTAAATAATTTTTTGCTATACTTTTGTGTATGTAAAGTTGGATTGTGAAACAATATTGTAAATATCAACAATGTATTTAGTACATTTTAAGACAGTTAACTTCTAACTATTGATTGAATTTTAGTAACTTCTAATACATATGTTTGTTAGCATATTAGTAACAATAAATGTTAATGAAATTAAATATTAAGTACAACTTTGGACTTTCATTTGGAAACAAACATTTAATAATTAAACTATTGAAGACTAGTATTGGGTAGGGTTAACATTGTAAAACCTTAACATGCATTCAAACAGAAGTTTATTATATAACAATTATTACAGATGGGGCACTCTAAAACTAAAACTCGTGGTAGCAGCAGCCAAAATTCAGATACTCAAGAGTCCCATGACAAAGACATTGATGGGTAAATATTATGTGAATAGGGCATAATAGTTTTGTGTGGTTGTACTAAATAAATATATTTGATTAATAATTGAAAATCCAAATGTCTATGAGATCATATACATTTTGATTTGTTAAAATATCTCATAATGGCTTTAAGGACATCTGGCATGGTGTAAAAAAGGCTACTTCTACCATTTCGATTTATAGCAATGGTGTTGGGTACATCAGTGTTTCAATGCATGTAAAGTTTCAGTGTAATGTCTATGGTGGTAACTAATTGTATATATCCGCAGCAATCAATTAAAAATATCTTCACAAAGTATTTATCTTTACAAAATTGTCTCCAACGTTTTGCAGTATTTGTTTCATATATGGTTCACATTATAGTTTACAATTATACCTTTAATCTTAATTATATCCAATTATAAATTTTAGTTTACTAGTAGTCCAGCCACACGTTGATGTGGCTCGGTTTGACAAAAAAAATGCATGACATGCCACCAAATTTTACAAGATCATCTGCTAGGTAATTTAAAATATTGTGTGAAAATTTCATTAAAATTGGTCCAGCCAGTTTGGAGTCTATAAAGGACATACAGAGAAACATTCATTTTTGTCTATAAGAAGAAATTGGATATATAACTTAGTAAAGATGCTTTAATCTTTATTTAATTAACAGAGACAAAAAAATATAAAATTACATTTTGAAGTATACCTATTTAAAAAAAATCCTATAATGACAACCAAAGATTACAGTGGTAGGTGTACAAAAAATTTATACAATTAGGTGTTACTTTGTGGAGATCTATAATACAAAAGTAATAATAAAATTATTTTGCTATGATCCCATTGTATCAAAATAACTTTATTATAATTTTTGTGGTAAGTGAACTGCATAGCTTGTTCAATAAATGTAAAAAAAAAACAGTTTATTATATTAATAATCTTTCATTGACTGACACTTAATTTGCATATAATTTCTTCGTCTAGAATACAGGATACTGTTTTTGTTTGATTTATATTAAGAATATGTACATCCGTGTGTATGTAAAAAGGATATATTTATGATTTTTCTTTTTTTACTAATTTTTATTTCATACTTATCACTTTTATGTTTCCAATAAGTTATGGTATTTTTATTATTTTTGCAATACCTATGCATTTTCAGCAATAAATTAATTGTATTGTAAATGTTGTCTCTTTTCTCCTAATAATATGATCCTTATTTCAGATTTTGCTGATGCTGAGTTTAGGATTTTATTGTGATATAAAATGTGTTGTAAATAGTTTTTTATTTTAACTATAGTCTATCGATTATGATAGGTCTCCAATGTTAGTTTAAAATGATCACTCTAATTGCAATAACCATATCAGTCTACATTGTCTATTTCACTCTGCAATCTTCACATAATTTATAGAAGCAGGTGTTGCTTTGCGGAATTCCACAGTACAGAAGTTATTTATTTTGCTATAATAAAAAAATCCATGGTTGGTTGGTTAAAAAAATCCATGTAATGCTAAAGGTAGGAAGGAGACTACGTTTACATACCTTATACTTGCAGGACCTGGACGTCATGTCATGACGGCATTACAATTGTGACGTAGAGCTTATCCTCCTGATGATGCTTCGCTTACTGGGCGAAACGATCGTGGAAATTGTTGTAGTGAATGTGTGTAGTGATTGTGTGGTGTGTTATTGGTGATTTTGTGATACAGAAGGTCAATAACATATTATTTTCATTTTTTTTTGTTATATTAGAATCTATGCTGAGGAAAACTAAGGTACTAGATTCAACTAAGCTTTTTTTCAGTCCACGTCTTACATTAAATTGCCGTTAAAGTACCCTGCAGGCATTTCGCCAATTTAGGCGCGAAGTGCTTGCCGGGGGTTGAATCCGAAACCTCTTGGTAATATATTTACGTAAACGCTCTTACCGTTCAACCATTAAATCTAATTCTGTATATTGATTACAGACTAACAAATTTGAGTTCGCTCGTCAAGAAGCATCGGCGACGCGGCTCCACGTCAACCGACCGCAGCCAAAGCAGTTCCAGGACGCGGAGTAAAATGTCCAAGGTGCCGCAAATCAGTGAGGAGGGCTTCCTGAAAGCTGAGGATAGTTCTGAGGCGGCATCGTTAGCTGACAGCGATGTCGGGGAAGGTAATGATTCAATACTCTGTATGCACGCATAAAATTTGAGAAACATCTGTGTATCTGCTGATTTTATTAAAATCTTCTATACGGATTTTTGTACAGTTTTTACTATCTTCCTCCTCATATCGTTTCCTCAATACTGATGGTCGTATGTCCCTAGTGGTTCGATAATTTTTCGGACAGTTGCTCGCCACTTGTTCCTCTCCTTGGCGAAGTGAAGAGTACCGTGTAGATTAACGTCCAGAGTGGTTCGTATCTGCTCAGTCCATCTAATTGGGCTTCATCCTCTTCGTCTTTTGCCGTCAATTTTTCCGGTAACCATTAATTGCTCGAGGTTGTTCACTTCTTTTCTGGCGATGTGACCAAATAACTCAAGCACTCTTCGCAGGCAGATTGATGACAGTCGGGTCCTTACGTTTAATTCGTGCAAAATCGAAGCATTAGTGCGGAAGGCGGTCTGTGGGATCTGGAGCATTTTTACTATCAAGTAGTGCAAATTTTCCGCAAGGATTAGGTTTATAGTACATTCAAATTCAAATTCAAAATATTCTTTATTCAAATAAACTTGTAAACAAGTGCTTTTGAATCGTCAACTCTACTGTTGGTTCGGAAAGCTGTTCCTACCGAGAAGAGCCAGCAAGAAACTCGGCGGTTGCTCTTTTTTTAAAAATACAATTCTTAATGCTAGTTACATTTAATGTTTCCATCTTCCTAATCCTCAACAGTATAGTAGGCTTTCTGTATCAGCCTCTCCTTAATAGTGTTTTTAAACTGCTGTAATGGCAAAGTTAAAATTGATTGTGGAATTTTATTATAGAATCTTATACCCAAACCCACAAACGACTTACGTACTTTTTCAAGGCGCAAAGCAGGGGCCGCAAGCTTATGTCGGTTCCTACTTTGTCTATTATAAACATCGCCTATTGTTTTATACTTTTTTATATTTTTATATACAAAAATTAAATTACTTAAAATATACTGTGAAGCAAATGTAAGAACACCTATTTCCTTAAACTTCTCTCGCAGGGAATCCCGCGGACTTAAATTGTATATACCACGTATAGCTCTTTTTTGTAATACAAAGATTTTTTCATTATCCGCGCATTTACCCCATAGCAATATTCCATAGGACATAACACTATAACATTACCGTTTTATGTCAATTGTGTTGAATATGACGCGGTGTTGTAAAAAAACTCGTCTGCTGGTAGCTTTAGTCATGGGCACACCATAAACCAGTAGATATATACTAAAGGAATGTACTAGAGAATTGTAGATCTACAAAAGTACTACAGCAAAGTCCCTACAAGCATGTTTCTATCTCTTATAGGTTACTCACAACAACTACTTTTATGTTCAAAATTTTAAATTTTCTGAGCCACTTATTTCAACGCAGGCTAAACCGCCTGGCATAGCTAGTATATTATAATGGTTATGATTCTAGAACATTCGAATATGTTGAAATGATTAACGTAAATTTTTGTTGTTTTTCTATAGAAGTGGAGTTACCAGCAGTGTCTATGTCAGACCTTAACGGCGACAGCATCGGCCATCTCGCTAAAGACGATTTACTTGAAGAGAGCGACTCGTCGAGTTCGCATAACAAAAGCTCACAGGTAGAGCACGTTACTTGAGAGTAGAGTAGTATTTCCCAACCTTTTTTGTACCATGCCCCACCTTGGAATTTCTAAAGCTTGTTAATGTTGTAGTTTTTTTTTTAATGAGATGAGGCTAGCGCCTGGCTACGATCTCGCCTGATGGAAAGCGAAAGATGTAGCCTAAGGTGGACTGCGCTTGCCAGTGTAGTGCCTATTCACTCTTTTTTTTAAGTTTTTTAAATCGTACGAGTCCGGAAAGAGAGATGAAGGGAGGAATTCCACGCCTTTGAAGTACGCATGAGGAAACAAGAGCCGAACCGTTGGGTGCGAGTTTTCGCGGTATTTATAGTATACCGGTGGAGCCCTTCGCGGCGTCTGGTTGTTCGGTCATAGAATGGCGAGGAAGGGATCAGATCAAAAAGATCTGTAGATCTGTAAAAAGAGCTTCATTAATTATATTTGTCCTTGACGATTCAAAAGTGCGCAAGAAAGCTTATTTGTATAAAGATTATCTTGATTTGATTTTGATAAAATTCTTTTACCCGCCTATGTAACATACAAGTTTACAACATTCAAGTAATTGACATATGCAACTTACACTTATGCTAGAAAATGTTGGCCCTCGGTGGGACCAGCGACCCGCGAAGCTAACGGGCCAGCCAGTGATTGACTAGATTTTACAAGTGCGGTAAATTATCATATGCAAGTAATTCTTTCTGTTTTAGGATATTAAAGAAGAAGTCGAAACAGATGAAGACAAGTAAGTATTAAAATATAATTAAGACTTTTTTAAAGTTTAATCTTGTGAAAAGCTTATAAAGATTAATTATTCATAATAATGTTTGGATTAAAATTGTAAGCTGGAAAGGTTTGATTTACTGATAGAATACCAAGCATAGAAATGGGAAATGGGATTGGGTGGGGTTGGGTTGGCTTTAGGTATTATGTTCTTTACGTGTTAGCAGTGAGACTTCATCCACAAAATGTTAGACCTCAAAAAGCTCAGTGAAAGCAGCTGGATCAAAGTGGTACAACACTGCATGGCGCGGAAATCTATTAAGATACCTCTTTGAAGCACTGAACGTCTTTGAAGAAGAAGAATAATAATTTATATTTTATAATGTTATTAGTAGCAGGGATGTACTTGGAGTAGAAAAAATCGATTAATAAACAGTCTATTTTTTTGCGTATAAAATAAATCGATTATTAAAAAATCGATTCATTCGTATCAAAATAATCGATTAATAATAATCGATTTTTTCTGACTATTTTAAAAGTGACCTTTTTTAATATTAATAATTAATTAGAATAAAGGTTAATTAAAGTGGACTATTAGTGATAGCCAAGTGATAGCCCAGCGGTGAGACCGTGCGACTCTTTCGAGGGTTCACAGGTGTAGAAACCAATATAACTTTTCTGTTAAAACTTATGTGTCTAATTGATAATTGCAATTTATCACACTCTTTTCGGTGAAGGAAAACATCGTGAGGAAACCTGCATATCTCTAGAGAATCTTAGGGATATGTGTACCCTACCAATCCGCATTGGAGCAGCGTGGTGGGTCTTAGCTCCAATCTTTCTCTTCAAAAACTGAGAGAGGAGGCCTATGCCCAGCAGTGGGATTGTAACAGGCCGATACTTTATTTTTTTTTTTACTTTTTTGATATTACAGTGTGAAATCAAGACGTCGTAAGGGTCACGCGACGATCTCGTCGGATTCTGAGGCCGGTGGGTCGCGGAAGAAAGATGCCACCGTCAGGTACAGCGACTTCGAGGACTCTGATGACGAGAGTTCGGAGACAGGGAAGAGGTCCAAGAGGAAGAAAAAGAGCAGCGACAGTGACGCCTCCGTCAGCTTAGTTGGTGAAGGGTGAGAGTGGTCCATATATCTTTTATATTTAAATGAGTTAATCTTGTATATATATATTTTTTCGGAATCTCGGAAAGGTTCCAACGATTTTCCTGAAATTCAGCATGTTGAGGGTTTTGGGGGAGAAAAATCGTTTTAGATAAGTTTTATTTAGAAAAATGTCGTTTTATCCCTTCAGGCTCTAAAATTTTTTTTTCACTTACGTTGAATACAATCACAATTTTTCGCTGTCAAACGTAAAGTCATGGTAGTTCATATGGGGAACGGGCGGTTTAGAGAGGCGAAAATACCTTAGGTCCATTATACCATTTTTCTTTTCTAATCTTTTTTTATTTTATTTTTTTTACATTTTTAAAATTACCGAGCAAGGCTCGGTCATCCAGGTACTTAATATTTAAAAAAGTTAATTGTATATGATATACATATATGGAATCTGAATTTCGGAAACGGCCCCAATGATTTTCAAACTTAAAAACTTAATATGTAGGGGGTTTCGGAGACGAATAATCTAGCTAGGTTTCATTAAAAAAAAATGTTGTTTTATCTCCGTTTTTGGGCATTGAAAAAGTGATTAAATGTAGAATTGAAGGATATTTTTGGCTGTCAACCATAAAGCTGTGATAGTCTAACAAGGTGACGGTCGTACTATAAAAGTTCAAAACTCGGGTTCGAATCCCGCATGTTACCGGTGTTTTCTTTTTTTTTTTTTTCTTTCTTTTTTAAATCTTTAAAAAAAATTCTGGAAGACCAAGCAAGGCCCGATTTTTAAAATATTCAATTTTGACTTTATATTATTTGTTTATAGTAAAAAGAAACGTCGTCGTATAAAAAATATAGACGAAAGCGATGGTTCCGGATCGGAAACTGAAAACGAGGGCCGGAATAAACATGGCAGGAAGAATATACGGAAGGTCTGTGCTTTATAATTATTTAAAGACAAAATGTTCTCTATCTTTCCTGTTCTTAGATCCATAACAATAAATTATTTTATTTTGCAGTAAGTTTAAAAAAATTTATCACATTAAAAACAACTATATGTTTTTTAATTATAATGTTTTGAAAAATTCCAGCAAAATAATTTTACAATGGCATTTATGACGTACATATTTATTTATTTATGCTGCAGAACGACCATTGATGCTCTTGCCCTTATCCCACTCTAAGTGGGGTTGGCACAACATGTTATAAACATGTCACATGATTAGGCTACGTATTTTACGACCGGCAGCTTGCCTGACGTCAACTTACCTAAGTCGTATTTCACGACACCTCGGTAAGAAAGTGGGTCGTCTATTCTACTCAACTGGATACCACATGGTGGGTCAACTTACCTTAGTCGCCCTTTACGACACCTGTGTAAGAAAGAAAGAGGGTGGTCTATTCTACACACGGTGGATCGACTTGCCTTAGTCAGAACGACCATTGTCGTTCAAAATAGTCGGATTCTAATGCCACCGACTAAAGTTAATTGAGATTGAGTTAAGTGTATTAAAAAGTTTAAATATTGTCATTAGCCTCAATATTGTATAGTCTCGAGTTCAGTGGACATTAAAAAAAAATAAGGTGGAATATATTTTAGCGGCATTCTGGTGCGACGTAAAGTAATTGTAATTAAAAGTAATAAAGCGTAATAAAGTATTTTAAGAATTGATTTGAATTGATTATATTATTGGAAGCCTTTCTAAATTTAAATAACATTTTGTTTGATTGGTATTTTTAAAATATATATAGAAACTATTATGTAATAATAACTATTCTCTATTATTTATACATGTGCTAATTTGTATAATAATTTCTAGGTGATGAGCAAAAACCAATTAGAAGAGGCGACGAAAAAGGCCGCTCGTGAAGAGAAAGAGAGGCTCGTGCGAATAGCTGAAAGGCAAAAATTGGTAAAAACATATATATTTCTTTGAGTTTTTAATTTATTGCATTAATACACACGAATAAAATTTAAAGTTTATTAAATATACCGGAGCAGATAAACGATACTTTCTTTACCTTTGATTTTATTAGTTTATACTTAACTGCGCCCTGCGATACTACACGCGGGGACTAGATACTTAAAAGAGATTAAGAGTGATTGACGTGATTGAATGGAGTGGAGTAACGGAATAGAGTGAAGTAATTGAATGGAGTGGAGTCATGGAATGGAGTGGAGTAATGGAATGGAGTATAGTAATTGAATGGAGTGTAGTAATTGAATGGAGTGGAGTAATGGAATGGAGTGGAGTAATGCAGTGGAATGGAGTAATGGAATGTAATGGTGTGATGAAGTGGAGAGGAGTAATGGAATGGAGTAGATATCATTATGGATTTTCCAGATTCGGGAAAAGAGAAATTGCTTATAAATGCTATGAGGGTGGCATTTTGCACATTGAAAAACCCAAAAATGAAAAAAAGACAGGGTGGAGAGATTATAGATGAAGATCAAGTTTTTTTTTAAATTTGTAATGTCGCGTTTAACTTAATTTTTGTTCTTCCATTAGATCCACCTAACGATAATTAACACAACAATAAAAGATTTTGTTAAATTGTTCTATTTTCCTGTGTGATGCAATGATAAAGGAATAAAGAGGGAGGGAAAGTAGATATTAGTATATGTTTAGTAGAGATTAGTATATGTTTATTGTAAGTGTATGTTTATTCCAGTACAATAATTTGGAATTCGACGAGTCAGGCAAACCAGACGAGGTGATGCTCGATAAAGTTGTACTAGATTTCGACCCTGAAACCAAGGAACCGCTCATTCAAGTCGACAATGGACTTGTTAAAAAGTTGAAACCGCACCAGGTAATTATTGCGTGTCACTCATACTAGTAAATTATTAAAAAATAGTAATATCCCGCGGTTTTACCCGCGAACATACCGATCTTATGGCAGTGGAAAGGCTACTACGTTGGACTATACATTTATTTTTGTTAAATATATCATCAATATATAAAACTTTTTTATGAGATTTTTATGACTAATTTTTTTACACCTTATTACATTTTTATCACGGTTGCCTATTTTTTTAAATTTATCATAGTATAGCCTATGTTTCTTAGTAAAGATGCAGCTTTCCAACGATGAAAGAATTTTCGAAATCGGTCCAGTAGTTTTTGTGTGCATTACAAACATACATACAAATTTTACCTCTTCATAATATTAGTATACACAAAAAATAAGCAAAAAATCGTATACAGTCATTTCAATTCGAATTAGTTGCATTTAAAGTGCATTAAAATCTTGACCTTTCCATTAATTATTATATATTTTATATGAATGTAACTCTTAGTTAGTTTTATAAGTATTTACACTAATATACTCATGCAGAGTATGCATTCCGGGAAGTTACGGATTCAAACCCCTTGCAACCAATGAGCTTTTTCTATTAAAACTCATGTGCGTAATTGATATATGCGTATTGATTTCGATTAAGGAAAATGTCGTGTATATGCATAAAAAAAATAAAGTAGCGGACTATTACTCTCCCACTGCTGGGAATAGGCTTTTTTTTTCTCCGTTTTTAGAGAGAAGGATTGGAGTACAGATTATTTTACACTTTTCAGTAAATAAAACGTTTTTTTATGATTTTTTTAAATCCATATTTATATAAACTAGTGTCGCTATAATTCATAATAACTGTAATATCTATAAGAATATAAATATATGGCTTTATCATCATATGATAATGTTGGTTGTAATACTATAGACAAATAATATTAATTCCTCTATTTGGACCAACTTTGCCCATAAACAAAAGAATGCGTATGTGTCAAATGCATAGTAGAGTAATGTAATTTAAAGTAAAAAGTAAAGTATAGGCCTATTACTCTCCCACTGTTGGGAATAGGCCTCTTCTCTCCGTTTTTGAAGAGAATGATTGGAGCTAAGACCTACCACGCTGCTCCAGTGCGGATTGGTAGGTTACACATATCTCCATAAATCTCTAGAGATATGCAGGTTTCCTCGCGATGTTTTCCTTCACCGAAAAGCGTGTGATATATTGCAATTATCACTTAGACACATAAGTTTTCACAGAAAGACTTATTGGTGTCTGCCCGGGTCTACCCGTGACCTCCTCGAAAGAGTCGAACGGTGTTACCGCAAGGCTACCACAGCTTATCTGGAAAATATAGGAAATCCGCATATCTGTAGAAAATTCTTATAACATTTGTAACCTACTAACCCGCATTGAAGCAGCGTGATAGGTTCAACCCTTCTCTCCAAAATAGGTAAAAAAAATTCTATGCTCGGGAATGGGATACTAACAGGCCACTAATACTACTAAAATCTTTAGTTTTTTTTTAAAAATAAAATAAGAAGCAATTTTCTCAAAAGTCAACCAATTCATTCATTTTCAACAACTTGTTACATATTGACGGGGACAATGTTTTTAATATTATTGACCTATTTGAAGTAGGTCGTATTTGAAACATGTTGCAACATTTCAGGCAAACGGTATTAAGTTCATGTGGGACGCGTGCTTTGAGAGCGTGAAACGGATAAAGAAAGACAAAGGTTCAGGGTGCATACTGGCGCATTGCATGGGTCTTGGGAAAACGTTACAAGTAAGTATTTAATAATAAAGGAGACTACCATTTATATTTATTATCTTAGTATCAATTATTATTTTATTTCCATGGGAGAACAATAAAAAGAATTAATGTATTATAATAAGTATTAAATATTGTACTAAGTATGTATGTAAAGTTTAAAAATAAAGGAATGTGGTATATAAATTGTTTTATGTGTTTGAACGAAAGCGTGTGCGAGTGAGAGAACCAGTGTGGAAGCGAGATAAAAGATAATGAATGTAAGATGGCGGCCTCTTGGTCTACTACTAAAACGAACGAGGACGCTTAAGTTTTAGTTAAGTTATTAATGAAGTTTTAAATTTTTTTTTCGTCCCAAGCTCTTCCCCATAAATATTAATAAATAAATATAATAATACTGGACAATTAAAGACATGATCGTCCGTCCCTAAAATAAGTAATTTAATACTTGTGTTATGGGTGAGAGACAACTGGTATATTTCGTTTTAAATAACTGAATACATACAGACTTGAAAAACTATAAATTGTTTTTAAAAATGTTAGCCCTCATCGTGAATTGCCAATTTATACAAAGCTCTTTAATAAATTGTAGACCTTCTTTAAGAGCTACTCCGTTTAGTAAATATTGATTTAGAGCGAATTAACATACAGATGCGGTACTTTGTTTTATGATACAGTAGCTGGGCTCGCGGCTTTACCCGCTTCGAGATCAGTGCACCACAAAGCTGTTGCCGCGTAAATACCCATCCTGCGCGAATTTTTATTTAATATACTATTAACTGAAAACTTCCTAGCTCTACTAGCGCCGAGGAACGTCGTCCTAAGGGTGCCTCCTGTGAGGCTGGACCATGGCTTAGGCCGACGCGTAGTAAAGGACTGATGGTGTGACTTTGATTAGTCATTATGACGAAGGGTCATCATCATCATCATTCTCTTACCCTTATCCCACTCGAAGTGGGGTCGGCACAATGTCTTCTTCTTCCATTCTCCTCTATCATTCGTCAACTCTGGTGCCACTCCTTTAACATGCATATCATTTTTCACACAATCCATCCATCTTTTTTTCGGCCTCCCCCTAGTCACACATCCATCAACATTCATACTTAAAACTCTTTTGGTCACATGATTTTCATCCCTCCTCATTACATGGCCATACCAACATAGTCTCGCACTTCTCATCTTTTCTGTAATGGGCACAACTTTCAGATCTAATATACTCAAGCTGTGGTAGACCAGCGGTAACACCGTGCGACTCTTTCGAGGAGGTCCCGGGTACAAACCCGGGTATACACCAATAAGTTTTTCTGTTAAAACTTATGTGTCTTATTGTATCACATGCTTTTCGGTGAAGAAAATATCGTGAAGAAACCTGCATATCTTTAGAGAATTCTGGAGATATGTGTAACCTACCCATCCCCTTTTGGAGCAGCGTGGTAGGTCTTAGCTCCAATCCTCCTCTCCAAAAACGGAGAGAAGAGGCCTATTATCAGCAGCGGGATAGTAACAGGCCGCTACTTACTCATTGCGTATTCTATCAAGTTTTATCACACCACACATCCACCTTAATATTCTCATCTCATTCGCATGCACGACGACGAATGGTGAAAGTAGATTTTAAGAAAATCAATCACATACTAACAGTTTTTAGGGATATTGTTGTGTTTTTTAGCGATAGTGACATAAGCAACGTATACAAAATTGCTTACATTCTATCTGTTTATTTGCAGGTTGTATCGCTTACCCACACACTACTGATACATAGTGACTTGACTCGCGTGAATCGAGTGTTGGTGGTTTGCCCACTATCTACCGTACTCAACTGGGTAAATGAATACAAGATCTGGTTGAAGCACGCCGAAAGTGATTTTGAAGTTGATATCTATGAACTATCCAGGTAAGCTAATATTACGTATCAATATATATAGCTGAAGAGTTTGTTTGATTGATTGTTTGAACGCGCTAATCTCAGGAAGTAATGGACCAATTTGAAAAATTCTTTCAATGAAAGATAGTCCATTTATTGAGGAAGGCTATAGGCTGCATAACAACACGCTTAAATGAATAAGAAAGAAGCAAAAATTTTTTTTTTTACAAAAACGGCAAAATTTAAAGCTTTCCATGCGTGCGCTGGTAATGTGACAACCTATCATTCGTAAACTCTGGCGCTACTCCTTTAACATTCATGTCATTTTTCTCACAATCCAACCATCTCTTTTCCGGCCTCCCTCTAGTCCGTTTAGCCTGTTTTATTAGCTTTAGTTTTTCCAAATTTCAATAAAATTGTACTTAAATCATTGTTATGTATTTATTATATAATATTTAAAAGTTTAAAAAGCTGTGATGGCCTAGCGGTGCGACAGTGTGAATCTCTAGAGACGATCATGGGTTCAAACCCGGGCAGACACCAATGAGTTTTTCTATTAAAACTTATGTGTCTAATTGATAATTGCAATTCATCACACGCTTTTCGGTGAAGGAAAACATCGTGAGGAAACCTGCATATCTCTAGAGAATTCTAGGGATATGTGTAACCTACCAATCCGCATTGGAGCAGCGTGGTAGGTCTTAGCTCCAACCCTTCTCTCCAAAAATGGAGAGAGGAGGCCTATGCCCAGCAGTGGGATAGTAACAGGCCATTACTTATGTATTAGTTTATAGATTGCATATATATTACTTTTAGATATTGTTATGATGTGTAAATCTTTTGTCTTTGTATTCGTATGTATTATTAGTATGTATTTAACTATAGAATAGTGCACCACCCACACTGTTGTTACAGTTCTCCTTAACCCAAGGGTCGCCTGGAAGAGATCGCTACTAAGCGATAAGGCCGCCTTTTGTACGTTATAATTTATGTTTTCTTTGTTTTTATTGCTGTTTTTCTCTTGTGGTGTACAATAAAGTGTATAAATAAATAAATAAAAATTGGTCTAGCGGATTTCTTGTGCCTTACAGACAAACTTTATTAGTGCATATATAGTGCATATAATGTTTTATGTATTATTTTTAGGTACAAGCAGAACTCTGAGCGGGCGTGGCAGTTGCAGCAGTGGTTCAGCGGCGGCGGCGTGTGCGTGCTGGGATACGAGATGTTTCGCAACCTGTCAGCGGATAACAACAAGAAGTTTAAAAAGAAGATGCTGAAAAACTTTCAGGAGAGCCTCGTCGATCCTGGTGAGAAGTTTATACAAGTAATCATTTCTCATCATCAGTCTTCAACATCTTTGTTGAACTCCTTCTTCTGTTATAATGTATAAAAGTAATAGTAAAATCATTTTGCTATAATCCGCGAAGAAGTAAAAAAGTAGAATGGACAATCTACATTTAGCATTATATATATTTTCTATTTTACTTCTTCGCGGATTATAGCAAAATAATTTTACTATTACTTTTGTATTATGGATCTCCGCAAAGTAACGCCTAATACTATAAATTAGTTATAATCTATGTTACACTTTCCATTGTCAGCATATTTTATATTTTACTAGCAATCGCCAGCGGCTATGCCCGCGTGGAAAGATTAGAACGGTAATATAGTATTTTGATACCATAAAAATGGTTAAAGTGGGTTAGCCTTAAATAAATAGACATACGCTGTTGCGGAACTTAGTTTTTAAGAACTTTTACAGGGGAACAATTTTGTAGTACATGATTTTTGAATAAATATTACCGTTTACTCAGCGCACGCAAGGAAAGAAATTTTGCCGTTTTTTGTAATATTTTTTATTCCATCTCCTCTCCTATTCAACTTACCTTAGTCGCCCTTTACGACACCTCGGTAAGAAATGAGGGTGGTCTATTCTACTCAGCCGGATACCACACGGTGGGTCGACTTACCTTTGTCGCCTTTTACGACACCTCGGTAAGAAATGAAGGTGGTACTATTCTATTCAGCCGGATACCACACGGCGTAGATAAAAAATAATGTATTTTTATATATTTCCAAGGTCCCGATTTAGTGGTGTGTGATGAAGGCCACTTGCTGAAAAATGAGAAGACCAGCCTCTCCCAAGCTATGAACAGAGTGAAGACCCTCCGCCGCATAGTCCTCACAGGGACGCCGCTGCAGAACAACCTCAAAGAGTGTAATTATTTTAAAAAACCTAGATTTTTATATTTTACTAGTAATATCCCGCGGTGGCATCCGCGTACAAACGATTTTATAGCAATGGAAAGTCTTACTATAGTATATAAGTCGGACTATGGATTTCTTTTTGTTAACATAAAAGTTTTATTTCACTTAGGTTTCTTAGTTTTTAATTACACTAACATTCATAATCTAATGAATATACAGATTTTTTTCATTTTTTTTGTATTACATTTTTATCATGGATCCCTATTTTTTTTTAAATGTTATATTACCTATGTTGCTCAGTAAAGATGCAGCTTTCCAATGGTGAAAGAATTTTTGAAATCGGTCGTGTAGTTTTTGACAGGACGCCGCTGCAGAACAACCTTAAAAAGTGTAATTAATTGAAAAATCCTTGATTTTCATATTGTATCAATATCAACAAAAACTTGGCCACATACTGGCGTAGTGGCCATGACCCTACTTTCAGCTCCGGGGATTCCGGGTTAGATTCCTAACATTTTCTTTAAACAAAAGTTATAATAAAATCACTTTACTGTAATCCGTGTTATTGTTAAGAGAATACATGCAACGCTATGTATATGAAGCAGGCAACAATCACATACATGCATGACAAGCTGCCACACGTATCACAAGACGCCGCCAACACCAACACTTCATACAAGCACTACACACACTCACTACCACAAACTACGATAGTTTCGCCCCGAAACCGAAGCATCAGGATGATAGGCTCTCGAACAAAATCGTAATGCATAACGATTTTGTTTCTGTTACGTTCGATAGATTCTATATTTGCTCATTGTTTCGGTTAATATGTAAGATCTGGGTGAATATAGTAGTACCAACCTCATTTCTTACCGAGGTGTTGTAAAGGCGATTAAGGTAAGCCGACCTGCCGTGTGCTATCCGGCTGAGTAGAATATACCAACCTCATTTCTTATCGAGGTGTCGTGAAAGGCGACTAAGGTAAGTTGACCCACCGTGTGGTATCCGGTTTAGTAAAATAGACCACCCTCTTTCTTACCGAGGTGTCGTAAAATACGACTGAGGTAAGTTGACGTCAGGCAGGCGGCTGGTCGTAAAAACGCAGCCAAATCATGTGATAGCATGTTTATAACATGTTGTGCCGACCCCACTTAGACTGGGATAAAGGGCGGGAGAAAGATAATTTATTAACAAGTGTCTATACTTAAAAACATACTTCAAATCTGACTGGTCCGTTGGCGCAGTGGGTAGTGATCCTGCCTTCCGCGCCGCGGGTCGTGGGTTCGATTCCCGCCGAGGAACAATATTTTCTACAAAAACAATGTGTTGGCTCTTTGAGCCTGGGTGCATATTTGTATTTAAGTATGTATTTAAAAATTATATATGTATATATTCACCAGTTGTCTGTTTACCATAACACAAGTTTTAAAATTACTTACTTTGGGGACCCATATTTATTTATTTATTATTTATTAAAATATGGTTGTATCTGTAAGGACAAACTAAATTCCACAGACTACTGCATGGTGCAATTCGTGAAGCCGAACCTGCTGGGTAAATACAACGAATACCTCAACCGGTTCGTGAACCCCATCACCAACGGCCAGTACACGGACTCCACGGAGCACGACATAAGGATCATGAAGAGGCGGTCTCACGTGCTACATAAAATGCTGGACGGAGCTGTACAGGTTAGATGAGTGTTTCCCGACCTTTTTTGGTCCATGCCCCACGTTAAAAGTTATTTTGCCCCCCTAAGTAACATAAATAATTTTTAATATAAAGAATTGTCCACTTAAAGAACATAAATAATTGGTTTTAGGAAGAAAAATTTCCTTTTTTTGTTAAATTTAGCACCGAAATCTATTGTATTTAAATGACCCAGTGTCGAGTTGCCCCCCCTTTACCATCAAATTACCCCCCTGTGGGTCATGGGCCCCACGTTGGGAAACACTGGGTTAGATGATTCTGTTAAGCCATATACAGTAACACCCCGCTTAACGCGACCCCGCGACCACCAAAGAGTGTGTATATATATTGCAGAGTATAGATAATAATGATGACCGTGTCTTGACCATCGGTCAAACAATTAAAAACAGTGTTGGGTGTTATGAACGTATATTACAAGAACGTGAACAAAACGTTACCCTAAAGACAATAGATATATTTTTCCGTAAAAAATAAGAGTATGTATTGCATAACGCGTTCCTAGAATTAAAGTGATTGATTAAAATGATTTGTATTTTTTTTGTAATAATTTTTGACTATGTTTAATCATAAACCTCGTTATGCGCGAATTTCAGTTAACGCGATTTTTTTTGGAACGTATACCTCGCGTAAAGCGGGGTATTACTGTATTTGATCCTTAAGATTTTTTTTTTCTGATTTGTTTTCTGTTTCTTATTTATAGTGTAATATTGTCCAATACAGATGTATATCAATCTATCTAACACAAAAGTAATAATAAAATTATTTTGCTATAATCCTCGATGAAGTAAAATAGAAAATATATATAATGCTAAATGTAGAGCGGACAATCGGTTATCATACCTGATACATGCAGGAGTCGTAAAAAAACACATGCACAAACCTCCACCAAAGCTTTGCGATTTTGGTCGTGGAGTCCTGCATGTATCAGGTATGACAACCGATTGTCCACTCTACATTTAGCATTATATATATTTTCTATTTTACTTCATCGCGGATTATAGCAAAATAATTTTATTATTACTTTTGTGTTATGGATCTCCGCAAAGTAACGCCTAATTCTATAAACTATCTAAGTCCAAACTCGCAACAGTGTTCCTTACACGAAGCATAACGAGCTAATACAGTCCGGACTTACGCGAGAAGATAGATTTTTAAGGATAGCTTAGACGTACTACTATGTAGTCCTAATTTGGATTTGCATTTTTCCTGGAATCTTCAGGCCCAGGAAAATAAAGCCATTTACAATTTTTTTTTTTTTTACAGTTTTGATTTATTTATTTATTATATATTTACTTCCACATTTACACATGTATTTATTTATTTTTTTATTTTACTGTGGCTGTGTTTGTTGTTATTCCGTCTGCGAGTCCAGTACTCGGCGGCCACTGAAAATCAATTTTGGGGCTTTGCTCCAATTACAGCTGAGTGGTCATCCTATTTGGTGTCACACCACTGTACAAATCTTTACATATATACTAAATTAACTAGGTAAGGTTAATTGTTAGGTTTAACATTATTTTGTTCAGTGGTCTTTACTTTTTTGTTATTTGTATTTGTATCGTGGTGTGAGAACAAATAAAGATTTTTCTATTCTATTCTAAATATTATTTGTTGCAGAGACGAGACTACGGGGTGCTGGCGCCCTTCCTACCTCCTAAGCACGAGTACGTCCTCTTCATAACGCTCACCGAAATACAGATAACTCTCTACCAACACTATCTGGACAAGTATTCTAGAAGGTATGTACTACAGTAATTAATTTATAATAGTAATCAGATGGCCGTATCATCATCTTCCTTCCCTTATCCCACTCTAAGTGGGGTCGGCACAACATGTTATAAACATGCTGTCACATGATTTGGCTACGTATTTTACGACCGGCCGCCTGCCTGACGACAAACTTTATTAGTCGTATTTTAAGACACCTCGATAAGAAAAGGGTTGTCTATTTTACTAAACCGGATACCACACGGTGATTCAACTTACCTTAGTCGCCTTTTACGATACATCATCCTCCTGCCCTTATCCCACTCTAAGTGGGGTCGGCACAATATGTTACAAACATATTGTCATATGATTTGGCTACGTATTTTACGACCGTCCGCCTGCCTGACGTCAACATACCTTAGTCGTATTTTACGACTCCTCGGTAAGAAAGAGGGTTGTCTATTTTACTCCGGATACCACACGGTGATTCAACTTACCTTAGTCGCCTTTTACGATACCTTGGTAAGAAAACGTACGGTGGTGTATTCTACTCAGCCGGATACCACGCGGCAGATTTATGAAAATACTGGACTAAATTTACAATTGTTTATCTTGAACAGGCCATCAGGCAAATCGTCTGGATTCCTATTCCCAGATTTTCAATCATTACAAAGGATATGGACGCATCCGCTAGTCCTGAAATATAATTCTGAAAGATACGAAATTATGCAACAGAAAAAGGTAAGATTTAGTAATATTAACATGTTTCGACAATACCACATAGGTAAATATGATTTGAGGACCAAGATCTTGTCTATGTCTTGTTTATGGGAGAAGTGATTTTCGATTTCCGTGAATTTGAGAATAGATAATGGCTAAACAATACGCCCTATCCGAAGAAAAATAAATAAATATATGGGACACTTACACACACGGTCGTCCGTCCCCAAAGTAAGTAACTTATTACTTGTGTTATGGTAGACAGACAACTGGTGAATATATACTTATATATTTTTTAAATACATACTTAAATATAAATATACACCCAGGCTCAAAGACCAACAAATTCATTTATAGAAAATGTAGGCCCTAACCGGATTGGTAGGTTACACATATCCCTAGGATTCTCTAGAGATATGCAGGTTTCCTCACGATGTTTTCCTTCACCGAAAAGCGTGTGATAAATTGCAATTATCAATTAGACACATAAGTTTTATTAGAAAAACTCATTGGTGTCTGCCCGGGTTTGAACCCATGATCGTCTCTAGAGATTCACACTGTCGCACCGCTAGGCCACGTGATATGAATTTGATATAATTATCAAATTGAATCCGTGCTGTTTGTAAATTAGAGTTTTTCATTATCACGCTTAAAGACTCAGCAAGTATAATAAGATAAATAATGTTGAGCTCACTATATTAAATAGAAATAATAAAAGAAGTAAAGACGAAAGTGTCAAATAAACTATTCTGCTTGTAATGTCTTCTCTTTTTCTTTCTGTTTCTCTAAGGTTGACTGGAAGTCAAAGTCGCATTTGAAAATGTGCTATAATTTTCTTTTTCTAACAATATGTTTGCTACTAAGATTATAAATGCGATAGTTTGAGTATGGTTGTATGTTTGCTTCTCTTTCACGGCGAATCCGCTGAACCAATATCGATGAAATTTAGCACAGTTATTCCTTATACATCGGATTAACATATAGGCTATCGAAATCTTGTTAATTCTACAGGAATAGGATGACATTGAAAAGCACCATCTATTATCAACCTAACGCGACAAAAGCCCACGCGGGAAAGGTAGTGTGCAATAAAGAAATAAATAATAAAAAAAGATTTTTTTTTGTTGAGTTTTTTAACTATTTATCATTATTATTACATACTCAATCAAAGATTATTTATTCGATTACATTATTTGTTCCTCTACTGTTGACTGTAACAAATATCATAGAGTAATTATCTTTTTTTTCCGAAATTTGCCTGTTTTAATATAGTGTCTGTCATATAGGCAAAGAGCATAAAAAATAAGAAATGTTTATTAACTGAAACTGATTTTACATCTTAGTTAAAGTTACAATGTGTATATTTACCTAATCTATGATTAACACAGAGTAATTGTCTCCACACTAGGTCTAGCCTGTATCGTAGAGGCTTGTACTAGTTTCCAGATTACGTTAAATATGCGCTGTTAAAGACATTTTTCTATTGCTCTAGCTTTAAGAAAAAAACATAAATACGAATTTTAAAGAAAACAGTTTAGACAGTTTAGAAAAAATAATAATAAAATTTAGAAATAACAATATATCGTGAAATAACACTTACATATAAAAATAACACTTACATATAATAAGCTGTGGTAGCCCAGCGGTAGCACCGTGCGCCTCTTTAGAGGAGGTCTATGGTTCAAACCCCGGGCAGGCACCAATGAGTTTTCTAGTAAAAAACTTATGTGTCTAATTGATAATTGCAATTTATCACACGCTTTTCGGTGAAGGAAAACATCGTGAGGAAACCTGCATATCTCTAGAGAATTCTAGGGATATGTGTAACCTACCAATCCGCATTGGAGCAGCGTGGTAGGTCACAGCTCCAATCCTTCTCTCCAAAAACGGAGAGAAGAGGCCTATGCTCAGCAGTGGGATAGTAACAGGCCGTTACTTACTTTTTTTTACATAAAAATGTTATTTGTATGTGCTAACGCTATGTTTTTTTGGTTCAGAGGGAGAGAGAAGAAGAGGATACTGAAGGCTCGTTAGTTGACTTCATAGATGATGAATCCACTGCTGAGGTTAGTTAAAATCAAGATTCTAGCGGATTATAGAAAATTAAAAGTCAATATCATCATCTCCCTGCCCTTATCCCACTCTTAAGTGAGGTCGGCAGAACATGTTACAAACATGTCATATGATTTGGCTACGTATATCACAACCGCCTGCTTGACGTCAACTTACCTTAGTCATATTTTACGACACCTCGGTAAGAAAAAGGGTGGTCTATTTTACTCAACCAGATACCTCACGGCGGGTCGTCTTAACTTAGTCGCCTTTTACGATACCTCGGTAAGAAATGATGGTGGTCTATTTTACTCAACCAGATACCACACGGCGGGTCGTCTTATCTTAGTCGCCTTTTACGATACCTCGGTAAGAAATGAGGGTAGTCTATTCTACTCAGCCGGATACCACACGGTGGGTCGTCTTACCTTAGTCGCCTTTTACGACACCTCGGTAAGAAATGAGGGTGGTCTATTCTACTCAGCCGGATACCACACGGCGGTTCGTCCTACCTTAGTCGCCTTTTACGACACCTCGGTAAGACATGATGGTGGTACTATTTTATTCAGCCGGATACCACACGGCATAGTCAAAATAATAATTAATATAATAATTATTAATAACAACTTTAATAGACAATAATAGATAAGTATAAATTAGTAAGTTGCATGTCTTTATTAGGCAGATTGATGATACGGTATTATATATCTAACATCTAAATGTTTACACAATCTAGGCAACAAATAAATAAATAAATTTATACTAATTTCTAATAATTGGTAGACCCCCAACGAGGTGGGCTGATAACTTTAAAAAGGTCGCAGGGACCCCCTTATAGAGACCTATGTCCAATGGTTGGGAAAGAAAAAGAAGAAATATTTAATGATCTTTTGAGGACAATATCACATATATTCTTTTTTAAGTCTTGTTTGGTCTAATCCTCAGAGTAAGGGAACTTCTCCAAAAGATTTTTTTTGTGTTTTTGTTTTAAATATACGCTGTGTGGTATCCGGCTGAATAGAATAGTACCACCTTCTTTTCTTACCGAGGTGTCGTAAAAGGCGACTAAGGTAAGACGACCCGTTTTGTGGTATCCGGCTGAGTAGACTAGACCACCCTCATTTCTTACCGAGGTGTCGTAAAAGGCGACTAAGGTAAGTTGACCCACCGTGTGGTATCCGGTTAAGTAGAATAGACCACCCTCTTCCTTATTGAGGTGTCGTAAAATACGACTAAGATAAGTTGACGTCAGGCAGGCGTCCGGTCGTAAAATACGTAGCCAAATCATATGACAACATGTCTATAACATGTGCCGACCCCACTTAGAGTGGGGTAAGGGCAGGAGGATGATGATTTTTGTTTTTAATATATTTGACATATATTTCCATTGGGATATTCCTATTTCCTACATGTCCTATGTACATATCACGATAAATTTATACAGTTTCTGATTCTTTTTGATTATTATTTCAGATTAACATGAAATAAAAATCTGGATAAAACAGTTCTTTTGAGTTTACATACATGATAGCTTATTCTTAGATATATATTTATTTTGTTTTGTTTATCAGGAATCATCAACAGAAGAATCATCGGATAGCTTATCAGACATGAGTGATGACAGTCGAAAGAAGAAGAAATCGAAAGCGGCTAAAAAGGGCAAAAGTAAAGCCACGGGGAGGCGCGGTACTCGCGCAAATCCGGGTAAGATGTTAACAATGAAATGAATACTAAGGATACAGTTATTATACTAGTACAACCAGAAACCCAATTAATTTTTCTGAGAATGCGATGCAAAATTGTCTTCCTTACTCTCCCGGTTAATTGCTGTGATGGCCCAGCGGTGCGACCGTGTGAATCTCTAGAGACGATCATGCGTTCAAACCCGGGCAGACACCAATGAGTTTTTCTACTAAAAACTTATGTGTCTAATTGATAATTGTAATTCATCACACGCTTTTCGGTGAAGGAAAACATCGTGAGGAAACCTGCATATCTCTAGAATTCTGGAGATATGTGTAACCTACCAATCCGCATTGGAGCAGCGTGGTAGGTCTTAGCTCCAATCCTTCTCTCCAAAAAACGGAGAGAAGAGGCCTATTCTCAGCAGTGGGATAGTAACAGGCCGCTACTAACTCTCCCGGTTAGAGGTAATATAGTTGTAACTATACAAAAGAAGATCATGTTAAGAAATTGGAGCCGTCAATTGACTGTGAACAAGAAGAGTAATAATGAAATTATTTGCTATTATATCAATTATTACGGATTATAGCAAAATAATTTCAGTATTACTTTTGTATTATGGATCTCCGATTATAAATATATATTGGACATGCACAAACCTCCACCACCGCCACCACAATACACACTAAAAAAATTATATATAAAATGCGATTAAGGTAAGTTGACCCACCCTGCGGTATCTGGTTTAGTAGAATAGACCACCCTCATTCTTACCGAGGTGTCGTTAAATACGACAGGGGTAAGTTGACGTCAGGCAGGCGGCCGGTCGTAAAAACGCAGCCAAATCATGTAACAGCGTGTTTATAACATGTTGTGCCGACCCCACTTAAGAGTGGGATAAGGGCAGGAGGCTGATGATGATCAATTATTACGGATTGTAGCAAAATAATTTCAGTATTACTTTTGTATTATGGATCTCCGATTATAAATATATATTGCACATGCACAAACCTCCACCACCGCCACCACAATACACACTAAAAAAATTATATATAAAATGCGATTAAGGTAAGTTGACCCACCCTGCGGTATCTGGTTTAGTAGAATAGACCCTCTTTATCACCGAGGTGTCGTAAAATACGACTATGGTAAGTTGATGTCAGGCAGGTGGCCGGTCGTAAAATACGTAGCCAAATCATGTGACAACATATTAATAACATGTGCCAACCCCACTTAGTGTGGGATAAACGCAGGAACATGATGATATATAATTTTTTTTAGTGTGTATTGTGGTGGCGGTGGTGGAGGTTTGTGCATGTGTTTTTACGAATTCTGTATGTATTGAAAACGGATTGTCCACTCTAAATATAGCATTATATATATTTTCTATTTTACTTCATTGCGGATTATAGCAAAATAATTTTACTATTACTTTTGCTGGTAAATATAAGCGAATTTTTTTACCAGTTAATATGTAACACTTCCTTCTAGTGGAGGCGTTATATTGTTTAATGAATATTCCAGAATGTGAGATATACTGCGCTTCTGACAATTTTTTATTATTTTTATTTTCAGTGGAAGCTGAGGAAGAGATAGTACCACTGGAGAGCGATACCCAAGTGAAGTACGAAAACCCGACCGAGTGGTGGATGTCGTTGGTGAGCGAGGACGAGCTGGAGGACCTCCGGCATTCGAACAAACTTGTGTTGCTCTTCGACATCCTGCGACAATGCGAGGCCATCGGAGATAAATTGTGAGTGTTTCATACTGGTCGTATAGTGACTATGACGTTAACTTTAACCTTAAAATACCCTTAATCATGTTAGCCTCACTTTACTAACTCAATACTTTACTTTTAAAACGTATTACCTCCTCGATGGTTAGTATTGGAATGAAAAAACTGTTGAATGTCGTTAAAGAACAAGACTAGTGTCACAATCTTTTACCTTCAAAACTTATAATAAAATTTAAAACATTTTCAGAATAAGGAATTTAAAAAAGTAAAAAAAATAATTATAAAATAAGAAACGATATATTTCACTCAGGTTAAATAAGTTAGTAAATAATTTATAGAATTACGCGTTACTTAGCGGAGGTCCATAATACAAAACTAATGAAAATATGATTTTACTAAATAGTAAAATCATATTTTCATTAGTTTTTTTAAGTTAATTAATATTAAATACGCGATTCATTCCACTGGAGTGAAATGAAGCATTTCTTTTTTTAATTTCTTTAGCGTTTTGAAATTTATATCTATAGTTGGTATTGCATTGTAAAGTCTAAACATACGAGCAAAGGAGCATTCTATTCTATATTTGTTTTTGAAATTACTTAGGTATATTTATATAAATTTTTCAGCAAATTTTTTATTTATCCAATATGTCCACTTAGCATAAATAAGTTTTATGAAAATTCATAAATAGCTGATTGTAATAGCTGTGAAAACGTGACATATCTTCGCACATATCCATACTATGCGTGGGTATGTTAATAACTCGACTTATGTGTTCTGTGTATCTGTTATAATGATTAATAATAATACTCATTAGGATTGCCTAATTTATATGGTGAATATTTCAGTGAAGTCGACAAGTCTTGTTTGCCGCATATACAAATATGTAAATATTTAAATAAATCTCTTAGACGTATACTAAACAAATCTATTTATGTCTGCTCTGAATTGTGTGCGTTTTGGACTTGTTAAGTTAATCACGCCTGATAAGGATATAATATTAGTATAAAAAGAGTTTTTAAAGGATATTTTTTTTTACAGATTGGTGTTCTCACAATCGTTATACTCATTAGATTTAATAGAATTTTTCCTGGGCAAAGTGGACGAGGCGACGCAAGAGGGACGCGTTGACGAGAAGTTAAATGGACACGTTGGTAAGTAACAACTGCAACGCGTTCAAGGAGTATTCTAGTATACTGCGCTCGTATGACGCTTGTTTAAATCGAATATTGAGATAAAAATATGTTATGGACGTATATTATTAAAACAATGGCTGAGAAATGTATATTTTATTTAAAATAAAATTTATAAAATCACGTTATATAGCGGCAAATACGTGATATACGAGTGAGTGAAATTGCGTAATATGAAAACGCGTTATAAATGTTATTCTAAAGCGTTATTTTATAACAAAATTCCTCAACATCATCTAGACTTGCTTTTAAACAAGTTTAGAAATTATCTCAAATTATGTTGCTACATAAAGCTAACTTTTTTTTTTTTTTATTGTTTAATCAATTTTATTTACAGCAAAAATGTACAAGTTATATCTATCTTAAATTACTTACACGCTAGGACTATACAGATCATGCCCACGTGGAATGGTCCCAAGAATGCTGGCAGCGTTTCCGCGCTGAATCGCTAAGCTGATTCTTAAAGCTAACTATAATATTGAGGATTATTTATTATTTGAGTGATAGCAGTCAAATACGCATCCAGCTGCAACAATTATCTTGTAACCATCAATCAAATGGTAATTATTTTTTTAAAAGATTAGCCGCCGAGTTTCTTACTGGTTCTTCTTGGTACAAAAGGAACAAACTTCCGAATCATTGGTGGCTTCTTAAAAACATTTGACGATTCAAGTACTGTAAACAGTCCACTTGAATAAAGAATATTTTGAATTTGAATTGTAATGTATGGATTTCTGAAGTTAACATAACTTTTTACCTACAATTACCTTTGGTAAATTCCTTACCTTTGCCTGTTGTTAGGTTCGTGGTCACCGGGCGTGGATTACTTCAGACTGGACGGCTCGACGTCATGTGAGAACCGGTCAATCTGGTGCAAGAATTTCAATAGGGAAGATAATCCAAGAGCTAGGTATGTGATCAATCTAGTATTTTTAATAAGCAAGGAAAGCTTTAAATTTTTCCGTTTTCGTACTATTTTTTATTGCTGCTCCTCTCCTATTTGTATTAGCATGATGTTATATAGCCTATAGCCTTCCTCGATAAATTTACTATCTTACGCTGAAATAATTTTTCAAATCGGTCCAGTAATTCCTGAGATTAGCGCGTCGTAACAATCAAACAAACTCTTCAGCTTTATATATAAGTACAGATTATTTTACACTTTTCAGTAAATAAAACGTTTTTTTATGATTTTTTAAAATCCATATTTATATAAACTAGTGTCGCTATAATTCATAATAACTGTAATATTTATAAGAATATAAATATATGGCTTTATCATCATATGATAATGGTGGTTGTAATACTATAGACAAATAATATTAACCTCTTTTCCATTTGGACCATAAACTTTGCCCATAAACAAAAGAATCCGTATGTGTCAAATGCATAGTAGAGTAATGTAATTTAAAGTAAAAAGTAAAGTATAGGCCCATTACTCTCCCACTGCTGGGAATAGGCCTCTTCTCTCCGTTTTTGTAGAGAATGATTGGAGCTAAGACCTACCACGCTGCTCCAATGCGGATTGGTAGGTTACACATATCTCCAGAATTCTCTAGAGATGTGCAGGTTTCCTCACGATGTTTTCCTTTATCGAAAAGCGTGTGATAAATTGCAATTATCAATTAGACACATAAGTTTTAACAGAAAAACTCATTGTTCTCTGCCCGGGTTCGAACCCCTGACCTCCTCGAAAGGGTCGACCGGGGCTATCACAGCTTCCTAATGTAATGTAATGTTTTTTAAATATTAGTAGTTTAACTTAAAGTTTTTGCTATACATATTAATATGTAGATTATGTAGTCAATTATATTCATCGATAAATAACTATTTCAGATTGTTTCTAATATCGACCCGAGCGGGTGGTCTCGGCATTAACCTGGTAGCGGCGAATCGCGTCATCATCTTCGACGTGTCCTGGAATCCTTCCCATGACGTCCAGAGTATATTCAGAGTTTATCGTTTTGGTCAGAAGAAACCCTGTTACATATATAGGTTTTTGGCTATGGTGAGTAAACTTTGTTTAATACCAACCTAAATTTAGCCTTTTTTTAAAATTATATTTATAAATATATATTGTTGGGGGTTGTATGAACCCACCTCCAAAAGAAAGAATGTTGCCCATTCCAATTATTGAATGTAGCAAGCAGCTACTTTACCATTTTCTTAAAGATAAAATTCTGTATCCTACCAATATTATATAAGCGAATATTTGATGTTGAAAGCATTAAAAAACACGTGTCTGTAGAACTTAAATGCTTGTGTTATAAATGATTATAAAAAAAATTATTAATTCGGATAGATCTTCTGGAAATAGAGGACCAAAGACCTATTGATACACTATCAATAGGTCTTAGATTTAAAATCCGGCTCAAAGGACCAGAATGACAGAAAAAGAAATAAATACAATGAATGAATGAATGAATGCAATGAAAATTAATTATTATAATAATAGCAATATATAGTTGCCAGTTAACGCTTTACCCTTGATGCTCGTAGAATAATAGTAACTGTACTTTGTCTAAGCTGCTAACGCATCGAAAATATTACATGGTCCAAGAGAAAACCAAAAAATATACAAAAATTATTTGTGAAATATTAACAGACGCCTACTTTTTTTATTAGGGGACAATGGAAGAGAAAATCTACGAGCGTCAAGTGACGAAGCAGGCGATATCCAAACGTGTGATAGACGAGCAGCAAATAGACCGGCACTATGCGGAGAACGATCTCGCCGAGCTGTACAAGTTCGAGCCGCGACCGCCCATGCCTCGAGAACTACCCTCCTTGCCTAAGGACCGGCTGTTCGCTGAAATGCTGAAAGAATACGAAGTTCAGGTAATTGTAAAAGTTATTTATTCATTTATTTGTTTCTTTATTGTACATATATGTTGTTAGAAAACAGAAGGAAAAATTAAAATAACACATTTACAAAAACGGACTTATCACTAAAAGGGATCTCTATCAAACTTTGAGCAACAGAAAAAGTTAATAAAGAGTAACATAAAATTCGAATTAACTGCAAACCTTTACAACAATACACAAGCACAGCACACGTTCATAACCACAATCTCAACATACGTTTTACTCCGTAAACGCAGCATCATCAGTAGACAAACATCGAAAAGCTATGCATCGCACAGCTATCACAGTTATATAGTAGTTGTTTCAACCCCCACCATTTCTTTTGCCTGCGAACACGTTTAACATACTAGAAAAATCTATTCTTTAATGAAGATGCCATTGTTATTTTTTATAATATCGTTATAGTAACTCTAAAATTATTATCTTTTGTTCTTATATAAATAATAACTAAACAACAATTTCTCTCTCTCTCTCTCACTCTCTTCTTATCGTCTCAAAATAACTAGCTGTGCCTGCGAATTCACCCACGTGGAAATTAAATATATATTTCACCCAATTTATATAAAACCATAATAGACTATTAACCTAAAATTTTCTTAACAGTTGTATCTTTTCTTTGAGCAAAAAACGTACAATTTCTAACAACTTATTCTAAAATCAAATTCTAACAGTCAATTAGATAGGGACATAGGGATAAGTTGACCTTTGTACACTTTTTTTACCAATAATGTTTTTTTTTCCAACATTTTTATGGTACATAAATAAATAAATAAATAGATTTTTAGGAAATCGATCACATACAGACATCTTATGGGGACTATGTTTTATAATATATATACATTAATAATTATTTCACTGGTGAATATAAGGAGCTTTTATTGTATTTATCTATGTGTATGAACCATTTATGTATGTTTGTAACAATGCCGTGTTGTTTCCAGCTGAATAAAATTGATTACCCTATTACCGAGGTGTCGTAAAGGTGACTAACGTAAGTTGACGTCAGGCAGGCGGCCTGTCGAAGAATAAACTAGCCAAAACATGTTTGAAACATGTTGTGCCCACCCTACTTAGAGTGGGATAAGGGTAGGCAAATGATTTTGTATGTTCACAACAATATGTATTGTTATATAGCTTAAGCTGTGGTAGCCGGCCGGAACACCGTGCGACTTTTTCGAGGAGGTCTCGGGTTCAAACCCGGCCAGATACCAATGAGTTTTTCTGTTAAAATTTATGTGTCTAATTGATAATTGCAATTTATCACACACTTTTCGGTGAAGGAAAACATCGTGAGGAAACCTGCATATCTCTAGAGAATTCTGGAGATATGTGTATTCTACCAATCCGTATTGGAGCAGCATGGTAGGTCTTAGCTCCAATCCTTCTCTCCAAAAATGGAGAGAAGAGGCCTATTCTCAGCAGTGGGATAGTAACAGGCCGCTGCATACTTACTACTTAATAGCTTAGGTCATTTTATTTTCAGATCTATAAGTATCACGAGCACGATTCCCTGTTAGAGAACAAAGAGGAAGAAACGTTGACCGAAGAGGAGCGCAAGGCCGCCTGGGAGGACTTCGAGAATGAGAAGACCCGTCCTCCACCCGTGGCCTTCAACGCTTACAATGGCATGGGTTCGTTCATTCAATTGTTATATATCGCACGTTTAGTATTAAAGTGACCTAATTCAAAATTAATTTTGATTGTTGTTATTATATATGTTATAGTAAACAGGATGGTACTGATGTTACGAAATAAAATTGCTCCACTGATTATTTGTACATAATAGATAACTTTGGCATAATTTTGTAAATAACAAAATATATATAATTTAACTGAAAACTGGCTTTGTCAGTAACGGTTGACAAACCTGGCGCGGCTCGAGCGTTCAAAAAACGGGAGAAAACAATAACATTGTTGTTTTCTCTCCCTCGCACCGTACTATAAGTTTCTCAGTCAAGCTATTTTTCGTTTCGTGTGTCATTATAGATTAAGCTCGTTGATCTCTATAAAACTTCATCATCCTCCTGCCCTTATCCCACTCTAAGTGGGGTCGGCACAATATGTTATAAACATGCTGTTACATGATTTGGCTGCGTTTTTACGACCGGGGCCCTGCCTGACGTCAGTGACTGACGTAAGTTATTGTGTGATTACTTTTCTTTGAAGAGAAATAATTATAATTCTGTCAACTCCTCTTTGAATTTTCCACCCACAAACATAGCCCACAGAGTATGGAGACAACCACTTTTCCTAGTGATGGCCATTCTGCGTCAAATAAATACATAGCTTGTCGCCATATAAAGTTTTATGTTCCTGATTCCTCAGTGCCAACGCTGCTGGCTCAGCAGCAACAGCAGCATCAGCTGGCGTACGCGGCGCTGGCGGGGATGCTGCGCAAGGACATGCCCAATATCAACGACGACCAGATCAGGAACATGGCGTCTATCATTTACAACTCTAACCCTGCCGTATGTATATATTTTATAATTTACTTTATTATACAGTATAACACCCGCCGTATACTCATCATATCCCTTATCCCACTCTAAGTGGGGTCGGCAAAACATGTTACAATCATGTTGTTATATGATTTGGCTACGTATTTTACGACCGGCCGCCTCCCTGACGTCAACTTACCTTAGTCGTATTTTACGACTCCTCGATAAGAAATGAGGTTGGTCTATTCTACTCAGCCGGATACCAAACGGCGGGTTGACTTACCTTAGTCGCTTTTTACGACACCTCGGTAAAAAATGAGGTTGGTCTATTCTACTCAGTCGGATACCAAAACGGCGGGTCGACTTACCTTAGTCGTCTTTTACGAAACATCGGTAAGAAATGAGGGTGGTACTATTCTATTCAGCCGGATACCACACGGCGTACCCGCCATATACTATTCGGCAGAATAAACAATAGACAACCCTCTTTCTCGTAGAGGTATATTAAAATGCGACTAAGGTAAGTTGACCCGCCATGTGGTATCCGGCTGAGTAGAATAGACCACCCTCATTTCTTATGAGGTGTCGCAAAAGGCGACTAAGGTAAGTTGGTGACAGACAGGCGGCCGATTGCGCATAATTTAATCAATCTTATAGAACTGTTCGTGTAACACAGAAAATAAAAAGTTACTTAAATTACGTTCCGTTTCACCTATCACAGAAAAATTATATATTTTTGTTTTTTATCTGTATAATGTTGATAATAGAATATATAATACTGTTTCGCGTGTCCGTACGTCTATGTCTCTATTTAATATAAGAAATGCTAATTATTTAAGACATTTTTTTTGTTTTTAAAATTTATTTAATTAATTTTTAAAATAAAATTTTTAAATACATAAAATTTATCTGTCCAGATTTTCGGTGGATATGACTATAGCGTAAGTTTTACCGACATTATATGTTTAGATATTTTTCGTTATGATTGTTTACGCTATGTCTGTAGTTTTTTACCTTCTAATAGCATGTCATTTACTGTTATAGATTACCTAATATTTATTTATTTCATTGTATTGATAGTATGAAAATATTATAACTAATAGCTACAAAAAGGTATGACAATCGGTCATTTTGTGTTAATATAAATGTGGTATTGTAATGTAATATTTATGAATGATTAAAATTGCATCAATATGTAAATATACATTGAAGCAGAAAATTTTTAATATGATAACTTTTATTAGATTTAACAAAGATTTATTTATACTTAAATATTATCTACGTTTCAACTGAACATTTTACAGTTTTTACAAGGTTTTTTTGTATTTCTTACTTAACTAATTCGTTTGTGACGAAAGTTGTGTTTTTGTTGAGTCAATTTGTAAAGGTTAAATTTGAACTGTGGGAATAAAAGCTTAAAAGTTCTGCATAACGCACCAAGAAAACGTTTTCATTTTTTAATTATGAAAAATAATTGGATTTTAATCTAATCTAAATTTCTTGTTAGAAATATTGTCTAATTCCAAAAAAGTTTTTTGTAGGTATTGCCAGGACACTCCAGACAAATTATTACCTAAAGTAAAGCTAGTTTAAAGTGTAAGATCACGTTATCCTGAACGCATTTTATTACATTTCTGTGGCATTATGTTACATTTAAGAACTCCATGAATGAAATTCTCTTAATCTAAATCATTGACATTAATTTTTATAGTTCATCTATAGAGCAATTAAATAATTATATATAAATTTTCTAATTTTCATAAATAGTTTTTTTCAACTGTTTTAAATGAAAAATTGGCAGTCCTAAATATTCTTTTCACATACAATAACTTGAAGAAAAGTAAGCACTTTTTACGACGTGATCATTTTAACTTAGAAGCAGGAACATCTATATACAAAATATAGACTAACCGTTTAAGCGGTTAAATTGAGGTAGGTGCGTGCGATAAACTCTTATATGTGACGCTACAAGCGCTTACCGCCCGCACCTATCTCAGTCCCCGATCACGTCCTACCTCCACGCCCCATGTATCTGGCACGCGAGGACTCGGTTAAACGGTTAGCATATAGCTACTGCCCTTGATTATAATTCTGTGTGGATTCCATTGACGCGATAAAAAGTAGCCTATATCACTTACAGTCTTTCCATTATCTTCATATAAAACATTGTTGATCCATAAATGAATGAATAACTCGCAAATAATGAACATAAACAAGAGAAATAAGAACATAAAAGAATGCAAGGGCGGTCTTATCACTAAAAGTGATAATACAACAGACAACCCCTACGTTAAAGTAATAAAGATAAGAGACAGGTTGAGATCGGTGCACAATATGATCTAAACAATAAAATCGATAAACTTACTTATTAATATTACATTTTACGTAACATTGTTGATCTATTAATTACGCACTACGTACCGTTAAATAAGAAGGCGGTTAAGAATAAATGTACTTTAGTTTAAATGTGCTTTAGTAATTCATATTATATGCTAGGTATGCATCAATATTTTTGTCATGTGCACGAATGTTTAGTTGTATAATCGAATGGTGTATGGCTATATGTTTTAAGCGACAAATACTAAATTTTACAAGAGTATCCTCTGATTTTAATTACTAATTTAATATATTTCTGATTCAAGTTCCCCCTATATTTTCATGGTTAAAGCTGCAAAAGAGTTGAAATTACAAAGCGCTAGTGGCATTTCTCAAATACTCAGAATGATCCTCCTTAAATGTATAGCTTAAACAGCATGAAAGTTTATTTACACAGTCTTAAAAAGGAAGAAGTTATCAAAAATAATGGAATAAAACTAAAACCAAGTCTTATTTAAATATAAAAACTGCTTTAAACTGCTGGGAATTAAACCAAAAATCTACAGCATACATCCTACCCTACTAATATTATAAATGGGAAAGTTTGTGAGTATGCTTATGTTCGTTACTCTTTCACGGCGAATTCACTGAACCAATATCGATGAAATTTGGCACAATTATTCCTTATACACCGGAATAACATGTACATAGGTTATAGAAATCCTGTTAATCTACAGGAATAGGATGACACTAAAAAGCACCATCTATTATCAAACTATCACGCTACAACAGTTCACGAACGAAGTCGCGGGTAATAAACAGCTCGTACATAATTTAACATTTCTAATCGAGATCAAAACAAGTACAAAATTTTGATGAATTAAATGCATTTAGTAGTTGAGCTTTAAACAAATAGCCCTTCACCGATTTATGTTATTACTTGCACTTTAATATAGAATAATATTCAATTTGCCACCAATTTCGCCAATTTACTGTTCTTTTTGCAGTTGATGCAGAAAATGAATGAAATTTACAAGTTCGCCCAACCAGGCATGATGGCCCCTGCAATGATGAACCCGGTTTTAAATCCAGGTAAGAACATAGTTTTTAAAATTTGGTAATAATTAACTAATTTTAAAATATATATTTTTTTATTTTAATTAATTGAATACCAGAATATCTTATTCATTATTGAGTACTTTTTTACCCTTTTAAACCTCTCTTCTGGGCCTTTTTTGTTACAAAATATATATTATTATTGTAAATTTTGTTGTTTCATAGGTCAATTATATAATGTCAATATTATTAATGTCAATTTGTCTATTATTTAATTGAGTATAGGGCTAATTTTCTCCTAAAACTATCAAATGGGTACAAACCATAAAAGTATTGTCTTTTAGTATCACACTGCTAGGCCATTCTCTTCCTCTCCTTTTTTAAAAGAGAAGTATTAAAACTTAGAACCAGCACGGTGCTCCACAGCGGATGGATGGCTTCTTCGAACCTACTAAAGGTTTCCGAAACTTCTCCAGATATATGCAGATTTCCTCACGATGTTTCCCTTCAAAGAAAAGCGTGGCCTAATTGATAAATATCAATTACCTTAACCTAGTCATCATCTTCCTGCCCTTATCCCACTCTAAGTGGGGGTCGGCGCAACATGTTATAAATATGTTGTCACATGATTTGGCTACATATTTTGCGTCTGCCTGCCTGACGTCAACTTATCTTAGTCGTATTTTACGACACCTCGATAAGAAAGAGGGTAGTCTATTCCACTTAACCGGATACCACACGGTGAGTCAACTTACCTTAGTCGCCTTTTACGACACCTCGTTAAGAAAAGAAGGTGGTACTGTTCTATTCAGCCGGATACCACACGACATATAAATTTAAACCTAGTATATATAATTATAAATGTGATGCAGCCGGCGGTGCTGGCGGCAGCAGCGGTCTGCAGTACGAGCCGCCGTGGCAGCGGCAGCAGCAGCAGCAGCACCAGATGCAGCTGCAGCGGCTCTTGCAGCAGCAGCAGAATGTAAGCGCACCTAGCATCTATTTGACCACTAGTCTATCGCAGGGACTCTAATCTCAGGGACTGTTGGTACATGTAGGGTGGTAAGCGTCAATCTATTCTGGACTATTCCACCCTTTTCCCCGTGTTGGGACAAGGGTTTCATTGTTGTCCCGACAGTGTCACCTTTTCTAACCTACCGATTGCCTTCACAAACCTGATAATATCCCTCCCTGAAGGGGATTTTGTTAGCTCCTTTGTGCAGACGTTATGCGTTCAGTATTCCTGTGCCCTCCGTCTCCAGGCAGTAAGATGGAACACCATGAGGTTTTCCATGAGGACACCATGAGGACCAAGAGTCCGGCATAACTGCAATACCGTCCCCCGCGGATTGCAATACCCATGAAGGGTTTCCTCATAAAAAAAAGGTCGTCAACTTCAATTTCAACCTTACCTAATAATACATTGTGAAGTTACACATATCCCAGGATTACTTCAGAGTTATGCATCCTCATGATGCCTTCCTTCACCAACGAGTGGTGTAATAAATTGTTAATATAAATTAGCCACATACGTTTTCATAGAAAAACTTATTGGTTCGAGCCCAGGATTTTAACGGGCGACACCACACACCAAAAGTTGATGGCTATCGGATCATATATATACATGTAAAGCTGTGATGGCCCAGCGGTGCGACCGTGCGGATCTCTAGAGACGATCATGGGTTCGAACCCGGGTAGACTCCAATGAGTTTTTCTATTAAAAACTTTTGTGTTTAATTGGTAATTGCAATTCATCACATGCTTTTCGGTGAAGGGAAACAACGCGAGGAAACCCGCATATCTCTATAGAATACCAGGGATATGTGTAACCTACCAATCCGCATTGGAGCAGCGTGGTAGGTGTTAGCTTCAATCCTTCTATCCAAAAACGGAGAGAAGAGACCTATGCCTAGCAGTGAGATTGCAATAGGCCGTTACTTATATTCATGTACATAAGCTTTTATTTTGCTACGCCGTGTGGTATCCGGCTGAATAGAATAGTATCACCCTCTTTTCTTACCGAGGTGTCGTAAAAGGCGACTAAGGTAAATCGACCCGCCGTGTGGTATCCGGTTTAGTAGAATAGACCACCCTCTCTCTTATCGAGGTGTCGTAAAATAAGTAGCCAAATCATGTGACAACATGTTTATAACATGTTGTTCCGACCTCACTTAGAGTGGTATAAGGGCAGGAAGATGATGAAGTTTTATTTATGCTATGTTTACGTTTCACCGGTACTCTGGTGAAGCGTAAATTAACCTTCTTATAACCAAAGATGGGTGCCAAGTACTACGCAGGCGGGCTGGGCAGCCGGGACCCCGTGGCGATGGCGCTGCAGCAGCAGCGGGCGCGCGAGATGATGCTGGGCGAGCGCGGCAGGCCCCGCGGCAGGCCGCCCGGCACCACGGGCCCGCGCCCGCGCCCGCCGCCGCACTCCGGGGAAGTGGTCAACCTCGACTCGGACTAGGGCTGCCGGTGAGTGTCCCATTAAACAACCTTTGTAAGCCTACTAGTCAGAAACCTCGACTCTGACTTGGAACAAAGGTAAGTGCCTATGAGACTGTTATGAGTATGTATGCCCATCGCTTATGTCATTCCACATTACTAGTCATATTGTCAATATGGCTTCGTACTACCATAGGTCTTGTACATTCACTATATGTTAACTATCCTCATAAGTCTTAATAAAACCTTTGTAAAAACCAGTCTTATAATAATTACATTCCCGAAGCACGAACCACGACAGAGAGTATCTCAGACTAAGGCTGGCGGTGAGTGCCCCACTAGACTACCTTTGCAAGCCTAGAAGTCAGAAACCTCGACTCTGACTTGGAACAAAGGTAAGTGGCCTGATACACTATCTCTGACTGGTGGTAAACAAGACATTGTCTATCACCAGAGAGTCCCAAATCTTTATACCAGTTAGAGGCCGTTCAAGTATTACGTAAGCAGACTTATTATAATTAGCCGCCCGGCACCACGGGAAAGCGCCCCCTGCCCCCGCCGCACTCCGGGGAAGTGGTCAACCTCGAATCTGACTAGGGCTGCCGGTGAGTGACCCATTTAACAACCTTTGCAAGCCTACGAGTCAGAAACCTCGACTCTAGACTTGGAACTAAGGTAAGTGCCTACGAGACTTTTATTTATTTATTTATTTTATTAGGTCCGCCAACAGAGTATACGTTTATATTAGCTTAACTATTAATTAACATTCTAAAAGTCTAATGCTACTTTATTTATAATATAATAAATTATATTATATATACTTTATATGCTTTGGACACAGCATGCTCAAAAATACAGTACATTATGATCGTTAAAAAATCAACATATTAGAATTTCGAAAGTCAACAAATATATAAAAATATGTCATTACAATAGTCAGAGATAAATGTCAAAATAGCGAGTAATAATGATAAAAACCAATAATAATTAGACTACAATAGTAATAAAAAATGAGAATGTATGCCCATCGCTAATGTCATTCCACATCGCTAGTCATATAAGAGTCACATTGTCAATATGGCGTCGTACTACTATAAGTCTTGTACATTTACTATATGTTAACTGTCCTCATAAGTCTTAATAAAACCTTTGTACAAACCAGTCTTATAATAATTATATTCCCGAAGCACGAACCACGACAGAGACTATCTCGGACTAAGGCTGCCGGTGAGTGCCCCATTAAACAACCTTTTCAGGCCTAGGAGTCAGAAACCTCGACTCTGACTTAGAACAAAGGTAAGTGCCTACGAGACTATATCGGACTAAGTCTGGCGGTGAGTGCCTCATTAAACAACCTTTGCAAGCCTAAGAGTCGGAAACCTCGACTCTGACATAGAACAAAGGTAAGTGGCCTACGAGACTATCTCTGCAGACCTTTAGACTAGAGACTGGTGATAGACAACACGTCTTGTGTAACACCTTCATTTTGGTCATGCCATATTAAAAAATAACTGTGATAGCCCAACGTTAACACCGTGCGACGAAGAGGTAACGGGATCAAACCCAGGCAGACACCGATGGTTTTTCTGTTAAAACTTGTGTATAATTGACAATTGAAATTTATCACACGCTTTTCAGTGAAGGAAAATATTATAAGGAAACCTGCATATCTCTAGAGAATTATGGAGATGTGTGTACCAATCCGCATTGGAGCAGCATGGCAGGTCTTAGCTCCAATCCTTCTCTCCAAAAACAGGGAAAAGAGGCCTATTCCCAGCAGGGGGAGAGTAAAAAACCGCTACTTACTTATTTTATTCCTCAGCGTAATTTAAAACCGAATTCAAGTTAAGTATAATGTTTATGCGAATGGAACCACCATACTACCAAATACTAAATTTTTAGAAAATTTCAATTATTTCATTAGTTTTTGCGAAATTTGTTTTTCACACATTTATTATGTTTATTTGTATTTTTTATGTTTTAATTTACAGATGCCCGGTGTTGTAATAAACAAAAGTGTATAGTGAAAGATAAACGGTGCTACGTTTTAAGCAAGGTAGGCTTGAACAATCATGTACCGTCATGTTGGCAGGACTGGTCTACTCTAGAACTCTAGATTATAGAAATATAATAATCAGTAACTATGAAGATTTTAAATGTTGCATACTGTTGCCTTTAGGCTTGCATCGCCGCCACATATCATGAATCTCACTTTCATACAATCTTTGTCTGGTTTACAAATTTAAAAAAATATAATTTTGATAGTAGCAGTCACATATCATATGAATCTCTTCAAAACAGTCCAGCCTAAGGTATGATATAATTATACTCGCACAAGAGTCAAATATTAATGTCTAAAGGGTATTATTTAAATGTATGCTCAAATATTTAAAAATCTGATTCCAATGTGCACGATATCTATTACTCTTTGACTTTCAAAGCTGCATACTAACTATATTTAGTGGAAGTTAATACATAGTAATTTAGTTGAATATTAGGCAGTTAGATGTGAATAACATTATGACTATTAAATTAAAACCAATACAATAGATGATGTAAATATTTATTGTATAACTTGTGTTTCCTTTTATCGAATAGCTTCATGTAAAGCTATAGTTTATTATGGGGAATGTTATTTGCATAAAACTAGAATGTAAAGCACCTCATTGGCATTATTGAAAAAAAAAATAATCAGAATGTCTATGGGAGGCTTTAAAATGGTCGGCTTGACAATTTTAAATATATCTCTCAGTACAGGAACTTAGTGTTAAGCTGTAATGTATGTCAGTAGGTAGTTAACTTCTGTGTGTTGATCGTCAGAATATAGCCTCTTTAACAAAGTCCAAATAGATTTTTATAATCGCCTGAAATGTGACAAATTTTTGACTGTAATAATTATTTAATTTAATTTAATCAAATTTGTTGGGTTGTATTATTTTATTATCTAAAATTTTTTGGACTTTGTGAAATATGGCCTCAAATCTAAACAGTGTAGAAAAAAACAAAATATTAAATTTATAACTTTATTTGCATTTACATTTGTATAGTATTGATTTGGAATATAACTTATATCAAACTTTTAGAAATCAAACTAAATATCATCTTTTATATTAATTAATATTCATTGAGTACTTAGTATTATTGAGCGATTGACAGTTATTGAGGAGCAGTCGATGTAAAGCTCTCTTCCTGTTTTGTAATATTTATCATTCCTTATTTTAATATCTGTATATTGGATTATGAATACAATCACAATGATTATAGTTGTGACTGATTTATTTCTAAATTGAATTCATTCATCTTCTACTTTATATTTATATATAATAACAGATTTAATAGTATTTCAAACATTTTGAAAAATAATAGCGACTGACACATTTCTCCTGCAATGTTTAGTCATATTATTTTTGCATACAAAATATAGCATTTTTTTAAATTTATAATGAACTGTGATTAAAATGGAGGGGACAAGTTAAAAATGAGGTTGTTTACCTTAAGATAGAAGAATTTTAGGTTATAGTTTCTTTCATTCATGAAATTAAAAAAAAAAATTATGTGTACTACTAAGAATTTTATTTTATAATACTTGATCATATCTTAACTTGCCTCTCCAGATCACTGACATAAAAATAAATTTTAAAAATTTAAAATTCTTAGTGTCAAAATTTTTATATTGTCATTCCAAAATTATTGCCATATTAATACAGGGTGGTATCTCGACCATACAACATTAATTTTAAGTCCATGTACCTTAGCAGCCTATATAAAAATTCTCAGTTAATTTAATGAAGTAATTTAAGCACAGGAATTATTTTACGTTTTGAATAAAAATATACATGATATAGAAGGGTGGACCGTACCATTTCGTAGTCTCGTTCAAGGTTATCCACTTCGATTCGTATATAAAGCGTAACGTTGACCGATAGACTAAACACAAGTGCGAGGGAGACAAAACTATAATGTTATTGTTTTATCCAGTTTTTTGAACAAGCGCGCGCGCTACGTCAGTCAACCGTTAACTGTTAGCCAGATTTCAATTATGTTATATTTATTTTGTTCGAAAATACGAAATTTATTTTAACAACAATATTAATAAGATTCTATTATCCCAAAGTTATGTTATACGTTTAAGCAATCAGTGGATTAATTTAATGTCGTATCGTCGTTTAATGTCGTATACCACTCTGTATAATATAAATATAATAATGGTTCATAATTTAACATTTTCTTCATACTGGCTGGCTATTTTTGTATTTATAATTTTTATATAATAAATTTATTGATTTTTAAGATTAGTGATATTCTAATTTATTATATTACATGCTTCAACATGAAAAGGAATAAAGTAGTTTGACAATGGTTGTGAAAAGACATGTGTATACCTCAGAAAGCTGGATATTTTTTGTAATTGATGGTTGTAAATGTTGCTAGAGCAAAAATCTAAAAAAATTTTTTGCTTAAGTTTTTGTATCATCATGAAAATCTGGATAATGGTACAATTAAATGAAGTTCAGTTTTTTTTTCATCACCAATACCACAAAGTCTTAAGATAAGTCCTTAACTAGTGCATCCTACATGTAATCACATATGGCGCCGAGACATGGAGATTGACAATGCTAATGACTGGTCCACGAATTTAAGGTTGCACAACAAGCTATAGCGAAAGCTATTCTTGGAATATTTCTGAAGGATGTTATCTGAAACGAAGTGATCCGACCGAGAACCAAGAAATCGACATAGCTCAAAGGATTAGCAAGCAGTGGACTGGTCAAATTTGTCGCATAACTGACATCCCCTGGACTAGACGTGTTTTGAAGTGGAGACTGCTCCCCTGGCAAGTGTAGTGTAAGACGTTCTCAGGCTAGGTGGAGCGATAATATCCATATAGTGGCTGACATAGGTTGGAAAATAAGGTCGAGCTCAGTGACATGGTATTGGGGAGATCTTTGTCCCACATGGTGGGATACCTCATATCATCAGCCCTCCACTACATGTCGCCCTAAGCCGTGATTTGGCCTCACAGGAGGCACCCTTAGGACGACGTTCCCTGACGCTAGTAGAGCTTCTTTGCTCACCTCTCTGCATTTCGTAACCTTCTCGATGCGTCTGCGCTCGCCCTTCCCGCCCGGTGACGCTGTAAAAGCCGTTAGGGCTAACAGCATACAATCCATTCGAAAAAAAGGGGGTTTATCATACATACAATACTTGAGGACTTTTTTATTCACAATTTAAGTCATGGTTATCAAGTTTGTATATTGTTTAGTTACAAACATTTTGTAGTTGTTTTTTGTCACTATTCTTAAAAATCATTCAATATTATCAAATGAGTTAATCCTTTATTTATTAACCTGAAGTTCAGGTGTTTTAGTTGTGATATTGCCTAATATAAAATTTTGTATACGTTTATTTTAATAATGTGACTTTGATATTAGAACCAGTTATAGACTATCATGAATTGTATTAATAAAAGTGTATATGACTAAAATTTTAAGCATGCTTGATGTTACTCTCTCTACTTAAAAATAATATTCAATTATTATTAATTTCAGGCACACATTCTAACTCGTGTAATCCTAAGACATATGCATCTTTATTAGTATAATTAATGGTAGTCAATATTAGTCTTACTTTAGATTAATAATAATTACACCAGTGTTTCTAATAAACATATGTAGGTTTCATTTTGAGCACTGTTTTAAGAGTTTTTAGAGACAAAACATTTTAAATGTTGATTTTTTACATTTAGATTTATGCTTAATATTATATTATAGTCTAACACAAATTATAATGAATGAACAGTATTTCATTTAGAGTTTAAGATAATTTTATATAACTCTAGTTTTATTTTGATTATCCATCAAAAATGGCAAATATTGCTATAATTGGGTGATCTATTGTGAGGTTTAAACACACACCATGAGGACTGTTGTAACAGTTATATTATTTATGTAAAATATAATTGTAACTGTAGAAAACTTCCTATTATTTTGTAGTATAATAAATGATTTGGAAATGTGTAATGTTAGTATTTTAATTAAAAACCACTCATATAGAACTTTAATAAGGAAAATGTAATAACCTTTTGTGAGCCATTAATCACTAAATATTATAAAACAAAGTCCTTATATCCCTATGGTATGCATAAAACTTTAAAACTACGCAACAGATTTTGATGCGGTTTTTTTTAATAGATAGAGTGATTCCAGAGGAAGGTTTGTACGTATAATAACATTCAATACAGAGTAGAGAAATACTGTAATTTTTGAAGTTTCTGTAAATAATTACATTTTTTTCCGCTTACATTGCAAACGCAGGCTAAACCCTACGAGATTTATCAAATTGATGTACTAAGTATTTGTACACCTTGAAAAGGTCTACAGAAAAGTCTGCTATGGTATATGTCTATCTCTTATGGATAACCCACAATAGCATTTTATGTCATTTACTTTTTACGAAAAATAATGGCTTATTTTTTTCAAAAATTTTATACAATACAGCATTAATCATTATCTAATTTAGTACCTTACCTTAAATAAATTGTTGATTTAATATAGATCAATATGGCCGTTTACAGTACACATGTAATTTAAGTGAACATTTTCAGAGATATTACAGATTTAAAATGCCGTGAGGACACAGCGCTTTGCCCTATAACACTTCGACTTTAGCAGCTATGTCGCTTTTTCAAGAGTTTGTTTAAAGACATTCTTTAATTAATTGTAAAAATAAAATACATAGGAAAATGTAAAAGTAAATAAGTAAAAATGTACTTATGAATTTAGATATTCCAAAGATAGCAGGAAATCTTCTTAGTATAGGGAGGGGAATTGTTTTACTCCAAATTTAACGCTTGCGGGCCACGGGCAGTAATGAATAAATCAAAACTGCTGGATTGATTTTAATCATTTTTTTTACACTGAGTGATATGGGATATATATTTTATACCTGTGCAAAGCAGGGGCAAGCCGCTAGTTAATAATAAACTAAAATTTTGAAAGTAAATATCTCAATTTTAAATTAAGGATTATTAGTTGTGTATGTATTGTCTAATTTGTTATTTTGCAAGAACTATTCAAAAATTAGACTCAGTAGAATTTTAAATAGGGTATTTGATCAAAATTGGGAAAAAATCATATTCCAGCAATTCGTATTCAAATATTATTTCAATTATTTTAGACTCATTATTCACGCATTTTGAAATAATTACTAAATAAGCTTTAAAGATAAACTCAAATATTTAAATTGGGTATACCAGTCTTGACACCCAATGATACTTCAATATATTTTAACAATTTACGTGCTAAAAATTGAGCATCTTCCTGATTTGATACATTTGCGTTAAGCATTTCAATTTTGTTATCTGTACAAAATGTAATAACGTCAGTCGATTTTACTGCCATTAAATTTCCTGGAGAACTCGCATTAACGAGTATAACACGGCGTATTCTCATGTCAGGATGGACCTGTTCTAATGCTTCTTTCGCCCATTCCACACAGTTTATTTTACGGGAATCCATAGCGATAATGACAAAATCGATAGGTTTTTTGCCTACATAATCAGATTGTCGTGCTATATCTTCTAAGTAAAATGAACGCAATACCTCGAGTTTCCAATTGAAATCACCTGTAGCATGAACATCTATTAACGCTTCTGATATATTTTCAATAATATCAATGTCTGATGAAACTACAACAAAAGTTAAGCGATTTCTGGAATAATTAGGACTAATCCATGGAGTAATTATAATATCTCTTCCATTAGACATTTCCATAAAGAGGAAACAATAAAAAAAACACCAAATATTGTTGTGGTGCACAATTCAAGCTCCGTAAATTTTAAAACGGTTAACTTTGACATATATTTGAAAAGATGAACGGGCATATTATCCATAGATATTATGTGACTAATTGTTAGAATCATAGACCACTGAATGATTCATATCATAGTTCATAATTTCATATTACCAGGTTTAAATCATCTACTTTCAAAAGTAAAGATTTATTGATAGAAAAAAGCAATTAAAATGATTTAACAAAATATTGTTCTGTTAAAAACATTTTTTATTAGGATCATTCTCACATCTAACTTAATCTGCGTTAGTCTATGCATATTTTGTAAATGACGTTCACACTTCACATGATTTTGTTAAACCGGGAATTGTAAAAGTTAGATTAGAAGAATAAGTTTTTATTGTTACAAGTTTTTATAATAATGCAACGCAGGGATGAAAATTTTCCTGATAACGGTTTTGAAGCATGGGGTGGATATATGCAGGCAAAAATCGCGAAATTGGAAGAGCAATTTTCTTCTGGAGTTGAAAAATCAGAAAATAAATTATCTGATATTTTTAAAGGAGTTAGTATCTATGTAAATGGTTTCACGACACCTTCAGCATCAGAATTAAAAGAGCTAATGGCCAAACATGGCGGTGTTTACCATACGTACCAGCGAAGCGAAGACTTTGTAGTGGCTTCTAACTTACCTGACACAAAAGTTAAAAATATGTCTCTATCTAAAGTGGTCAAGCCGGAATGGATAACGGAAAGCATAACAGCTAACCGTTTGTTAGATTATAAGAATTATTTACTTTATGGTAGGTCTAAGACTCAACCCAGATTAAATTTTGTACAAGAAAAACAAATAGAAAATAAAATTAATGAATTTAGTAACACAAATAGTGTGCAAAAGAAGATACCTCAAAATAACTGTTTTGCTCCATGTGATAGCAATCCAGCCGTATTACAACTGAAATTGGAAAAAATTAATGATTTAAATAAATGTGAGGGGATACCAAAAACTGCAGCCGATCCCAACTTTATTTCAGAATTTTACAATAACTCTAGGTTGCATCATATTTCTCAACTAGGTGCTTGCTTTAAGCAATATGTTAATGATCTTAGGGATAGCAGTAATTTCATATTTGTTGCTAGAAGTGATTTGAAATCAAGAATACTGTCAGTAACAAGCACTCAACATACTATAAAAATTGCTGACTTTCAAAATTCCAAAACTATAATGCATATTGATATGGATTGTTTCTTTGTATCTGTTGGATTGCGTAAGAGACCAGACCTTAGGGGAAAACCTGTAGCTGTTACACATTCAAAGGGAGGGCATCCTCGCGAAAAGAGGGCAGGTGTAGATAGAGAGGCTGAATTCAATTTATACAAACAAAAACAAGTCAATAAACTATCTAAAACTACAGGAATAGTTGAAGCAATTGAATTTGAAACTAGAATTGATAATATCACTGATGAAGATGATAAATTTGGTTCTATGAGTGAAATTGCTTCATGCTCATATGAGGCCAGGGCAAAAGGTGTTAGTAATGGGATGTTTATGGGGGCAGCACTAAAGCTTTGTCCAGACTTGCAAACAATACCTTATGATTTTGAGGATTATAAAGAAGTTGCTTATACTTTATATAATACCATTGCTCAATATACTTTAGATATAGAGGCAGTTTCCTGTGATGAAATGTATGTCGACTGCACTGAACTCTTGAAAAGTTTAAATATCCATGTTCATGATTTTGCTCTTGTTCTAAGAGAAGAAATAAAATGTAAAACCAGTTGTCCTTGCTCAACTGGGTTTGGTGGTAATCGTTTGCAAGCAAGGCTAGCAACTAAACAAGCTAAACCAGATGGACAGTTCTTTCTTACTTCTGATCTTGTTGATGAGTTTATGTTCAATATTAATCTTAGAGATTTACCTGGTGTTGGGAGGCAGACATCTCACAAATTAGAATCTCTCGGACATAAGACTTGTGGATCCCTACAGAGTTTATCATTGGTAACTCTACAACAACATTTAGGCAGTAAAACTGGGTCACAGCTGTTCAATCAATGTCGTGGCTGTGATCCAAATCCTCTAACATTTCATACAGTTAGAAAATCAGTTTCTGCTGAAGTAAATTATGGTATCCGCTTTGAGAATAATGTGCAGTGTGAAGAGTTTTTGAAACAACTTTCATTAGAGGTTCATTCAAGAATGCAACAATTTAAGGTAATTGGAAAATGTATCACTTTAAAACTGATGGTTAGAGCTAAAAATGCTCCAATTGAAACTGCAAAGTTCATGGGTCATGGATTTTGTGATGTTATAAACAAATCAACAAGACTACGGAATGCAACTAATGACATTGACATTATCACAAAAGAAGTGGTTTCTATTTGTAAAAAGCAAAATATAGACCCAACAGAAATGAGAGGGGTTGGAATTCAAATAACAAAATTGGAACCAGAGAAAAGCAAAGAAATTAAGGGGTCCATCAATAAATTTTTTACAAGTAAAACTTCAATTAAATCTGAACATAGCCACTGTAATCCAGAATCATTTCTGGCTGAGAATTTTTGTGACAGAAATATTGCAGGAGCAGATGAGCTAATGAAAGTAAACAAACCAGCAACACCAAAGAAACAAATTGTTAGTTTACCAGAAAAAGGATCTCCTGTATTGGGAAATCCAAAATCTCCCATTATAGGCAAGAAACGAGGTAGGCCGCACAAGTCTATGAAGCAAGCAACCTCATCCCGAAATCTAATAAATAGATTTTTACAGGGCCATAAAAGTGTGTCAGATGAAATTAGCATTAAAAAAGTAGAGACAAAAAAAGAAGAGAAAGTTAATGAACATGTGCAAATAATACAGCATATGCAAATAGAAGTAAAACCCCAAGGTTTGCTTGCTCTACCTTGGGACAAAGTGAGAGAGCTATTGAGAGCATGGTTTGACAATGGACAGGCTCCAAAAGATTGTGACGTTGATTTGATCACTGCATACCTAAGCGGAATGATTGAGAGTAAAAATATTGATAAAGTTTATATTTTGGTAAATTTTATAAAACGTAGGACTAAAGAATTGAATAGTGATACATGGAATAAAGTTCAATATAGAATTGTTGAAGTAGTTCAAAACTCTATGTTATCTGTTTATGGGAAAAAGTTATGGATAAACAATTATTAATTATTAAAAACTTTTTACAACAATAATTTTTACAACAACAATAATATTATGTGACAATCGAAATAAAACAAACATGTTCGTTTCATATATTTATTTCAAGTGGTTTCTAATCAGGATGAAGACAAATAATCATTTATTTACGATTTAATACCACTACAATTTGACAGTACAAAATCAAAAGAGATTTTTACAGTAAACACAATATCGTCTTTAAAAATCGTCTTAAGACTTATTATTTATCACTATAATTATATTTGATATAAATTTTATTTGAGAAGTATATTTGTATGTATATCACGTATGCATGTATATTTATATATTATTTATTTATGGATATATATTGTGTATATATTGTTATGTTATATTATATGTATTAGTGTGTAGTTATTAGAATGTATTAATTTATATTAATAAATACTTTGTGCACCTCAATTTATATTTTTATTGTTGAGTTTAACTTTAGGTAGCCTGTAAGAGATTGCTATTAGTGATAAGGCCGCCTTTGCACATCTTTCTGTTTAATTTTAAGTCTCATGTACCGAATTTGTTTTAATGTGCAATAAAGTATTTTTATTATTATTATTATTATTATCTATCAAATATAAGAATCCGTCTTCAGATAAAAAAACTGTGCTTCTTTAAAAAAAACATATTTTCCATAATTGTGGATTTCTCTTAATTTTAGGTATAATTACTAAATTTAGCAAAATGGCAGTTAGTATCACTTTTACGATTTGTTAAACTATAAGCATTAATATCAATACATTCAATGGCCAATAACTTTAGAGTAAATTCACAATATGTTAAAAATACATGAAAGTATTCATTATTAATTCAATCTTGGCTTTATTCATTTCATTATTTATCATTTACTATCACAGATGCTTATTGCATATTAAAAACAAAAGTTCGTTTTGTATTGTATTTAGGTTTGCACAAAAAAGTGCAGAAAAAGTCATAAAAGCTTTGAGCTTAGAATATACTCATAACTTAAAACTAAAAGGCTTGTGACGACTGTTTATATAACTTCCAAACTAAACATTCCCTTAATAAAAAAAAACAAAAAAAAATGCGTTTCGAACTAAGAATACTAGTAGGTTAGTAGGTACAATTTTCTATATTAATACATAGTTTTTAGTTAAAATTCTGAAGGATATTTTCTAATGACCAGTGAACTACCGTCATTCTACAATGTAAGATTATTAATTTATGTTATACAAAAATGTGTAAGAATGTTTTCTTAAGAAAATGGTTTTTAGATGGGTAATCATATAATATTGAATTTAAGTCTTGATAAATCCTAATTGGAAAACACTAACTGAAAAAACTTGGCAAAGTACTTTATTATATACTGAGATAAAGTTGTTTTAATACGCTCGAAGTTTTCCTTCATACAAAATGAAAAACTTTCTAAATAGTTACAATTTACAAAATTCTAATGTATACCTAAATTTATTAAAATATGAAATATATACCATTATTTTAATATCTAATGAAATGACGGTAGTTGTTAAAATTGTGAAGGTTTTTACGTGTTCATGCCGTAGAATTGACGGAAACTGAATGCTTCAATTTGGAATCTATGATGATTTCGTCGCCCGATCTGATGTTGTAAGAGTAGAGCTGCTTCGTGGGGTACTTCATTTCCTCGGGACCCTGAAATGGCTCCACAAATAACCATAATATTATTTTTTTTGTTAGTGGGTTTAGTATATGTATCAACTCACTAAGTCCCCGTGTATGTGGAATGTTAGAAATGGATTATATTAATTAGATTTACATTACAGACATGTCGTGTTATTGTTATTTATTTTAACTTCAATTTATTTCATCTGCATAAGGCATATTAAAATATTACTTGCGTCATTTATAGATATGATGTAAAACTAACTAATTAACTAACGCATATTATGGAACATATGTATAAAAAATTAAATATATTTTATTAAAATATTTTACTAAGTTATAAATTAAATAATAATTAGTAGTTAAATAATTAGTTACTTAGTTTATTGTCGATGGACACATTTTAAGATGTCTTCCCTACTTTAGTATAATAACTATAACTATAAGCAAAATATGGGGTATTCAGAAATTCTTTGATGGGACCATGTCCAAAAATGGGGGTCCATTCATTGAAAGAAGAAAAGTAATATCTTTTTTTACTTGTTATTTTTATGTATGGTATATTTTACAAAAATATGTCGTGAAATAAAAAAAAAAATAGATGTACATGATATAGAGTAACTTTTTAAAATTTAAAAAATTTACCTGTGAGTCCCGCAGCTCCTGATCGACGTAGAACAAGCGCATCTTGGCGGCGGGGAATCCCGCGAGTCGCTCCAATCGTGACTTAAGGTCTGAGACAGTCCTTTAACAAAACGTAACTGATTATTTAAATTACATACGCAATACATATTTATTAGGTTTTTATTAGGCCCTTTTTTATTAGGTTTTAATATATTAGGTATAATTTTCAGACAGGTCCACACGCTCTTTGCTACTACTTATGTAGGCTGTCGACAAATCATTGGTCCCTTTCAACTTGTTAGCCACGTGCAGGTATTTTTTGTTGTTGTTGGATATTTTTTGGAGTTTTTGGGTAAAACCAATGTAAACAAACTACACATTTTAATCGAATTTCACAAACAGCGCATCTGTTTATTTTTATTGGTAGTTCTCCACTTGCTCAATTTGCCTTTATTCGAATTAATTATTACCCAATATTAAAAAGGCAGCTTTTCAAGTAGTAAAAAAAAAGATTATTATTAATCGATTATTTCGATACGAATAATTTATTAATTATTAAAATTACTATTTAATATTTATTAAAATTGATTATTTGTTAATCGATTTTTTCTAGTCCAACTCACATCCTTAATACACGGTCAGGAAGATTCGTCACAAACTTACCTGTACACGTCAACAGTTCGCACTTCGCTGGTGTCGCCACACGTGAACGTGATTTGTACCCGCTTTTCTGGCCGCAAGTCCACTGACACTAGCGGATCGAGCTTGCCATGAACACCGATTAATTCCCAGTACCTAAAAAATAAAATGTTCACTTTACAAGACAGTACGCCGTGTGGTATCCGGCTGAGTAGTATAGACCAATAGACCTCATTTCTTAACGAGGTGTCGTAAAATACGACAGAGGTAAGTTGACGTCAGGCAGGCGGTCGGTCGTAAAAATGCAGCCAAATCATGTGACAGCATGTTTATATCATGTTGTGCCGACCCTACTTAGAGTGGGATAAAGGCAGGAGGATGATTACGATTTACAAGACTAGTATATGCGGGTTTTACATTTATATACAAGACGCATACATGTAATACATACATGAACATTGTCACACTAACTCGCACTAGTACAAAGGTACAGACACGGTCTCAGGATGCACCATGACAGTAACAAGAGAGCCCTTGGTGCGAGTGGTCGTGAAGTGACATGTTACTTGTTAGTGCGTGTTTGAGCCTGTGCTATATTCATACTACATTAGTTTATAAAAACTACAAATTTAAATTTCTATTTATAGATAAAATCCTGATATTAAATAAGGGAACTCAAAAAATGTAGGTAAATTCTTATAGAACATATGTTAGAGAATGCGTTGGGAGAATCAAATGTGTGTTAACTATTACAAATTCAATGTCTTTATACAATGCAGATTGTCTCATTAGCATGTTGCTGGTCAGAAATTGAGGTTAATTCACTATTCGCAACGGTTTGCCACCTACGATGTATTCCTTGTAGGTATATTGGAGTTTTGTTCTACTTTCCTAATGAAGAAGTGTCCTTTAGATATTTAGAATACACTTTACTGTTCATTCTTGTATATTAGCTAAACACCAAATATTTTAGTTACGCAGAACTCCAACTTTTAGTTACTTTAAATACAAAGTATTTTTTATTCAAGTGAACTTGTAAACAAGTTCTTTTGAAACGTCAACTCAATTGCTGGTTGCTGGAAGCTGTTCCATACTAAATAAGTATTAAGTACATCCCTGCGAGAGAAGTTTAAGGAAATAAATACGTCTCCTTGCTTTTAACTTCATAAATATAAATAAAATGGACGTAATGTATATAGCGACAAAGTAGGATATAAGTTTGCGGCTCCTGCTTTACTAAAGTTCATAAGTAGTTTGTTGGTTTTGGTATACGAATCTAAATTTTTTTTTCAATAAATTCACATCACAAGTAAAAAAAAATAGCCGTTAATAAAGGTATTATAAATAAGATTTGAGGGTATCTTCACATTAAGTTACAGCTTGTATATAATACGACAAGGTAATCCATTTTGCCGGATAAGACTCATAGAGTGTTTTCATAAAGCAAAGCTTTATGATTTTGTCGTGGAGTCTATATCCTGATTATGCTTCGGTTGCGGGGCGGAACGATTGTAAGTTTCTGATAGTGAACGTATGTAGTGCTTGTGTATTGTGGTGGCGGTGGTGGAGGTTTGTGCATGTGTTTTTACGAATCCCGCATGTATCAGGTATGAAAACGGATTGCCCACTCTGCATTTAGCATTATATATGTTTTCTATTTTACTTCATCGCGGACTATAGCAAAATCAATAACTTTATTATTACTTTTGTATTAGCAATGGTAATGGTCAAAGTGGTCGTATGTCAGTGCTGCGAATCTGCTGCACTTATTTACACTATCGACCGCGTCGCCAGGTTTTCTAGAATTGGGTCAAACGTAGTTGGTGCATTTAATTCGCTTTATTTCCGTTTTAAGGTGTCCATTAAGTTAGGACTTTGTTATTGGATGTATTCAGTATACATACGCGTCGCGATAACGACATATCTCTGCGTAGGTAGATGCAGCATGTTTATCTTTAATACGCATTAGATGATAACAACTTGTAAACGGAGATACATTACTTGTTCAGCGTCGATAAACAAGCTGGTGTGTTTGGTTGAAGTTTGCATTGTGTACAATAATGGAATCTTCGTTAATATTATTAATGCAAAAGTCTATCTGTCTCTTACGCTTTCACAACTTATCCACTGGATGAATAGTTTACTGGAATACTGAACTTTAATATTGGAGTTTTATACTTTATCGCACAACAAAAACATACAGGATAAACAAGTTAAACTTAACTTATAATTAGAAGACTTGTGCAAAAAGGCGGACTTATCGATTAACAGCGATTTCTGCCAGACAACCTCGGTGTATGAAATTGTATAAAAAGTCGTGTAGGAAGTTGTATAAACTTACATACTAATACATAAATAGTTATATACTCTATATATAGTTATTGAGGATCAAAAAAACCCCTTTTTTCTTTCAGGAAAGGGAAAAAACAATGGATTAATTATAACGTAATGGATTAGTGGATTATTTAGGATATAACGAAGTCCCAGCTACTACTAGTTATTTTAATTAAAACTAGCGGCCTGCCCCTGCTTCGCACGGGTATAAATTATATCCCATGTCAGTCAGTGTAAAAAAAATGATTAAAATCGATCCAGTAGTTTTGATTTATTCATTACTGCCCGTGGCCCGCACGCGTTAAATTTGGAAAAAAATAATTTCCTTTCCCTATACCAAGAAGATTTTCTGCTATCTTTGGAATATCCAAATTCATATAGTACATTTTTACTTATTTACTTTTACATTTTCCCTATGTATTTTATTTTTACAATTAATTACAGAATGTCTTTAAACAAACTCTTGAAAGACAGACATAGCTGCTAAATTCGAAGTGTTTTAGGGCGAAGCGTGGCGTCCTCACGGCATTTTAAATCTGTAATATCTCCGAAAATGTTCACTTAAATTACATGCTGTAAACGGCCATATTGATCTATATTAAATCAACTATTTATTTAAAGTACTTAATTGGATAAGGATTAATGCTGTATTGTATAAAAATTGCTTCAAAAATATGGCATGATTTTTCGTAAAAAGTAAATGACAAAAAATGCTATAGTGGGTTATCCATAAGAGATAGACATATACCATCGCGGACTTTTCTGTAGACGTTTTCAAGATGTTCAAATACTTAGTACATTATTTTGATAAATCTCGTAGGGTTTAGCCTGCGTTTGCAATGTAAGCGGAAAAAAATGTAATTATTTACAGAAACCTCAAAAATTACAGTATTTCTCTACTCCGTATTGAATGTTATTATACGTACGAACCTTCCTCTGGAATCACTCTATCTATTAAAAAAAACCGCATCAAAATCTGTTGCGCAGTTTTAGAGTTTTATGCGTACATAGGGATATAGGTACTTTGTTTTATAATATGTAGTGAAGAGCTTTCATACATCAGGATCTTCTTTAAATGTAATACCTAGGATAAGATTTTTGCTGAAACCCTTACAGCTTGCGCCATTAAGGAAGATCATCGAAGTCCACTTTTGTTTTAATTACCTGTCCGGTCGGTCGGATTCCGGCTTCTCCATGTAGTATCTGATGAAGGCTCGCTCGGCCGCGTCCCGTTCTTCCGGCGGGACCGCCCCGCCTCCGTTCAGTGTCCTGATGTGAGGAAGTCTTGCTACAAGCAGTAGTCGTCGTTCGTGTTCGGTCGATTCGACCCGTTCCCATAGCGGCCAACCCTGAAAAGGAAAATCATAATGTATAGGGTGTATATTTCATCATCAATTCTCTTATTTAAATGCGAAAATTTTATCCGTCAGACTTTAACGGCTAATCCGCTAGAGCAATGTTGATGGAATTCCTACACAGGTGAAGATTGCTGGGTTGAAATATAAGACAAAGAATCTTCCTTTCCTTTCAGGAAACAGATAGTGTTTAAACAACTGGTTCAGCTAGTGAAATAGAAATATTTAGTACGTTCGGGCACAGAGAATTGACAGATTATAAAATATTACTACTACTACTACAAAATAAACAATATACATTTAAAAACAGTACAACTGTTTCAGGGATAACAGGGATTTTATATATAGGTATGTATAAAAATCATAAGATTTAAGATTACTAAACTACAGAATATTTTACAGGAAATTTTAAAGTGAAGAGCCTAGAGATTTACTAGTATAGATAAATCCATCTACCAAAAAAAAATTCAGACTTTTATCCACTAGTAGTAGAATATTTATAACCTGATAAAATTGCATTGCAATTTTCGAACAGGGAAGTTGAAACGAATTACTGAAAAGCTTGTAAAAAGATGCTTAAACTTCTGAATTAGTTAGTCACGACTTCACCATTCAATTGCGGCACTACATTAATAATTTAAATAAAAAGTGGCAGATGCTTCATTATACAGGTTTTTGTGCTCGTCAAGGCTTTGCTCATACCAGGTTCCGTTTAGGTTTTGTTTGTTTTGTACCAGTATTCATGTTTTAACGGTCAAAGTATATTCTTCGATGGGACTCCTTTATTGCAAGTCAGGCATTCTAAGAATTTTACTACTGGATATTCAAGTTTATAAGTCTGTTAAAGGTTTCACGCCACAAAAACCATTCCAAACATCAACTCTCCCTTTTTTCAGATAGCCCAATTACTAAGTAAATGCTTTATCAACGATGCGCCTCAGTTGGACGCCCTAAATCGCATCGGACGGAAAATTTTGTTTCTACGGAACCCTTGATAATATAGCGAGATAAAATTACAGACTAAATAACTAATTGTCAATAATTTGGAATGTTGAAAAACAAAGTCGTTTATTCTATGAAATTGTACGCGACAGTTAACTGATTTTTGAGTCAGCTGCAATGATATATTAAGTCATCAGTCTGGATAAAACTTCCTGAATTCGTAGGAAGGATACATGGTAAGCAAGCGGGGTCTATTACCTGGGAAAACAAATAAGAAGTTTAACTATAATTATGTGTATGGAACGTTAACACATTGGTATGAACTTTAACAGCAAAATCCGGATCTTATAGCTTTCGTAATACTTAAACTGTTGGCGCCATATTTTAAGACTACGTCTCCTAAAATTTGCAGAATTCATTACGTGTCAACAAAACATAACAAAACAAAGTGATAAAATATAGCAAATGAAATGTATAAGTCAATATTTACCTTGAAAATCAATATTTACTTTGGAGACTAAAAGTTGCTAATTTCTTTGAAATTTTATACGATCCATTCATTTATATTTCTAAATTAATCAATGTAAATTGTACAAACAGGTTATATTATTCTTAAATATAATTATATTATACTTATATATAATTATATTACTATACTTAAATAAGCGATTGTGCATCTGATCTTTAACAATAAAATAACACATGTAACTATTCTACTCGTATATCTAGGCATTGACATATTTGTTTTCTTTGTACGAAGCATGTGTGAAGCATGTACGGACAACCTTGCAAGCTTGTTTTGCCCCAATTCGGAACGCGGAAAACGTATAAACATGTATGTGTTAGACTCTGCCGTGTTTAAGACTGCCGCATTATAAAATACAAATTTAATTACATTATTATCTTAATTATGAATAAATAATTATTAAATAAAATTTTCGATCTCTTTGAAGTGGCCATAGAGTATTTATAATTCATTTACGTTAACGTTTTTTGGTTGAGGGTGGACGAATGAAGCATCATTAATGGTAAGATATGCGGAGAATAGAGTGTAGAAACTTTGTTAGCATTTGCAAACTTTTCTTAGCTTATTTTGTACAGCTATAGAGAAGTCTACCAACGGTTTTTTGGTTTGCGGTTAGTATTTAAACAGTTTAGGAAGCTACTATTGCACTTTTCTGTTCTCTATACTATGTAACCCTAACATCTCCACTCGTTTTACAAAATGAATTAATCACAAACACATACATACACTGCAAGCATCAGTATTAGTAACTTATAGCATATAATAATTATTTTCAAAAAATTATGTGTATAATTTATTTGCACAAAAATAATTCCAAAAGTTATTTTTACCACAATTTCTTTATTACTTTACAAAATGCTACGTAAAAACAAAAAGCATTATACAGAATAGACTTCAAGTGTGTATCATTTGTGTAAAAAAATTTAAAATGCAGAGCCGCTGTCATGAAACTTGCTGGCTTTGCGCTGAGGAACGTTGTTTATGGGCATGAAATGGCCCTTGTTGAATAGTTCATAATGCTGCGAACAATAACATGAACAAATGTTTATCATCTTTTTACATTTCAGTGCCTTTTTCGAATTTATTTAATCGTGTAGTATGAATTACGCTTACAATTATTTAAATTTATTTTATTCATGACTTTCTTAACTTATAATACATAAATAATAATCATCTCGGATCTTATAAATTCTGGCGTATATCATTTCTTTTTCGTACAGCAAAATAAATTTTCTCACAGTACTAACTAACTTGTTAGATAGACTTTTGTCATTTAAAAATGAAAAAAACTGTCAATAATACAAAGTCAGTTCGTGTAACATTTAAACGTCGCCCTAAAAGGCCGGTATCATCGATAAATTTATATCGTGAACAAAAACAAAAGAGACTATTACCTAATTTTCTTGCTAACCGGAAGCATCTGCAACAGCCACGTCCCGCGTATTATTTGTCCGTGAACAGGATATAAAGCGCACACGCATACGCCAACCCCAATTTATAGCTTGTCCGTGTAATGGCGCGAGAACTCGTTCAACCGTCAAATTCGAATTTTAAACGGAGCACAGCCGTGCCAAGCGGCAATAGTACCGCTATGAATCATTAATTGCATATCGATTACTGCATTTAATGATTTGATATTATGGACTTAAAGTTATCGACACGTATAATTTTTAATAAATTCCGGTACATTAGCACTCAATTTCTGAAGTTGTTAATTACTACAAATCAAAACAAATAATAGTATAAATTTTAAATTTTGTACACTAAATCAGGGCTTCTTAAACTGTGGGTCGCGACCCCCAGGGCAAAAAGCAAAAGGCGTCGCAAAGATCTGATACTTCTCAATCATTATTGATACAGCTGCAGCTGAACTTTTCTAACAAAGATTTATTGATATTTCTCCTCCTAAGTTCCTTCATTACCCCTTATCATTAAATGTAATTAAATAGATTTTATTAAATTTATGATTATATATTTCATTATATGGAGGAGGGGGTCGTTTAAAATTTCCTAAGCTTGAAGGGGGTCTCTATATAAAAAAAGTTTAAGAAGCCCTACACTAAATCCATAGATAAACACAAAGTTTTTTTTTTAACTTTTATTATTCATGCAAACAAAGTATTGAACATACACTAGTTATAAGGTCCATGGTTTATCTTAAGTAGTATGTATGAACAAAAAGTTATATTCAAGTAGTGATGTGTGTATGTAGAAGGAAGTATGATTTTTGTTAGCATAATCATTTTTTTTTTTTGCACTAAATTAAAACGATGCTATTGAACACCACGGTTATGTTAGAGTTTACAATTCAAAAACACGTTTACAAATCTACTGAAATAAGGAATATTTTTAATTTAAATTTATGATGAATCGTAAATTTTTTCTTATTCATAGAAAGACAGTTTGATATGAAAGTCATTAGCAAAATCTCTGGAACGTGTGCGAATCTTTTTGCATAAAGAAGAGTGTTTTAGGTAAACGTCATGTAAATTTTATGCGGAATATATTTCTGCCTTGTACATTTTGTAGACGAAGCAAAAATAGCGATTATTGTAATCGCGAAAAATAATTTAATTATGCGGGGTCACGAAGTATGTATTAATAGGAGTAATTAAATAAAGTTGATGAAGACTTATTACGTAATAAACCTGCTTTAAACATTAATAAAATCCGGCTATATCTGCATAATATTTGGAACATGATTATTAATAACATACTTTGAGCATGATTATTAATAATAAATTCTTTTATTAAGGATGTTTTAGTGATTATGCTAGTCTCGACAGTATTTGTGATGGCATTTGATAGCGTCAGACACTTACAAAGACAAGTTCTCATTAATAAATTACGTCGCTATGTCTAATTCAAATAATTCTTTATTCAAACTGGATATAAAAGCACTTTTGAATCGCCAAATTACAATGAAGCTACGATTGATTCGGAAAGGTGCTCTTACCAAGAAGAACCAGCAAGAAACTTGGCTGTCACTCTTTTCAAAATTAAATATTTCAATAATGTATTTGTAATTGGTTACAAATCAATAATAACAATATAATGTTGTTCATAGCTGGTCACAATTTAAATTCAAGCTTTTTTATCATTAACATAGTCCTCCACAGTATATCGCTGATATACCTAACGCTATAGTACGCTATAGTATGTCGCTGATACAATCGTAGATAAATATTAAATGAGATGATTTATTGATTTGATTAAGAAACTAAGAGTGAGGAAACGAAAGACAAAACCATAATAGATGATTATAGATATATTAAAAAGCAAATGTCATGGAAACAAAGTTTTAGTTTGCTCAAATTAAACATTATAAGACAGTTCGGTCATAAGCAAATTTAATAAACTGCTGTACTGTTACGTAGAAGTTACTGAGGGAAATTTATCGTATGTTATACTGTTGCACAAACACAGTTCAGCTTCTTGAATAATCTTTGTAAGAAACAAATGCAGGATATTGGATTATTTTAGTAAACCGGCTACATGATATTTTCTAGATTATTTTGTTTTCGCAGAATATTACATTTTCTTGTCAAGAAATAAAATCCGCTAGTAAATGGCTTTACTGAGTCGGGAGAAAATACTTTTCTAGAACACATCAGAATATAGAGCACATTTTCATAAATCAAAAGCTAAACATCACGATTTTCAGGAAAATGCACGTTAAATGAATTGCTTTTAAGAAAATATTAAACATACTGTGATTCACATTTATTAAATAAGTAAGTTTGATGGAACTTACAGCAAAAAGCCAGATTAGAGCATAGTCCATAAAACTAATTAGTTCCATCCACACCATAAAGTTTAAATATACTTTTCATGTGTAGTGTTAAACACAAATATTATTCGTTAAATTATGTAGCCTGTTTCACATTAACATCAACATAACATCCGAATTTATGTTCTATAAATTATAAATCAAAGTTCCTAAAAGCTGTATGTGATCGATCTTTTCAAAATCTATTGAATGGGTTTTGTACAGTTTTTACTCAGTAACTCTAGAGGAAGTTAATAGAACATTATATTAGAATTCCTGCGGGGTCTAGATTTATGCGGGATAAACTTTGTGACACTTATTTCCATGCAGGCGAAGCTGTGGCACAGCTACTAGATAATAATCAAGGTAGATGAAAGATATGATGAAATTTATTACGGTCACATCCATCTGACTAAAGTCAATGATGTTAAGCCTACGCAATTGTTTTATACGATACACATAATAAAATAAACCAATTTTAAAATTATGAGACATTAATCTTATTGAACTCATTCCCATATCATTTTGTTTTAGAATACATTGTTACAAAATTTGCATTTCACGCTCTCTTGAGATTAAGCATCGTTAATTACTTTTAAAGTATTAATCAACAAATAAATATAACAGACGTTTTATAAAGGAAACTTAAGCATGTGTATAATGTCATTGAAATAAACGTCAGAATAATATTAACAAAGCGACCAAAGGAAGCGAATAATGTAGAAACTCGTAGGTATTATTTCGTTGCCTTTCGACTCGCAGTTGGAGACTAAACACAAGGGGAGTTTCTGGGTCAAGCCACTACTACATATAAACTAATCCTTGATTTATTATCTCTTATAGAGTTTATTTTATGTAGCTGAATAAAAATAAACCTATAGAAAGACTGAGTTCAAGTAAAGCTTACCGAATATTACATATTACGAAGGCATGGGTATATTTTTATGAGAAATTTAAAAAATACAACGTAATTACGGATGCCACGTAATACGTACCTTAATAATAATATGTACCCTCAATAACATGTCATATGTCATTATTCCCTTATAATTAGGTAACGGCCTATTACTGTCTCACTGTTGGGCAAAGGCCTCCTCTTTCCGATTGAAGAGAGAAAGGAGATTGAGGAGAGAAGGGTTGGAGCTAAGACCTACCAATCTGCTTCTATGATGATTTGTAGGTTACACATATCCCCGGAATTCTCTAGAAATATGCAGGTTTCCTCATAATGTTTTCCTTTACCAAAAAGCATGTGATAAATTGCAATTATTAATTAGAGCCGCTGGATTCGAATGGCATAGGATTGTGTTGTGTGGAGATACCGTGAAGATACCTATGTCCAGATGTGGACGTCTATCGCTTAAAGAAGAAAACAGATAAATTAAGGAACAAATGCTTGTTAAACCTAATCATGACTAAAGTAAAGTAACATCAATAAAAATTACATTAGATGAAATATGAACTTAAATTCCATGCTTTTGTTTGTGATGAATGTGGGTGGAATAAAATCAAGTCGACCGTTGAACGGTTGATGTGATTCACGTGTTGGCAACTGGTTTTATTTGAACTCTTGTAATCTTCCAATTTATTATGATGCAGGTAATTTAAAATATATATAAAAGTTGATTTATATTCTTCGTCTTAGATCGTAATAAAACGAGACATTTTTACTATCAATTATAGATATTTGTACAGATTAAATTAAATTGCATTATTTGATATTTGCGAACAATGTTAAATGTATGTCTTAAACACAAGAAATTATGATTACACTATATAGATATATAGATAAAAAATTCGCTAACATTGTCAAAATTATTAAAATAAGTTAATATAATTTTTTTTTTTTTTATACAGGAAAAAACCCCTTATGGGTACCGCCGCCCGACGGGGACAGGCGGCGGTTATGTCGGAATCGCACCGACTAAAACGACCTGTGTGCTCCAATGGCAAGGACACGGTATCATTGTACATATTGCCCCCATCCCGCCGACAGCTCTGATCCCAGAGAACAAACACCTCCGGGTAGGGGCCCCTCGAAAGAGAAGCCCCCCTCCGTTAACCGGTGCATCGGGAGCACCAGATGCACCGACCGCCTCGGGGACCTGTAAGCCAGGCGTCCAATATACCCTGTTCGGACCACCCGAAGGTCCCCAGTTAGGGCGGCAGACGATGGGCTTGGGCGAGTCACTAACACCTGGACTCACTAGCGGCAGATTGGATCCAGAACAACAGTTCGTGGAACCACTCCGCCGCCTCCCTCCGCCCTCTGCAGAGCAAAGGGAGGCCATCGCTGCCCACGATCGCTCCCTGCCCACCGTGTTATCCGATCACGGTCGGCAGGGAGAGACCGCGCCCCAAGTAGGGGCCCCAACGCCTTGGTGGGCTTCCGCGTTTCGCCGACGGTGGCCGTAACCACGTTCAACCAGACTTAGAGTAAGCCCAACTGGACCCGTCGCTCATTAGGGACTCCACCCCAACCCCCCCGGAGTCCCGTCAGAGGGACAACTGGATTGGCCACCCCTCAGTGGTCCGTTCGCCAAGACTAAGCTTGCCCAGGGTGCGCCATGCGGAGGCCGACCACTTTGGCACCCCAAGTTAATATAAATGACTTGTATTTATTATCTTGACTTAAATATTTTTCATCTACTTAAAAATAAGTAATAACATAGACATATTTGGTATCGCTTGAAAACGTCGAAAATAATATTATGTTGCATAGACGATATTCATGGTATTCCTAATGGTTTATTATTCGGAATTCATGGAAGCGACATGGCAACGTCTGCCATTAGGCTCAAGGATGGTAAATTACGTCATCTCGCAAAATTGAGTAGTAAACACATATTGATCTGAGGATGTGGCAAAATTGTTTTAAGATCAGATTGTAACACCTAATTGAACTCTAGTAGACTAGAGTTGAACTCTCCTAGAATCTTTTACAAAAAAATTTATTAAGACTAATGCTTATATTGTTGAAAATATAATCATATAATTAAACTTAAAGAACCGAGGATGTTGGGTGATTTAATGGTGACTGTGATCATGAAGATGCAGTTTTAGTGGATCTACCAAGCGGAATAACGACGTCTTGAAGGTTAAAGGTGTAGGATTTAAGAGACAAAAGATAATGTGACTTGTACTTGAAACTACTTAGAACAAACCTACGAGTATTTTAAGTAAAGAGTCACTATTGCTTTATAAGAAAAATAAAAATATTGTTTTACTACTTGTTAGATAAAATTATAGACTTTATATTCTATAAAATTATAGGAAAGTAGCTGGCAGATTTTGACCTGGTGAAAGCAAAATACCGAAGCTGAAAAATCAGCGTCAATGTTTTGGGAAGAGTACTGAGTCTATGCTTAGAGCAGTGGTCTCGAAACTTCAAAATCAACACGATAAGTTCCAACTTTTGAAGTGGTAATAGTAATTTAAGAGGAATATGTTAGATCAAGATAAATCTGCAGTATGTAATGTACGAGTATGCTTTGGAAACGATCATTCAAAAGACATTGTAGCAATACTATCTCTTGTAAAAGTATATAGGTCACAAGCTAAAATGAACTCACGTTATGACGTCTCTTTTGGTAAATTGATTAATATCAGACTAGCTTTTATTGCATGACCTACAATATATCCACAATACGTGCAAAATTATTTAATTACATATCCACTGGGGATTTTAATTATAAGGAATAAGTAATGCGCTATCCTTCACGTTGAACTATTGCATATTGTATTAACTATGCAGAACTTGACATGAATATAACAATTTGAATATTCATGAATTATATTTTCATATATTATGAATTATGTTATGGTATATTTTTATAATCTTGTTACTGATATGTAATAAGTATGTAAATATAATTTTAAGTAATTTAATTTTTGTATATAATAATATAAAGAATTATAAAATAATAGGCGATGTATATAATAGACAAAGTAGGAACCGACATAAGCTTGCGGCCCCTGCTTTGCGCCTTGAAAAAGTACGTAAGTCGTTTGTGGGTTTGGGTATAAGATTCTATAATAAAATTCCACAATCAATTTTAACTTTGCCATTACAGCAGTTTAAAAACACTATTAAGGAGAGGCTGATACAGAAAGCCTACTATACTGTTGAGGATTATTTAGACGCTAAAAATGCGTGGATATAAATATTGTTCGACCCTGTACAAGATAGAAACATTAAATGTAACTAGCATTAAGAATTGTATTTTCAAAAAAAGAGCAACCGCCGAGTTTCTTGCTGGCTCTTCTCGGTAGGAACAGCTTTCCGAACCAGCAGTAGAGTTGACGATTCAAAAGCACTTGTTTACAAGTTTATTTGAATAAAGACTATTTTGAATTTGAATTTAATAACGATATTGAAACTATCCATTAGCCGATGGTCATCTATTACTAGATCTGTCTTTTCTGGGATTTAACGTCACGCAGCCTTGTACTCAATGTATTGGGATGTTAGTAATTTTGGTAATTTTCCGGGCGCCTACGGCATGTCGACTTGCCTTATTCGCCTCTTACACCTCGGTAAGAAATTAGGGTGATCTATTCTATTCAGCTATTCTATATAGCTGTGGTAGCCTAGTGGTAATACCGTTCGACTCTTTCGTGAAGGTCACGGGTTCAAACCCGGGCAGACACCAATGAGTTTTTCTGTTAAAACTTATGTGTCTAATTGATTGATTATTGCAATTAATCACATGCTTTTCGGTGAAGGAAAACATCGTGAGGAACCTGCATATCCCTAGAGAATTCTAGAAATATGTGACCTACTAATCCGCATTGGAGCAGCGTGGTAGGTCTTAGCTCCAAATCTTCTCTCCAAAAACGGAGAAAAGAGGTCTATTCTCATCAGTGGGATAGTAACAGGCCGATACTTAGCTGCTTTTACTTATTCTATTCAGACGGATACTATCCGCCGTGTGGAATCCGGCTGAGTAGACCATCCTCTTTCTTATCGAGGTGTCGTAAAAGAGGACTAATGTATGTTGACGTCAGGCAGGCGGCCGGTCGTAAAATACCTAGTCAAATCATTTGACAACATGTTGTGCCGACCCCATTCAGAGTGGGATAAGGGTCGGAAAATGATTGCTGCATAAATCATAAAATATGTTCTCCTTTTTTATGTATATCTATGTACTATATATTTGCCTTTTATTTATTGCTTATATTATACTATAGTAAATGCAATACTTAAAAAGTCCTTGCAACTAATCTAAAATTTAAACATTATTTGGATTCATGTTTCACTTTGAACAACATTATCAGATGCTATCAGGTGAGATAGTGATGAAGTGCAAATGGAGGTGAGTGGTACGTAGAAAAACGATAGATAAGATAACAAAATTCTAAATTTAATAATTCATAGATAATAATAACAAAACTATAAATTTACCAATTCATACTTTGTAAATTTACGCCGTGTGGTATCCGGCTGAGTAGAATAGACCACCCTCACTTCTTACCGGGGTGTCGTAAAAGGCGATTAAGATAAGTTGATCCACCGAATGGTATCCGGTTAAGTATAATAGACCTTTTTGCTACCGAGGTGTCGTAAAATACGACTAAGGTATGTTGATGTCAGGCAGGCGGCTGCTAGTTAAAATCATGTGACAACATCATTATAACATGTTGTGTCGACCCCATTAAGAGTGGGATAAGGGCAGGAAGATGATGATACTTTGTAAATTTGTTTATTTTAACTTCTTCTTCTTCTTCTTCTTCAACCGATGGACGTCCACTGCTGGACATAGGTCTCCTCATGGGATCTCCAGAACACACGATTTTGTGCCGCTTGTATCCAGCGGCTCCCCGCGACCCTTTTGAGGTCGTCTGTCCATGGGTCATGGGGTGTAAGGGGGAGGCTCGTCCCAATCAGTCTCCCCAATTGTCAACCTCACCTGCACGCGGTGCACCCTGCAGATTAACCAACGAGGCTCTGGCGACCGACTAATGGCGGTATAACCATTCATATAGCTGACCTAAATTCTACCAGACCGACAGTGGGCAGCAGCACTGTCGTTGCGATATGGTCAGCACTGCGATCACCAACCCGCAGGCCAAGCGTGGTGATTACTGGCAATACCTTCATGGCATTATTTTAACAGTACATAATATTTATCCCAACGTTTTAACGTTGTCAATTTCCGATAAATTTTTGTTATCATGAAAGTTTCTGCCAAAAAGGTATTTGTGAAAAACATTTATTTCTGATTTATTGAAATTTTGAAAGTGCTCAGAGAGCCGATTGTGATTGCTTAATTGACTTTCATGTTTATGAATTTCAGCACTCTCAGAATTAAATGAACCTAACAATAAATATATATACTCATATTAATGCACGCCGTCTGGTATCCGGCTGCATAGAATAGTACCACCCTCTTTTCTTACCGAGGTGTCGTAAAAGGCGACTAAGGTAAAGCGACCCGCCGTGGGGTATCCGGCTGAGTAGAATAGACCAACCTCATTTCTTACCGAGGTGTCGTAAAAGGCGACTAAGGTAAAGCGACCCGCCGTGGGGTATTCGGCTGAGTAGAATAGACCAACCTCATTTCTTACCGAGGTGTCGTAAAAGGCGACTAAGGTAAGTTGACCCACCGTGTGGTATCCGGTTTAGTAGAATAGACCACCCTCTCTTACCGAGGTGTCGTAAAATACGACTAAGGTAAGTTGATGTCAGGCAGGCGGCCGGTCGTAAAAACGCAGCCAAATCATATGACAACATGTTTATAACATGTTGTGCCGACCACACTTAGAGTGGGATAAGGGCAGGAGGATGATGACTCATATCATTAATGCCTGAGATAGTTATCTTAATACAATATATAAATCCTAATATTAAAGGCAATTTTTACCGTTTAATTAGATGAGTTTGCTAACATGTATACTTTAATTCTTCATGCTACGGGTTGCTGTTTAATTTTAAGTGGTGAAAGTTGGAACTGATTAAAGAAAATAACCATAAAGGTGTACGTATTTCTACGGTTACCGCACCTGCGTCAAGAGCAGGTGATCGGCCATGGGAATAACGTAACGTAAAGTTCATGTAGGTACTGATTAAAAGGTTATTTATACGAAACCTTTTACATACATAGTTTATTTATTTATTCCTTAGAACTACCAACAGAATTACATGTGTAACTAAAGTAACATGGTTATATATTCTAGGGTTGCTAATGACATATAAATCTAATTAAAGGTAGTCACAGCGTGTTTAAAGGTAACAAACATACAATAACTAATCTAACATTAGAAGGAAAAAAAGAAAATATAAAGTATAACAAACTTAGGGAAAATATGGAGAATAGCTTTGCATTGAGAATGGACGTATAAATAACGTCCTTACTCAATGCAAAGCTTTGTATAAGTGTTTCTTGAATAAATAGTTGAACAAACATATTATCTTTAATATTTAAATGAGTTAATCTTGTATGTTTAAATATATATTTTTAGAATCTCGGAAACGGCTGCAACGATTTTCCTCAAATTCAGCATGTAGGAGTTTTTGGTGGACAAAAAACGATCTAGAAAATTTTATTAAAAAAAATGCCGTTTTATCCCTGTTTTCGGGCAATAATTTTTTTTTTTAATTTAAGTTAAATACAATCACAATTTTTGGCTGTCAAACGTAAAGTCATGGTGGTTCATTTGAGGAACGTGCCGTCTAGAGAGGTGAAAATACCTAGGGTGAAGCCCCACCTGCCCTATTATTTTTTAATTTTTCTTTTCAATTTTTTTTACAAAGTATATTAAAAATGATATTAAAGTACTATTATTCATTCTCCTGCTATTATACCGCTCTAAGTGGGGTCGGCACAACATATTATAAACATGCTGTCACATGATTTGGCTGTTTTTTTATGATCGGCCGCCTCCCTGACGTCAAAGTACCTTAGTCGTATTTTACGACAACTCGGTAAGAAATGAGGGTGGTCTAATCTATTCCGCCGGATACCACACGGCGGGTCAGCTAACATTAGTAGCCTCTTACGACACCTCGTTAAGAAATGAGGGTATTCAATTCTACGCAGCCGTAGAACACACGTCGGATTGACTTACCTTAGCAGCCTCTAACGACACCTCGGTAAGAAATGAGGGTAGTCTATTCTACTCAGCCGGATACCACACGGCTACTATATTAAAGTTATATTAGGGATACTATATTAAAGTTATACAAGCGCTTAAACGTTACACCAAAGATTTTTATCATAAAATTTGTAGAGTGTAAACGTCTTTCTCTAATAAACTTAGGTAACTCGGAATTGCAATTACGAGCGGTGGCTCAACGCCGACTGAGCAGTTAATGAAACGGCCTTCGCCGGTTTTATAGAGTTAACTGATTTACTCGAACAAAATAATTGAAACATTAATTTATTGAGCTTGGTTTATAGCTATTAGCCGGGATGTGAGTCGAAATCTCGTCACAGTCTTGGAAATAGCGTTCCATAAGTTCGCGATAAAAAAAGGAGACTGTGATCACAGATTGATATTAAATGTCACATATCCAATACTTTTTTTTTAAATAAATAAATACATATATGGGACACTTACACACACGGTCGTCCGTCCCCAAAGTAAGTAACTTAATACTTGTGTTATGGTAGACAGACAACTGGTTAATATATACTTATATATTTTTAAATACATACTGAAATACAAATATACACCCAGGCTTAAAGACCAACTAATTCATTTATAGAAAATGTTGGCCCTCGGCGGGAATCGAACCCGCGACCCGTGGAGCTGAAGGCAGTGTCACTACCCACTGCTCCAACGGGCTAGTCGAAATATACTATTATATATTATTATCAACATTTATCGCCAAATTGGTATGACCAAACTAAGCTGGGACGATAAACGCAGTATTACAATCAAAATTAATTATGATTTTGTTTCTCATTTTGCAGTTCCATGAACATTACATATCACATTTCTTTGCATTTCTATTATATTCTTTAGTAAACAGGTTTTTATACTGATGTATGGCAATGGTTGTAGTATTTACACCAAATAATTTCGACACTATTGCACGCCGTGTGGTATCCGGAATAGAATAGTACCACCCTCATTTCTTACCGAGCTGTCGTAAAAGGCGATTAAGGTAAGACGACCCGCCGTGTGGTATCCCGCTGAATAGAATAGACCAACCTCATTTCTTACCGACGTGTCGTAAAAGGCGGCTAAAGTAAGTTGACCCACCGTGTGGTATCCGGCTGAGTAGAGTAAAATACGACTGAGGTAAGTTGATGTCAGGCAGGCGGCCGATCGTAAAAACGCAGCCAAATCATGTGACAGCATGTTTATCCATGTTGTGCCGACCCCACTTAAGAGTGGGATAAGGGCAGGAAGATGATGAACTTCGACACTTTTGCGTCTTCATTATTGTCACACATTCAGTTAAAATAATGAATCAGATCATAATGGCTATAAAATAAGAGCAGCCTGTATAGCCGCTAGATAAGAGCAGCCTATATTACCGCATACCATTTTCAGGTGAATGTGATCCAACTCAAGTGATCTCAAGATGAGCCAGTAATTGTGAAAGGTACAATGCACGTAAGGTCAGCCGGTAAATTGAAAATGTGAACGAACCGTATGCTTATGACGCATTGCACGTGAATCACCATCCAACCCCCTTCGTTTCCTGTTTTATTTTTGATTCTCACAACAACAACTATTTCTGCATTCGCGAATAGTATGCAGTTAAAATAGCTTTGTGTTTTTGTTTTCGGAATTCACGAACCAAATGGGTTTGAACATATGTTGAGTTGGCGATTTAAAAGAACTTGAAAGCCTGTAAATTTTGTTTTTTTTAAAATATTTTCAATTCCAATTGGTAAAAGGGACATACATATTTTAATATATCAAATAGGAGTCCATTTTGTTAAGGATTACCATGATATTTGAGCACAAATGATGATTATTATAAATACTGATGTAAAACGCAAAATAATTTAAATTGTTGAAGATAGGAAAAGGTGGATAGCAGATCGGGATAGCAAGAAGTTGTTGTTTGTTTAATTACTTTATTGTACAAAAGATTTAAAAAAACATACATGACACAGAAATATAAATAAATTAAAAATTGTACAAAGGCGGACTTATCCCAATAAGGGATCTCTTCCTGCCAACCTTTGAGCTCTGAAAGGACAAAATAACAATGTGCTAGGCGGGGAATGCCACGAAAGAACAAAAAAATAACATATATATATATATATATATATATATATATATATATATATATATATATATATATATATATATATATATATATATATATATATACTTAAGACATATACTCGGTTATTGGTTTCGGTGAATATCCTGCTCATAATATTTTATAACTCCAGTTTTGAAAGAGTTAAGTGTAGGTGATTTCCTAACAGAAATGGGCAGAGCATTCCATAAAATGACACCTTTTACTCTAAAAGATCTTGAAAAAGTACGAGAAGAACTTGCCGGTACTGCTAACATGAGGTTATTAGCAGATCTCAATCGATCTCCACTAAATTGAGACCTATACTCAAAACCATCCTTAAGGTACGAGAGTGTTAGAGGATTAAATAGAACGTTGTACAGTAAGGAAAGAATGTGGAGATGTCTTCTTTAGAAGAGAAGTTCTTCTTTCTTTGAGAAGTATATAGAGCAAGAAAGGTAGACAGATAGAGAAAGCGTAAAATCGCATGTTGTTTTATCTCACGTTATGTTTTCTGGGATAAACGGACAGTGAAGATATTAAATTTGCACTGAATATTATAATCATCCTAGCTGCTAATATTTCCAAAAATGTACAGTTTGGAAAGATTCTAGCTGCTGATTTTCATCCTTTATCATAGCTGATCTGCACTCTATTTAAGGGGGGGGGGAACGTTGAACACATTAAAATGATGGCAGACGAAATATTGCGCGAACCGTAGCTTTTTCTCTCTGTGACGAATAAAACCCTAAACCTACTACTACATATCTGAATTAACTCTAGAACTACTTATGTAGCTTCCATAGAATTATTAAACTAACCTATACTCAACAGTACGATGACTTGTCTAATTCCACCACACCTCTACTATATGTCGCCCTAAACTACGTATCAATCTCACAGGGTCCTTTACTCTGTGATATCAAAGATCTCAGACTATAACCCTTTGTATCAACTGTAGAAAAAACCTCAGTAACTCTTATAAATATAGAAGATTACATTTACAAAACTAATTTAATCTTTAGAGCATGATATCTAGTTTAGAGTCACACCAACAGACTTTCCCTATTTTGGTCTCATATACGCTAATAGAGCTTCTGTGATGGGAATCTACAAAAGTTGTTGTAGTTAACAGCGTATTGATAGTGCGAAAAGAATAATTTACATATAAAACTCGATATGGTTCTTATATCATTATTTCACAGAGTTACTTCGATACCGGAGGTTGCATACTGACTAACACATGTCATTCAGACCGAGTATGATCAAATGTAAATCAGATTTGAGGCAAAACTTTCACGTCACTTGTACCGTGACGTACGTGACGGTCGTGGTGATGTCATCGGAAATATTGCTATTGTTCTTACGGTTTAGAGTAGAAAATCGAGAAATTGATGATAGCATATCGCCCGCCATAACACAATAGTGTGTTTTAATTAAGGATTATACTCGTAAGGTATTCGATGGCAGTATTTAAGCAGTTAACTCGCTTAAATCGCACAATATAACACGCTTAAGATGTACTTCAGAGAATTACACTAGAAAATTAACCATACGCAAACTTAGTTTTTATGCGTAGCAATCCGTGATAAAGCAGTTACATAATAAATCATTAATTACAAGAATATAGGTACATAATAAGATGTAGTATATAAAAATCAATTCCATATAAGTTCTACCGATATCTTAGGCATGCAAATATTAATTTAAGTTAAAAATTGCAACTAATAAATACGTAATAAAATGGGATAATTACAACAAAAAATAGGTACATAATCAAAGTCATGTACAAAATAATTCATCAACATGGTAGTACGATTTATCCATAAGGGATAAATGTAAATTAAGAATGTAAATAACAATATATTAATTATATTCTTATTTATTTTCCAATATTCTTCGTGGGCGATGGTTTAAAGCACTCTTAATCATCACTGGAGTATTAAAATTCTTGTTAAACAAAATCCTAAACATTTACCAACTCAGGTCACTGATGCTTAATTTTTGTAAATTTGTCAGTATAATACAAATTATATGATCAAACAAAACACAAGTCAACAAGTTCAGTGTAGGTAAAATTATACATAAAATTCAACATTCAAAACGACTTATAAGGCGTTAGGGATTCCCGTACACTTAAGTGACATAAGTGTTAACAATTCTAATCCTTATCGTTTTGTTTTATAAATCGTCTGACTTTAAATAGAAAATTTTAATCCTACTGTACAAGTTCTACTTTAAAGACAAGCTAAAATTAGTTAAAAAATGGTAGTCAGAGAATTATGGCACTGCATTGTTAAGCGCTGACTTAATTTAAAAGAATTAACTTGGCGCATTTAAATTCACCGATACCTAGGTTATATGCATATATCTTTAATATGTAAATAAGTAAATCTTATATATATATATATATATATATATATATATATATATATATATATATAACCAACGATTTTCCTGAAATTCAGCATGTAGGAGGTTGTGGGGGAGAAAAATCGATCTAGCTAGGTTCAAAACAATCTCGTTTCATCCCTGTTTTTGGGCACCAAAAAAACTACTAAAATAGGAATAGAAAGCAAATGATATTTGAGCTGTCAAATGCAAAGCTATGATAGCCTAATAGTAACACGCGAACCAGTTAAAAACCTGGGATCGATTCCTATATGTCACCCGGCGCTTTATTTTTTTCAGTGCATTTTTTTATATCTTTAAAAATATTACCGGACAAGGCTCGGTTACTCAGGTGATAATATATTATACCTTTATTACATGAAGTAATCGGATAAACATATGTACACTAATATAAGCATAAACAAGCCAAGACATTGTGTGCAATAAAATGTACTCTGTGTATCTGGTGAAGGGGTTTATATTCGCACGTCGATTGCGCAAACGCCGGCTCTAAGTGTGTCGACGTCTAAAACTGGCAGACCTTCACCCACATTATCCCGGTTCCCGAGAAACGTCACGGGACGCGTAACATCCGATATTACACGCTTTATATTATTTCACCTGTATGTATGAGAAATATTAGTATTATTTAAAAAAATTGAGACGATATATGTATGTATACACGAAAAAGATGGAGAAGTTAACGAAGCTTTTCAAATATAATATTAATATTTTTCGTTCATTATTTTTGTTCTACCAATATAAAGAATAACTTTGCCTTATCGGGAATCGAACCTGCGACCCTCGTAGTTGAAAGCAGGGTCACTGTTACCTGCGCCAACGGGTCTGACAAATTTATTACTTTTATTACTACGTTTACAGATAAATCGGTGATAAATAGATAGATGAAACAAAGCGCCAAAATAGACATAAAAATTATTAAATTACTTGCTAAGTTAAAAGTGTTTTGTAGCAGTTTAATTGAATACGTTATATTTATAGTTTAAATTAACAATTTAGATGTCTAGTATCTAAATAAACATATTTTTCAAAGTAAAAATATTTTCTGTAACTTAACAATTACTTACCAAATAGTTCAGAATTTTTGATATGATAAGCGATAGCTATACTATATTATACTATATATGTAATATAGTCTATATATGATCGATTTTCTCAGTCTACTGAACGGATATTTGTACGGGTTTTAATTGAAGGTAGTACAATTTTTTCCGAAGGTTTAGGTTAAAAGTACATTACGGTTTTATGTAAATTGTTTTAAAATAGCCGGGAGCTTTAATCGCGTGGGCTGCGTAAACTACCAGATATACACCACATTAATGTACTAGAGGATTATAGATCTACAAAAACACTACAAAAAGTCCGCGACAGCGTGTCTCTATCTCTTACGGTTAATTGACAATAATTACTTTTATTTTCAAAATTTTAATTAAACACACTAATATCCACGCGGGCGAAGCCGCAACCACAGCTAGTATATTAAACGCAGTTAAGGAGAATGCTCAAAAAGTCTCGCTACACCTATTTTAAGCCTTATGCCAAAACGAAAGTCATTTGTAGATTGCAATATTGCAGTGGTTCTATTAAAATTCCGCAATTAATTTTAGATTTGCCTTTACACAAGTTTTAAGTAGCACTTAGTTAAATTTGCACATAGAGCTTATTGCTCAATGGAAGATATATTAATACTCAAGACTAAAATGTAACCAAAAAGTATAAAAAAAAAATTAAGCCAAGACTACTCGACGGGTCACCTATCAGATCTTTGCTAATCTTACATGCATTTTAAAAGTTTTTTTTTCGATTGAAGCGTAAGTAGAACGTGACTATATGTTTTCCTTTTTCAAAATTATATAATGTAAGTGTAAATTGAATAGTTATATGTTTTAAAAAAAGGTTTCATTATTCATTCCAGTGTGTCATCTTGGATCCAGTAGGCTCCCTGGTACATTTGTGAGCTTGTCTATCCATCTTGTGAAAGTCTTGTCCGCACAGAACATCCGATCAATGTAAATTTGGTATAGAGATAGTTGATAAGGATAGTTGAAGGATGATAAAGACTCTTTATTAAATTAGCAAAATCGATAATCGATCTAGCAAAAGCTTAGTGAGATCGGGATCTGAACTCACGAATCTCCAATAAACAAAGTAAAGGTACATTTAAAACATAATTTCCCATGCAGTAACTATATTCAATGTTGCGATAGTATACTCGTATCGCGTTCTAAACTCGGAAGGGTAACGATGATGCAATTATTGGCGCGAGCAATCAAGTATGCTGTTGCAATAATCGATGATAAATATTGGCGAGAGAAACAATTACACCGAATGGATTATGGGATCTCAATGTAAATAAGTGATATACATGTTAAGGCAGTTATAAAGTCCTACCAAAATTTCAGTGAGTACGAACGGCCTTAACATTTCAACGATCTAAAAGACCGGAGGCCTTGGGCACACAAGAATTCACATTTGGTATCTAGTAAGAATTACGTCGCAAACTATGGAAAAATAGATTTTCGTTTAAGAAAATGTACAAGCCTAATCTGAGTTGGAGCGACAAATCAGTACATTTTCTTAGCATATTTTTCAATAGTACTAGCAACTTCCCATCACTGCATAATTCAAAAGATTTAGTCGTTTTAAATTAAGTGTTCAGAAAACATCAAACCTTTTTTATGTTCTATCCTATTGATCCGAACAAAAAATACTAGATAAATATTTATTCCAATAAGCATTTTCAAGCATTATTTAATGGTAAATAACCAAAAAGATTAATGGCTACCACTGGTCCGGAATGTTGCTCTTACCGAGAAGAACAAGCAAGAAACGTCGTGGTCAATCTTTAAAACTATTTTGAATTTAAAAACTTACTAAAAATACTTGAACAAGCAAATATCGTAGGAGTTTCTCACTTACCTGAACCCTTAAACTTTTGAGAGCAGGAAATTTGGCGAGCCTGTCCACTTCGTCCCACGTTGCGAGACCCGTGTTATTTAAGTTCAAAAATCGCAGGTGCCTGTAAGAGAAACAATCGTGTATCATACTGCACTATAGGAAGCTAGCATAAATACAGTGGGTCAATGATTATTACGAAATAGATTTACCACGCTCTGATAAATATGACATTGAAAATTAGCTAGATAACACCATGTTACGTTTTATGAAAGTAAATAACGTTATAGTTTATGGAAGTGAGTTGCATATTAAATAATCCTTAATAATAGTTTCATTGATTATTTATAATCTTGAAATTAACCAAGAAGCACTAAAATGATTCGGTTCTGCTTGGAAAAAGCAGACTTATAAGGTTTAGATAGTAAGGAGTAGAGGAAGTACGGTTGTTTGAGCAATATGTTATGTAAGGTGATATAAATTTCACTTCGTATATTTCAAATGACTTCCCAAAGAATTATTATCAAATAATTTAATCGTTTAATTTATCACCATACAAAGAAAATATGCAACCTCAACTAAAATAATATAAATATTAAAATCTGTTTTTACTTACGGAAAAGCGTCATGGCTTTCTTTATTCCCGTTACTGTCGTCGCATTTCTCACACGGGTCCGGTTCCAAGGTTGTTAAGGGGCAGTCGTTAACGAGCAGAGTTTCTAAATTCGGAAAAGCGTAACCCAATTTGGAAATTTCCCACCAATTATTGATCGGATTCCCAGAGAAGTGGAGTTGTTTGAGCTGTTCGTGAACTGGTGCGGTGACATCTATGTTAAGGCGGGAGCATCCTTCGCAAACATCATTTTTATTCGCTTCCTTGCCGCTCAAATTCACGTATGAGTAGTCGTTAAGGCTCAGGTGCAACTCTTCAAGAGCTGGTAGAGCCTTAAGCATTCCGAGTACACTCGGCCACCCAACATATGTTGAATTTAAAACGAGATGGCTTAGACTGTCCCAGCGAGGTTGAAGTGCCTGAGCTGCTTGAATTTGTGCAGACAATCGGTTGAAGCTTAGATTTAAAAATCTTACCCGAGGAGTTTGTTCCAATACGGCAAAAATCTAATGACAAAGGTGTTGTATTAATTATCGTGATAATGTATTTTTACATACTCTAACATAACTTTTTCAAGTGGATAAAATTAAAAACTAAACACTGGCCAAATCATTCTAAAGGTTTACTACTTGATATTAACGGATTTGAAAGTGACGCCTGTGTATTGTACACTAACACTCTAAGCTATGAGATACACATCGTTTTCTCATAAGTACCATATTTTTATCATTTATTTACTGAATCATTTATGGTATCGGAACTATAAGGGGCTTGAATACGGCTATTTTTATATTGATACTGAATTTTTCGAAGAAGAATTCGTGGGCAGAAGCTATTTGTAAATTACTTTCCCTATCCGCACAAGCTCCATTGCTTACCTCCTTCCAATCGCTAAGTTTGTTATTGGCAAGATCCAACTCTACTACGTTGGCGCACTTATCAGCTAAGGCACTGGCGTCTCCCGCGCAATCTATGTCACAGTCATTCAATACCAAGAGTGTGGGCACGCTTAGTCTAGGCGAACGTTTGGGCACGAAGATAGCCACTGGTATATCATCCATAGCCGGATTGACGTCGACTTTGGCGCCATATTTGCGCTCAAGCGCTTCTAACAGCGACGGCATCCTTGCCTGTAAGCAAAGAAAAAATAAAATGTCGTATATTTAAAAAATAAAGCAACAGTTTGGTGATATCATACACATGGATATTTGGGAGAGTTCAAAACTCAGATATAAAACTATTCTATTGAGTGAACTACAAATATTTTAGAAATCCTCCAGAGACCTGTTCCAGATATGCAGATTTACTCACGATATTTGTGTTCTCGCTAAAATTTATCACAGGAATTCTTAAAAATCTTAGTTTTATTGATGAAACTATTGAGATCGAGATCATTTTTATGTATGATTCTAAGAAGTATGAAATTGACTAGATTATGAAAATCGTGAATATCTTCATAGTGATAGACGCTTTTATTATCAATTCATAAATAACGCAATATTTAACGATTATTTCTACACATCAATTTTATTGTTACAACAATAACAATTAACGTTAGCCACGTGGCCGGTCGTAAAATAACTAGCCAAATCATGTCACAACATGTTCTTAACATGTTGTGCCGACCCCACTCAGAGTGGGATAAAGGCAGGTGGATGTTGTTAAAATTAATTGTGATAAATGCAACAATTGCATTCCAGTTTGTTGATATGCTCTGCTAGAAAAACATTCGACTATGTTTTTAATATATCCATAATTTGAAATTATGATTAAAGGTGCCGTAATTGCAAACGCAATTATTTCCTTTGAAAGCGATTGCGAGCGTGACGAGGTAACGCAATACGGTGTCAATCAAGCGAATATTAAATTCGGTTTAATTTTTTCTGAGCTATACTGCAGGGTTAAGGTACAAGGGCAATTAACGAAAGGCCAGTCTATAACAAATATCAAGGATATTCCCATTGGGACCAGCGTGTACAAAAATATACTAGTCTTAAATTGATTACATAAACGATACTTTGACGCTGAATTTTTTTTACGTTTAATTGGGTGGTCGGGTGTGAAATTTTAGCTAACTTTACACGCCAGGTATAAAATTCCAAGATTGGTAACATAATTTCATTGTCAATAAATTTGACTGTTAATTCTCTGTATTTTAAAAAGCTTTTATTCAACTTGCAATGTATGTATATGAAGGTGGAATCTTACAAATTAAATTTGACCCACTTCCTGTTGTCTGATTGAGTTTAAATGCTCCTGCAGTGCCGATGACAATGTATGTTTATGATAAGCATAACTTGATGCTACTGAGAGATTGGCTCCAGATGAGGGAACACCTCAACGGCTAACAGAAGAGACATGAAATTTTGCTACGAAATTAATTTTACGAATAATTATTATCCATGTACTAAATATTGTAAATGCGAAAATGATTGACCTCTTTTTCAGAATAGGATATCTGATCAAGTCGCCGGGGTAGTAATATACGCCGATAAATATGAATTAATTCTTACATATTTCTAGATAAATACTGGGATATGAGTAACCTACTAATCCACTCTTAAGCAACATATAAAATAATTCTGTCGAAAACTTCCTACAGAGAAATGAGATGGCTTTTGCCCAGAACTGGTAATAAGCACGTACTTAAGCCATTGTAAGAATTTTTGGATAGGCGGATTTTAGTGTGCCTTAACAACACTCGGTAGCAATAAAACCTCAAATAAAAAGTATAACATAGCCAAATCGACAAATTTATTGAATCACGAGGTTGGATTTGTATTGATATAATGATTTATCTTTACAAACACTGCGTGGAATTATTGTTAGAAATAAAACTGACTTAACTTATTGCACTTTTATTTGGCCATGATTTTAACGACATTTTAACGATTATTGCAATGTCGCGCGTATTAACGGTAATAATTTATTTGCCTAAAGACCTTTCCCAATATTGTAATGATGAATGTCATTAAAAGTGGAGTTTTCATAAATCTATATTATTGATATGAGACAGTCGAGGAGAGTGACAAAGCCTTTTTATATGAGTACTAATCCTCGCAGATAAAGTTGTGGTTTATATTTAAAAAAATAAACCAAACCACTTTGAAATTTGTAATAGTGATTTATTTAGTTGTCTTTAAAAGATAATAGTATACATAGCTCATCTATTAAGGAACAATAAAATTGTAGTAAATTTCATCATCAATAGTATTCTATTTTTTACTTTGTATCCTATTTTATCCGATATAATCTGTGCTCAAATCTTTAAGTCAGAATCAAGGAATTGTTTCGTAATAGAGTAAAATGTATTCTAAGGAAACCAGCCTTATCTTCAGCTTACATTCATAGATTTGTTTTCATTCGGTAGTTTGCTAATATCGCTTTGTATATTGCGTTAATCTAAAATTTAGACTTATTTCGTGACTTTCAAGCAAGGTTGAAAACGGCTCGACTCACTTTGGTTATTATATTGGTATAACAATCGATGAATTTTCATAATTTAAAAAAAATATGAACCTTGAAAATAATGTAATAGGTTGAAAGTATTATCAGACCATGCAATAGGGACCATGCAATTTCTGGGCACTGCCTGTTAAACAGACACCTGTCGAATAACAGAAGATGTTGCGTGCCCAGAGTGTGGAGAGGAAGAAACGAGTCTTCACCTTATGGCTGAGTGCCCTATGTACTCGCTGGTAAGATGGAAGATACTAGGTAAGAATGAAATTGAAATTGGGGATCTGACAAATATCTCCTTCGGGGATATTATCAGGTTCGTAAAAGCCACGGGTAGATTAGAGCAGGTGACACTGTCGGGACAGCAGTGAAACCCTTGTCCCGCCCTGCACCGACAGGCGTCCCCGAAATTAGATAGATAGATAGATGCAATAGGGAATTAAGAATTTCGTTCTGAAACGCCAGTTAGTTTGTATTACAATATAATTATTTGCGTTACCATGAATAATATAAAATCGTAAACTGAAACATGGATTTCAAGATGTTGGAGTAGCTATCCTGCGCAAAAGGCATTTGTGATATGTTAGGTGATAATATAAATTATGATCGAAGTCAGCCATTGTATAGGAGGTAAAAGACTGTCTGACATAGAAATCAGCAGCAGTCTTCATTGGTCATAAAAAACTAGCAATCGCCAGCGGCTTCGCCCGCGTGGATACATTTAAACCATAATTTAGTATTTTGATAACCATTAGAAATGGTTAAAGTGGGTTAACCTCAAAAGCTAGATATATGCTGTCGCGGAATTTTATTTAGAACTTTTAGAGGGAAAGCTTTAAAATAAGCCATTTTGTACAATTTTTTATTGCTGTTCCTCTCCTATTCATCTCACCGTGATCTTATATAGACTATAGCCTTCCTGAATAAATGGACTATCTTACACTGAAAGTTTTTCAAATCGGTTCAGTATTTCTTGAGATAAGCGCGTTCAAACAATTAAACAAACAAACTCTTCAGCTTTATATATTAGTATAGATGAAGTAATTAAAATTACAAATTAAGAAACATCTTTGTTTTGAAAACTGGACTGTGTAGTTTAAAGCTTATACTGAAGAATTAACATTAATTGTCTGAACAAAGGTCAGGAATTTAATTAGATTATTAAACACACTTAGACAATGGACACTGTCAATAGCGATAATATCTCTGTATTAGGAAGCCTTGCCTTCTTGGCCTTCAATTCGCGCACATTTATATACATAAATACTTTACTTGATAATAATAAAGTTTAGTACTGCAATGCTGTATAGGAAATGAGTGACCGAAGGGCACCACACTCTTTTCTTACCGAGGTGTCGTAAGAGGGGTCTAAGGTAAGTGGACCTACAGAGTGGTATCCGGCTGAGTAGACTAGACCACCCTCAATTCTTTCAAGGTTAACTCACTTTAACCATTTTTATAGTTATTAAAATACTATATTTCAGTTTTAATCTTGCCGCTGGCGATTACTAGTAGTTATATAATATACTAAATTCATTATATCTATATAAATAGCCGTGTGGTATCCGGCTGAGTAGAATAGTACCACCCTCTTTTCTTACCGAGGTGTCGTAAAAGTTGACTAAGGTAAGTCGACCCGCCGTGTGGTATCCGGCTGAGTAGAATAGATCAACCTCATATCTTACCGAGGTGTCGTAAAAGGCGACTAAGGTAAGCTGACCCACCGTGTGGTATCCGGTTTAGTAGAATAGACCACCCTCTTTCTTACCGAGGTGTCGTGAAATACGACAGAGGTAAGTTGACGTCAGGCAGGCGGCCGGTCGTAAAAACGCAGCCAAATCATGTTACAGCATGTTTATAACATGTTGTGCCGACCCCACTTAGAGTGGGATAAGGGCAGGAAGATGATGATGATTATATCTATATAAATAAATAGTACTCATTTATATGAAAAAAAAGGGCGTAAATGCGTACTGAACATACATACACAATTTTATACTTGTTTCTGTACAAAAAATTTTAATGTTGGTATACAATAAAATTGTATACCAACGTTAGTAAAGTCTAGAATTGTTCGCAATTCATGTAGACTTATAGGAATAGCGCATTTTACACAAAGGAAAAGTCAGCATAGTCTAGTGAATAGGCTCTCGGCGAGTAAAAAGCAAAGCTCGGGTGCAGCGAAAACAAACAGCTGTTGTTTTCCTGTGACCGAATATTGCTGTGTTGTAACCTTTAATAATTTTTGAAAGGCAAAATCTGCTTTGCTTTTGTTTTCGTGTGCAAACAATCCGCGATAAAAGAAAATAGAACATACGCTAAATGCTATTTGCTACACTAATTGCTAAATGTAAATTTGTGGTATTCGTTTATCTTTAATATTTAAATGAGTTAATCTTGTATGTATTTATATTTTCGGAATCTCGGAAACGGCTCCAACGATTTTCCTAAAAATTCAGCATGCAGGAGGTTTTTGGGGAGAAAAATCGGTCTAGCTAGTTTTTATTTTAAAAAAAGTTAATGCCTGTTTTGGGCATTAAAAAAATACTAATATTTACTTTATTGAATACTAGCCGCCTGCCCCTGCTTCGCACGGGTATAAAATTTATAGCCCATGTCAATCAGTGAAAAAAATTATTAAAATCGATCCAGCAGTTTTGATTTATTCATTACTGCCCGTGGCCCGCAAGCTTTAAATTTGGAGAAAAACAATTTCCCTCTCCCTATACTAAGAAGATTTATAATAAGATTTAAGATAGATAATAAATATTATATTTAACTAAAAGCAAATTTCAATGTATGCAATTTACGTAGTGTATGTAATGTTACTAGCTGGTAATGCGCTATAAATCGAATCGGAATCGGAATAAATCAAAGCTATTAAAACTATTTTTGAAAGTAATATTGGGGTTTAGTAATATTCTTTATTCACACAACACCTATACAATATCAAACCTGCATATTTCTAGAGAGTTCTGGAGATATGTGTAACCTACCAACCCGCATTGGAGCAGCGTGGTAGGTCTTAGCTCCAGACCTTCCCTCCAAAAACGGAGAGAAAAGGCCTATCCCCAGCAGTGTGAGAGTAACAAGCCGCTACTTACTATACAATATCCAAAACTGTTAACCAGTTTGTCTAGAATAGATCTCTACGTAGCGATAACGCCGCTAGATTATATTACTATTATTTTGTGCGTATCTCTTTTCTTACCACTTTTTGTATGTGGTGTTAATTTTAAGAATAAATAAATAATATTGGGCTTTGTAAAAGGATTGAAATCACTTCAATCCAGTAAGGAAGTAGACAAGTATCAAACAAGTAAGGAAGAAACGTGCCACTATAAGGAGGATATTAAAACAATGTTTCATCACGACATCGACGAACAATTCTTGGGATAAATTTAATAATCTCATGGCTTTACCAGACGGTTTAAAAATCAATCTGGCCAAAACTGAAAACATGCACTGTGATTTTAGTGGTACCTCCAATTTTTCACTAATTACCTAAAATGGTGTTGTTTTGCCAGTCTGCTTTGACTTCCGGTACCTTGGTTCGCTTTTCCAGAAGAACGCTGAAGTAGATCGCGATTTGAGGAATAGAATGAATGCGGGATGGATAAAGTGACGACAGGTCTCAGGAACAATATGTGACCCCCGAATGCCCCTTACACTAATGGGGAAAATTTATAAAACGGTCATTTGACCTGTTGTAATGTATGGATCAGAATGATGGGCAATAAAAGAAAAGGATGAAAGAAATGTCCATGCGAATGAGATGAGAATGTTAAAGTGGATGTGTGGTGTGACAAAACTTGATAGAATACGCAGTAAGTATATTAGAGGAAGTCTGAAAGTTGCGCCCATTACAGAAAAGATGAGAAGTGCGAGACTAAGTTGGTATGGTCATGTAATGAGGAGGAATGAAAATCATGTGACCAAAAGAAATGCCGTCTTTAATATTTTAAATTTTAAATATGCCGACCCCACTTAAGGTGGGACAAGGGTGAGAGAATGATGATGATGGCTTTAGCAGACATTAATATATAGTATGTATAACGATCTAAAGAATAAATAAATGGGATAACGTATCTATCTACGTAACCGTCATATACAGTGCCTTGAATTTATAATTTTACAGCATCCTTCTAACATTAATCCAGTGTGTGTATTTGAAACCGCGCTGACCTTACTGCGATATTCAGTGAAGCCAAGGTCTGACTAAAATACAATAATTTACTTCACAAAAACAATGATTTCATAAATAATGTGTTTAGACTCATGTACGTAACATAAAATTTTAACGATTATTAAGAAACAAGCGAATGTAAGATAATGCACTTATCATGGCCGTGAGATCGTTAATATTTAAGTACTTCAGAGCAAAATAATATCAGTGTATTATCAATATAAAATGTTGCAAAATTAAATTTATTTTAAAATTAATTCAAGCTTTAATGAGGAAGTTGTTCTTTCGATTTTGTGAGAATTTACAGATAGTTTCAATTTTAATAAATATAAATGTTAAATATACATTTATATTTATTTTGATGAGTTTTATATAATCCATCGAAATAAATAAATTAAATTACACATTTAAATTGTTTTTTTTTTAAAATTATTTAAATTGTTTTAAACATATTATAACATAGTAGAATCTTTTAAAATAAATCAAAACATTTTACTCATTCGGTATTTTACGAAAGACTATTAAAAGAGTTTATGGCTTTATAATTACTTTTTTTTTTGTCAATTACCTATTTTTAATTTGTTATTTACATTTCGTCGTCCCTGTCCGATAAATATAGCAGTAGATAATAAGTTTCGTATGGAAAAGCAAACTTTAAAACTACTAAGTCGAATAATAACGCAGTATTAAAATAAATAAATAAAGCAGTTGTTTGGTTTTATGGAGGTGTATACCTAATTATTCATAAAAATAGTATGCAGTATTATATTGGTGTCTTGAATATATTCAAGACTCTAATGGAACGGTACTTTTTTCAATGTGCCCTTTGTTGAAAGGGCGCCGAACTTCAACTTCACAAGTACGTCTGAAAAGCCTTTTATTTTCTCGTTGTGGTTTAACAAAACCTTCGTGCCTTTAGAAGGCAAAGCTTTCGTCCTGGTAAATAATATATTTAACTACTAACGCTGACTTCAGTTTGAATTTGTAAAGTCCAGTCCAGTCCATTTCATATATTATTCATCATTCTCAAATCAAAATATTCTTTATTGTACAACAAAAAATTATACATTATGTACTAAAGAGTGTTAGCGCACACTATATACAATAACACGATATAATAGGAATACCACAATTCCCGTTCCGAGATGCACTTCTCTTGAATGACGAACAAAGACTGAATGTCACTGACACGTTTTATCAATAGGAAGACTCAACCGGAAACAACACGTCACAGTGTTGGTACCATTTTAATCAAAAAGGGCGCGATACTCTTGTTTCATGACTGTGTTGCTATAAAATACAAAGCGGAAGTCAATGGCGACAACAAGAGAAACAATTATTACCAACCTATATATTGTCAGTTGCACTAAAGCGAAGCTAAAGGAAGAAGCTGAAGGAAAAGAAGGAAAAAAAAAATTTAAATAGGCAGTGTGTACTTTATTATTACTATTTTATTATCAATGTATTATAATGTAATTCTCCTGCCTTTATCTCACTCTCAGTGGGGTCGGCACATGTTTTAACCATGTTGTGACGTCAATTGACGTGACGTGAATTTACGACCCCTTGGTAAGAAATTAGAGTGGTCGATTCTACTCAGCCGAATACCACACGGCACTTACCTCAGTCGCCTTTACGACACCTCAGTAAGAAATGAGGGTGGTCTATTCTACTCAGCCGGATACCACACAGCAGATTCATTTTTATATATGTATACAGATAAAAAAATTATGTCAAATTTGTCGCTATTTTCAGGCGGATTTTTAAAGATATTTCGTAATTACCGTTTTTAATATATTATCCGCTTTCCAATTTTAACATATGCTTAATAAGTATATAATGATTATACCATTCATATTACATAACGCTAATATACACTGAATGTACGTTTCGTTTTGCTAAAGAAACGTTAGTGACTAATAAATAAAATAAAAGAGTAAAAAATACAAAATTTATATTTTAGCAAGCAATTACTTAAAGTGCGAAGCTTTTAAGTTGCGTACATTATTGAACAGTTCACTCAAAAATATTAAAATCGATCTTGAAAAGTTTTGAAAGGACTTGCAGAGTATATGCACTTTGCGCAAAGTTCGACTTAAAAACCGCCCTTCGTTTTTTTTAATATGTATAGTGCTAAGAGATGGATAAAATATTGTTCCAAGTGATCTATATGATTCATCATTAATTTGATGATGAAGAAAAAAAACTGTGTCTTAACATACATAAAATATCTTAACGTACATAAAAAACTGGACTCAGTTCAATTTACCTTTCGATTTAATTCTTATGAATTTATGCATGACTATATAATATATACTATGTACTATTTACTAACTAAACTATTTTAAAAAAGACAAGCATTAATAAAAAGAAACTTAAAACAAATTAAAACTAACTAAATAAATAATAACTAAAAATAAAAATGTATAAATATAAATATATTAAAAAAAAACTGTATTTTAACATACATAAAATGTCTTAACATAAAAAAAGAACTGTGTCTGAACACACATAAAAACGACACCTACAATACAGAGACTCATGTAAGCTGATATTTGAGCTTGCTAAGGTTGTCTGTAAGAGATTGCTTATAGCAATAAGATGGACTTTGTAGTGTATAAATTTAATTTCAACCATATTTTTGCATTCTGTGTGTCAAAAAATGTAACGGCCTGTTACTATCCCGCTGGGGTATAGGCCTACTCTCTCCGTTTTTCGAGAGAAGGATCGGAACTAAGACGGTAATAGTTATTCAAAAATTGTTCCCCTCTAAAAGTTCTAAATAAAAGTCCGCGATAGCATATGTCTAGCTTTTAAGATTAGCCCACTTCAACCATTTTTATGGTTATCAAAATACTATATAGCGGTTTCAATTTTTCCATGCAGGCGGGGCCGCTGGCGATTGCTAGTATAGGATAAAATCCCGTTCAAAGCACAGGTAGTGCACCCCGTCTCGCCCGAGGGCGATGTACCCGACCGCATACAGTCTGTCTGGAGTCTGAACTTTGTTCTTGACTCTTGGGGATTAACATTTGCTGATCATTGTTGGCTAGCAAAACTAAAATGCACCGACTGTTTTGACCACATAAACAGAGAAAACTATATTAAGAACAAAAAATATTTTACAGTATTAATAATGTAACGTAAAGTAAATGTAAAGTATTGTTCGTTATCCTTAATAAATAAAACTAAAATAAAATATAAATTATACCAAAAATTCAAGTTAAGTTACAAATAACACTTTAAATTCTAATTTTAACAGCTCTTTATTTCCACATCGTTTTAAGTACGTACTCACTTTTAAACGTGTTTAAGGTATTATCGTAGTGTAAGGGACAAGCTTTAAAGCTAAGCTATTCCAAAACTAAACTAAGCCAGCTTAGCTAAACTAAGCAATGACGGAGTTAAAATATGTCCTGTGCACACCAAGAACCAATTTAAAGCTCAATCAGTGTTGCGAAGTTCAATTAAACGTATGAAAGAAGTGCGGGGTAAAACGGAAGGAGCTTACCTTAAGGAGCTTAGTTCGTTAGCTGTGAATCGCCATACACAACTAACTTAGTTTCGCATATTTTAATTAGCTCAGATAACTTAGTTCGAATAGTTTGCAGTCTGCGCACAAGTATGGAAAATTGCGTTAGCTATAGCTTCTTAACGTTCACGTTAAAAGGGGTACCTCAATGAAAAGAAACGCTATTTCTCCGTGAAAGATCTGATCTGAAGTACTAATCTACCAATATTTTTACGTCAATTTAATTTATTTTATTTTTATTTTATTTTAAATTAATTTAATTTATTTTAAAGATTGTACGTTAGGTCAACTGGCTTCCAGTTCTTTGATCTCAAGTTATAAATCAATGATACGTTTTAGCGGTATTGTTTGCGGTCATTCAAGTGGAATGGATTGCGAATGTCAATGCCAGCCGAGTCAAACATCAAATGTAAATCTGCCTTTCTTATTTTGACCGTGTATATAATATATCGAACTCTACGAAATAATTCCAGAAATGAAACTGAACTAAATTCTGGGCATTTGGATACAATAAACTTCCCTCGCTGTGTTCCAAAAATAAGAATTAAAAAATTATAACATTTATTTAACACCATGTAGTATCCGGCTGAATAAAATAATACCACCCCCCCATTTCTTACCGAGCTGTCGTAAAAGGCGACTAAGATATGTCGACCCGCCGTGTGGTATTCGGCTGAGTAGAATAGACTATCCTCATTTCTTACCGAGGTGTCGTAAAAGGTGACTAAAGTAAGTTGACCCACCGCGTGGTATCCGGTTGAGTAGAATAGATCTCCATCTTTTTCAACGAGTTGTCGTAAAATACGACTAAGGTAAGATGACGTAAGGCAGGCTGGTCGTAAAATACGTAGTCAAATCATATTTCAACATGTTGTGCCGATCCCACTTAGAATGGGATAAGGGAAGGACGATGATGATTGAATATGTTAAATGTTGAATATGTCACTGTTAAAAGGATATTGAACTTAAAGTATTTTGATGTACATAAAACGGCACGTGATTGTAAACCTCATCGAAACCGTCAGGTGGGCGTGCATCACAAAAAAAACATAAAGAACGAACAACGACAATTATCAAAGCGACAAGTCATCACTTTTATAAAAAAAAAACTAAGTAGGTACCACGTAGGTACAACGCAATTGCTCGCTAATCGGACGTGCTCGATTATTATAACGCGTGACCGAATCCTACAGTAGTGTCCTTCGCCGCTAAGCTATTAAAAACTTAGCTGTTCGCAAACAATAATCGTACTATTGCGCAGTAAAGCAAATCACGTCATTGTTTCCAGTATTTGAGAATGTTTAATCATATCGAGTTTTTGTATCTGTGACGGGCGTAATAATAAAAAACTTATGTAGAATAATTTATAGAATTAGGCGTTACTTTGCGGAGATCCACTATACAAAAGTAATAATAAAATTATATTTCTATAATCCGCGATGAAATAAAATAGAAAATAAATTAATAAAATAGAAAAAAGGAAATAAAATAGAAAAAAAAAGAAATAGTATTTTCTGTATCATAAATAGAAAGCAATATTTTCTATTTTACTTCATTGCGGATTACAGCAAAATAATTTTTTACTATTAGATATGTAGAGTTGTCGTAAAATAAACAAATTTATACTAATGCATAAAGCTGAAGAGTATGTTTATTTGAACTCGGTAATCTAAAGAACTACTGAACCAATTAGAAAAAATCTTTGAGTGTAAGATATTAGATTTATCGAGGAAGGCTATAGGCTATATAACATTACGCTAAGGTGAATGGGAGAGGAGAGGAACAATAAAAATTAGTACGAAAACGGCAAAATTTAAAGCTTTCCTTGCGTGCTCTAAGTAAACGGTGAAAGTTATTCATTATCATTAAAATTGTTCCCCTCTAAAAGTTCTAAATAATCCGCAACAGCATATGTCTAGCTTTTAAGGTTAACCCAATTTAATCATTTACAAAATACTATATTACGGTTTAATCTTTCCACGCAGGCGGAGCCGCTGGTGATTGCTAGTGTGTAATAAATAGTGTGTAATAAGTTAAGAGATTTATTTAACTGTTCACATACTCGTAGATCGTTATTCAAATATAAAAGTACAAACAAACAAAGTGCTTTACAAACAAAGTCGTCAGTGATATGGCAAAATTATTTAGGTACACTTTATTTAGTACTAGCTCTTTAGACTGTGACTTTAGAGTTTTCGTGATTGTAGGTTGATAATAGCGATGAAGTAAAATAGAAAATATATATACTTCTAAATGTAGAGCGGACAATCCCTTTTCATACCTGATACATGCACAGGATTCATAAAAACACATGCACAAACCTCCACCACCGCCACCACAATACACAAGCACTACACACTTTCATTATCACAAACTCAACAATCGTTTCGCCCCGCAACCGAAGCATCATCAGGAGATAGACCCCACGTCAAAATCGCAAAGCAATTTGGGAATCTATTATTTCTTTTGTATTATGGATCTCCGCAAAGGCTATTCTAAAAATTATATAAATAAAGTTTAACTACATTAGTATAAAAGAAAAACTATATCAAACCTTGGTTTGATATGGTTTGGTATGGTTTTCACGTTTGAAAGGACAAAGAAACACGCTTTCGTGATAATAATCCGGGCTGTAGGGTTAACATGGTGTCAGAGGCACAGAAGGTTAAAGGATTATGAAATAGATAATCGGAATATCGGCCACTACTAGTTATAGACTTGGGTCATTGTTGAAACGTCGCAATCAGAACATTCTCTGTTGCAACTAAGCCATATTGCCACCAAGGCCTTAGAGTATCTACGATAAAAGCATAACAGATAACATAATTTGAAAGTTTCATGGGAGGGACTAGATTTTATATACGTAAAGCATATTACAAAATTGAAGATTATTTGGATGATAAAAAAGCCTGGATTTGAAAATCCTCTCAGCTTCATCACAGCACAGGACTGCGGTTTAATAATGTAAAATTGAAAATGTTTAAAAGATTGACAGCCGAATTTCTTTCTGGTACATCTCGGTAAGAGCAACATTCCGAAGCAGTTGTAGCTTCATTCATCATATTGATCCTCGACGATTCGAAAGTGCTTGAAAGAATTTATTTGAATAAAGATTAATTTGATTTGATTCGATACTTATTTATTAGTAAACAACAAAAACAAGATCAAATTTACGCTATTTGTTAAAATATTAAATTCAATTCAAAATATTCTTTACTTAATAAACTTGTAAACAAGTACTGTCGAAACATCAACTCTACAGCTAGTTCGCAAAGCTGTTCCTACCGAGAAGAGCCAGCAAGAAACTCGACGTTTGCTCTTTTAAACATATAATTCTTATCACTAGTTACATTTAGTCTGTTCTGTCTTGTAACGGGTCGAATAGTGTCCATATTAAATAGTACAACAGAAAAATTCAAAGGTTTAACAACAATGTTTCATAATTAATGTTGTAACACAACAAACTTCTTAAAGCTTATTACTATTATTTAGTCGCCCTTCAATATATAGAAACTGGCCATATTTGGGTCTTATTATATCGCGTGAGCCCGACTAGTTTCTGAGATCAGTTCCTGCAGCGATAACGCCGCTAAAGAGCTCATGAATAAGGGCCATGGATGGGCTTGAAACTAGTCGGGCTCACCCGATAAAATAAGACGTGAGTATAGGCGGTTACTATACATTAATTAACAATGTTACGCTTACAAAAAGTGATCCAGCACGCCATACGCTAAGGGAACTAGATTTAAAAAATATATATAAACAGACGACCTTAAAAAAGTCGCTGTGTGCAAACGGCACAAAGTCGTGTAATGTGTTTATCCCCTAAAGACCTGTGTCCGATAATCTACGTCCATTAGTTGAAAAGAGTTAGATTATGATATCTCCGTATATCGACCGATATATTAAATTTAAAAAATGCTAGCTATCGATATTACATAACTAACTAACACTGTAAATGTCAAAGTCTGTCTGCCTGTTACGCTTTCACGGCTAATCCGCTGGACCGATATTGATGAAATTTGGCACGATTAAAGATTAAACTTTGGAGTAACATTATGATACAAAAATCCCCAAAAATATGATAAAATTTTTTACATACTATCTATACTATTACGATAGAATGTTATAGTGTTTGTTTGTGTGTCCTCTATTCATGTCTGTACGGAGCACGTAATCAATCTGATTTTTGATATGAAGATAATCAAAGTATTAGAGACTGATATTTATTTCTTTTCTCCGTACTCTCCACAACTCTACAGTTATATCTTAAAGACAACGCTTTACCGTGTTAGCAAACCGTGTTAGTTTATTTTATTTACTTTGTGTAAAATGACGCAATATGACTTTCTTGGGAAAATGTAAACGTCTTTATTACGAACCATGTTTGTTTTTTTATCTGTTATAGTAAACAACTATGTAATAGATGGAGTTTAAGGAAACTTTATGTCATATTTCTTATTACATCGCTCTATGAAACAAAAGGATATTTGCGACGAAGTAGGAATGGATTGGCCAAGGCAAGTAAATCATCACAAAAGGCAAAACCGTTTTACCTACTCAGTGCGACTTCTCTACCACGACAAACCCGAATTAAATTCCTAACTATAGGCGAGAACGTCACATATTTATGCCGTAACTGTGGTATATACATATATAAAAAAATTAAATTGCCTGTATAGACAATTAATATGCTTATTTAGCTAAACTTAATCCTTCGAAGTACGTCTTCATTTATTTTATTATGAGTAACAAGTCACACAACGCCGTGTGGTATCCGGCTGAATAGAATAGTACCACCCTCATTTCTTACCGAGCTGTCGTAAAAGGCGACTAAGGTAAGTCGACCCGCCGTGTGGTATCCGGCTGAGTAGAATAGACCAACCTCATTTCTTACCGAGGTGTCGTAAAAGGCGACTAAGGCAAGTTGACCCACCGTGTCGTATCCGGTTTAGTAGAATAGACCTCTTTCTTACCGAGGTGTCGTAAAATACGACAGAGGTAAGTTGACGTCAGGCAGGCGGCCGGACGTAAAAACGCCAAATCATGTGACAACATGTTTATAACATGTTGGGCCGACTCCACTTGGAGTGGGATAAGGGCAGGAAAATGACGAGTAATAAGTCATAAAATATAAAACAATAAAATCATATTATTGTATAAATAGTGAACGACTTTGTAGAGGAGCAAGTGAATTCCGCTCGATACGTCAGCAAGGACGGCTCTCTATTTCTGAACGAGAGTTATGAAATGCGCGGGAATTTTACGCTACAAGTCTTTTAGTTAACAAGCAATGCATTAATCGGAATTCATGTTTGTTGATATGATTTCTTTTTATCAATTGGGAAATTGCTATTGAATAAGTTGTTAAATGAAGCAAGGTATTACGAGAATTTTATTTGATCTTTATAGCACTATAAATTTAAAAAAGAATATTATAGAGGTAATTAATTAATAAATACTTATTACCTATTCCTTTTTTTTTTCAGGGAAGTGGATATCTAGATCACGGTCGATATGTACTTGTAACGTTTCTACGTATCCATTTTCAAACAATGTTAGATAAAACTGTATGTTTGATAAAGATAAAAAAAATATTAACTATTAATGGTTTTACGTAATTGATTGTATGACAATATATTTATTATTTGTTTTCGTCATATTACCAATATTTCAAAGTTTTTTATATAATTATTACAGTATACAGGTGCTTAATTCTAATGAAGCAACGATTTTTTTTAGCTACAGCCACCACTAAGTATATTTAATTTAAAAAAATGATTAGGAAAAAGTAATACATGTATGTACTTACTAATTGTTTTCTTCTCTTCTATGAAAAAGTTTTTCATTCAGAAAAAGTAAGTTTCGATCGAAATATGAATAAACTAGTTTCGTTCACATTTAGCATAACAAAATAGTTAATAGCACAAAAACTTTGTAGTAATATAATTTATAAAAGCCAGCGCACTCGTAAACAAAGAATTTTATCGCACTTAAGTTGATCATAAATTTTTAACGTTTAAAATGTGAGATCACTGTCACAACAAAACACATGAAGATTTTAAATCACTACTGTGTCAGCTGTTTACATTTTCGGATGCTCCTAAGGATTTTCCATACACTCTCATAAACGCTCTGCAATAAAATGACAAGAGAATGTTTACATCAATACACTGCACAGACGCAATACCAGTTTTCACTCACACATTTGTGAAACTAAACTGTCTTTGTGTGCAGTGTGTATAATATCAGAATTAATCTTATATGACTAGTAACAGTAGGGGTTTGGTTAATGACGTTATAATATGAGTTTGCTTAACAAACGATAGATTGATCAAATATAAATAGCTTTAGATATTAGACTCTATTTAAATTTACACTTATCTTTTGAACCCAGTAAATTGCGTCATAGACAATTATTTTTTTAGTACATAACCTTATTATATTATTTCAAATCTAGTAGTAGTAGATTTTAACTACGAATGAACACTAACTATTTTAGTTAACTTACGATTCGGGGGTTTAGAAATATTGTAGTTATGTACCATAAACTTAAATATTGCCCAATTTTCACTAAAATTTAAACTTATTTTTACATTTTGACTTTTAATTGTCAAATTGAATCTAAAAGCATCAATAATTAATTTAAAGTGTTATTGTTATTTTCAGCCAGCTGAGTGTTTATTCATTATATATGTATTTTTTTGTATAATTATACTATATGTGAAATATATAACAATTAGTATGTACTAACTCTTTTTTTATATTACCTAAGTGTTGTTTTTTATTATCTTCTCAAAACTTCACTTTTTAATTAATAAACTGTTTCAATAGACTTTGAAACATGATATAAAAGTAGAAAAATAGCATTATAGCAATTCTCTTACTCTACATTTATTATTTAAATTTAACAAAGAATTGAACGCATTTTTAGTTTATGTCAAACTCAAAATTTCAAATCAAATTTTGACACAAATTGTCAAAAAGATATGAAATAATTGTTATTGTTTTAAGCGGTATTATATTTTTTATAGTTAGTAATCTATGATTATATTCGTGGAATTTATATAATCCAGTTTAATATATATATTTTTTATAAAGAATTGTGTATAAAGCGTATTAATAGGAGGATAGGAGTTTAAATATAAATGTAACTTATTTGTGTTAAGGAATATTAAAAATAGATAAATAAGTATTGACTTCGTGCTGATAAAAGCTTATCACTACATTCGAGATATCAACAATATTCTTTTATTGAACTGTCGGAAGCTTAAGTGAGGTAAGACATATTTAGGGTGATTATATTCTTTTTGGATAAGTATCATAACGAAACTAGTTTAATATTGCAGTATCTACTACATTATTATACATAAGCATTACATTTTTGGAAGCATGTGATAGAGTTCTTATTACGCCGTGTGGTATCCGGCTGAGTAGAATAGACCAACCTTATTTCTTACCGAGGTGTCGTAAAATGCGACTAAGATAAGTTGAAGTCAGGCAGGCGGCCGGTCGTAAAATACGTAGTCAAATCATATGACAACATGTTTGTAACATGTTGTGCCAACCCCACTTAGAGTGGGATAAGGGCAGGAACATGATGACGTGATAGAGTTCTTATTATTTTTAGATTTAATAAAGTTTTAAGGATGAATAAATGAATAAAAAATAATTATGCTGCATATAATGTTAACAGTACACAAACAATAAAAAGCTTATAAATATTTCTAAAGATTATATCCATATTATTATATTATAGGATTATAGCAAAATAATTTTATCATTACTTAGTAACATAAATTATTGATAAGTATCAGGTATCTGAAATATAACAACCATTATGATATCTTGATTGGTTACAAATACAAATTTATGTTATAGATAATGTGCATATGATACATATATAATGATAGGAATAAAATATGAAGATAGTATTTTATTTTCATTAGATAAGTTTGACAAAGGTTGTGGTGCATTGGTGCATCAATTACTTTGAAAAGTAAACATTTTTTAAAATAATTTTACTTTGATTGAGAATAGCTAATTGTCTATTAGCTAGATACTTATTCTATGCACATGGTAGGAATTGTAGGATCGATTCCTGCATAGGGCCATCATTTTCTATAAATGAATTTGTTGGTCTTTGAGCCTGGGTGTATGTTTGTATTTAAATATGTATAAAAAATATATATAAGTATATATTCATCAGTTGTGTATCACCCATAACACAAGTATTAACTTACTTTGGGGATGGATGACTGTGTATGTAAGTGTCCCATATATTTATTTATTTATACTATGCCTGTCTATTTTAGACTTAATCATCTGTCTGTCATCATCTTTAATGTTCCAAATCCCTGTGTTCCAAAAATAAGAATTAAAAAATTTATATCATTTATTTAACACTGTGTGGTATCTGGCTGAATAAAATAGTACCACCCTCATTTCTTACCGAAGTGTTGTAAAAGGCGACAAAGGTAAGTTGACCTACCATGTGGTATCCAATTGAGTAAAATAGACCAACCTTTTTCTTACCGAGGTGTCGTAAAATACGACTAAGGTTGAAAGGTTGAAGTTGGCATTAGGTACTCCACTAAGCCAAATCATGTGACAACATGTTTGTAACATGTTGTGCCGACCCCACTTAGAGTGGGATAAGGGCAGGAGGATGCACCTATATGTCATGGACCTACAGAGTCAATAAAAATCTATCTGAGCAATAGTAGATGCTTATTGGTTGAGATAATGATGATATGAATTATTTGCATTGCTAGTAAACACATCCAAGTGTTTATTTTATTAGCACTCAACATACCTGTGAAGGTACAAGCTATAGCAATACAACCAGTCAACTAAATAAACAGTAATAATTACCTCATCTATATGTCACAACATGTTATAAATTGAATTAAAATACTTTATTTTTAACAGGATGTTATTAAGAGTATCTTTTCGTGCTGTGAAGATTGCGGAGACTGTTTCAAGTCATGCAGGAAAAGTTAGATGGATGTCTACTGGATTAGAGAAAGGATCTAATTTCTTTTTTAGACAGGTAATATTCTAATGTCTGTTAAGTCCTCATAATTGTTGTTCGGCCACTGATGGGTATCAAATTGCCTTGGAGGGTTTTTATGTTCTAATACAAATGAATCACCCTTTCCTAATAATAAAGTTACATTTCCCATGTATAAACATGAGAAATGTGAATTTATTCTTTGGTTAATTAAACTCTATTTATTGTCCACTATTAAGTGCGATTGATTTAAAAAGAAATATATTTTTCAATTTATTTACTTTATGCAATTGATTAAAAAAAAAAATATTCATTTTATTGTATTGTACCGAGGTGTCGTAAAAGGCGAACTAAGGTAAGTTGACTTATGGTGTGGTATCCGGTTGAGTAGAATAGACCGCCCTTTCTTACCTAGGTTTCGTAAAATACGACTAAGGTAAGTTGACGTCAGGCTGGCGGCCGATCGTAAAAACGCAGCCAAATCATGTGACAGCATGTTTATAACATGTTGTGCCGACCCCACTTAGAGTAGGATAAGGGCAGAAGGATAATGATTTTGTTGTATTGTCGCTGGTTCTAGATAAGTGTACAGCGATTGAATTAAATCGGTCTTCTCAAAGTAAGTCAAAGTTGAGTTCAAAGAAGTTTTACGATTAAAGCGAGTTTTATGAGAAAGGATAACGATGTTGTTCGTGAAGCCTATCCTCCCCATGATACTTTGGTTTCGAAGCCAAACCATCGTAATGGTTGTGGTAGTGAGTGTGTGTAGTGTTTATGTGGAATGTTGGTGTTGGCGGCGTTTTGTTATACGTGTGGTGACTTGTCCATTATTGTACATACAATTAGCATTACATATATTCTCTTAACGCAGATTACAGCTTTTATTGTAACTTATATCCTATGAAAATCCAAAGTAACACCTGCTTCTGTAAATTAGTCAAAGAAGTTCATTACATACATGAGTACAGGGGGAACTAATATAAACACAACGATTAAATCAAATCAAAATATCTTTATACAAATAAGCTCTTTCAAACACTTTTGAATCGTCAATGATCAATATGATTAATGAAGCTACAACTGGTTGGGAATGTTGCTCTTACCGAGAAGAACCAGAAATAAACTCGACAGTCAATCTTTTAAACATTTTCAATTTTACATTATATCATCTGACTTTTATTTTGTACTATTCCAGCTTTTTGACACTGTGAGCAGCACGTACACGTATTTGCTTGGCGACATTAGTACTCGGGAGGCTGTGTTGATAGATCCAGTTCTTGAACACGCCGAGAGAGATGCCGCGTTGATAAAAGAACTTGGTTTCAACTTATTGTATGCAAGTAAGTCCTGTTGAGGGTTACATAACAAGTAGAACTACATTAATTTAAGGCACACAGAAATGGCTATCGCCAGAGAGGATGATTCAGTATATGCCTCGTGACACGTGGAATTACAGTACCTATATTACTTCACAAGAAGAATTAACGTGATATAATTGGTTGTCAGAATCTTGCTCATTATAAAAAAAAATTCCCCAAAGAACTTTGTTTTATGATGAGCAAGAGCACTTTGAGTAGCGTAAGTAATGCAGTTAATGCACTAGAGATTTGTAGATCTACAAAAACACTACAAAAACTTCCACGACAGCCTGCTTTATACTTAAAGTTAAATCCTTAGTTAATCATAAACTCGTAATAATTACTTTTAAGTTCAAACTTTCAATTGAAATTATTACATTATTTAGGTGGGAAACGGGGCAAAGCCTAAGCTCAGCTACTTATATGATAAAATTCACTGAGCATTCACTGAGTTTTTTTTTTCATAACCGCCGGAGCAATCCCACGTATCTCTCAATTTAAAATTGATTTCTAGTGAACACGCATATGCACGCTGACCACGTAACTGGAACGGGCAAGCTAAAGTCAATACTGCCTGGTACCAAGAGCGTTATAGGTAAAGCATCAGGCGCCAAAGCTGATATACACTTGTTGGATGGCGATTTGGTTCGCTTCGGATGCCACCAGTTGTTAGCCACAGCGACACCAGGGCATACTAATGGTTGCTTGACTTATATCTGTCATGAACAGGTAACTGCTTAAAACGATAATCAATTATCCAGTCTCTTAAACATCTCAAAACTGCCTCATTGGAACAGCGTAGGTCTAAGCTGGAGGTGTAAAACTCAATGCTAACTTGGGCTAAATAATGCCTTTAAATGAGTGGCAAAAAAGTCAAGGTTTATAATAAAGAAATTTTTTTATTTTGACCAGTACATTGTTAACATAATAAAGTTAAATTATTCAAATCATCTGTATAGTTTATAAATAATTTGTATTATAATTCATTTTGTTGAATCTTCAAGGATCATTATGATTATAAAGCTACCACTGGTTCGGAATGTAGCTCTTACTGAGAGGAACCACAAATATTGAGTATATTTGTAGTCAATCTTTTAAACATTTTTATTTGACATTATGAGACAATCCTGTACGAAGGACTCATTTATATATAATTTTACTTTGCGTTGGATATATTGAGTGGGCCTTAATAATGGTCAACTCAAGCTGCGAGTTTGACATCTCTGGTCGGAGCCACAATACTTCTTTGTACGGAGGATTTATTATGCTATATAAAGGATCAAGCTTTACATATTAGAATTTTTATTCATGTAATTCAGCTATTAACAATTGTGTAAGAATACTTTATTTTTTTATCTGATAAATAACTTTATCTACATATAGCTGATTAGTGAACAATCGATAACTTTGATGATTGTATTTTATTGATTCCCGTTATGAAACTGTTCGTTCTGTGTATTGGCACAATCTTTTAGCTTAACAAAGTAGCGGCATGATATGTACTATTGCACCGCCTTGAAAAGGCCGAAATAAAATAACTGATTGATTAAGGTTTACAAGAGATCATGCACTTTATGGTAAACTAACACATCGTAATTAAATACGGGATAGTAAGTTATAAGTTTCCTGCCAATCTTTATTGGCTTTAAGCCCAAGTCCTTCTTTAAGGAAACATGTAGTGTGTGTTGTGTTTTTGGTATTAGGAGTAGGTTGCTATTTACCATTTTTATAGGCTAAATTTATCTAATATTATAAATCCATACTAATCACGGCTAATCCGTTTGATCAATATTGCTGAAATTTAGTACAATTGAGTCTTATGTACCAGAATTTTTGATTATCTTTCTATGAGGATATTTTTTTACTAAAGTTGACGCTAACGAACGATCTGTTTCTGTAGTTTATTATACATTAATGATAATAAATCATCATCCTCCTGCCCTTATCCCACTCTAAGTGGGGTCGGCACAACATGTTACAAAAATGTTGTCATATGATTTGGCTACGTATTTTACGACCAGCCGCCTGCCTAACGTCAACTTACCTTAGTCGTATTTTACGACTCCTCGGTAAGAAAGAGAGTGGTCTATTTTACTCAACCGGATACCACACGGTGGGTCAACTTACCTTAGTCGCCTTTTACGACACCTCGCTAAGAAATGAGGTTGGTCTATTCTACTCAGCCGGATACCACACGGCGGGTCAACTTACGTTAGTCGACTTTTACGACACCTCGGTAAGAAATGAGGGTTGTACTATTCTATTCAGCCCGATACCACACGGCGTACATTAATGATAATGAATATATTATAATATATAAGTTAAGATTTTTTTTTAGGGACTTGCATTCACAGGTGATACTCTTCTAATCAGGGGCTGTGGGCGGACTGACTTTCAAGAAGGCTCCTCGGAGAACCTTTACAACTCTGTACATTCGAAAATATTCACTTTACCCGAAAACTATACTCTTTACCCGGCGCACGACTATAAAGGCCAAACTGCTACCACTGTGGGAGAGGAGAAAAAGTATAATCCGAGGCTGACGAAACCATTGAAGGAGTTTATAGATATCATGCAGAACTTGAACTTGCCTTATCCCAAAATGATTGGTATGAAACATTTTAGATATTCAAATTAACATGAATATTGTTATATACCTTTTTTATTATTTGCACTTATACAATGAAAATGACAATGGTAACTAACTGTGACGAGTCAGCAATTCAAATTTAGTCGGTAATCCAAATTTTTTGGCTTTAGATAACTAATTAACTTAGGTACTAATTGACTTTGAATACTCAGTGACCTAAATTGGTTCTTGGTTCCACCAACTCTAAGTGGGGTCGGCACAACATGTAACAAACATGTTATCACATGATTTTAGTCGTATTTTACGACACCTCGGTACGAAATACGGTGGTCTATTTTACTCAATCGGATACCACACGGTAGGTCGACTTACCATAGTCGCCTTTTACGACACCTCGGTAAGAAATGAGGGTTGGCTATTCTACTCAGCCTGATACCACACGGCGGAAATCTTAAACTGATTTCTGAATCTTAAACAGATGCTGTTACAATATTTTATTAAGTATTATTGGTCTAAATAATTTATAGAATTAGGCGTTACTTTGCGGAGATCCATAATACAAAAGTAATAATAAAATTATTTTGCTATAATCCGCGATGAAGTAAAATAGAAAATATATATAATGCTAAATGTAGAGTGGACAATCGGTTATCATACATGCAGGAGTCGTAAAAAACACATGCACAAACCTCCACCACCGCCACCATGTTACACAAGCACTATATACGTTCACTATAACAAACTCAACAATCGTTTCGCCCCGCAACCGAAGCATCATCAGGAGATAGACTCCACGAACAAAATCGCAAAGCGAAGCAATACCCAAATAAGTTTAGTTATATACTAATCGGTTCAACCCCACCCTTTATTTTATTTTGCCTGCGAACAACTGTAACAAGCTTGAACTAGAAACATTTATCTGCTCGTTAATGAGGGTGCCATTGTTATGTTTAATAATCTCAAGGTTTTCCAATAAGCTCAGCTTAAGTCCTTTATTAGAACACGTGTGCAATACTTCGAAACTATGGTCATTAGGAACTTTATGACCGCTTTCTATGTTTGGCGAAATGTGAATTTTGTGGTTTATTAGCAAAATAATTTTATTATTACTTTTGTATTATTGGTCTATTATAAAACCAATTTGTAATTTTGGAAGTAAGTATGAACGACGAATGTCACGGGTGCTAATTACATTTTGTTTTCATTTACAGATAAAGCTGTTCCTGCCAATAGAGTATGTGGATTATATTAAATAAACGTATTATATTTTTATTTATATACAACTAGGGTTTCGATTTAAGAATACAGTGACCCGTCAACCCTCTGCCTAGCCTAAAAAGCCTAAAGAGGTGTAAATTATACAGTAATAATCTTTATATTTGGAGATTTCCTGAAATTTACAATTTACCTTGAAAAATTCATATTTAAGGATCATGGAAAATTATGTTTTTATATATTATGTTTAATTACAGCTACTTATGTTAAAATAATCAAAGAAGTAATAATTTATTAAGATTTACGGAGTTTAATAATTAATTAAAGTTAAAAGCGTGTAAAACTGTAAGTGTAGATGATAAAATAAAGTGTAATTAATATAATCATCACAAATGTATTTTTATAGAGTTTGCCAATTCTTTGTAGCCTTTCTGTGATAAAAAATGTATATTAAAAATGATTACGTTCTTGTAATTTAATTTTTATTGGAAAAACTAATATTTCATGACGCTCGATATTCTGCTGTCTTCGAAACACATCCAAACATACAAACAGAAACTTAAAAACTGTTTTTTGATATCGTTGAGGTGCCTTAAAACTATCTAACAGCTTTGTATATACTAAGTTTTTGTTGCTAAGGACATACGTTGGATCAATCTAAACATTATCTGAGAATGTCATTAAAATCAGTCCAGCCGTTTCGGAGTCTATAAAGGACATACAGACAAACATTTATATTTATATGCCTACATAGAAGAAGATGATGTGTTATTATATTTGTAAGTTGAATCGTTAATATTAACTGAAATCGAGATATTATACAGTAATTTGTTTATTATTAATATGTTTTTATTATTGTTGATATTGGAACTTTAATAAATTGTTATATAGTTTTGTAATAATTTGTTTATTTTTTTATTCCCGAATTCCTTAAGTTACTGTATATTTAGTATGCGAGATGAAGATTTGACTTTGAAGTACATATGTGGTGACAAATTCAAATTCAAAATAGTCTTAATTCAAATAAACTTGTAAACAAGTGCTTTTGAATCGTCAACTCTACTGCTGGTTCGGAAAGCTGTTTCTACCGAGAATAGCAAGAAACTCGGCGGTTGCTCTCTTAAAAATATATTTCTTACTACTAATTACATATAGTCAGTACTGTCTTTTACAGGGTCGAAGAGTCCAATATCCACATATTCTTATCTTCCAAGTAATCCTATATTAGGCTACTATAGTAGGCTTTCTTTATCAGCCTCTTTTTAACAGTGTTATTAAACTGCTGTAATGGCAAAGCTAAAATTGACATGTAGGGAAGGTCAACTAAAATCAGTTTCTTAATGTCAGTTTCCTTCGCTTGTGTTGGTTCTTAACTTGGCAGTTGCGCTCTACAATAGTTAGATGGCGTTATAAATTTGTTTCTTACACCTCGTGTTACATAGGAGCGTGAAAACAGAGTATTTCGCAAAAAATAATCATTATATTTTCATTACAGAAATATTGTTAATGAGAAGAAAATTTCTAAGTTCATGACCGAACTAAACAGTCTTGCTTAAAGTTTTAATATTTGCCAAGACAATCCTCTAAGAGTAGTGAGACTGGGCCGAATTACTAATAGATGCCTTGAGCATTAGCTAATTGGTGCAGCGAAATTTCCTATTATCTGGGAACCCTAGCTACGCTCACCAAATGCTATCGAGATCACATAACAGGCGCGATCAGTCTTATAATAAAGAATCATACTTTTTAATTACAGTAGAAGCTAGGGCTGCCAGCCGTACTATATTATATAGTATCGTACTATATTTTAGTGAGTTGTACGATATATTACAGAAAAAGAATATAGGACGAAAAATACTATATATTTATCGCTTATTCAATTGACGCGCTTTTCTGCATTAACTGTAAATGGAACGCACCCGCAACGCTACATAGGGAATTTTCGAACGAAACTCATTCATGTACGTACGGGTCTTTTCCTTTCCATTCTTCTCTCCATTCCTGCAACTACCGCTTTTACAGAAAGATTTTTTCCGTCACGAATGTAAAATGGAGAGAAGAAAGGAATAAAGCATCTATTAATTTAATTCAAAGTGAGTTGTTAATTTACTTTGATATAGACCTAAATTGCTCAGACGCATATAATTATTTGAAAAATAATAGAACCTTGATGGCCAAAGCGAAAAGTAATAATAAATACTCAGGGAAAAATAAATAATGATTGAATATAAATGTGTATTATTTTTTTTCTTGAACTTCCCAAAAGTAGTATATTTTTTGTTTTTTTTTAAAATACTATTTTTCTCCAAAAAAGGTGGCAACCCTTGTAGAAGCTCTTTATTCGCGCTTCCTTCATTCGCGTTTTCACTATTCGCGGACTGTAAAATTGCGACTCAAGTCCTATATTCGCGGTCTAAGATTTCTTTATTCGGTATGAATCGGTACATCGGTACAAATATATACATATATACCTAAATAAAAGCATGTGGTATCCTTTGTCAACGCCTTGTCGTATCTTAAACTCAAATAATTTTATATCGGTCCAGTAGTTCCTGAGATTAGCGGGTTCAAACAATCAAACAAACTTTTCAGCTTTATTTATTACTTTAGATACCTATCTTATCATCATCCTCCTGCCCTTATCCCACTCTAAGTGGGGTCGGTACTCAACGATTTGGGTACGTATTTTACCATCAGCCGTCTGCTTGTCGTCAATTTATCTTACTCGTATTTTACGACATCTCGGTAAGAAATGAGGTTGGTACTATTCTACTCAGCCGGATACCACACGTCGAGTCGACTTACCTTAGTCGCCTTTTACGACACCCCGGTAAGAAATGAGGGTGGTGCTATTCTATTTAGCCGGATACCACACAGCGTAGATACCTTCCTTATCAAGTTAAAATAAATTGATATAAGCTTACTTTACTTAGATATGAACTAATGTCAGATTAATGTAATATTAAGACATGTTTATTTTAGTTCAGAAACGGCATTTTGTTCGATAGTTTGACATTTTGCCAAAACGTTCGTCACGTCCCCCGAGAGCTGGGGGATTCAATGCCGCATTAGCACTCGTGAAAACACAAAAGAAGAATTATTAATGGTCGCCTTGAGCGTTCGCTTGTTTGTACGGAAACTAGGTAAAAGCTTCAAGTTAGTATTCTGTGTTTAATGTTTTAGTAGGAGCTAACGACAATTTTTAAAGATTACGAAGTAACCTAGAACGCCGAGTTCTAAAACTCGATGAATAGAATAGACGACCCTTATTTCTTACCGAGGTGTCGTAAAAGGCGACTAAGGTAAGTAAACGTCAGGCAGGCGGCCGGTCGTAAAATACGCAGCCAAATCATGTGACAACATGTTCTGCTGACCCCCATTAAGTAGGATAAAGGCAGGAGGATGATCACAATAAAAACATATTCCGTTATATGCATAAATAATCGATATTTCTGTATCGGAAATATCGGCTTCATCTGTAATATAGCACAAATAGTAATAGTGAATAATAAATATTTGATTAACATACATAATGTTTGTAATTTAAATAAATGTAAATTAATTAAAATTTGAAAAATATTATTAAATTAAATTTTCGATTAAACTTGAATATGCCTAATAATATTATTAGTATAATAAAAAGTATATCCAGTATTCCGTAGTTATATTACAGCTTCCCAAGTATCCGACTGGGAAAACCCCAAGGAAAATGGGTAAAGACGTGGCAGTTGCGTAACATGGCCTCTTAATTAAAACGAGATCTTATCTAAATTACCCCATTTTAAATATAAGCTTTTTGGGTCACTAAATTGGTTTTCTCTTTGGCGGCGGGTTGAATTAATTTTTTTGTTCGACGCGGGTAAACTATTAAGTTAAATATAATATAGGTGACCAAATCAAATTCTGAATTTTGGAAACGGCCCCAGAAATGTTCATGAAATTCAGCATTTGGGAGGGACAAATCGATCCAGCTAGGTTTTATTAAAAAAAAGTTAAATTGGTAAAATAAAAATGGATTGAAAAGCTCAAATTTGCTGGCATTTGTTAAGTTGTAATAGCGCAATGGTAAATGTGCGGATTTAATATGTGAAAATACTAAAATTTAACCAGCAAAATACCAAAATTTAACTTTGAATCTGATAAATTATAATAATCTTAGGAACATTAATTTTTATTGAAGTAATTTATGAAAACATAAGCTGAAGTAAAAAATATTTTGCCAAGGTCAAATGTAGAGCTTAAAGTTAACACAAGATAACTTATGATATTCTTATCTAAATTTAGTGTTCCATTAGCGAATTGAATTTTATACGTAATATTCAAAAGGTTTCGCATAAAAAATGATTGGAGACTTAAGTAGGTTCGCGCAATTTTTTTTCTAGTTTTTTTGTTTCCAAATAATTTTTATCGATTTGGCAATATCCTCTTAGCTCTTACGACGACGAGCGGGTGCAGAACCATCTCAACAACTCTAGTATACATCCGGTCATGTCCATTTTCTTTTTCTTTCCTTCTATATTATCTGTATTGCGCTTCATCTTTTTTCTTCTGTTACTCAAAGGTTGACAGGAAGAGATCCCTTTTAGGAATACATTCGCAATGTGTTATTTAAAAAAAAATCTCTTTCTCTTTAACAAAATGTTTGTACAATAAAGAAATAAAAAAAATGTCTTCTTATAGATAGCATACTACAAAAGACCATACTACCAGACCATACTACAAAAAGGTTTTAATTAAGTTTAAGAAATACCTATTACTTATACGTAAAGCATATTATATAATTGACCATTGTTAGGATAATAAAAATGCCTGGTTTTAAAAACCTTTCAGCCTCATACAAGACCCCGGTTTAATAATGTAAAATTAAAGATGTTTAAAAGATTGACCGCCTGGTTCTTCTCGGTACGAGCAATATTCCGAACCAGTTGTAGCTTCATTAATCAAATTAATCCTTTTTAATTCAAAAGTGCTTGAAAGAGCTTACGTGAATTAGGATTATTTTGTTTTGATTTAATCTGATTTAGAGCCTAGTCACATTCATGAATGTCTACCGTAAGTATTAATTAAAGTCGTATATACAAAGTTGAATAGCAAATAATAATTTAATTTGTCAGTTGTAGAAATACAAAGTTATAAGTTGATAGTAAATTTCAGTTTTGGAGTAAGAGCTGTAGCCCTCTGTTAATTAAGATTTTATTGATTTTGCGCCTCACGGCCGCAGTATGCAGTATCGTATGAGTTTATTTAATCAACTTTTACTCGAATGCCCAACGCTATATATTATTTAATAAATGTGATTTACCCTTCAGAATTGGTTAACTTTCTTTTAAATCATCATCTTCCTTTCCTTATCCCACTCTAAGTGGGGTCGGCACAACATGTTATAAACATGCTGTCACATGATTTGGACCGGTCGCCTGCCTGACGTCAACTTACCTCAGTTGTATTTTACGACACCTCGATCAGAAAGAGGGTGGTCTATTCTACTAAACCCGATACCACCAATGGGTCAACTTACCTTAGTCGCCTTTAACGACACCTCGGTAAGAAATGAGGTTGGTCTATTCTACTCAGCCGGATACCACACGGCGGGTCGACTTACCTTAGTCGCCTTTTACGACACCTTGATAAAATAAAGAGGTTGGTCTATTCAGTCGGATACTACACGGCGTAGTTAACGTTCTCTTAAGAGGTTTTTATTATAATAATAATAATAATAATAATAATTTTTATTTAAAGGCATTATAACCCATACAAGAAAATCAAATTCTTACATAAGGAAATAAAATAACAATCATTTCCTGTTGTTACTACGATGAACAGATAGCCAATATTTTAAAATCACACTCGGCATCCCATCGTTTACTCTTTGTAAAATGCTGTTTGATGTAGATCTTAGTCGATCCCAGAAAGATGCAACTCGGGCTCTAAGAATTGCATAAAAATCAGGAACTCCCGTCTCGGCGAACATACCGGATGCGCTACAGTATCTCGGTAACCCCATTAATTATGATATGATTAATTATGATATGAAATTATGATATGAAGTTTTTATTTCATTATATTTTATCACTACTTTATTTTTATATTTCAGTGTAAGATTTCCCTCAATTGCAGATTGTCTCAATCATTCTAGCCAATTAAAATTAAAATTTCATCGGTAATTCAAGTCCTCCTGGCCCTATCCCATTCTAAGTGGGGTCGGCACCACATGTTATAAACATATTGTCATATGATTTGGCTTCGTATTTTACGACCGGACGCCTACCGGACGTCAACTTACCCTAGTCGCCTTTTACGACACGTCGGTGAGGAGCGAGGGTGGTCTATTATACTCAGCCGGATACCACACAGCTAATGTAAAATAATTTTTCATTTAATTTAAAATTTTGTGTTACCTGCTTAAAGCCGATTTTTTCGGAAGAAAATGGAAATTTCTAGACATACTTGTCTGGTTATTTCTAGATCGCTAACTTCTCTTAGCATGAACGAATTACGTTTTAGAGTATACTAGATATCAATATAAAGTCAATAAGGCAAAGTTAATAAGAATAACGATAGAACTTACTAGAATATGAGATGATGCAGACCATAATATATTCTGGTTGGTTGTGATGCTGCAACGTTCAAAAGTCGTTCAATGCTCTTAAATGTGTCATACTGGCAGCCTGCCCGCGTCTCTACCCGCATTGTTGCGAAACTACTAAATCGATGTCAGTAGCTTAAATGCACATCTTTCTAGAAAAGCCTTCTTTTCATAACAATTATCAGAAACTAGGACGTCTTTAAGTATCTGAGATCTTCATATTTTCATTTAAATGGACCATATAAGCTAATTATACGCCAACACTGCTGGATAGTGCGGTCCTAAGGTCATTCTCTTACCCTTATCCAACTTTAAGTGGGGTCGGCACAATGTCTTCTTCTTCCATTCTCCTCTATCATTCGTCAACTCTGGTGCTACTCCTTTAACATGCATATAATTTTTCACACAATCCATCCATCATTTGTTTCGGCCTCCCCCTAGTCGTACATACATCCACATTCATATTTAAAACTCTTTTGGTCATGATTTTCATCCCTCCTCATTACATAACTACATAAATTCTATCAAGTTTTGTCACACCACACATCCATCTTAACATTCTCATCTCATTCGCATGCACATTGCGGTCCTAAGGTATTTAAACTAAAAACATATTTTTAAATAGGAGATCAGACAAGTTTAAATATGTTGTAGAGATGGAGTCAAACGTTAAAAGCTCGTAAGATGTTAAAAAGGTATGGAGTACTGCTGTCATTTGAGTGACGAATCTGTCAAATACAAGTTGGAAGCTTTGGACTTGGTGGATCGAAGTGCCAGAAGGCTCATTTCCAAGCGCAGGCGACTCACTCAAGACCATCGCTTGCCGCCCTAACTGGGACCTTCTGGGCACTCCGAACGGGGTTTAATCGGACGCCCTCCCTATAAGATCTCCAAAAAGGTCGATGCATCTGATGCTCCCGATGCATTGTCCAGCGGAGCGAGGGGCAACTTTTAGAGAGGCCCCGACCCAGAGGTAGCGCACTCTGGGGTACAGAGTTGCCGCTGGCGGGGATGGGGGCAAGGTCTTCATAGGTACCCTGTCCCCGTCACCAGCAGCGTGGTGGAGCACACAGGTTATTTTAGTCGGTGCGAGGCCTACATAACCGTCGACTGTCCCCGTGGGACGGCGGTACCCATAAGGGGTTTTATCCTGTCTAAAAAAAATGGGTTGCCTGTCTATCGGTCTTCTACAGGATATATTTTGGAGAGTGTACTGAGGCACTCCATAACCTTGTTCCTCCATCGCCTTTCTATCATCGCAACGCTAGGCACCGAGAGAATTTCGCGTCCTCTTTTTTATTGCGCACAACAAGGGAATGCAATTCTCTCCCGACATCTATTTTTCTGAGTTCATTCAATATGGATGTTTTTAAGGCAAGAGTGTATAGGCATCTTCTATGCAATCAAGCGCTCGCTAAAAAAAAAGCTAGAGAGACGTGAAAAGTCGTTTAATAGATGTACGTTATGCTGTCGACAGACACTTATCACGTAAAATTCAAGTTGTGTGTATGAATACACTTAATGAACCTTTATTTACTCAAAAAAATTGTATCATATTTAAAATCATTATTTCTAGACTCTCTCACATTTCTCTCTATTTCCACAATTTGTTAAAATTATTTACATTGATGACAAATACACGTTTTAGGTCTAGTAAATCATTTCAACAATACCAGTGTAAATTAATCACAATCACTAGCAGGCGTTGAATAAGAACGTCTAGAATATTCTAGGACACAGCTCTCCAAAGGTATAAAGATAAAAATTAATCAATATCATTTAAAATACATTTATATGAGCATAGGTACTCAATAAATACTCAAGTTCATTGGAACTACTTATTATATATTATTATTATTTATTTGAAGATAAGAGAAAGTTTCAAGACACACGTACATACACACACACACACACACACACACACACCCATTTTATAATTGTACAGAGTTTTTCTTTTGGTTTTTCTCTTCTTCCCATATTCTTCTTTTGCTAAACCTTCCTGACCTATTCTCGTCAGAATATATCGTGTGTCATTTGTATCCAATGTGTGAAAAAAAAAGCTCATTTTTGCCAAACAACTAAATATACATAATGTCATAACAATTATTCGTCCAATGATCACGCATATATCATAAATGTGTTTATTAACGTATGATTAGAAAAAGAATAAATACTATTATTTTTAAATACACGGCACAAAAAATGTTTTGATAGCAATTACTAATGTAAATCAATTATTTATACAGAAAAGCACTTAAAAAATATAACGGACAAATTAATGTAACAATTGATTTCAATATTTCTCTTTCCAAACGTTAATTAGGAAGCAAAAAATCCAATTAAGGATAGCGACTCCGAAGTCAAAATTAACGCGCAAGATTTTTGATATTTCAACTGTTACAGCCAGATGGCCAAAGCTACCCATTTCAATTGTTATTCAAGGTTAATTTAAACGGGGCGCGACTGAAAAAGTGACTACCAATTTTTTTTCTGGTTTTGTCATTCCTGAAGATTCATTAATCATTAACAAAGGGCGGACTTTTGATTATTTAAAGCGCTTACAAAAATTACTAACAAGATACATTTTGTGTCAGATTGTTACTGAAATTATGTAAATTTGACTTATCATTTTTTAGATCCGTTTGTTGAAGTAATTGAATTACTGAATTTGTAATTTAAGTCAAGCTAACCCGATAGAATAACACGTGAATATAGCCGGTTTCTATACTTTAGCTAGAAATACTACTTACATTAATTTAAATTTAAAAATATTTGTATGGCAGTCTTCACGAGCTCTCGCTCTATAAAGTTTAATAAATATAATCAAACAATTCTGGTTCTCTTTCTTTTCCTTAGAAATTTGATTTTACATAAATAATGATATCATTTTTACAATAATGTTCTCATAACAGTCTAGTATTAATCATGATCCTCCCGCCTTGTCCCACTCTAAGTTGGGTCGGCGCAACATGTTATAAACATATTGTCACATGATTTGGCTAGATATTTTACGACCGGCCGCCTGCCTGACGTTATCTATGTAACTTTTCGTATTTTACGACACTTCGATAAGAAAGACAGCGGTCTATTGTACTCAATCAGATACCACACGCTATATCGACTTACCTTAGTCGTCTTTTACGACATCTCGGTAAGAAATGAGGTTGGTCTATTCTACTCGGCGTATAAACAGTATAGTACTCAATATTTGGCAAATATATAACACACTTTGAAAATCAGTGCTCCAGACGTTAGATCGTATAAGACATGCAGACATCAATAGGGGATCGGTTTTGTACTATAGAATTCGCATAAGGCGCCTCACGTTCAGCACAGCCTCAATAATAAAGCAGTTAGCGTGGCCACAGACGAGCGACAAGACTTTTTCAGGGTGAATATAATAATCTCAATAGTACGCGTTCGATTTTAGTTATTCTAAGACCTTGGTTAATTGCTTCTTCAAATCAAATCAAAATAATCTTCATACAAAATAAACTCTTTCAATCACTGGTTTGGAATGTTGCTCTTACGGAGAATAACTAACAAAAACTCAGCAGTCAATCTTTTAAACATTTTCGATTTTATATTATATTATTAAACCGAAGTCTTGTATGAAGCTGGAAGAATTTTTAAATCCAGGCATTTTTATCAACGAAATAATCTTTAACTTTGTATATTACAAAATTAGGCTTTACATATAAGCATATTTCTTATACTTAACTTATGCCTTTCTGTAGACTGGTATGGTATGTATTGCGGAATTTAATGTGGAAGCGAGTGTCAAGACCATAGAATGAGTTGCTTTCTCCGCTGAGTCGCGACACACGAATCATAAGCTTTTTATGGCTTCTCGTATGTCTATGATATACATCAAATTTTGTCTTACAAATATGGATATTTTTCCGTTTACATTTTGAGAACTGGTATTATATTATCTTAGATTTAGGATAATATTATAAATAATTTATAGGTTAATTGCATCCTTTTTGAAAATCCATATGAAAAGGAAATACTTTGCTTCAATACGGAGTGAAATAAAATCTAATTACAATGATAATTTTACCATTTATTTTGTAGCAGTAAAATATTTCCAAACAGGTAACTTTATGTCGAACTGTATTTAAATAAAGCATCTTACGTGTACTGAAAGAAAAAAGTGAGAAAAATTGTAAAAGCATACGTAGACCATAATTTATAGAATTAGGCGTTACTTTGCGGAGATCCATAATACAAAAGTAATAATAAAATTATTTTGCTATAATCCTTCTAATAATGCTATAGTCTTCGCGGATTATAGCAAAATAATTTTATTATTACTTTTGCATACGTAGACCCTTAGAATGGTTTATAGAAGTATTTATGTAAGATATTTTACAATGTGCAAGTGATGAAATTATTGCGTTTATTATTATTTTATATTTAACCTGTTAGAGGATTTGTAAAATTTATATTACTTCATCCATTTAAAGCTATAAGTTATAAGATGACGAAAGAAGACATCATTGCCTGCAATATCTACAATTGTTGTCAGATATTTTTATGCTTAAACCATATGGCCTTATAAATTTAATTTTAATTTAAGTTATTTGTTCATGAATGTCTGTACATATCTCCATACCGGACCGTCTGGATGGGTGTGTAACGTCACCCGCCGCGTATGCAAATATCTGGAACATTCTAGACAACACTGCGTACAACATACAACTGCAGTGCTCGGTTAGAAACATACGCGTATGTAATAGCACTAAATCTGCATATATAAGAATAATTGATGTAAACAATTACAATTGATATCCTTTCTTATCAATAATTTGACTTGTGAATAAATATTTAATACATATTACTACAATCTTTTTGTTGTAAAATGTATGTATGTTACTTATTTATAAGTAAACTAGCTATGCCCACGGCTTCGCCGTGGAAATCAGTGAAATACAAAAGTTTACCGCTTAAATCGCGACCCGTGGGAATTTTAACGTAATATACTATTAACCTAAACCTTCCCAAAGAATTACACTTTCTTTCTTTTACTAAAAGAAAGAAAGTGAAAAAACCGTATAAAATCCGTTCAGTAGAAAATCGATTGCATACAGACAAGTGTAAATGTGTTAACATATATATTATATCGCGCTATGATACGTTTTTAATGTTGTAAAAGGAACGTTGCGTGATAGACACTGATTTCAATCTGTTGAAGAACGAAGAAAGAAGAAAGCAGACGGTCGAAAAAATCCCATAAGCTTTTATTTCCTTCGTTTCTAAACGAGAAAATCAAATATATACGTATCAAGCTTATTTCTTTAACTGTCTTAATATTTAAAATATTACGATGTCTTTAATGTATTTGTACGTTGTCTTGTATGTAACGTTTTTATAGTACAATCTGGTGACTATCTATGGTAATATATTATATGCTTGTTAGTTAATGACTTCGTTTGCAAAAACTGTACTGAGATTAAAAAAAATTGCATTTAAATTAAAAATTAATCCTTTAAAATACAAATAAAGAAATCACATTTAATCTTTGCCATGTTCGGTCAAAAAGGAAATAAAAGCACTATTTCGCTTTGATAATATCAGTATTGGTGTTATGGAAAATATCAAAGCTATTTGATATTTGATATTGGCTGCGTTTATATAATAGAAAATGTGTGCGTATGTTACCGTGTTTAATGACCCGATTTGGCTTTCTATTGACAATCCGGGTGTGGACTGTAACATCGTATATCTACAATACACTAGAAACTCGTAACCCATTTGTGTATTATATCGGAAAATAATATATTAGTGTTGGAATATTACGGCCGTAAATATAAATCTAAAGACACTTACTGCGGCAAGTAAACTCTAACAGTGTCTTCGAATACACATTTGTGAAATATTTACATATTTATGGTGGGAAATAAATTTAAGAACGTTAGGTGAATGTTCGAGAATCCTTTTATTTTGAATTTAGAAGCATAATGTACGACTACTTCTGCGCCAATGAGCTTCCTCATTGTTTAGTATACACTTTTTATTAGTTGTAAAATAATTTCAATATACATTTTTAGATCAGCTCCATATTTAGAATCTATCCAACCACTATTTTTACTCTATCCAATCACAAAACTCTTTTCCAAAAACCAAATCGTCTTCTTCGCCATAAATTCTAATGATTTCCCTTTCTTGCGATTTCGTTCCTTGTTTTCCATTTTGCTAACTATTTCCGAAAACGTAATATTATTTTTCTGCCTTTAAATATAAAACTTACTTTCTTTAATATTATATTTTTCATTTAAGTAGACGTTATTTTGCAGAATTCCATTGAACTAAATTAATGTTATAATTAATTACTTTATTCACCGTTTGTTAAGAAAATCTATGTAAAGCTAAGTCGTGGAAGCAAAACGCGTATGAACCCTATATATGCAAGATTAGTTTCCGCACATATCACAAAACAAAACCACAACAAACACACTACTCAAGCACTACACACATTCACTACGACGATCGTTTCGCCCCGTAACCGAAGTAACATATCACGACAAAATCGCAAAGCGACACATCACCTCAGCAAACAGCAGCGTGATGTTTGTGTTTCTTACATTACTTGCTTATTTGCTTCCATTCTTTTAGTAAATGACACAAATTGTGTTATAATCTGATAGCTCGTTACTCTCATAAAACACCTTTATAAAAGCATGTCCGACTGTTAATCTGGAGCGCGCGGCGCCGATTAACCGCGCAATAAATTTGCATGAACCGAGGGACGGCGCCAATCAAATAAATAATGAGCCGTGTATAATCATTAAGCCTGTTCTTTAGCCCTTGTTAAAACTGAGTAGTACTTACGAATCTTCAGATACACTGTATAACAGCTATGTATAGTGTTTTGCATCTATTTACATTATTATATTGAATGTAATGGGACCCTCATAATATATTATTATATTAAACTATAGTTTATTACTGACGCGTATATATTCAAATTCAAAATATTCTTTATTCAAGTGGACTGTTTACAGTACTTTTGAATCGTCAAATGTTTTAAAGAAGCTACCACTGATTCGGAAGTTTGCTCTTACCGAGTAGAACCAGCAAGAAACATAGCGGCTAATCTTTTAAAAAAATTATTACAATTTGATTAATCGTTTCAAGATAATCGTTGTAGCTGGATGCGTAGCTGACTGCAGTTAAGATATGCTACTATCACTCAGTAATCCTCAATTGTATAGTAAGCTTTATGTAAACTTGTGTAAAGGTATAGATCTCTCCAAGGTATTTCAAACCATAAAATAATCTATAAAGCTTTTCTCTTTGCTTGTATAAGTTGTGATAGGTCATGAGTTCAAACACCGGGTATGCATAAATGAGTTTTTCTAAAAAAATGTGCCTAATTTATATTAATAGTTCATCACACGCTTTTTGGTGAAAAAAAACATCGTGAGCAAAATCTGAATTTTTTTAAAGACATAAAGTATAAATTATTTAAAAAACATCAGATCTGTTTCAAAACAGCGTGTCGCAAGTTTTTTTTTTAAATTGCGGCAGTTTTACATATTTTTGTGGCTATTTTTTTTAAAGAATGAACTTTACATAGTCTTTCTTTGTCGTTTCTTGTTTTTATTTAAATAATGATAAGTCTATATAGACGCATAAATACAAAATTTATTTTACTAACTAACAAATCTTTTCAATTCCCAGTAAATGACCTGACGATCTCTAGGGGACTAAGTAGTGGTCTAGTTTTCTACAGATATCTTTAGCTCTGTGACAGCGATATTAAGTGGGATAAATCGGACTAGCTCAGAAAACAATTCCGGTAAACTATACAGCTTTTCTAAACTTGTAAAAAATTCTACTATTTATCCTCATTTTCAGTCAGCGCACTGGGCGATTAAGTAAAGTTATACACTTAATAATAATCGCGCTAAAAACTACTGGACCGATTTGAAAAATTCTGTGTGTTAGATAGTCCATTTATCGAGGAATCCTATAAGTTTCATAATATCACGCTCAGATAAATAGAAGAAAAGCAGCAATAAAAAAATATTGCGAAAAGAGCAAAATTTATAACTTCCTTACGTGCGCTAAGTAAATGGTGAAAGTTATTCAAAAATCTCTTATAATTACCTCACGCTAACTACTTTTATGTTCGAAATTTAATTTGGGGAAAAATTTGTGACACTGATTTCCACGCGGGCGAAGTTGCTGGTACAGCTTGTATATTTATAAACATAAAAGCAAGACTAATCTAGTCAAGTCGTAAATGGATAAACATAATATCGAACTTAATCTAACAGCGACATGAAAAACCTTTTTCATTCACAATAATGTAAAGGCTATATTCTAAAGAAGACCACGCCAGATAAGGGTTAATTCTAAAGTTAATGACCTGTCGCTGGAGAGGGGACACAAAGGGCGAACAAAGGAGCTGGCGGTCTAGATTCCTGGAGCTTTCCCGGCCTTTGTAGCTACACGTTTCTTATCTATATCTTTCATTCCATTAAAGCATTTCCGCACTTGATAATTGGAATTCTACAAAGTGATCAATAAAAGCCGTCTAGAATGTCGATAATGTGGCAAAATATATTCAGTATTTTACGATGTATGAAAGTTTAACTAAGGTAACATTAAGTATGTATTTATTGATTTGAAAAAATTGTGCAATAATTTACCAGCCTAAACCTCGATAACTCAAAGCCCACATATTCCCGATCTTTTTCAAAGGTGTCGTGGCCAATCCCAACAAGGGAATGAGAGAAAATAATCGTAGAAGCATTCGAAATCGAGGCAAATGCTTCGAAATCGAGGCAAATGCTTCGAAATCGAGGAAAATGCTTCGAAATCCAGGACAGCGAAACGTGAACAGTTACCTGACAGTAAACAATATTATATTTTTATTTAGTAATTACTTTTCATTCAAGTTAAGTGTTGGTAGGCCCAAAAAAGTGGATAGGGTAACCCAAAGAGATCACTATTCCATGATATTTAGCAATGGAGTTTTATCTATTGAAAACAATGAGATAAGATCTCAATTTATTCCATAAATTTATATTTAGAACTGGATAAAACATTAATGGTTTATTTTAGTTTCTTAGATCAGTAAAATGTAATGAAAATGTTAACAATTTTTAATATTTTATAAAAAGCGATATTTCTTCTTTATTATTCAATAATATAACGCAATTTTCCCAAAGTCAACTCATTTACTCTTTCGCAACAACTCAATGATACATAAATATATGACAGCTACATTGCTTTTTCATATTAATGACCAACTCTATGAAGAAGGTTGTATTAAAAACATGCTGTAACAATTTTATCTCGTCTGAGCTGCTAGGCCTTTCTTCTTTCCGCAGATTATTATCTTCCCCGTTTAGCTCCTTCTCGTATGAAGATCATGTAGAGCCGGTTTAGTATTCGGTTCGTTATAATAATATTTATTCGCTGTCAATTGCACCACCGCCATTCACATTTCAAGCATCGCTTGTTCGCAATATATGCGGCGCATTCTTTGATATTGAAAAATTATTAATTTGTTATCAAATATTTAATTTTGTAAACCTGGTATTGCAGAGGCAAATATCTTGGATCGATAGTACCTGAGACTTTTCCCTTATTACTTTTTTAATTAAACCTGAAACTTATAACGATGACTCACAGGCGCATGCCTTTTTCGAAATAGGGACGTCGCAAGGAATTGGTAACAATGTAAATCAAACAGTGATGTTCGCTTTGTATAATTAGCTGCTATTTGCATAGCGTTAGGGGTGAATTTCCCATGATGGCTTATTAAAAAACTGATGCCTCATCATCGGGAAAACCAGACAGGGGTAGACGAAGACAGCATTCGTGATTCGCTTCGTTATAGGCGAAGTCCTTTGGCGTTGCGTTTTAACAGCACAGCGCATGCGATCTACTCCCTATTCCCTCCCTCTCCATCGTACTGGATATCGACTCCGTCCCTCTCGCTCCCGGGAGGGTCGATATATACGACGCTAGGTACGCGTACGGTGTCTTACCAACCAACTAGTACGCAGGTTACTGGCGTATTGTACGAACGTCAGTAGTTGCCAGACGGGATTCGGAGCGCATATCGGCCGCAACCATGACGCGTGCCGTGCTTTTTATAAGTGTTTTTACGATATTTTTGGACGTCCTGCACGCTAGCCAGGTAAGTTTAGCCTTTAGAACGGGGTATCTTAAGGCACATAGTTGGCTGAAGCACGGCGGCGTGGTGCCGGTGCCACTAAGTCTAAAATCGATTACACGCGCTCAATGATGTTTTCAAGCGAGGCGTTAAATAGCGTAAGCGGCTGTTTTCAGCCACCAAAGCCGTAAATTAAGCAAACACTTACCACATTTAGCTTATTTTTTTAGAACAACGTAAATGCGGAGATTGCGTAACATTAAAGGTGAGAGCTAAATACGGTTTAAAATTAACTGAAGTCGTAGTAATTCGGAAGTGTTGCTCTTATAGGAGTGCGAAGCGATGACTAATAAAACCCTTCCTTCTTTGAATTATATAAGCGTTTAGTTATATTTAGATTTATTAAATGATAGTGACGAACACATTATATTTTATTTTTTACGGAAAGAGAAATTAACATTAATATTTTTGATACCTCTAATCGAAACTGTCTGATAAATAACGTTTGAAAATTTTTTAAACACTCATTTGTTCCAGAAAATTAAGCACAATTTTTTAATTTTATGTAATTAAGTATTATATTTTATGAAATCGCTATAAAGCTTTTTCTTCGTATCCTTGCCTTAACACTCGTTATTCGAAATTTAGAGTCATCTACTAAATTTTTATACAAATTTAAGTAATTTTAATGTAGATAAAAGTTATTGGAGATTTCTGAAGCAGAGAAATGGCTCAGATATTGGAAAAATAGTATCGCACAATAGATTTTTATTCTCCTATTTCAGCTTAAATTTTACCCGTGACTTTCTTCACCGGGTTAGCATTTTATAGGACTGTAAAAACAATTGGGGCTTTAAGGAAACTTTTAAATTTTAAAAATCAGTTTAAATTTTATTTATTGCAGCACCTTACTAGTTGATATAAATTTTATTTCACTATATTACCACCATTTATCGTTCTTTCTTTGTTTTATCTGTTTTAATATATATATTTTCAATTTTCGAAGGCTTTCAAGTAGAAGTTTCAAGTTTTCTGTTTGTCGATAATCCTTTAGAACCTTTATTATATAAAAAGAGAGTTTAATTATTTGGATTTAATGTTAGTTGGAATATAACTTACAATAGAGGAAAGGAGAATTCAGAGCTAAATAGCCAATTGCAATTAACCTGTTGAAAGGATGTTAAGAATAAGAAATTTTTGGACGCATGTATTTTAATAAGAGAGTTAGTTTTTCTTTAGAACCATTTTTCAGCAGGGTCTTCACAGCACGAAGACAAGGAACTTGTTTTTCGAGGATGTTATATGAGGATACTACAAATTTCATAGTCGTAATGAGTTATATAATACATATTTTATGATGACGTTTCTTAACACTGATAGAAGTTAGAATTTAGGGATATCGACGGTGTTTCTGCGACAGTCTGTCACGCTCGATTGATAATGTGAGGGGCTAACAATATATTACTAATTGGAAAAAAACTAAGCTTTTGTAAAAGAGCCAAACCGAGGTGTCGGCTGAGCTTTTGATCTTGAGGCTTGATATAGACTTACTATATTAACTATAAACTTGACACGCTAAGACTTTACGGTCGTCCGTCGGGTAGATTTACTAATGCTGCGCTTTTCGATGCGAGGTCACCATTCCAATAAAAAAAATTTGATTTAGGTTCTTTTACGGATATTCATACACTTATTTGTGCAGAGGCACAGCATGTTATCGCTTTGCATTCTTATAAAGCCCATAGTCAGCGACCGAGTTTGGCATATTACGGTCTTCGAGCTCTGCCACTAAACTTCTTTATTCTTTACTTTATTACACTTATATTAAACTTACTTTATTACACACAAAGTAGAATTACATGTACATAACATATGAATACACAGTATTCAAAGGCGGTCTTATCGCTTCGAGTGATCTCTACCAGACAACCTTTGATGTGCGGATCATGGTGAAAGTACGGGTTGGTGCGCAACAATTTAATTACTACACTTCATATTAAAAATTAATAAACTTTTTAATGTCGACCGGAATTTAATTGAATTTAATATATTTAGTTATAGATAATCGATATAGCTCAGAATGTAGAGAAGCTTAAGACACAAAGTGCGGGGCATTCAGTTATGGTGAACGATTAGTGTTGGGGTCCAAATTGTGAAATGTTCATCCCGTAGACTGATAGACCCCTAATCAGCGTGCGAGATAAGGTGGATTAACAACTTTAAAAAGAAAGCTGGGAAAAACTATATCCAAGCGCAACATCATAAGACGTGAATATCTTTTAGAGGGGCTTGATTTGCAGCACTGTACGTCGATCACTTCATCATCTTCTTGCCCTTATCCCAGTCTAAGTGGGGTCGGCACAACATGTTATAAACATGCTGTCACATGATTTGTCTGCGTTTTTACGACCGGCCGCCTGACGTAAACTTACCTCAGTTGTATTTTACAACACCTCGGTAAGAAAGAGGTAGCCTATTCTACTAAACCTGATACCACACGGTGGGTCAACTTACCTTAGTCGCTTTTTACGACACCTCGGTAAGAAATGAGGGTAGTATATTCTACTCAGCCGGATACCACACGGCGAGTCGACTTACCTCAGTCGCCTTTTACGACACCTCGGTAAGAAATGAAGGTGGTACTATTCTATTCAGTCGATGTAGGGAAGCTAAAAACAAAGTGTAGGGCATTAAGTTATGGTGAACTTTAAGTTTTAAGTTATGGTGAAGTTATGGCGAAATGGTAAGTTATGATGAGTGTTGGTGTCCAAATTGTGAAATGTTCATCCCTTAGACTGGTAGACCCCTAATCAGCGTGGGAGATAAGGTGGATTAACAACTTTAAAAAGGAAGCGGGGAAAAACTATATCCAAGCGCGTCATCATAAGACGTGAATATTTCTTTCTTTGAACCTTTTGAGGAGACTTGATTTCCAGCATTGAACGTCGATCAATTGAAGAATATAAAGAATAATACAATTATTCCGTGACTAATACTATTGGTGTCATAATCGCGTGCACAAACTTAGAGATTCAATTCCTGCGATAAGAAAACTAATGTATAACTACCCTCCGCAAGAAAACTGATCGTTATCGGTTGCACGGGAACGTTCGCCCGATATCGATCTGTCTGGAACGAAGGTATTGAAATAAAACGTTTTAATTGGATATTATAATACAAAGAATTCACTACTGGTATTTTACATTGTGATATAGAAGACAAAATCAATTATATTCGAATAAAAGTTAATCTTGTATATGTATATATAAATTTTCGGAATCGCGGAAACGGCTCCAACGATTTTTCTGAAATTCAGCATGCAGGAGGATTTGGGCGAGAGAAATTGATCTACCTAGGTTTTATTTCAAAAAAATCGTTTTAGCCCTATTTTTGGGCATTAAAAATATTAAAGTTCAGATTGAATTACATTGAATATATAAAACACTATTTTTGCCGTTAGATGTCAAGTCAGCGTAGCTTATTCAGGAACGGATGGTCGCGAGAAATTAAAATACCTAGCGCAACCTATCTAGCTATCTAGCCCAACCTACCCCTATTATTATAATTCTTTTTGTTACTTTTTTTTATTCTATAAAAAATTACCGAGCAAGGCTCGGTCAACCAGGTACTACATTAATATTGGAGCACGATAATTTTTCTCTCTCTTCCCTTATGCTCTATCGTGTGGGATCGGCGCTATTTGGTTTTTAATTTCCATTCTCGACTATCATTCGTCAACTCTGGCGCTATTGCTTTTAAAACCATATCATACTTACTTGAAAAAGTAAAATAATATTCATATATGCGATAATTATGAGTAGTGCGTTTGCAACGACAATATCATATGACGTCATCGGCATTTTGACGCTGAGTTATTACGCATATTAGATGCTCTGCCATCTTGTTCATGATTTTTGTTCTTGCTTGTTCAATTAAATATTTTGTCAAAGCGTTATTTGTCACTAAAGCTACACGCGAATTTTAGTAAGAATTGTTTTCATACATTATTTACAAAATATAATAACGCAGTCGGAGTACAGTACTTAGAGTATTTTTGGGGATCATGTAACTTGCTAATCTGCATCAGAATATAGTGGTAGTTTTAAACTTCAATTTTTTAAATAGCTTAATTATTAAGTTTATTAGTATTGTGTTCAAATAAATGTATGCCATCGTGATATTTTACAATATTTTAGGACTTTCCCGAGTCGTTTGATGATTTCAGTGTTATAGTTACTTAGTTAACCTAGTTTTTAGTAAGTTATAAACTATTAGTTACACACACACACACAGAGAGAGAATTTATTAGTTACCATAATTAGTGTAGCGGGTAATGTAATGTAATTACATTATTGCGTGACTCTGATGGCGAAAAAATTTATTGTACTTTCCTTTACTAATATTTTTAAGGTTCACCAAATAACAATGACGCAAAATTTACCATTCAACCTATATAATGAGATCCGATAAGCTCTAGGGGGCGAAAGGAACGAGTCTGCCATTCATTCAGTCACCTCACGTCTCCTTATGCTAATGTATCATTGATTACATTTCTCTACAGTTGTAACGTTATACAACAAGGGGCGATGTAAATGAGGTATTATTACGGAAGAAGAGGAAAAAGAAAAATTTCTTTAGTATTATTAAACTGTAATTTTTCGAGGTATTCGTTTTGGTTTTTTTGTAAAACTGCTTAGGTTTTTTGGTAACATTATTTGGAATTCTTATACAAAATCTAGCAGCGATGAATCAGTTAAGAAACACAAACAAACAATTATATTTAAAAAATATATTGCATAATTATAAAAATTTCTAATTAATTTTAAGGTATTCATAAAGTTTAATATAAATTATACAGGTCAACGATAACCGCTTTTATATTAAACGGGGTATCAAATAGACATGCCACTTGGAGTGAAAAAAAACGATTTATTAATGATTGATTTTCTTCCTTAAAAATAACTAATTTTTCTCCCTTAATACTCGATTAACCCAAATAGAAAAATTTTAATAATCGGTTTTTTTTTCAAACTATTAGAAAATGTTTCTTTTGTACATTATTATTATTTCAAAATAACATAAATGCGCTATTTGCAAAATTCGATTAAAATGTATAGTTTGGGTACATTGGTAAGTCAACAACGCATATTTCATTTTAACAAACAAGAAAAAGAGTGAAATAATATAATCGATGTTTTAAAAATCGATTCATAATGTTTAGAAAATCGATTATAATATAAAAATAATCAAATAAAACAGATTTTTATCAATTCTATAACTTCATATTTTCCTTAATTAAACTAAAATTTATACTTGGGAATGGCAGCAGAATTACAATATGCAATTTCCGTCGCCAAATTGATTTAAAAAATTACTCGGACACTCTGAAAGTAGTTTAAAAATCATCACAAGATACTATCAACGAGCGTTGGAACAAGTATATTTTTTATTCAAATTCTGTGAATATTTTACAATACGTGCCATCGCCAGGACTTGGCAATTTAAAAAGCGTTAGATAAAAGTCGTACGTAGTACGCTACGTTTAGAAAATGGAAAATGTTTTGGCGACATAAAATTTGATGTTACGAGAATAACAATGTTTATGGTTATAAAATTTTATGGTGAATGATCAAAAAGTGAATATTCATGTTACACTTAAATCTCCTTTGCTTGTTAAAATTTACGTTTTGGACATTATATGTTGCTTTGGGATCATTATTTATAAAACTATCATACGGACCTGTCGTATTGTTTGGATCAGAATGTCGGGCAAGGAAAAAGTTGGATGAAAGAAAAGTGCATGGAAATGAAATGTTTAAGGAAAATGTGTGGTGTGCCAAAACTGGATAAAATACGAAAAGAGTAAGGGGAAGTTTAAAAGTTGCACCCGTTTTAGAAAAGACAAGAAGTCCAAGTTTAAGATGGTATGAATTTATAATTAGGAGAGACGAAAATCATGTGACCAAAGTTAAATATGAATGTTGATTGATATGTTACTAGAGGGAGGCCTAAAAAGAGACGGTTGGTTTGTGTGAAGTATGACATGAGTATAAAAGTAGTAGTGCCAGAGTTGACGAATGATAGGAGAGAATGGAAGAGAAAAATAAGTTGTGCCAACCCCACTCAGAGTAAGATAATGGCCATGACCAAAGGTTCCAACCAAACCAAATTCAACCAAAGGATTAAAGGAGTTTAAGGTACGACTCTTCAGAAATCGTAATACAGTCTACTTCGTCCTATGTTTAATCGTTTAAATTAACTGTAAAAAATATGCTTATACGTAAAGCATATTACAAAATTGAAGATTATGTGGATGATAACAATGCCTAGATTCAAAAATTTCTTTCAGCTTCATACAAAACTGCAGCTTTAATAATATAAATTGAAAATGTTTAAAATATTGACCGCCAGTTCCAACTCAACGATGCTTTTGAGCTCGCCCGTCCCTCCACGTCACGCCGTTAAACCCATTAGGGCTAACAGCATATAGACAATTTGAAAAAAATTCAAATTAGCGTATTCGGATAACGAGTGTAATTTGTAATGGACTCAGTGTGGCAATCTGCGCAAGGCCTATAAATCTCCCCCGAGCGTAACTCTATAAAAATAAAAGTCAGTCAGTTAACGTTCCAGTACACGAGCTATAGTCGTAAATGAGCAGTAAACTTGTGTGTTTTAAGGCTCACTAGAAGCTACCAACTACTAGACTACCAACTGAATTTAATAATATTACCCCGAAGTATAAACGTGACCTGAAATATTTCTCATCATCCTCCTGCCCTGATCCCACCCAAAGTGGGGTCGGCACAACATGTTGTCACATGATTTGGGTATTGTACAATCGGCCGCCTGCGTTACATCAACTTAACTTAGTCGCCTTTTGCGACGCGTCGGTAAAAAATGAGGTTGGTCTATTTTACTCAGCCGGATACCACACGTTACTTACCTGAAATATTTCTGTCAATATAATAGAATAATTAAGTTAAAATTTACATACGACGAGTCAAGTCAGACAATGTTTCATTGGTATTAAAACGCATTTACTCTCTGGTATGGTGGAAAACGGACCTTACGGCTAGCGAGGGATAAGGATAACAGAGAGTCTGAGAGTCAACCTACGGTAGTCGGATAGGCACTTTAAGAAGGAGAACCCTAACACATTAATAATGCAAAAGTAATAATAAAATTACTTTGCTATAATCCGCGATAAAGTAAAATAGAAAATATATATAATGTACAGTGGACTATTCGTTTTCATACTTGATACATGCAGAATTCGTAAAAACACATGCACAAACCTCCGTAAAATATTAACGATCTCCGCAAAGTAACGCCTCATTCTATAAAGATTAATAAAGATTTGCCGATAGCACAAAAATAATTCATAACAAGCAAAATCTGTATTAAAATTAATAAAAGTTTAACCAGGTGGGAAATTGGGATATAGAGGCGAAAAGCATCAACATCCAAAGATATTTATCATCAGACACCATATAGGTTTCTCAGGTTATTAAAAAATTTCAAGTGAAAAGCATTTCCTTTTTTGCATCCAAGTATAGTACGCTTCATTTTAATGTACGGCAATTAAAATCCGTTTAAAATTGAAATAAGTTTATTAAAATTCTGCATGAAGTAACTGTTTATCGCGCAAAACGGATGCGGTGGAAACGATCTCATTGTTAATTGTGCTGATGGTCCATAATTAAGGATATAATTAAATTAATTAATGAGCTTATACTGAAGATGTAGTTACGCGTTATATTATCATGTGATTGTTATTTTCAAGTTACTGTTTACTGTGCTGTGTACAAAAGTTTACTGGCCCGTTGGCGCAGTGGGAAGTGACCCTGACTTCAGTTCTGCGGGTCGCAGGTTCGATTCCCACCGAGGGCCAACATTTTTATAAATGAATTTGTTAGTCTTTGAGTCTGGGTGTATGTATATTTGTATTTAAGTACATATTTAAAAAATATATAAGTATATATTCACCAGTTGTCTGTCTACCATAACACAAGTATTAAGTTACTTAATTTGGGAACGGACGACCGTTTGTGTAAGTTTCCCATATATTTATTTATTTATTTTAAAAGAAAGTTGTTAGTATGATAAATGTTGTTAAACGATCAAAAAAGAAATTATGTTGATGCTGTTAGACTGAGTTAGTTATCTTAACATATTATTAGTCCCCAAAATCTGTCTGTCTGATATGAGCGATTTTCCCGAAATTAACTAAATGCGTAGTGTAAATTAATAGCTTCTGTTACAGCTAGTATAACGTGTTTTTAAGTTTTTTAACTTAATTTATTAATTAAGTTAAAAAACTAAAAAACACGTTTTCGAACAAAAACTCAATAAAAAACGAAACGCTAATATTTTTCGTACTTCTTTTATGTAACATAAAATGATTGAAAGATGACTTACTTTTCCCTTCACATCATTACACAATGTATTTTACACAATTTGAAGACAATTTTACGTTTATTAAGACAAGTCTCAAACTTACGATTAGTAAAAGGTTCATTGTAAGGAACACGCCTTATTACAAATGATATCTGGGTGACTGGTTATTTTTTTCAAAATAACGAAAAAGAAACTTAAAAAAAAATAGGATAAGTCCCCGCTCGATCCTAGGTATTTTCATTTTTCGCGACCACCCGTTCTCCGAATAAGCTACGATGACTTGACAGTTAATGGAAAAATTCAATTCAATATAAATTCTAGTATTTCTTAATGCCCAAAAACAGGGATAAAACGTTTTTTTTTTACATAAAATCTAGCTAGATCGATTTTTCTTTCCCAAAACCCCTACTTGCTGAATTACAAGAAAATAGTTGGAGCCGTTTCTGAGAATCCGAAAAGTATATATACATACAGGAAGAAGAAGAATCACTACATATTATAAAACAAAGTCCTTATATCCCTATGTACGCATAAAACTTTAAGACTACGCAACAGATTTTGATGCGGTTTTTTTTAATAGATAGAGTGATTCCAGAGGAAGGTTTGTAAGTATAATAACATTCAATACGGAGTAAAGAAATACTGTAATTTTTGAGGTTTCAGTAAATAATTACATTTTTTTCCGCTTACATTGCAAACGCAGGCTAAACCCTACGAGATTTATCAAAATAATGTACTAAGTATTTGTACATCTTGAAAAGGTCTACAGAAAAGTCCGCGATGGTATATGTCTATCTCTTATGGATAACCCACTATAGCATTTTTGTCATTTACTTTTTACGAAAAATAATGCCATATTTTTGAAGCAATTTTTATACAATACAGCATTAATCCTTATTCAATTAAGTACCTTAAATAAATAGTTGATTTAATATAGATCAATATGGCCATTTACAGCATGTAATTTAAGTGAACATTTTCGGAGATATTACAGATTTAAAATGCCGTGAGGACGCCGCGCTTCGCCCTATAACACTTCGACTTTAGCAGCTATGTCCCTTTTTCAAGAGTTTGTTTAAAGACATTCTGTAATTATTGTAAAAATAAAATACATAGGGAAAATGTAAAGGTAAAAAAGTAAAAATGTACTATATGAATTTAGATATTCCGAAGATAGCAGGAAATCTTCTTGGTATAGGGAAAGGAAATTGTTTTTCTCCAAATTTAACGCGTGCGGGCCACGGGCAGTAATGAATAAATCAAAACTACTGGATCGATTTTAATCATTTTTTTACACTGACTGACATGGGATATATATTTTATACCCGTGCGAAGCAGGGGCAGGCCGCTAGTATATATATATATATACACGATTAACTTACTTAAATATTAAAGATATTAACACCTGCCATATCACCTTATAAAATATTAAGCAACCAGAAAATTTATCTAAGTGTCTCTATTATTCACCAACGTTTCTAATAAATTACACAACTTTTGTTTATGAGGCAGTAAAACTGCTGTGAAGCGTTATAATGGCATAAACTATTCCCTAAAAGGCCGACATAATTCTTTTAAAAGTTTATACGAAGGCGGGAATCACATTACGACTTAGAACTTTGGTTTTGCCAGTGAAAAATGTGTCTATAGTGTCTAAGTATTTTATTTTAAAGAGTTCAGTAAACATTTATAATAATTTAAATTTTAAGCACTCAACTCAACAAATATCAGAAAGAGAAATAGACTGAAGGTCTGGTTTGAATAGAAATATCCAAATTGAATATAAGGTGGTTCAAACGCCTATGAAACAAGACGGTCAAAATGTCTTTTTTTATATTTATAAAAAAATATAATAAAATAATATATAATATATCATAAAATAAAATATAAAATATTTTGTTGAAATAATTTTTTTTAAACCAAAACTTTGTGTCACAAAATGATTGAAAATTGTGAAAAATAATTGAATGGTGATGAAAATCGATTACATACAGACAGAAATCTTTTAAGGACTTTGTTTTATAATAAATATAGATATAGATAAGCTCCTGTAATGATACAATTCACCCAGTACTGTGCTTCAATAAAACAGTTCAATATAGCCTTCACAGTCGAAGAGAGTCTTTTATAGACTTTAAACTTCAATAGATTTAACGGAGCAGAACTACCCTGTTGTGATACAATCTAGTCTCGAATACTAAGTTAATTTTATAGAACTTTCCCCCGAGTCATCTTGCCTTACATTTTCAGCACAATGTAGTAAAGTTTATTTTATTACTTAGGGTTAAGCTTTGTCCACACTAAAGGATTATGATATGGCTAAAAGGTCATCCGGTGAAAAATTTAGATGAATGGAAAAGGGACTTTTTACTTTTTTAATAAATAAGAATTATCTTAAAAGGCTTTGGCTAGGCTTATGGTAAAAGAGGATACAAAAGTTATGATACAATAATTTTGCTATAATCCGCGTTTGTTATGAAAATCTATCGCATTGCAAAGCGTTTTTTTGTGATTTTGTCGTAGATTCTATCAACTTCCGATTATGGGGCGAAACGAACGAGAACGAAACGAGACTGTCTTAGTGAATATGTGTAGTGTATTGGTGGTGTCTTGTGATACGTGTGGTAATAATCTTATATAATTAATATTGGATGTATAAGGTACGAGAACGGTTTTGCTTCCTACATTTGGAATTACTTAGATTTTCTTAACAAACGCGGATTATAGCAAGATAATGTTATAAGAACTTATCTATACTATCGAATTCCGCAAAGTAACGCCTGCTTCTATAAATTACTACTACAGGGCATCGTGGTTTGAATATCTATTCCGCGCCATTACAATAAGGATTTAAGAAAATAATAAGATATCCTTACAGATATCCAATAATATCTTTTATTAGAATAATCAACAGTTCTAATAGATGTCAAAATTGATTCTAATTGACAGAATATTCAAGATATTCAACAGTAAACGACCATCACTTAAAAAAGGAGCAATTAATTTTAAAAATTAATCTCGTAAATAAAGTACACTGCCGTAAATGTTTGTTAGTAAGTATTTCACATATATTCTTTTATTAGTGTGAAAGAACAAATATAAAATTTTATACATTTTATATTACTTTATATGTTGAAAGTTTTATTTTCACCTGCAATGCGCTTAATTTGACCTCCCCAGATGAGCTTAGACACAAAGCGCTTGTGCAAACATGCTACATTTTTATGATGCTGCGTGTGTTTTAAATAGACTCTAAGCTCTGTTATTAAAATTAATTGAAGATCTCTAAAGCACTGGTCTGAGTGGCCTTATTTCTATTATAAGCAAGAAATGCTATACTCACAGCCAGTTTATTGTTTGAGGGACTTGATGTTGAGTTATTATACTAAAGCAGGGAATCCAGATTAAATATTAATGTGGTAGGATATGTGACTAGAGGGAGGCCTTAAAAGAGATGGCTGGATTGTGTGAAGTGTGAAATATAAAAGGAGTAGCGCCAGAGTTGACAAATAGGTATATAGTAGATTTTAAACTTTCGCGATTCATACTGATTATTAAATAAACATACGGGTCACATCGCGTTATAATCGATTACCTTTGTATAAGGTTCTACGTTTCGCCAGAGTCAGTTCGTGACCACGGTGGATGCAACTCTGCCGAAACGTAGAACCTTATACAAAGGTAATCGATTATAACGCGATGTGACCCGTATGTTTATTTAATAAATAGGTATATATCGGACGTCTGGCTTACAGGTTCCCGAGGTGGTAGATGCATCTGGTGCTCCCGATGCACCGGTTAGCGGAGGGGGGCTTCTCTTTCGAGGGGTCCCTACCCGGAGGAGGTGTTCTCTGAGATCAGAGCTGTCGGCGGGGATGGGGACATTGTGTACAATGTGCACCTTGTCCTTGCCATCGGCAGCGTGGTGGGGAGCACACAGGTCGTTTTAGTCGGTGCGAGTCCGACATAACTGTCCCCGTCGGGCGGCGGTACCCATAAGGGGTTTTCCTGTATTAAAAAAAAAAAAATGATAAATGATAGAAGAGAATGGAAGAGGAAAACTTGTTGTGCCAATCCACTTAACGTGGTTAAAGGCAGGAGAATGAGAATCAGGATCACTATTCAGTATAAATATCTCCATTTATACTGACTATTCCCATAACGAGTTCTGAAGCTTTAACAATCAAGGTATTGATAAAGGGCAATTTTTTTCGTTTTCGTGGGCCGTTTAAGCCGTGCTTTTTTATCCCCAGATATATCATTAAATCAAAGAGTTAAGTTTTACGATACGAGTCTTCAAGGCATAAGAGGAATAGCCTGGAATGTGCCCTATTACATTAAAGAGAAAGCAAATGAGACTATCTATCTGTACTCTTTTTACGTATATAGAATGTCGCATATAAGAGTCCGGGGTTGCCCTTTAATTGTCTCGAATTGTCCACTCGGGTACTTGTTTCTATTAAAAAACGTGCTCATTAAACGTTTGCGCTGACCGAGGCAGGTCAGACGTGTTTCATTCGAGAACTCGGAACATTTGCAAAACGAAAAGGATATCGTCCTGCGTTGTAAAATAGTTTGTCCTTAATTTTATTTAATACTAGCAATCTGGCCACGTGTTGCTGTAGCTTATCATCATCCTCCTGCCCTTATCTCACTCTAAGGGGTCGGTACAATACGTTATAAATATGTTGTCACATGATTTGTCTGCCTGCCTGACGTCAACTTATCTTAATCGTACTTTACCCCTCGGTAAGAAAGAGTGTGGTCTATTTAACTTAACCGGATACCACACGCTGGGTCAACTTGCTTTATTCGCCTTTTACGACACTTCGGTAAAAAATAAGGGTGGTCTATTCTACACAGCCGGATACAATACGGCGGTCTACTTACCTTAGTCGCCTTTTCCGACAACTCGGAAAGAAATGAGGGTGGTACTATTCAATTCAGCCGGATACCACACGGCATCTTGAAACAAAACTGTAATGGACAAAAAAAATCCGATTGCGACTAATATTTTATAGGATTATCCGCCGGGTCAATAAAAAAATGTTTGAAAATTTCATTAAAGTCGATCAAGTCGTTTCGGTGCAATAAAGAATGCTCCATTCTATTCTATTTTATCTATGCATTATTTTATAAGTATTTTCAAAGGCACATACTGAAAAATGAAACATTTTCTTGAGGTTTAATCCTCGATTCTACGTTCGCAAGACTGAGTCTTCAGTTAAGCCTTGAAACGGGACGAGCCATGAAATTGGCGGTTTGAAAATACGACACTCCATTTTGTAATAATACTCAACGGGAGGTTCGAAAATTTTATACCTTGATTATAAGGTATTGTGAGAATTTAATAGAAGTTAATAAAGTATTTTAAGGTTGCGGGAGTTTGTGGTTGGCTACACTTGAAATTACATAAGTTAATAAATAAATAAGATAATTTGTTAAAATCCTTAATATATTGTAAGACGACGCCTATATTTGAAACAAATTATACTGTAACTTCATTTGCGTCAAAGTAAGTGTAACGTAGTAACTTTGTATTTTTTCGGTTCCCGGAGGAAAACGGAGGTTTTTTATTCATTATGTTAGTCCGGTACATAAGCTAATATAGCTGTCAAAGCAACATAAGAACGAATTACGACAACAACGCAAAATAAATGATTTTTGCCTTTTTTAAATTCATATACATAGATTTACTAAAACGCCGTGTGGTATCCATCTGAATAGAATAGTATCATTTCTTAACGAGGTATCGTAAAAGGCGACTTAGGTAAGTCGACTGCCGTATGGTATCCTGCTAAGTAGAATAGACCACCCTCATTACTTACCGAGGTGTCGTAAAAGGTGAGTAAGGTAAGTTGACCCACCATGTGGTATCCAGTTCAGTAGAATAGACTACCCTCTTTCATACCGAGGTGTCGTAAAATTCGACTAAGGTAATATGATGTCAGGCAGGCGGTCGGTCATAAAATACGTAGCTAAATCATGTGACAACATGTTTTAACATATTGTGCCGACCCCATTTAGTGTGAGTAAGGCAGGAAGATGATGATAGATATATATAAAAAAAGATAAGTAAGCATAAAATAGAATTAAATTAAACCAGGTTATTAAGATATAACGAAACGGTCTCGTGTGGCTGAAAGTCCGACTGTGTTCAAGTGGTATCGTATATTATTTTGTTAGAAATTAAAGATGCTGTTTTTTTCTTCATTACCTCTTGTCAAAACGGACAGCACATTTGATATTAATCACACTATCTGAAACTTTAAAAACTTTTTGGGCTGTTTAATACATAAACACATAAGTTTAACATATTAAAGTTGGCTAATTTATTATTCCACCGATACCGTAACGGGTATTTATACATAATTTATTACACTGATACCGTAAACTTCTTAAACTTCGCAACAACAACCACATTAAGGCCGCGTAAATAACCCATTTCTATTCAGTATTTAACTTTGCATAAATCTCGCTCCTTTCATGGCCCGAAGCATCTCTTCAGACGTATTCAGAACTTTCTAGCAGTTTGTATGTAGTCTTTTGTTCGCAGAGTACACCGGCTCGTGAAAGATACGTATGAGTACCGACGTAGTTAGGTGCGGGAACTATTTTTAAGTTCCGCCCATTCTCTTCGCAACAATGATATCACAATTTGCCGTCGTCGCGGACGTCTAGATATTCGTATCTTGTATAGTTGTAACTGGTATTCTTTTATGTTCGTGTTTTGTATTAGCTTTCAGCGGGAAAATTGCTTTGCATTCAGTATTAAAATTTCGTACAATAAAGAACTATGCAGGTGTACCTTAAGTATAATGCATAAATGTATTGTGTCTGATACAAAGAAACTGGACTAGTTTTGGATGGACTACTTTCTCAGCCTTATTCTCTTATTCTCTGCCTCTGTAAGACAGTGCGACTCTTTCAAGGGAGTCGCGAGTTCAAATCCTATGATTTTTTGCGCACGCAAGGAAAGATTAAAATTTTGTCGTTTTCGTAATATTTTATTTATTGCTGCTTCTCTTCTCTTCATCTTAGCGTGTAGTTGTATAGTGTATAGCATTTCTCGATAAATGGACTATCTTAAACTTAAATAATTTTTCAAATCCGTCCAAAAAAAGATTAGCGAGTTCAAACAATCAAACAAACAAATTTTTTAGCTTTATATATTAGTATAGATAAACGGAGACCTAGATCTATATACCTAGGTCAATATTATGAAAACCTTTTAAATTTTAAAGTCGTAAATAGCATTTGCATATTCTCTATGCTAGTACGTCTAGCTACACAGATCGGATTGGAGATAGATTATGGCTATTCTTTGCTACGACGTAGCTGAAATATTCTTTGGTACAGATATAACATAATATATAATATTTTTCTTTGTATGTTGGGATTATCGCGAGCACTATTCTGCAGTAAGAGGCTTACGAGTTTTCTCTGGTTCCCTACCTATTTAAATGGCATTACAATTTAGCTCTGAACATATTGTTGGAAAGCAAACCCGACCAGGGTATACAGTAAATAGGATGTCTTACATTATTGTTCATTAATAGTATTGTTTGAGGTGTTGTGAATGGTGTCTCTTTTTCGTTATTTTTCTCTGCATAGGTATACTTTTACTTTTATATTGTCTTTATTTTATAATTGTATATTTGTACGGTGTGTGACAACTTCGGTCACAACAAAGTCACTGTCAGAGCTTAATAACAAAAACTTCAGGTAGGAATGGTTTAGAAGCCAGAAAAAATTTACACTTAACAGCTTCGCATTTTACTGCTTTGTAGGTAGGTCCACAAGGGAAACTTTTTTCTATATGATATTTATATAATGATGCCATTATTTAAAGAGAACTTTGCGTGATTATTTTTTGAGACAATTTTTCGAAACAAGGTAAATAATACGTTCTATTTTTACGTTATATTTTTCACTTAAGACAAGCATACCCAGCCCGATTCTTGGCTTAAATTAAAGATATCAGTAGAAAAAAATCTATCATGGAAAGTTAAAAAGAATCGATCGCTACTATACTTTACAGGATCATCCGTTAGGTCGTTCTAAAGATTGTCGAAAATTTCATTAAAGTTGGTACAGCTCTGAAAAATATCTTTTTCAATACGTTAGTCAGTAAGTTTAAATTTCATCAAATTTGATCAATAATGCTGACATACTGACAGACTTTCGAATTTATTATATTGGTTTGGATAGGGAAATTACATAATTAAAAAAAATTAAATTGTTAGGATATAGTAATTTACCATAAAAAAAATAAGAAATACAACACCAAAAATTTATCCGTGGTATTTGTAAAAACATTTTACCCAAAACCGCGTTGGATGTCCTTAAAAATGAATTCGCCGGCTCGAAGCAAATAAGCACGCAATAAGAAGCCGACAAGTAAATTATTCAACCTCAATTTAACCTCCTTCAAGCGGGAGCAACTTGGAAATACATTTTTCACGGACAACGCCACAAAATACCGTGGAGTAGATTAGTTTGTCCTGAGCTATCAGTGTTAGGCCGTCAAGTCGAGCAGAAGACCCTATTTATCGGTCCATTGGATATTTTGTAGGCTCTGACGCAATTAAGTGAGAGGTACTATGTTTGTGTACCAGGGATCTACAATCTACAAAGTACGACAGAAGCTGTTTTAGGATTTGGTTTGAAGACTTTTGCCTTTACTCCTGAAGAATTGATTGATTTATTATATCCATGTCAATATACTTACTAATCTTTGATATTTGCGTATTAATAATAATAAATGAGAACTAAGGAAAGTAGCTTGAAATGGATGTCATACTTACTGCTTACAAAAATTTTATAAAATTTGTATTGTCACTAAAATACATAGTTTCCTCAGTGACTAAAATAGAGTGAGATATAACGGTAACACACTTGCTCATCAATCTTTTAGTATAATTCTTTCAAATTTTTCGGTTTTAATAATAATAATAATAAATAGGTTTACTTCTGAAGGTAACTTGTGTAAATGCTCCGTATAATTATTGATGTTATTGTATCACCAAAAAATATGACACAACAATTTCATTACCTTTGGATCTCCGCAAAGTAACGCCTCTTCTCTATAAATTGAAAATTACAAAGAAATTTTAAAATCTTTACGTTAGAGGCTTATACTCGTACCATATCAGACCATTGCTGTGTTGTAACGGACTTTTGCAAGCTTTATCTTCTAAAGGTTAATATCGTTATAAAAGCTATTCATAGTTAAAACTATGACTGTTATGTTCGAGAATGGATAATTCGCTTCAGAATATAATTTTTTTTTGTCTATTTAACGGAAAAAAGAAAGAAATGTCTAACTTGACTATTATGGCTATTTCATTCTTGGCTATTTCATGTCTAACTTGGCTATTCTCTTGTCAGATATGTTATGTTTGCCAAATAAGCCACTACTGACGCTAAGCTTTCAGTCTAAAGCTCTTCTGATATAACGGATATTGTGAAGTGATTATAATGGATTTAGTCGGAGCGAGTCGGAAGCTTTCTTGAAATTCTTGTATCTATACTTACATAACACATAAGTGATTCATTATGATTAATTAAGCTATATTATCATTTAACTACACTACATTATATTATACTACATACTTATCTAGCCATATTAGTACAAATATTTGAATGGTTTTAATTTTAAATGTACTCTTCATGATAAATAAATAAATATATGGGACACTAATTTAATACTTGTGTTATGGTAGACAGACAACTGGTGAATATATACTTATATATTTTTAAATATGTATACACCCAGGCTCAAAGACCAACAAATTCATTTAAAGAAAACGTTGGCCCTCGGCGGGAATCGAACCCGCGACCCGTGGAGCCGAAGGCAGGGTCACTACCCACCGCGCCAACGAGTCAGTCTAATATCTTTCAGATAATAATTATAATATGTCAAAAATTTTCATTTATGGCATATTAGCATAAAAATTAAGCAAGAAAAGGCCCTTTACATTATTTACGGAAACTAAATTGCAATTGTTTTTTTTTTTTTTTTCCAAAATATTCTTTATTCAAATAAACTTGTAAACAAGTGCTTTTGAATCGTCAACTCTACTGCTGGTTCGGAAAGTCGGTGGTTGCTCTTTTAAAAATATAATTCTTAATACTATTTACATTATGTTGTTACTGTCATGTACAGATTCAAAGAGAGCTATATCCACACATTCTTATCTTCTAAATAATTTTCAAGAGTATAGTAGGCTTTCTGTATCAGCCTTTTTTTAACAGTGTTTTTAAACTGCTGTAATAGCAAAGCTGAAATTGATTGCGGAATTTTATTATAGAATCTTATACCAAAACCCACAAACGAATTACGTACTTTTGCAAGGCGCAAAGCAGGAGCCGCAAGCTTATGTCGGTTCCTGCTTTGTCTATTGTATACATCACCTATCGTTTTATAATTCTTTATATTTTTATGTACATAAATTAAATTGCTTAAAATATACTGTGTACTGTGAAGCAAATGTAAGAATTTAAAGAAGAAGCAAATGTAAGAAGTTTGATTGATTACCTATAGAAATTTAGCACAGGTTTTTTGCCGAAGAAAAACATCGTGAAGAAACCTGCATATCTCTAGAGAATTCTAGGAATCTTCAGTACTTCCTGAGATTAACGCGTTCAAACAATCAAACAAACAAACAAACTTTTCAGCTTTATATATTATTATAGATAGATTAACTCTTAAAATATTAAAGATTTATAATGATATGTAGCTAAGATACAGCGTTAAAATATCATCATAGTATATATTATGATGATATTAGGTGGTAGTATTTGTGCTATTGGTTAACATTATTTGGCCGCTTAATGTAGCAGAAGACCCCATTTACCGGTCCATTGCACGTTCTGTGGGCGATGACGTAATTAGTTACCGTATTATATAATCTAACAACATTACATGGCGATTAAAGCGTATTGGATTTGGTGGAGCTATTTCGATGGTTTTAGTTCCTATGGTTTAGTCAAGTGTATAACATTCATTAAATTCAGTGATCCATAGTAACTTTGGTGTTTCGCTTTACAAAAAATTCTTTTACTGGAGAGTTTGTAAAGTATATATACTCTAAAGGATGTTAATCTTGTTACAATCTGTCTGTTCATTTGTCGCCTCTCTCGTTTTCATTATCCTGTGGTGCATTAATGTATGTAATTTATAGTAGGTACCTGGGTTACTGAGCCATGTTCGGTAAAAGATATAAAATAATGTAAATAATAAAAACGAAAATGGGATGGTGATAGCTGGGGCTTGGTCCCAAGTCATCATCTTCCTGCCATTATCCCACTCTAAGTGGGGTCGGCACAACATGTTGTAAACATGCTGTAACATGATTTGGCTGCGTTTTTACGACCGGCCGCCTGCCTGACGTCAACTTACCTCTGTCGTATTTCACGACACCTCGATAAGAAAGAGGGTGGTCTATTCTACTAGACCGGATACCACACGGTGGGTCATCTTACCTTAGTCGCCTTTTACGACACCTCGGTAAGAAATGAGGTTGGTCTATTCTACTCAGCCGGATACCACACGGCGGGTCGACTTACCTTAGTCGCCTTTTACGACACCTCGGTAAGAAAAGAGGGTGGTACTATTCTACTCAGCCGGATACTACACGGCTAGGGGCTAGGTCCCAAGTATTTCTACTTATTTAGTCCGTCCCTTACAAACTGAGCTATTAAAACTTTACAAATGACAGCAAAACTAGTCTATTTAATATTAATTTTAGCAATTTTTCAATGTTAAAAACAGGGATGAAACGATTTTTTTAATAAAACCTAGCTAAATCGATTTTCTCCCCTAAATCCTCTACATTCTGAATTTCAGCAAAACCGTTGGAAATTTCCGAAATTCGGAATTAACTCATTTAAATATTAAAGATATTATTATAGCGCCTAACGCTACATTGCGAAGGTCCATAATATAAAAGTAATTAAAATATTATTTGGCTATAATATGCGATAAAATTTTATGGCGAATTTTAGCACATTCATTACTTTTGACAACGTACTGACAAGTTATCAAAATGGTATGATATGATCACGAATCAGGCAAACTTTTTATAAGCTTAGAAATTATTGAAAATAATCGCCAATCTAATTGCTCTATAAATTTTAATATATATTTCATGTAAGTACGGGTTATTTACTAAAATTAACATATTAAGCTCTTGATCAAACGATAAATCCCTCTGTTTCTTCCCGGATCGATCTGATTTTTGTGATGGAGATATTTGAAGGTTTGGATGGTGACAGAAGCTACTCCTAATTTCAAGACTACAGTCCACGCGAACGAAGTTGCGCGGGTAAAAGCTAGTATAGAATACATTTCAAATAGGCACTTCTTCTTGAGTCTTTATCGCAAACGGTAACATCACTAAATAACAAGCGTTTCCTAAGTTAAATTCTGGATCTGTTAGTTTTCTACACAAACTTAAGGAATGAAATAATAGCGAGGAAACCTTATAATTACTATACTGTTATTGAAATATTTTTACTAGCCAATTAACATTGTAGCCGTATATCGTAATGGATTTAAGCTAAACTCTTGTCTAACGACCCACTAGGCCAGACCTTTTATTTCCTTACTATTTTTTTTACAATAATATATATAAAATATTTTATATATAGTGTGGTAGCCGCCGTGTGGTACCCGGCTAAGTAGAATAGACCACCCTCATTTCTTACCGAGGTGTCATAAAAGGTGACTAAGGTAAATTGACGTCAGGTTCTAAAAACCTAGCCGAATCTTGTTACAACACGTTTGAAACAGTGCCGACCTCACTAAGATTAGGACAAGGGCAGAAGGAAGATGATGAGTATTAAGGCGTGTTTGATGCCAAGCAATACAGAAATCATAAAAAGCGGTTTTAATATCAGGAATTAAACATCAATTTACTAATAAATAAAACTGTATCGGGAAGTCTCCACGTACATATTTTAATCAGTAAGGGATTTATATTAGCACAGCCTTTATAAATAAGAAGCTGACAGTCTAGTAATTCCAGTTTCACAGGTGAGAAAGATTCTTGAGCCTGGGAACCACTACAAAAAGTGTACTACGAATAGCTTTTTATCGTCCTTATATAGATTTACTGCTATGTAGTAGTTCTTTTATTGATTTAAGTACCATTAGAAGAAAATAACAATTGTGAAACTATAATAACCCTGTATCACTTCTGGGTTTGATGGTGCAATTGATAAGTTCATTGTTTAAAGGTACTTATTACGTTTTAAGTAAAGATCTCCTAGTTCATATTTTTTAAATTGCAAATTAAAAAAGGCTTTTAATACTAACAGCTTTAACAACGTAATGATGAGGCCAGTAGAATTGTTGAAAACGCAATATGCGGTTTGAGCACATATGCCATATTACTAACAGCATCAAGAATGGTCCTATGGGACCGGAGCACAGCTTAGGACGACTGGAAAGCTGTTTGTGCAATTGTGATTAGTCATCACGTCGCCACATGTGTGATAAAAAGCCAAGTGGCAGAAAACTAAGGTGAATAGCTTTTTCAGTGAAAAAAGATGTTGCGTATGAACTCTATCTCTCTCTCTATCTATCTCATGTTGAAAATCGCTGTAAGAAGATAAATTTGAAGATAATTATCTAGATCGTCATGATTACAACAACCGTGTAATTCCTGATACTCTGACAAAGTTGGTAACCCTTCTTCTGTACGTCGACGTTTGTGTCATACATAATGGAACGAAAGGACAAGGACGAGTTTGATGTACATAATTGTATAAAGTTGTCCTTCGGGAAGCATTTTATTGATTCCGCACACATTTACAACGAAGGGTGTTTGATGTTTCTAAGTGATAACATGTGGCGAGTGATTTTTTGTAATGAATAAAATAATAAAAAAATGACAATTGCCACGTAATATATGTGCACGTAAAAATGTAGATTTTAATAAAGTGGTGTTTATCTAAAAGCGTCGAATTTTCGTTCATCTGATTCTTTCCCCATCGCCTTTAAATCAAATACGAAACCTCCCTAACATTGATAAACAAATAATAAAAGCTATTATAATCTGTACTAGATAAAAAACAATAGGCAAATCATGTTACAACATATTTATGACATGTTGTGTCGACCCCAATTTGAGTGGGATAAGGGCAGGAGAATGATGATGATCTTAATAATTTAAATTATTTTTACTATATTCTTTTCTTTAAATGGATAAATTTTAAAATTAAAAAATGGATTGGTAGGTTACATATATCTCCAGAATTCTCTAGAGATATGCAGGTTTCTTCACGATGTTTTCCTTTACCGAAAAGCGTGTGATAAATTGCAATTATCAATTAGACACAAGTTTTAACAGAAAAACTCATTGATGTCTGCTCAGGTTTGAACCCGTAACCTTGTCGAAAGAGTCGCACGGTGTTACCGTGGGCTATCACAGACTTTCATTAGTGACCTTAAACCAAAAAAAAACTGCTCGTTGGTAAAACATATCTAACTATAACGAGAGTACAGAGACTTGCCCTACATTGTGCTATTTTGTATTTGCTTTTTCGCAGGTCAAAGAAAAAGGCTACATAAAAGAAACAGGTTTAAGAAATTTAAAAATTCGTTGCAGCAAATGACACTGTTGCCTTGTACTGTTTCGCTTTAAGGCGTTTCTCCTCTTTAAAATTAGAACAAAAACTAAAAGAAAGGTTCTTTAAATGCATATTGCAGACTTATATAGCTGTTGAACGTCGTTGGCCGTGCAACTAGCTTTACAGTTTTTTTATTCACTTAACTTTGTATCGCGTTTTCTTAACGACTTTTCGCAAGAATTTTTCCGACTTTTCTTAAACAAAGTATTCGTGGATTTTTATATTTTCCTTAATGAATTTTTAATACAAATATAAAATGGTGACAGAATGCCAATGCGCTCCGTTGACGTCAGCGAATTACTTAGAACGACACGGAATGTATTGGTTTGAAAGACAATTTCAATTTTGTACACTTTTTTACATTACGTTCCCAAAAAATAGTACTGGAGTATCTTGAAGATGGTTCTGTACGGACTAGTCTCACGACATTGCATTGTAAAAGCCAGGGCCATAGGGTTAAATGCATATATATAGGTAACCCAACCACCCAAGGTAACACAACCACATAAATCCCTTTAAAAAAATCATTGTTTTTTTTAAAATTACAAATAAAAATGCAAATATTTTCTTAAATTAAATTGTAAAAAAAAGCAAAATGGATTTTTTTTTTAATACCTAGACAAAAAATGCATACAACATTGAGCGTTCAGCAAGGCGATGTGCGTATTACGTCTCTCGTGTTGGTTTACGCAACGCACATAACTAAAGCTCTCAGCAGGCGAGGTTTTCACAACTGCGATACCTCTTCAACACTTTTTACATAAATCCGTTATGTACTAATAACCTTAACCTTACGTACATCATCTTCCTGCCCTTATCCCACTCTAAGGGTCGGCACAACATGTTATTAACATGCTGTCACATGATTTGGCTGCGTTTTTACGACCGGCCGCCTGCTTGACGTCAACTTACCTCAGTCGTATTTTACGACACCTCGGAAAGAAAGAGGGTGGTCTATTCTACTAAACCGGATACCACGCGGCGGGTCGACTTACCTTAGTCGCCTTTTACAACACCTCGGTAAGAAATGAGGGTGGTACTATTCTATTCAGCCGGATATCACACGGCGTAACCTAAACCTTGCGTACGAATTGTACTGACTTTAGGTAAAACCGTATAAATATCCGCCTAGAAGATTTTGAAAAATCGATCACATACCTAAGACAGCTTTTGGGGACTTTGTTTTATATGTATAGATGCGTAACTATACAACAAACTGAAAAATAAATAAAACAAAGGATATCCAACCACGTTAATACGACCGTTTTTCTACTTTTATAATAGTGTGAACCGTAACGCCTCGTAAATACAGAAGTGCCGCTTCGAATGTCCGGGCCTATATTTTTACGAGGCCTATTAAGCTGTTACAAGAGGCTTTTTCAAGTGCCACGTTTAATATAGTGCATTCAATTTGATAAACACTTTACTCTGCAAAAGGATTTTTATTTTTCAGTATTTGTTAAATATAAAAAAGTTCTGCTGATATTATTGACATTAGAGTTGCTTGTGGAGTCATCATCCTCCTGCCCTTATCCCACTCTAAGTGGGGTCGGCACAACATTATAAACATGCTGTCACATGATTTGGCTGCGTTTTTACGGCCGGCCGCCTACCTGACGTCAACTTACCTTAGTCGTATGTTACGACACTTCGGTAAGAAAGAGGTTGGTCTATTTTACTAAACCGGATACCACACGGTGGGTCAACTTACCTTAGTCGCCTTTTACTACACCTCGGTAAGACATGAGGTTGGTCAATTCTACTCAGCCGGATATCACACGGCGGGTCGGCTTACCTTAGTTGCCTTTTACGACACCTCGGTAAGAAAAGAGGGTGGTACTATTCTATTCTGCCGTATACCACACGGCGGATTAGAGTTGCTTGTGGAGTATTGCTCTGATTGATATGCAGGTCGCTTAAGTTGGTGGGGGGTTAAAATGCAAAAATGGACTCGATTCCAGGTTTTCAATTTCAATTTCAATGCAATTCTAGATTTCAGTGGCAAATTTAACGCAAAAAGCGCAATAGAAAGCTATCAAAGACAAAAATGTCACGCTTCAATACTAAAATGTTAAGTGAAAATTCGCTTAGGCCATCATTTACTGGACTGTCACCAACAAATCTCTAATCTGCGTCCAGTTTTCAAACAGTTGTTTTGCATCGGCTTCAAAACTTTGTTTGGCTTAATGGACTTTTTGTTTGAATATTGTCATTGTTTAAATACAAATTTTGGGTCCATGTACTTTGTAAATTGAAAATTATTTTTAAAATAAAAAGTACAAACAAATTTTCGATGTAGATTCAAATATAATTAGTAATGGAAATAGTTGTAAATTTGTTTATAGTAGACGTGATGAGAGACGCTTTGAATATCGATTTGATATATTTAACATGTGACAATCCATATATTGAGCACAGTACATAATCATTTGACGGTTTTCTATTGTAGTGTAGTTTGGAACAATTAAAAAAATATATTTTTGAAATTCTTTATCTGTAGAATTGGTGATACGTATTCACGTGCAAAATATTAAAAATTATCTACCATACATACGCATTTTGAAGCTACAATATTAAAATATAACAATGCGAACACTTACATAAGGTACAAAGAATCTCAAAAATTAATGTGCAGTATATAAAAAAATTTTAACAGGTAATAATTTAATCAAAGAGTTCTTGTGTAAACTTACTTAGTACTTATACTATCCTCATTTAGCATTTTGAAACTAAATAAAAAAAAACATAATAGAACGATATAAAACTCTTACATAAAGATACTTGAAAATTAATCTACATATAACGAAAATTTTACAGAAAATAAAATAAATAAGATACTCGAAAATAATGACCTGCTATATTTTAGCAGAAAATAATTCAATAAAAGCGTTCTTATGTAAACCTATAGGTACTATCTGGAATCTAGACGTAGGTCCTTAGAAGGGCAATGATGCGTACATTCACGGGTCTAATGGCATTATAAAAGTTTAATGAGATTCCGTGCTGAGCTCTGATGGTTTCGGGAGCACGAAGGTCTAAGTTATCTTGATTGCCTCACAGTGTGGATTTGTAACTTGGTTCTGAAAGGACTTAGCTTATTATTGGATTGTTTAGGGTTATTTTCGCACTTTTTCACTGTCATGAAGTTAGAAAAAATAAGTGACGATATAGCAGAAAGGAGGATGATGGGATTTTGGGACGAAAAAGTAAATAAATAAATAAATAAATATATGGGACACTTACACACACGGTCGTCCGTCCCCAAAGTAAGTAACTTAATACTTGTGTTATGGGTGACAGACAACTGGTGAATATATACTTATATATTTTTTAAATACATACTTAAATACAAATATACACCCAGGCTCAAAGACCAACAAAATTCATTTATAGAAAATGTTGGCCCTCGGCGGGAATCGAACCCGCGACCCGCGGAGCTGAAGGCAGGGTCACTACCCACTACTCCAACGGGCCAGTCAAAAAGGGAATGTGTGTGTAGATAGGTTTAGGGTGAAGTCGAAACAGCATCTAAATTGGACAGATTTTATATAAGGATAAGTTAGCAATTTTGAATTTAAACTATCGTGAGTGGTATTCATAATTAATGTATAGAAACCGGCTATACTCACCTCTTATTGTTTCGGATGAGCCCGACTAGTTTCAAGCCCATATGGGGCTCTTATTCATGAGCAAAGAGCTCATGAATAAGAGCACGCGGCGTTATCGCGGCAGGAACTGAGTTCACTAAGAAGAAACTAGTCGGGCTCACACGATAAAATAAGACGTGAGTATAGCCGGTTTCTATAGATTAATTAAGGATAAGTTAAAAAGAGAATATGGAAATTGAAGGAAAATGTGTGTTTCACTAACTAATCGAGGAAAGAGGTGTTATTTACATTGGATATCGTCAAAATTGGCTTATTAAAATCACTGATATTGAATTTATGTTCTCAAAAATGGCTTGATAGTGTATTTTTATTAAATACTTTTCTTAATATAAAGTATGTTTCTGATGGTAAAACTTAGCTGAATGTAAATAAGAAATATTAAATGAATATCCGAATTTATTAAATTGTAATTTAAGGAAATAAAATCGAATATAGTGGATTACGTAACGCTGTAAAAGTTTTTACGATTTTCATTCAAATTATTTAGATATTTAGACATACATAACCCTAAACTGGACCAACAAAAAGTATACTTTAGTATTACTTAAGTTTAAGCGATGAAGTGTTCGACAAGTAAATATTAACTGTAATACAGTAAAGTACCTTGGTGAGCGCTCGGTCTAGCTCGTTAATTTTTTTTAAAGATATAAAAAAGATGAAACTTGAAAAAAATGAAAAGTAATTGGGCAGGTGAGGCTCGATTCGGAGTATTTTCACTTCTCAAGTCCCCGTTATTCGTTGAGCTATAATTGTTATAATTGTTTTGCTAAATATTCAACTTTATAGTTTACACCTAAAATATCATTTGAAACAGGGCTAAAAAGACATTTTTTTAAATGAAACTCCGCCTCATTGACTTTTCCACCCCAAAACCCCGTACATGCTGAATTTCATGAAAATCCAGTAAATTTTAGTACTGAATATTTTAGATATGTAAATTTTAAAAAGGAATCACTGTCAATATAAATTGTAAGGTTTAATATATTTCAACGAGACAGTCTGCTGGATTTTCATTCAACAATCGCCTGAGCCTAAGTGGTATGGATAATCTGTGTCACCGTCTAATGGATCCATGTTGCTTTTGGATCAAAGATAATAAAGGAAATAACGACAGGCGATTAATTGATTGAATTTAGTATATCAAAAGTCTGCTGTATGATTTAACAAATAAACAATGGTTTTTACTTTGTTTATACCTCATCATTTAAAAAATCAAATTCTTTCAACGATTTTTATTCTTAAATATTCGAGGACTATATGGGTATTTATAAATTGTTTTACTTCGGGTAGAGATTAAGTAAATTTGTTTTAATGATATCATGAACCTTCAACAGTGTGGCCAACACAAAAAATGATATAATTGGTAATTCGTTCAAAAACCGTAGATATAAGATATCTAGCAGGTGTACTGAAATTAACTAACAATCTTTTAAATAATTTATAGAATTAGGTGTTACTTTTCGGAATCTATAATATAAAGTACTAATGAAATTATTTTTGCTATATTTGATGCAACAAATTTTAGAAGTATAAAAAATCTTTTTGTTATATAAAAATTATATTGCCTAGTATAGTATAATGGCAGTAACGACAAACATTTCGGTTCATGTAAATCGTTATGTGGCTTCTGGGTGTACTCACATACCTAAATATTAACGACGTCATTACAAGAACCATCTCCGTTCGAGCGCTTCGTTACGAAACGCTCGTCAGCCGCCCTTAATAAATTTATCTTGTCAAGGGGAATATTAAGCAAGTTTAGGAACAAATTACGAGCACAAAGTCGCTCGCACCTTCCAAGTTCGCGTGTAATTATCGTGGCATTTGCCCTAATGTCCCCTTCGAGCTCACACCATTTTACTGTGGAATACAGGCCATATCACAGTTCCGTTTTGGCGCAAACGAGCAAAGATAACCGCTTTATTACTTGAAGTGTTGCCAGCATATCCGCTTTCTCAAATATCAATAAGATTACGCGTACACGAGTAAGTTATAAAAACCATCTCTAAATCTAAGCACGGTATTTTAAAACGTTCGTAAATTGAAAAGTGCTTAAGTTCGCAGTGATAAAATGCGCTATCTACTACTTTTTTAAAATAACGGTTTATCGTTCCGGTTTTATGGTTCTTTATTCGTTCCTAAAAATTCATGTTTGTTGTTATTTTTATAGAATTTACAAGAAGTATTTTTTGCTTATAGCAATGGTACAATATTTAAAAATTTGATTAAATAGGCAGTTCTTTGTTTGAATATCGTGGTATTAGCCCGTTATAATTTTTACAGGTAAACGCTACTTTCACGAGTATTATAAAAATTTAAGAAACGTGCAATATACGAAAAGGATGAATCTCTAGTAAGTTCAGTACCAGGCGCACAGTGGTAGCTAGGAGTGTCTACGGCGCTGCTGTGAAACGGAGCATGTAGGTTAAGGGTCCTTCACGCTTTGTTAGCGCGCTCTAATCACTGCCGGCCCTCAGAGGCACGCGACTCGAGGGCTCGCGGCGCACTAGCGTTTTGTGCATCAACTCTTTGCCGTATCTTCTACCACTTAATGCTCGCCTGGTACCTGCCGTCTGATTAGCCAAGAAAAATCAAAATTGCATTTTTCAGTAGTTTGCTGCTTCATTTAATGAATTTCATAAAAAATGTTAAAGAATAAAGCTAAGATTGGACTTTGCATCTTACCAGTACGTACTAAAAATAAAAGAAACACATTTAAGGCATTTTTGTATTGAAAATTATAGATAACGCGAAAACAGAACATGGTTCACAGATATTATAAATCAAAAACGTTAGATTTGGCTACTAGGAACTAACTGGCGTAAGTCCAAGCTACACTTTATACAATAAAATAAAATATGACTTCGATTTTAGGAAAAACACGGCTTTAGTTTTGTTTAATGTAATTGAATTGAATTGAAGATAAAAGAGATTTGATATACTGCTCAATCACATTTACTAGAGATACTTGTAAAAAACAGTAAACTTTCAAAAGAACAAGTTATTTCAGCTATAAAAGCTCCGTTCTTAAAATTGATATCGATCTATTCTATACGAAAACATTTTTAGATCTTATTATTTACTTTGTGTGTGGTTTTTATTACATCAGATCTTATACTTGTACTTCATTATCGGCGATGATCGTTGATCGTATGATCGTTTATAGTCGGCACGATCATCCGTATGATCCAGCGATTCTCATTGATGATGCATGTCCAAAAAACCGTCAATTACCGGATTGTAGGAGATTGTATGCGATCATAGACAATAACTGGCGAGTACAGCTGAGAGCTGTTTTGAGTGTGATTGTGTGGAAGTGATTTTAGAGTGATTGTGTAAGACAATGCTACGAGTTGCTAAACGATCGTGCTTGCGCTTAATTGATTGTAATCACCGATTATGAAGAGGTCATTAGTTCAAAAGTTATGTTAGGGTTATTTTTCAAAAATCCACGTATATAAAAGAAACATCAAATGTGGATTTTCTTAACAAACGCAGATTATAGCAAAATAATTGTTTAATTTTTTTAGTTTTTCTATTTAACGATTCTAGCATAATAGAAAAGCACAATTACAATTAAATTATTACATACATATATGCACAATAGTTAAAAAGCATACTCATCATGCGTTAAGATTTCATTACAATCAGTTGAAATTAAGATTTATTATCATTATTACATAAATAAATTACGAATTAAATTAAATAATGATAAACAATTCAATTTAGATTTCAAGTAACATAACTTTCATACTATAAAATTCAACAAAGTAGCGCCTACTTCTTTAAATTAGGCATATGTTTGTTTATTTTACAACTCAATGAATAAATTAAGTTAAATCAATCACAGAATATTTGCAAGTTGTATACTGGTAACGTCTGAAGAAAGATAAAGGAATAATCAATTTATAATGCAAACTATATGAAAATTATATTCTTTGGATGTTGTATTTGCGGTATTATCAGCAACAAAATTGTAAGCAATAATCAGTTTGTGATGCAAACTATATTAATGCAAATTATTGTCTTTGAGTGTATTGTATGTTTGTGATGCAAACTATATTAATGCAAATTATTGTCTTTGAGTGTATTGTATTTGCGGTATTATCAGCAACAAAATTGTAAGCAATAATCAGTTTTTGATGCAAACTATATTATGCAAATTATTGTCTTTGAATGTTGTATTTGTGGTATTATCAGGAACAAAATTGTATTTGTAGAAGAAAGAGGCGGGAACGCATTCATTATTGTTTTCAGTGAATTTATCGCCGCCGTGCGCTGAATTTGTAATTAGATTTTATAAGAGTTTTCCTTTGCGAATTGAGCAATCTTTAAACCCTCCTTGGAAGTAGAGAAAGTTTTTGTTAATATTTATAACTGTTAATGTTCTGAAGTTTGACTACGTTCTATACTTTTGTACTGTGTTTATAAAAATTGAGGTATTTTGCTATGGCGTTTGATTCATTAATGGGAAAAGAGAAATATACATTTTTCAAAGCATAAAAGCTTCCGACACGCTAATAATGAGACTGGTCCTCTAAGAGGTAGTTATGGAAGGGTAATGGGGGAGGTGGTAAAACTCATTTCCTAGCTGTCGGCCTGCCGGCCAATAAGCAAAGAAAAAATTGTATTCAGAAATATCGGAAAACTAGAAGTTTTAATTTTGTTATTTTCCACTTTGTCTTTCAAAAATTGTTCTATAGAAGGATATTGTTTGTTAATAGTTTTCTTATATATTATTATACCCAAATAACTATTAAATAGCTTTAATTCTTCCATACAAATATATTTCTTGTAACGTTATCTTATAAAGCAGTATAAAATATATCGCACGCTTAATATTAAAAATGACTTAATTCCATAAGTTGTTTTGTGGTACATTGCAATAAAGCATAACTCAATTAAGCCTGATTTTCAATTGCCAATTGCAATTTATCACACGCTTTTCGGTGAAGGAAAATATCGTAAGGAAATATCTATGTTCTATTTGGATTAAACCCAGGAGCTAGTTAATAAATTGGAGCGATTACAGAATCTATGTATTCGTTTCATATTCGGGCTTAGAAAATATGATCACGTTTCTCAGTACCGCTCGCAATTGAAATGGCCGACTGTTAACCATCGAAGGAACGTGTATGGACTCTCACTTTTTTATGGGGTTCTTTACCATCCACACACTCCCGTGTACCTTAAGGAGCGTTTGAGCTTTCTTGGGGATGTAAGTTCTTTTGATCTCCGTTCCAAGAAAGATAACAAGATCAAAACGCCGCATAGTCGTACACAATGGTACGGTAACTCGTTCACAGTTAAGTGTGTCAGGCTTTGGAATTCCCTTTCTGCGGATATTCGTCACTCTCCTTCGGTGCATACTTTTAAAAGTCGTTTGAAACGTTATTATTTATCTTTATGCTAATATAAGTAGTATGTATTTATGTATATAAATTTTTATATATTATAAATATATGTATGTGTATATGTATGATATTAAATATATATTTAATTTTGGTATTTAAAATATATGTAGACTTTAAGTTAAATTTTTTTTATTACAAAGTGTTGTTCTTTTTTGTAATCAAATTGTTGCGCACCAACCCGTACCTTAACCATGATCCTTATATCAAAGGTTATCTGGGAGAGATCGCTCCAAGCGATAAGACCGCCTATGCACGCTACTGTGTGTTCATATGTTATGTAACTGTAATACTTCTGTGTGTGTAATAAAGAATAAATAAATCTTTAGAGAATTCCAAGGATATTTGTGACCTACCAATCTGCATTGTAGCAGCGTCTTAGCTGAAACTCTTCTCGAAAATAGAAAGAGGCCTATCCTTAGCAGTGGCATAGTAATAGGCCGTTACTTTACTTTACTTCAAATTTAAAATTCTATATGTTTTCCTTCTATACATCATCAATAAAACATTAGAACAATTGATTTGTAATAGTACTATATTCAAATATAGAGATACCATAAACTTAACATATATTTAACATAGATGTTATAGAAGGTCAAATTACTTGAAACGAAGTTGGCTAGGCCACCATTAGTAAAAGAGTTCAGACCAGGCCGTGCTGGCAAGCTTCCAGGCTAGTTGGCAACAACACATGTAGGACATACAGTTTTACCATAACGACGTCTCCAGAGACTCGCTAACAAAACGTTTTTGCAGACAACTTGTACAGAACAGATATATACTGCTTTTAAAATTTAATTTAATTTATGTACATAAAAATATAAAGAATTATAAAACCATAGGTGATGTATATAAAAGACAGTCGGAACCGATATAAGCTTGCGGCTCCTGCTTTGCGCTTTGCAAAGGTATGAAAGTTGTTTGTGGGTATGGGTATAAGATTCTATAATAAAATTCTCCAATAAACTTATGCTATTACAGCAATTTAAAGAAACTGTTAAAGGGAGGCTGATACAAAAAGCATATATATTGTTGAGGATTATTTAGATGATAGGAATGCGTGGATATAGCTACTTTGCGACCCTGTACAAGATAGTTATGACTTAATGTAACTAGTTACTAATATATTTATTGAAAAGCTTCTTGCTAGCTCTTCTTGGTAGGAACAGTTTTACGAACGAGTGTTTACAAGTTTATTGGAATAAAGAACAATTTGAATTTGAATATGAAAAGCTTTCATTCAACTTGCCGCGTATGTATGTGAAGGTGGAATCTTGCAAATACGTACGTAAATGTTTAGTAAAATGTAAGTATAAATAAAGTTTTGTATAATATTAATAAGTGCGTCAAGTTTTAAAATTTAAAGTGGCCCGTTGATTTAAAAGGTTGCTCACCCCGGTCTTAGAAGATTCCTTCTGAGATATCTCCAGTTTACCTCAAATAGTTTTCATCGTAACAATGTAAAATTTTAAATAACATCAATCAATCAGACAATCTTTTTGTATATAATCTGTTTACAGGATGCTACAATTATAATTTACACTAATTACAGTTTACAGTAAATACAATAAAGTAATTTATTATTTAAGTACATCTTACTCATATTATAAATGCGAAAGTTTGTGAGTACGGATGTATGTATGTTTCTCTCTTTCACGGCGAATCCGCTATCTATGAAATTTAGCACAATTATTCCTTATACGCCGGAATATAGGCTATAGAAATCCTGTTAATTCTACAGGAATAGGATGACACTAAAAACGTCATCTATTATCAACCTATCATGCGACAACAGTTCGGGCGGACAAAGGTGCCAGTAAAAACTAGTTTTAAATAAAAACCCAGTTACATAGTTTTTTGTTCATACACTATGTATAATGGGTTGATAGTACGTGCGCCCAAAGTTAAGGCACTTTCTCAATTTATTTCTCACTTAGGTATGTTACTGATGCTCGCACGAAGTTATCTTTCTGAAATGTACAGTAACTTACAGACAGAATTTTGAATGAGGTGTGTAATTTAGTCTTAGATCTCAAAGAGAGTATTGTAAAAGGTTTAATTTAAATAGAATCGAGTGTCAGTGAATACAAAAAAAATATTGTGTACTCTATGATTGGTGAAACCATTCGACTCTTCGGGAGGTCAGGGGTTCACGGACGGTCTTAAAAATGAAAATTTTCCGGATCAAGTCCTAGATAGGGGAGAGGAGGGCAGGATGGAAGACTTAACTTTATGATGTATAAAAAAAACAACAAAATATACAAATTTAATTTTGTTAAGTCTTGAAAGTGATACTATCCAGTTAACCAATTGAGCAATTAAAAATTATTAATAATAAGTAGATTTTTTTTAATGAGTCATTAAAAAATAACTGCAAAAATTCCATCTTGCCCTTACCCTGAGGGCATGATGGAAAGCTTGTTCTGGCAGGCTGGAATGTTCAGGAAAAAATTACATTTAACAGTTTTTGCACATAAAACTCTTAGTTGTATTGCTAGTTAATTCATGTGCCCAACTAGCAGGTACATATTTCACATTGCACCCAGTCTTCTGAGGATGGTTCCACATAAAGTAATTCACATAATATACAGAAAACAATTTGGTGAAGAATGTTGTTAGTTTTGTACAATATTCTTTTCTTTTCCTGTTTTTTCCTCTTTTCCTTTATTTTCACAAGTCCCTATTCAAATCCCTAAGTCACCATTATCTTTGATGGTCCTATTAACTATTAGGTAATATTGGTTTTGCTTTCATCTCATTTTTCATTTCAATAGTATTTTTGGATGAAGATTTATTTCTTTATTTTTAATAGACTTTAATTTTGGTAAAGAATTTTAGTACGAGGAATAACGTATGAAGTGGATAGTTGATCCGCCCGAGAACAATACTGGAACAAGTTTAAAAAATACTTTCTCCCGTCGTTTCTTTCTATTTATCATGAAAATTAAGTGGTTTTTCTTGTTTCTGCTTTTCATCATCAACACTGTTTAATTCGTTAGTTTTGTAAATTTCAACAGAATCATTGATAGCACTACATGGATTTTCAATTACTGCATTATTATCATTATTTAAAGGTAAGTCTTCAGTAACGTTAAGATCTTCATTTTTCTCTTCTTTATCTGTCACTGTCTGTTATTCTCTATCTAAAAATAACAAGAAGTGACAATATTAGTAACAAAAACTGCAATCAGAAATCAAATAAGGTGCGCGGGCAATTTGGAAACTATTCCATCTTGCCGTAAAGTGCAGTTTCCATCTTGCCCATATGCCCCTTTCCAGTAATAATATTAGTACTTAAAAAACGCTTTATAATTTCTCTTATTTTTATATCAATTCACACAATATATTCCTAAGAGATACTTTATATAAATGCATATTAGTAATATTACTCACCTCGTTTAAATAATCCTATCACAAAAATCGAACAAATTCGTAATATTTTGCTTTGAAAACAAGAAGCTCGATATAAGTCCGTTAGGTGGCACGGGCCGAACTGAGCTTCCGTTCGTAAATGCAAGATGGTCCTCTGCATCCGTGTATGTGTGGTCTGGGGCTCTAGGTTGCGCGGTTAGGTTTTGGTAGCTAGTTTCCATCTTGCCTACTACTTCCATCTTGCCCGCCCTTACCTATCCCTTTTTTTCATATAATAAGAATATTCTTGTAGACTTTTTTATATACAGCAGAAATGAACAAGTTATATCTATCTTAAATTACTTACACGCTAGGACTATACAAATCATTTCCACTGAATGGTCAAGAATGCTGGCAGTGTTTCCACGCTGAATCGCTAAGCTGATATTTCATATTGCATACTTTTTTTATATTTTCTAAAAAATACCCGGTCACTATTTATAATATGCCAAAAACTATTCGCAATTTATATCATTTATAGAAGCATATATTTTGCGCAATTCCATAGTACAGAATTTACAATAGAATTATTTTTGAATAACGTATGTGAATGTTGCCTGCTTCATACACTTTACATTAAATAGATACTCTAACCAACGCGGATTAAAGCAAAATAAATTGCAAATTCTGTATTCGCAATTTGTTTAAGATAAATGTTGCTATTCCGTATTGATGCGTTTCAATTTAGCGTTCAGCCAAATGCTTAAGTAAAGCAAAATTGCTGATACAAAGTATGATATTAGAACGTTTCGCGGTCATGATTTCCTCTGAAGGGCCCATTTCAGATCTCATCTGTCAGATGGATGCGTTGTTTTGGTTTTTATTGTGCCCATAAAGGCGAGGCATGACCTTACGAAGCACGCTTGAATAACAATTTTAGGGATTTATGGAAGCTATTCTGTAGCAATTTGAACAATTAATACTGTTATGACAGACTGGGATGTGAAATTAAAAACATCATACAATGAATGCAGTTTTATAATGTAAATTTAAATTAGGAATAACCTAGCTTCATTAGAGATTATAAGCTTCATTAAAAGATTAACTCATTTAAAAATTAAAGTAGAATAGACCACACCACCCTCTTTCTTACCGCGGTAACGTAATGAACGACTAAGGTAAGTTGATGTCAGGCAGGCACCCGGTCGTAAAATACGAATCATGTGACAATGTGTTTATAACATGTTGTGCCGACCCCACTTACAGTGGGATAAGGGCAGAAGGATGATTATCTTTGACGATTCAAAACTGTAAAAGTTTACTTGGATCAAGATTGTTTTGATTTGATTTGCTGCAGGGGAATAGACTACTGGCCGCCTGCCTGACTTTACTTAGCGGTTTCCGAGATTCAGAAAATATATTTATATATATACATACAAGATTAACTCATTTAAATTCAAATTCAAAATATTCTTTATTCAAATAAACTTGTAAACAAATGCTTTTGAATCGTCAACTCTGTTCTCGTAAAAGCTATTCCTACCGAGAAGAGCCAGCAAGAAACTGAACGGTTGCTCTTTTAAAAATACAATTCTTAATACTAGCTACATTTAATCGTTTCTATCTTGTACAAGGTCGAACAATATCTATATCCCGCATTGTTATCGTCTAAATAATCCTCAACAGTAGAGTGGGCTTACTGTATCAGCCTCTATTTAATAGTTATTTAATATTAAAGATATACTATTTATATTTTCCCTGTTCTCAAAAAAAAATATATCAAACCTTCTGGTCTATAAAATTTAATTGTACGAAATGTTATCACTAACGGTTCAGCGAATTAGACGTGAAAGCGTAACAAACAGAATTTCGCATTTGTTATACTACCTAGTACATGTCAATACGAAATTATAAGTATACAGATGCTATTTACAAAATTTAAAATTGACAGATGAGCAAAATCTACGAAGTATGTTATGTTTTATATAATTTGCAAAGTTTTCAAGATTACATTACCCGTGTCAGAGAGGGAATTAAACGGATACGGGAATGATAAAATCTCATTTCCGCCATCTACTCGCATGCACTCAGCTATAACCGTCCGGATATTACTGCTTGATAGCACCCGGATATCGATACACTTTACATCAATGCCGTTTTAAATTGAAGCTAAATTCTACTTATATGTTGTCAAGTATTATATCTTTTATGTAGAAATAGAGTGAAATTGCGCTAGACGTTCTTTTTTTGTTCATTGCGTACTGAAACGTATGAAATGTCTAAATCCGTACCGAAATGATACTTTTGCCTTCTCCCCTGGTGACGCTATCTTGTATATAAAAGATTAACTCATTTAAACATTTAAGACCTCCTACGTATCACCTTGTTTTTGATTTTCCCAAGTCGATATAAAGCCATCACATTATGAATAATTATAATAACTTTATCACTTATTAATTTGATAATTTCATTGACGGCCTAACCTTTTTTTATAGGGCCTATAGCCTGCCAAGTTAAGGAATTATCTGTAACTATTTAAAAAATGACGGTCTGTAACTATCCCACTGCTGGGCATAGGATTGGAGCTTAGACCCAGCACGCTGCTCTAATACTGTTAAACTACACATTACTCGTAATAATGGTCAACTATAACTTGTCCTGATTACTAACGACATCAATAAACGGAAATCCAATGTTGAAAATGCCGAGGGAATTTCAAAAAGAATGGGGCGGTCATTTAAGGGGTAATAAAGGCCGAGTGTACGAAATAGAGCCATTTGTTAGTTTAGGGGTATTTTGCCAGGCGTTTGCACATGTGCCGGTCAATTGACTTGTTTGATTATACACTAAATAAAGCTACCGGAGCTTTTCTACCGACGGTGGACGATTTACAGTGCAATAGCAGTTATTTTGGGGACATGACGATCGATATAGCCATTATTGGATGTATCTTTGTTTGGGGTCATATATTTTTCATAAAAACGCATTTTCTTAATTGATAATATATAATGATAATAATAATTTATTTCATTCCATAAAGTACAAGTAATTCTGCTTAAATGTAATTAATTAAAATAATACATAGTCTTATATTGTGGCAGAGATCTATTGATACTAAATCTATTAATGTAAATTTATTAGATAGATTAGATCTATATATTTAGTTTAGAGTTAGGCCATAACTTGGAGGTTCATTTTTTTTTTTTTTGCTATTTCGTCGCAGAGTGTTTATTCTGATGATGTTTTATGATATCAAATTACGTAATTTTTATTTTATTGTAGAAAATTTGTAAAGTGGCTAGTAACTATTCCAATTTCTACGTAGTTTTCACTTAAAAGTGCGTGATAATATATAATTTACAGTTATTCTAATTTGAAATAAATTCCTACTCTGCAATCCGAAACAATATTCACAATTTCAGTACGCTTATCCCTTCATTTTAAATATTATTTTGCTATAATGTGTTTGAATTAAAAAAAAAATTAAATTGTCTATTATTATAATTATATTGTATTAATATGTTGTCTATCTATTTAATTATATTTTCCTGTACTATAAGAACGAAACACAGAAAATAAATGAGCTTTAAATTAAATAGTGGTACCATATACTACAATGTTTAATTTCGTCGTTCCGGAATTAAACAAAAGATGCTGCATTGCGTATATATTTTCCATAGCCATTGTCGTTATACTAGAATACATTTTGGGTAACTAGTTTTATAATTAAAACAGACAATCTTGTCGGGGAAATGCACTGTATAAATAGACTTTAAATTAAATGGTGATAGTAAAACCTACTTTGTTAAAATCTCATTGTTTCGGAACTAACAAGAAATTTCGTTTTAATTAAATTAATTAAAAGTTTTATAAGTATTTGTTAATGCAAAGGAACAAAACTATAACCGGAAATTTCTGCTATTCCAGAATGCTATATAGAAAGGTAACTAATTTTCAATTTCAATATTAGTTTGAAGAATGTACTCGATAAAATAAGTAGACTTTGATTTTAACAATCTTTCTATGTGTTTAAAAATCCGTCGCTACAAAACAAAAAAGAAAAAGCCATTTCAGACAATCACGTGGAGGTTATAATTTTTGATTATGTATGTCATCGGCGCTTTCTTTCTTTTTTATTTTTATCTTATAAAAAAATTACCCATTAGTCACCCAGGTACTATATTACTAAGTAAATATCCGTTGTTCCGGACCTAACAAAAGATGCTGCACTGCGTTTAAATTTACCGCGGCCATTGTCGCGCTGCATGCATGTTAGGCTCTATTTACATAACGTGTTTCCCGTAGCTCTTTTGTGTCTAGTTCATCGAAAACACAACAAATGGAGCGTGAAAAACTACATTATTCATTCGTTACATCTACTCTTTGAACCACCGAGTTAGTGAGTATTGGAAATGCTATACAATTTCTTATAAGACTTAATTTCCAATTATCTTTGCTATAAATTTTAATTGTCAGTTATAGCTTTTAGGGATTTTTATGTCTAATTTAGATAACAAGTAGGATTTAGGTATTAAATGATTTAGGTAACAAGTAGTCATAGGTTAGATTCTTTATTTCTATAATATACAAGAGCTAACTTAAGCGATTAAGTATCCGGATTAATGTTTTTTTTTCAGACAGACAGACAACCTTTTACATTAATAATAATTTGGATATATTTGATATTTACTTTATTTAACCGGGACCTGAGTATATTACCTACAATGTGAGTTTTTATTACGCTCGGACATGACATACCATGGGGGCTTTGCTATTGATTAGGTACGGTCGTGGGTTCCTGTCCAGGAAAGTCTACGTCTTTTGTACAAAATCTCAATTCCTTAATTATAATACGTCATACGCTTTTCGGTGAAGGAAAACATCGTGAGGAAATCTACATATCTCTAGAGAATTCTGGAGATATGTGAAACCCACCAATCCTCATTGGAACAGCGTGATGGGTCTTAGCTATTGATTAAGTCTAATAAATAATAATCCTTCTATCCAAAAACGGAGAGAGGAGCCCTATTCCCAGCAGTGGGAGAGTAACAGGTTAACGTACATTTTTTTAATACAATTTTAAGTTAAAAAAAAACAATAAACGAAACCTGCATATCTCTAAATATTCCTGCTATATCTGTTATTTTTGTTTCTTTTGTCTATTTAAAATACATTGTGATCGAATTATATACACCTAGAAAATATTGTTCAGGTCAAACTTTATATTGCGAAGCGAAAAATGGTACAGATATCCAATTTAACTTTCTCCGAACGTCCGATGAACACAGATAACAGTTCTAGACTCCGAGATATATTTTAAATTATGTTTGAAGATTCATTGCAGAACTGAAATAAAATATGAATTGTATATTTTTCCTACTAATAATGTTTCTGTTCTTTTCCAGTCCCAATAAATTAAAGAAAAAATTATATTTGTTTTGGAGCTTAGTTTCTTTAGAAACATCTTCATGATAAGCATTTGATTGTAAATTGTGATTCTAGTGTATGTGGCTTGATGTGTGATCCTTACTTTGTATGTTTATATACACGACATACAATATAAAGTATCTTTTATTTTTCGTCAGTTCTACAATTATCTACCTATTAATGAAAAAAATATTTAGGAAAAAGATAAAAAATGCTACCAAACAAACTTTATCTATAGTTCACATGTAAAATCTTTTGCATACGGTTTTCAACGTGTGTTTGGCTCTTGCCTCTAGAAAAGCCTCTATAAAAACCAAATGAAAAAATCTCAAAATTTAATTTACTTTCGTTGATTCTCAAAGGAGCTGATTCGGCTCCGCTCGACTGGAAATAATTAGCTGAGACTTATCTTCAACTTTTTGATGGCGAACCAAATTATCATTGTATGAAATTTGACGAGGACTGAACAAAACTTACAAAAATAGAACCTAATTTACATTTTTTTATTATATATATTATGGAGAGTAAGGAATAAGTTTCAAAATGTAGCTAAAGTTCCAAATTTCTCTTCTCCATATCTCGTTGCTATCTATGTGGTCCAAATAAGGCTTCGACTACCGACCATTTCGGTATGAAAATTTGTATCAGCAAAATAGCACAGACCTTAAAATGCACAGTATTGTTTGCGACGACGTAATTGTCTTTACCAATTCCGCCCAAGCCAATAATAACTGGTATCAAGTACATAGTTTTTTTAATTCAATTTTGTTAATAAGTTTAGTCAATTCGATTATGTCACTCCCGTATTATTATTATCAACTCATTCAAATGTGAAACTTGCCAAAGTCCTATTTTTTGATAACGGAGCTGCCAGTATACTATTACAAATATCACATTACTTGTAATAAGTACAATCCGACAAAACTTAGAAAAACTCCTGTTGTATAATTAATGTACCGTTGCAATGAAACGTGAAATTTATTTATGAATTTATTGTTAAGAATTCCGACTATAAGGGCCTAGAAGTCTAATTGGAGAAAATTTCACTTTTATTAATGACTAGCTTTTACCCGCAACTTCGTTCGCGGGGACTGTAGTCTTGGAATTACCAGTAGCTTCTGTCACTCTCCAACTGCAAATATCTCTATAGAATAATCAATATAGTCAAAGAGATTTATAGTTTAATCAAGAGCATAATTTTATTATTTTATAGAAAGAATCTATACTAATATATAAAGCTGAAGAGTTTGTTTTGTTTGAACGCGCTAATCTCAGGAACTACTGTGCCGAATTGAAAAATTCTTTGAGTGTAAGATGGTCCATTTATCAAGAAAGGCTATAGCTTATATAATATCACGCTAAGATTGTTCCCCTCTAACAGTTTAAAATAAAAATATAAAAGTCTGCGACAGCATATGTATATATAATTTATAAGGTTAACCCACTTTTACCATTTTAAGGTAATCAAAATACTATATTAGGTACGGTTTTAATCTTTGGTTGGCAATTGCCCGTGTGGGCAATAATGAAATGAATGCCTTCAAGGAATAAAAAGTTTCAAACAACATGCACCCTTCATTAACAATGATTATTAACCATAATATAACTTGGTTAGACGAAATCCTTACTCTTAAATCTTACCCGTAAGTGTGACTCACCGTTCAGTTTAGCCCGTGCATTATAATGCTATCGATAAGTGTATGTTACCCTATTGTTATGCCTAAAGAACTCGAATAAAAATGGAAATTTCTTTAAAAAATCAGCTTCCGACCCGCCTTCAGATTATTTCTCATAAAAAGATTTTTGTGCTTCGCTTGGTAATATATGTAATTCAGTAAGTTAGATCGCTTCAGGAACGGCGAAAAATGGAAAAAATGTAAGTACCAGTATTTGCTGACCGATTGAAATACAAAATACCCTATATGTTGAATGAGGTTTTGTCCTACATATTAGTGAAAAAAGCGTCTAAGTCGGGTCAGCGGTTTCTGAGATTAGCGGGAACAAATGCACAATGGCTAAAAAGCTGGAATAAAATTGTGAAATTCTTCAAAAAAGTCGGCTTCAGACCGGCCTAGGTCTCATAAAAATATTTGTGCTTCTTTTAGATATGGTAATATATGCAATCCAGTAAGTAAAATCGCTTCAGGAACGGCAAAAACGGAAAAAATGCAAGTACCAGTATCATAGTATATGACCTATCAACTTAAATTTGACCTATCTTTTTTATTTGTTGACCGATTGTCATAAAACATACCCTCTATATGTTAAGTGAGACTTTCTACTGCATATTAGTGAAAACCGCGTCCAAATCAGATCAGCGGTTTCTGAGATTAGCGGGAACAAACGCACAGACATACAGACAAACAGACAAAAATTTTATAAACTATTGTTTCATGTTTAGAAGCGTATTTTGAGACGACAGCACTAATTTTTTCTAAAAAATATCAAATGTACAGATTTGGCAGCTCTACGATTTTATTATATGTACTGATGATGATTAAGTATAATATTTAAGTATAATATAAAAGACGACGATATTTCTCCTTTATACTTATTCAATAAATAAAAAGCAGTTTTCCCAAAGTCAACCCATTTACTCTTTCTCAAAAACCCAATGACACAAATAAAATATGACACAATGCTTTTTCATATTAATGACCAACTCTATGAAGGAAGTTGTATTAAAAACATGTTGTAACAGTCGACCATCTTGACAACATTTGCGACCCCGCAAATCTCATAAGCTGACTTCTGGGAATGAATCTACCACCGATTCGGAATGCTGATTGTACTGAGAAGAATCGGCAAGAAACTCAATACTTGCTCTTTTAATCTGTAAAAGAACACCGCACATGCCATGACATGACAGGACTACGCTCACGCTTTATGCTCAACTCTTTAAGCTCACGCTTTATGCCCAACTCTTTATGCTCAACTCCTTATGCTTTTTGCACTGTAAGCATTTCGCACCTTAAACTGACCCTCAATCCCTGTCATGGCATAACACAGCTCAATTAGTGGCAACCAACTCAGCAGATACACACGTAAACAGACTCGCAAATGATAACGCTCAAAGAACAATCACCACTTCTAGACAGAGCCTAGCTGACAGTCGTTGCAGATGTCCACAGTCTAGAAAACAATCGTTACAACTGGAAAGATCCAGAGAACAATCGTCATTCTAGCAGACAATCCCATCGAACAAAAGTCACGGGCGCGTGTAAGGCCTCACACAGCACATCGTCATGTTGATCTTACAGAGTTAATAAACAAAATACCAATTACCATCATTGACCTCTCCAATAAAAACTCCATTTTATATTCCATAACATCGCAATTCGCAACTATCTCTCAAACCATACGAAATTCGCACTCTCCGCGTCGTCTCAAGATATTGATCGTTATTTGTCTTTCCTCTGAACTCTTAAAATTTCCAGATATTCCTTTTGTCCACTCTATTTGTGACTTTAGGTTACGTCCCCTTCTGAATATAATTAACAACGATATTGCTCCTTTATTCTTATTCAATAAATACAAAGCAATTTTCCCAAATTCAACCCATTTACTCTTTCGCAACAATTCAATGACACATAATGACGGCCACAATATTTTTTCATATTAATGACTAACTCAATGAAGGAGGTCGCATTAAAAACATGTTGTAAAATTGTCATATCTTTATTATTCGCGGACCTATTGAAATAATACATACCCTATATGTTAAGTGAGGCTTTCTACTACATATAAGTGAAAACCCCGTCTAAATCGGATCAGCGGTTTTTGAGATTAGCCGGAACAAACGCAAAGAGGTTCTCAATCGCAAACAAACGCAAAGAGGAAGAGATCTTAATCTCAACGATTTTATTATATGTATAGAAATATATCGTTGGTCGACGTTAAAATGGCCAACCTTAAAAATTTCAAATTATTCAGTCGACATAATGAAAAATGTAAAATTTTTAGCAAATCTTTTCATGTTCATTGCATCGTCATTATTATCTTAGCATCCCTTATCCCACTTTAAATGGGGTGGGCACAATATGTCTACATCTTCCATTCTTCTCTATCATACGTCAACTATGGCGCCACTCCTTTTATATGCGTACTTGTATCCATTCTTCACATAATCCATCCATCTTTTTTTTTGGTTATACATCTATCCACATTCATAACATTACATACTGGATATTTGAAAGTTATTTCCAAGACATATACTTTGGGAAATAAGCAATTTCCAACTTTAGAATATAATGGTAATGAACATTACTGACTCGGCACTCTGTAAATTAATTAGGCGTGGATTGTAAACTTGATTGTCATGACTAGCTGTCTTATCATTAAAACTTTCAGCGACCCTTGTATTAAGCTACTCAATGGCCTTCTCCGAACTTTTAACAGTTGACTTAATATAAACTTTGTTTTTGTTAATTACATTTACGAGATCTACCGGATCATTTTGTTTAATTACTAGTAATCTAATATAACATTCTTTTTTTGGACCACCATTTAAATCCAGGAAAGTCCTAATTTCCTTGATTTTAATGTCGTCAGTATATTTTTATTGATAAGTATGATATCCGTTCTTTGCAGTCAGTTTTTATGGTTTTTTGCATTTTTCCGCTTACAAAAGTAATAATAAAATTATTTTGCTAAGTAACGCCTAATTCTATAAATTATTTTTCCGCTTGTTCCGTTGTTTCCGTTGTATTGTTTCCAAATTCAAAGACAATCAAGATTGGTATTAAATGAAAGAAATACGGTGTTAAGGATCCCTTTTTTGTCGAAGTATTTAAAATGATCGCAGATCTGTAGGTACATTGGGAATAGCTAGTGTTAGCTGCATTTAATATATCACCACCGTTCCTTATTTAGTAGGTCATATGAATTATTAGCCTCGATACTGGGATCATCTCCTATTTACAAAGCTTTATAATTTAGATGTTCTGTATGCCTGATTTCTTTTTCTTCTAGAGCATGTATTTTCATATTTGATAGCAGTCGTATTGTAGGAATAATACTAGTTTCTTCTTCGTAGTAGTCTCAGGCTAATTAATCATAATAAATAGAATATGGATTGCCTGTTGACGAGTGGAATAAAAAATTCTGAGTAAATAGTAAGGTACATGTAGCGCAACTAAACCTTGGACAAGTTTGTAAAGAGAATTTACTTAGACTAACTGAAAAGTAGAGAAAGCCCTGAGGCCTCGTTACGGAGCACTTCGGGAGTATCCGAGAGCGTCCTTGGCACACTAACTCTCTTTTATAATGCTATAAAAGAAAACACGTTTGACTCTTAAAAACGATTTGTTAGACTTAAAATTACGGCCTTTTCGTTATACAAAACGTTTGAAATTGAGAAATTTATACTGTTTATTTGTGTTTAATTTTAACATCTGCGAAGAATTTGTATCGCAGTAAAATGAAATCAAACACAAATTTAGGAGAAAGACTTTCTTGAACAAATTTTTTGAATCGTTTTTTGTGTCTGAGTAAAATGTCACGCTACTCAATTATAACTGTTCACCTGACACATATTGACATGTTTCGAAATTATTGGGCTTGCCAAGACAGATCGTATTTCCCAGGCCTACGACACATTATCTCCGGTATTGCTTACAAAGTCAGAAGCTTACTTCCACAATGAAAGAGTAGATGCGAGCGGAACATGGGAATTAGATATTATTAAAATCTTACATAAAAATAATTCATAAAAAGTATATTTAAACCAAAAAATTCGTTTTAAAATTTTTATATCAGTCATCATTATCCCATTCTAAGTGAGCTCGGCACAATATGTCTTCTTCCATTTTCCTCTATCATTCGTCAACTCTGGTGCCAATATGCATAGCACTTTTCACACAATCCATTCTTCTTTTTTCCCTAGTCATACATCCATTCACATTCATATTTAACTCTTTTGGTCACATGATTTTTATATCAGTGTTTGGATATATATTATTGGACGTAAAATAGGTTATATTTAAATGACCCAGCATTTTCTTACGTCAGCTGGGGCAGCTGGCAACCCTGATGCTCTCTTGGGAATAACTGAAGCGCGGAATCAAAGACTATCATTTCAAAAGACACCTCGCGAAAAGAGTCTGCAGTGGATAACCGGACCATCCTTTGATATTCAGTATTACTCCAGTTAACATCAAAGCATCGAATTAACTCGCATTTGTGTACCGTTTTAATAAATGCAGATGCTAAAAATATATTCAACTTATTCATCAGCGAAAACGGTTTTGCTTTGAGAGTATTTTTTTCAACGCCTTAATTTATTACTACCGCGTTAGATAAGTTTTAATCGTATAAATTGGTTTTCAGACTTCAAATATATATTGCTTTTAAAGCTTTAATATGCTTTTTAAATTGAGGTGGTCTTATAACGTTATGGCATTTTAGTTTTAGGACAACTTGACAAGTTTAATAGCAAGAACATAAATAAATATGACAGATAGAAGAACGAGTCAGCTTAAAAAAGCTTTTAAGAAAATTTAATGTCCTAATGTCCATAATGTTAGCCGTTGATTACTTCCCTCGCCTGGAGCCAATCCTGGCAGAAGCATTAGATCAAGCTTATCATAAACATGAATTGTCATCAGGACTGACATCATCATCGTCCTGCCCTTGTCCCACTCTAAGTGGGGTCGGCACAACATGTTACAATAATGTTGTTACATGATTTGCTACGTGTTTTACGATCGGCCGCCTGCCTGACGTCAACTTACCTTAGTCGTATTTTACGACTCCTCGTTAAGAGAGAGGGTGATCTATTTTACTCAACCGGATACCACACGGTGGGTCAACTTACCTTAGTCGCCTTTTGCGACACCTCGGTAAGAAATGAGGGTGGTATTCTATTCAGCCGGATACCACACGGCGTATCCTGTCATCAGGACTGAGATCATCCAAAAAAAATTACAGCTCAATCGGACGCCGGGAAGTAGTTCAAATTTAACTTGCAAAATTCCACCTTCACATACATTGCAAGTTGAATAAAGGCTTTTAATAAAAATTGTTACTTTTAAAAATACTCAACCTTACTATAAAAAACATACTGCAATTTTACAATGAATTATAAAACGTTCATTTCTGTTGTTTTACGCTTTAACTCAATTGTCCGTTCCAAGCAGCTTATCAACTAGACTTCGGATAAACAAGCTTTAAAAATTATGCAAAATTTTATTAAAGCAAATTCACAAAGGAAAGGCAACTGGACGCTTCCGTTTGAACGATTAAAGCGATGCTTGTTGCTTAAATAAATATTTTAAAACGAAAAGGCTTGCAATTATGCCTTTTCATAATATTTCGCTGAAGTTGCGCTGAAAAGTATTAAATAAATTTGAAAAAATTTAATTTCTTGAATAAATAAGTTTAAAAAATAATAATTTGGAAACAACTTTATCAGGAATTACAACGCTTTATTTATGTCATTTCTTATTAAAAAAGAGTTCAGTTATAGATTTTTGCGCCGTGTGGTATCCGGCTGAGTAGAATAGCACCACCCTCATTTCTTACCGAGATGTCGTAAAAGGCGACTAAGGTAAGTCGACCCGCCGTGTGGTATCCGGCTGAGTAGAATAGACCACCCTCATTTCTTACCGAGGTGTCGTAAAAGGCGACTAAGGTAAGTTGACCCACCGTATGGTATCCGGTTAAGTGGAATAGACCACCCTCTTTCTTATCGAGGTGTCGTAAAATACGGCTAAGGTAAGTTGACGTCAGGCAGGCGGCCGGTCGTAAGCACGATCTCTCCCTGCCCACCGTGGTTCGTGCCATGGTGGACAGGGAGGAATCGTGGGCAGCGATGGCCTCCTTCTGCGAGGACGTTATGTCGCGGAAGGAGGCGGCGGAGCGGATCCGGGAAGTCGAGTCCTTGGACCCAATCCACCGCAGGTGAGCGGGGCGCAGGCGACTCGCCGAAGTCCGTCGCATGCCGCCCTAACGGGGACCTGCGAGCGGTCCGAACGGGGTTCATCGGACGCTCGCTTGAGTTAGTTCCCCGAGGCGGTCGATGCATCTGGTGCTTCCGATGCATCGTCTAGCGGAGTGAGGGCCTAGTCTAGAGAGGCCCCGACCCAGAGGTGGCGCACTCTGAGGTTCAGAGTTGCTGCTGGCGGGGATGGGGGTAATGTGTACAACGGTACCCTGTCCCCGCCACCAGCAGCGTGGTGGAGCACTGTCAGGTTTTTAGTCGGTGAGAGTCCGACATACCCGCCGCTCGTCCCCGTCGGGCGGTGACGACCCATAATGGGTTTTCCTGACATAAAAAAAAAAAAAAAAAAAAAAAGGCGGCCGGTCGTAAAAACGCAGCCAAATCATGTGACTGCATTTTTATAACATGTGCCAACCCCACTTAGAGTGGGATAAGGGCAGGAGGATGAGTTCAGTTATAGATTTTTAATAGAAACTACTAACTAACTCTGCCAGCAGCTTCGCCTGCATGGAAATCAGTGTGTCACAAATTTTTACCCGAATTTATCAATGTTTGTACAACATGTTATCGTGAATAATTTATAGAATTAGGCGTTACTTTGCGGAGATCCATAATACAAAAGTAATAATAAAATTATTTTGCTATAATCCGCGAAGAAGTAACACAAACACTATATACGTTCAAAGAGATCAAGAACGTATATAGTGCTTGTGTATCATGGTGGCGGTGGTGGAGGTTTGTGCATGTGTTTTTTACGACTCCTGCATGTATCAGGTATGATAACCGATTGTCCACTCTACATTTAGCATTATATATATTTTCTATTTTACTTCATCGCGGATTATAGCAAAATAATTTTATTATTACTTTTATGTTATCGTGAGTTAATTATAAGAGATTTTTGAATAACAAAGCTTTAAGTTTTGCTGTTTTCGCAATATTTTTTTTTGCTGCTCCTCTCCAATCTGCTAACTAATCTTAGCGTGATGTTATATAAATAGATCTACAATTCTCTAGTACATTATATTCAGTATATCTAAATCAAATCAAATCAAAATAATCTTTATTCAAATAAGCTTTTACAAGCACTTTTGAATCGTCAAGGATCAATGTGATTAATTAAGCTACAACTGGTTCGGAATGTTGCTTTTACCGAGAAGAACCAGAAAGAAACTCGGCTGTCAATCTTTAAAACATTTTCAATTTTACATAATCAAACCAGTCCTGTATGAAGCTGAAAAGATTTTGAAGTCCAGGCATTTTAAAATCAAAATAATCTTCAATTTTGTAATATGCTTTACGCACAAGTACATCTCTTATACTTAAACCTTTCTGTAGACTGGTCTAGTAGTTTGTTTATAAATGTCTGTAATATTTCTGTTCTGTGTACAATAAAGAGTATTCTTTCTTTCTTTCTTTCTTTCTTTCTTTCTAGTACGGCTTGCGGAATTTTATTGTAGAAGCGAATACCGAGACCATCGAATGAGTTGCTATCTCTGCTAGTTTACGCGGCGTACAGGACTATATCTCTCAGCAGGCGGGTTTTTTTACAACCACGCGACCTCTTCAACACAATTTATCTAAACCCGTAATGTACTATTAACCTAAACCATCCAGAAGAATTGCACAATCTTTAAGTAAAAAGCGTTCGAAAATCTATTCAGTAGATTTTGAGAAAAATGGATCACATACAGACAGACAGCTTTTAGATACTTTGTTTTATAATAAGTATAGATTAATTATTTTAATATTAGTACCAGAGTGTCCGATTAGTACAGAGAGTAGACAAGGCTCGGTCATTCGGGTACTTTTACATTTTACATACTTTTACATTTTTAAAGTGATGTAAAAAGAAAAGAAAAAATAATAATTGGGCAGGTTGGGGGGGCTCGATCCCAGGTATTTTCATCTCTCTAGACCGCCCATTCCCCAAATGAACCATCATGACTTTACATTTGACAGCGAAAAATTGTGATTGTATTCAGCGTAAATTTCAAAACAATTTTAGAGCCCGAAAATAAATAAAACGAGATTTTCTTCTAAATAAAACTTATCGAGATCGATTTTTCACTCCGAAAATCGTCGGTGCCGTTTCCGAGATTCCGAAAAAATATATATAATAGATACAAGATTAACACATTTAAATATTAAAGATAAAAATAGATGAGAAATTGAAAAATAACTTTTTTATTTAATCTATTACAATAGATTTTAAATATAGAACACAGATTGCTCTTGCGTACGGAAATATTAATTTCATCCTAAATTGGTTTGAACAAACTCATCCGTCCATTTATTAGATCCATTTCAAAGCCTTAATTGAATTTGATTCCGCACATTTGTATCACATTACTCTAATATAATGTAGATTTCTGTTATAGTAATCCCTTTTCATTATGCTGGGCGTTATGATCCTTTGTAAGGACATTGGAATTTAATGAAAATTGGACGCTCTTTCTACAATATGCCATAAAAAGTATAGTAAAGTATAGTGTTTATAGTATAGTATAGTATAGTAAAAAGTATAGTGTTTTTTTAATAGTATAGTGTTTTTATCCTACCGCTGTGCATAAAATATTAATTTAAAATATTAAATTATCCGCGATAAAAGAAAATATATGTAATGCTAAATGTAGAGTGTACTATTCGTTCTCATATCTGATACATGCAGAATTTGTAAAAACTCACGCACTACCATCGATAACACAACAATACACAAACACTGCACACATTCACCACCACAATATCAACAATTGTTTCACCACATAACCAAAGCATCGTCAGGAGATAGATTCCACGACAAAATCGCAAAGTCAACGTCAACACTCTACATTTAGTATTACATACGTATATTTTCTTTTATCGCGGATTATAGCAAAATAATAGTTTCATTAGTTTTGTTTCATTTTATCATCGTTATCGTCATTGTTATCAATAGATATTGAACCGAAAACGTTCTGTTCAGTCACAAAATTAGCAAATTAGTTTTGGTATGAATTCCTTAAAAATAGCAACCGAAAATTAATATAAATTAAAATAAATATGATTTATATTTACAACTGCGGTCGACTGGTTGAAGTGCACTTAATCATTGCTTTGAAGTAGTTACGGCTATTTGCTAATATAACTACCCTTTACTTAAATTAGATTTAAAATTCTGCAAACCTCTTACAATTTTATTTATTTATATATTACCTTTTTATATATCCTCCTGCCCTTATCCCACTCTAAGTGGGGTCGGCACAACATGTTACAAACATGTTGTCGTATGATTTGGCTAAGTATTTTACGACCGGCCGCCTGCCTGACGTCAACTTACCTTAGTCGTATTTTACGACTCCTCGGTAAGAAAGAGGGTGACCTATTTTACTCAACAGGATACCACACGTTGGGTCAACTTACCTTAGTCACCTTTTACGACGCCTCGGTAAGAAATGATTGTGGTACTATTCTATTCAGCCGGATACCACACGGTGGGTCAACTTTCCCTAGTCGCCTTTTACGACACCTCGGTAAGAAATGACGTTGGTCTATTCTACTCATCCGGATACCACACGGCGGGTCGACTTACCTTAGTCGCCTTTTACGACGCCTCGGTAAGAAATGAGGGTGGTACTATTCTATTCAGCTGGATATCACACGGCGTATATTTCTTTTTATATATATATTTAGAAAATTATAAAGGCGGACTTATCCTTAAAAGGGGTCTCTTGCAGTGAATCTTTGAGTAATAGAAGGAAAAGGACACGAACTAAGAAGAAAGAGAGTGCGGGTCGCATCTCTATTTTTTCTTTTTTTTCTCTAAAAAATTTCTTCTTCTCTAAAAAGAAAAGTTCATATAAATTTAACTAATCAATCTATTAATATTATTATTATAACAATTACTTAACTTTATGGCGCATTTTTCCATCGTCTAATTTTAATAGTGTCGCTTACTAATTAAATAAATAAGGACGAATTTTTCTAATCAGTTGGATGACAAATTTGCTTTGTATTCAAATGATATCCCTAGAATTTGTGATAGTACAAAGGGTGTCAGTCAAAAAATTATACTCATATTTTATCGCTCGTGACTGTGAAATTATTATTCCGCTGCCACTCTTTCATTATGCCGCCTTTTAGTTATCTCAAGAACCCTCGTGCCTTCCTTCCGAGTTTATCTTCGGAAGTGTTGCTACTTCATAAAAATCTTTTAAAATTTTATAATCCAACGCCTTTCTTTAATCTTTTATGCCAAGTGTTTGAGATCCTTCAGACTTTAGATTTTAAGGGTTGAAATATAACACTTTCATCGCGTCATTTTGACTTTAATTGTGGTAACTAATAAACAATTTAGTATCACCTAAATTTGGGAATTGGGAAACATTTATATTTTCTAACATGGAGTTCTTTACATCATTGTCATTTTATCATTATTGGTTAAATTTCACTGTGATTTTTAAACCAATTTTTAAAGCATTCACGATATATCTGTAATTGCTGGTCGTAACAAATAAATAAGTATAGTAACGGCCTCTTACTATCCCACAGCTGGGCATAGGGCTCCTGTCTCCGTTTTTGGAGAGAACAATTAAATATTAGGTTACACATATCTCTAGAATTCTCTAGAGATATGCAGGTTTCCACACGATGTTTTTCTTCATCGAAAAGCGTGTGATAAATTGCAATTATCAATTAGACATAAATTTTTATAGAAAAACATTGATGCCTACCCGGGATTTGAACACGTGACTTCCTCGAAAGAGTCACACGGTGTCACCGCTGGGCTATCACAGCTTACTAATTGGGCTTAACACATTACATATATTTTCTTAATAAACGCGGAATATAGCAAAATCGTTAAATCATAACTTTTGTAACTGAGTTTAAGTTTTATCACTCACTATGCTATCAGCTGCGCTTGACATATCTTTGATTCATATTTTGTTTGTATTGTTAATTGATGTCATATAACTTATATAACATCAATGAATGCCTCGAGTGTAATACACGTTGTTGTAAACTTTGGATTGTAACCCAACAAATTACACTCTAGAGGCCTTAAGAGGGTTCCCTCGAGCTTAATCATGAGTAATCACCCTCGTCCATCTCACCCCTTGTTTATTTTCTTTTATCGAACCGACAGTTAAGTTACGGAGTTGATGATTCGAAGATGATTCGTGATCTTTGATGTTGGTTGATAGACTACCCTGATATTTGTGTTGTGATGAAGAGATTTTTATATCTAGTACTTATGATTGGGGCATGAACTTTTACAGCTCATGAAGCTGATAATATTACAAAATATTAATCTACCAATTTGATTGATAAAACTCTATAAATAAGAAACTCTAAAAAAATAAGCTCATATTAAATTGAATTTTTCAATTATGAATTTTATAGAATATCTATTTAATGATAAACAATATACAGTATGCAGCCGTGTTGTATCCGGCTGAGTAGAATAGATTTCTTAATGAAGTGTCGTAAAAGGCGACTAAGGTAAGTTGACCCGCCGTGTGCTATCCAGGTGAGTAGAATAGAAGAAATAAGGGTTATTTCTTGCCGAAGTGTTGTAAAAGGCGACTAAGGTTAGTTGATGTAAGGCAGGTGGCCAGTCGTAAAATACCTAGCCAAATCATTTAACAACATATTTTGCTTACTGGTTATAATGTTGTGGCTAGGAATGAGTAAATCAAACCATCTTGAAAGCTTAGATGATACTGTTTTATTTCGTCTTACCAATTAGTATATATATGCTACGTGACACATTACACGGTACATGGTCTTCTTCCTTTTCCTGCTCTTATCCCAGTCAAAGTGGGGTCGGCATAACATGTTTTAAACATGGTGTCACATGATTTAGCTACGTATTTTACGTCCGGCCGCCTGCCTGACATCAACTTATTTACAGTCGTATTTTTCGACACCTCGCTAAGAAAGGGTGGTCTATTCTACCACACGGTTCGTCCAACTTACCTTGGTCGCCTTTTACGATCTTGTTGTTGATATTTTGCTTACTGATGTGTTACACATATCCCTAGCATTCTCTAGAGTTATGCAAGTTTCCTCGCGATTTTACTTCATCGTAAAGCGGGTGAAAAATTCATCGGGGTTTAACCCGTGACCCAATATCATAAATTTAGAAAATAGATGAAGAATTACACCGGTAAAAGGTAAAAGTAAATGTATCTATATGTAAAAAAAAATTAAGTCTGTTTCGATTATTTAAGAATGATGCGCGTTTGTGTTAAGCGTAAATTTCAAGCATGGAAAAACCCGAATGATATAACTCTGAAACTAATATATGCCGAGTATAAACACTAAAGAGATATCAAAACGAAAATGTAATAAATGCTCAGCGGTGTCGCGTATGACACAGTGAAATTTTCCTCCATTTCCACTGAGGTAGTTTCAAACAATATATTTTTATCTCGCCCGTACTTTCATTTAAGCGTTGTCTCCTACTGTTAGTGGGTTTTCCAACTCTTCCATTTGCAAATCTCTACGGGATTTTTGTGTTTTCATATTGCAGTTATGTAATATTTGTTTGTGCGCTGACACTATTCCAACGTTTAAATCCCATTGTGGTAGCATATTTTTTTCCGGAAACTGCATTTTATTCGTATCATATACGTGCATGTAATGTATGAGTTTAATCCTTTTTTTTGTTCATTTGCAGTTCGTCGCCAGTTTTTGAATGTTGTAATTTTGTCAGAGTCTCTTTTCGGGATACTACGTGGTGAAACTAAATCTGAATTTGAATACATCATTCAATATACATTCATCATTCTCCTGGCCTTATCCCACTTTAATTGGGGTCGATAAAATATGTTTTAATTATGCTTTTACATGATTTCGACAGTTGTTTTACGAACGGGGCCGCCTGCGTTACCTCTACTAACGCCTACCTTAGTCGCCTTTTACAACACCTCAGTAAGAAATGAGTGTGGTCTATTCTACTCAGCCGGATACCACGCGATGGGTTAACTTACCTTATTCACCTTTTACGACACCTTGGTAGGAAATAATATCAATCTTTCTTATAAACTGGCATTCAAATAATTAATTGTTTACGTTTAACTATATACTGCTCTAATATAAAATTTTAATTCTCTGTGCGTATCCCGCAAATTGCAAAAGCTTGGGGAAAGCTATACGGACTGTCTCGCAATATTGGAGTTAATACTTTACGACGCAGTCTAGACTTTTAGCTATTAAATTTTATTGTTTGTTTATTGAACTTGATGCATAATTTTGCCGTTTTCCTTGGTTGCTGTTTAGGTACAGTCAACCTCAAATCTATGGTCGTTTGTTGATAATAAATATAAGATAAATTAATGAAATCATTCTTTATATTGTAAATGTGAGATTATTTCCATTCTAAGATGGAATATCTACCCTTTCATAAGTCTGAAAGGTTTGCCTGGAATTGAAACTTTGATAAAATGAGTTTTAAATCGATATTACTAGTATATTTAAAATAAATCTTTTGCTGGTAAACATAAATATTTTGTAATGATTGTTTATCGAATCTGAGATACAATGATATTTCTTGTAGATATGTATTTTTTCTAATATATCTATACTAATATTATAAAGAGGAAAAATTTGTATATATGTTTGTAATGTTTTCACACAAAAACTACTGGACCGATTTCAAAAATTCTTGCACCATTGGAAAACTGCATCTTTACTGAGCAACATAGGTTATATTACATTAAGAAAAAATAGGGATCCGTAATAAATATGGACGGTGTAAAAAATTAGTATTAAAAACTTGTCATCGCATGCGCTGCGGAAACTATTGATGATATATTTAACAAAAATAAATCAAAAGTCCGACTTACGATTATAGAATTTTCACTGCTATGAGATTGGTATGTACGCGGGTGAAATCGCAGGATGTTACTTGTTTTGATATATTGATGCATTTTTTAAAGTGCAGAATCTATTTAAATGTTATGAATACGGTATATAGGACAAATTTTTATTTCAATTTCATTTGTATTTGTTATGACTAAAAACGGAGAGATAATTAACTTTCCTGCTAAGCGAGAACTGGGTCGCAACTAGTTGTAATCATATATGAGAGTTTACGAAGCGACTCCAGTAGTTTGTTGGACTTTATATATTTGCAAGCACATCAGTCAACAAGGACTACGTTGCAAAATTTCATATAACAGAAATTACAAATTATATTTCGCGTTATAAATTCTGTTTTGTATTAAATTTTAAAAGTGTAAGCGTTTTTCGTATAAAACCAGTCTAGTTGATTGGATTGGCGTACTATTTTTCATTCCAGCTCGCCCATTCCAGTGCCACTGGAATAGTTTGAACGGTCAATCCAGTTGAATCCAGTGCTTGACTACCACGCTAAACAGTGAACACGTATTGTTTTATTTGCGGAATTCTATTGGTACAGATGCGACAGCTTTTAATGACTGGAATAATGTAAACGATATAATTTAGTCCAGCACTGAACTGGATTGACTCGCTGGATTATTGGACTGGAATAATGTGAACCGGGTATTAGTTTTGTAAGTTCCAGTCGCTTTAAACAAAAGTAAAGGAATTAGAGTCAAATTGCATAAAGAATTTTATACATTTTACACTTACGTTAATCGATTACAGTGCACGGAGAATCAGTACGACATTGAAATGCAACCTTTTTTTTTGGAAGCATTTAACTGCCACATAGCTCATATAGTGATGAAGCTTATTGCTATTGGCTGTTGCCGAAGGAAAGAAGATTTTAAATCTTATATATTAGTCCGGTATATAGTTTTCCATTTTTGCAAACCTCACCAATATTGCTCTTGCAGATTGAATGCATAACCAATAGATATTCGCATTTATCTTTAATTTTATTTACAAACAATGTCGTTTTATTCGTGTTTTCGGGCATTGAAAATATGCTAAAGTGTAGAATTAGATGCAAAATATATTGCTGTCAAACGTAATGCTGTGAAAGCTTAATGGTAACGGATAAAGGTTCAAAACCTGGGTTCGACTCCAAATGCCAACTTTTTTCTTTTAATTTTTTATATCTTTTAAAAATTTACCGAGCAAGTTTCGGTATTATTATGGATAAAGTTCTGATACGGATTAATTTAGAATTACATTTCTAAAACATGGGAACAAACGTGCATCAATTCCCCATTATGTAATAGTCAGCTTGTATTTACCAAGTGCGAGTATTTATCCAATTCGGTACACTGACATCGAAAAACTTTTAACGAACAAAATGAAAATATAGTCGAGGCCATTACCTGTCATCAACAGTTCACCAACGAGTGTATTAATGGCCACCAGTGACACTGCCCTCTAGTTATATCACTCACTGCTGTCGTAATAAATCCCATGTAACTGTGAAGTGAGGGATTTTAATTTATACATTTGCTTTGGTTAGTAATAAAATTGAGAAATGCATTTGGGTTTGTTTTACAGTCGATCATGCTACTGATTTATTTATTATTTATATTTGAGTATAGATTTAACAATCGAACTGATAATCAAACTTCTGTAATAAAGTAGCTTGTTATTCTGCTAGGCGAATACCTACTGAATACTTTCGGCTGAAGGGTTGTAAATGTCAATGAAATACATTTTTTTAGTATTAGCTCAACGGTAAATACTCGGAGTTCTAATAGTTTTTTATGAACATCTATTTCAGGATTAGACATAGATAAAGTTGTCTTTCCAAACGCTCGGATTTGTAAGCCAATTAGCGGGCAGCATAAACGCTTTTCGTTTGTGGTCTTCAATCGGGCATGAAACAAAATGTATATCCAAATGATTAAAATTAACAAACAAACTATAAGAGCTGCTACATAAGCTCAAAACCGCTACATTTAGTCCTATGGAGTCCCTAATAAGATACCTGGATAGCGAAGAGATATACGATTTTGAAACGGCAAGTAAGGCCGTTATTAAAATTTCGGTAAATCGTATTTCTGTGCTTAAGTAATAAGAAAGAGAAAAAAATATTTTTATTTAGATAAATTAGTTAATTAGGAATTGTTACATCATCGTTCTCCTACTCCTATCCCGCTCGAAATCTGGTTGTAATCTGGTTTCCATTTTCCATTCTCTTCCATTATTCGTCACTTCCTTTTATAAGAATATCATACTTAACGCCATCCATCCCACTTTGTTTCGGCCTCTCACTAGTCGTATATCCATCCACATTCATATTTAAAAGTCTTTTGGTCACCAGATTTTCATCCCTCCTCATGACATGTCCATGCTCCACTAAATAAGGAATTGTAACTGTCCAGCTATATTTAAAGCTGACTGTACTTGTTGCATAAGGGCGATAAAGTACATTTATTTTAATGTGTTAGCCGTAAATCCTGTGGGACACACTTCGTAAATTATATTCAAAGTAATAAATCTCTCTCACCATCTTTCCACATCAACAATTCCTGCCTTAGAGATTTCAAACTTGTTTGTAATTCTAGATTTCGTTGAGAACAACCGCCTCGTTTTGTTCAACTTTAATTCCGAAACTTTTCAGAGTGTTAAATTTAAAGTAATATTTATCTGTATGGTTTATGATATCTTTAATATTTAAATGAGTTAATCTTGTATGTATATATGAAAAAAAAGTCTTCAACGATTTTAGTTAAATTCAGCATACAGGAGGATTTAGGGGAGAAAAATCAATCTAGCTAAGTTTTACTTTACAAAAATAGTTTTATCCCTGTTTTTGGGCATTAAAAAAAAATTTAAATGTAGAATTGAAAGCAAATGATTTTTTTAGTTGTCAATCGTAATGTTTTGATAGCTGATGGGTACGCGCGGATAGAAAATGTTCACAACTCGGGTTTGAATCACACATACTCGTATCATAGGCGCCTTCTTTTTTTTTTAATTTTAATTTTTATATATTTAAAAAATTACCGAGTAAAGCTCGGTCAGCCAATTACTTATGTTAAAAGGAAAACAAATTTTCTATTCCACTAATATTGTATGAAAGTAACTCAGTATCACACCTACTAAAATCATCATGCCACTAAAAGCGGTCCCATTTCACTGAAAGGCCTACACCTTCGTAAAAAATCTCCCATTTCCTTTCTTTAGCGCCTGAGTGTTGAGGTGCATAGATTCGTGCCACTAAATGAGAAATTCCTGAAGTGGTACGTGCTAGAAATAGGGATGCGAGTGACCTAGATTTTATCGATAGAAACTTCCTTTTTCACAAGTATACACGTTTATGTAAAAAAGATTGAAATATATAACTTCAGAACATATAGACAGTGTTTCAATATTTCTGTATACATATGCTTTTTTACAAACCAGAAAGTACCTGCAGATAATATATTGTGATTTTATCGTCATCACTACATATTATAAAACAAAGTCCATATTTCCGTATGTACGCATAAAACTTTAAAACTACGCAACCGATTTTGATGCGGTTTTTTTTAATAGATAGAGTGATTTCAGAGGAAGGTTTGTACGTATAATAACATTCAATACGAAGTAGAGAAATAATGTAATTTTTGAGGTTTCTGTAAATAATTACATTTTTTTCCGCTTACATTGCAAACGCAGGCTAAACCCTACGAGATTTATCAAAATGATGTACAGAATGATGTCTACAGAAAAGTCCGCGATGGTATATGTCTATCTCTTATGGATAACCCACAATAGCAGTTTTTTTCATTTACTTTTTACGAAAAATGATGCCTTATGTTCAAAGCAATTTTTATACAATACAGCATTAATCCTTATCCAATTAAGTACCTTAAATAAATTGTTGATTTAATATAGATCAATATTGCCGTTTACAGCATGTAATTTAAGTGAACATTTTCGGAGATATTACTGATTTAAAATCTCGCGAGGAGGCCGCGCTTAGACCTATAAGCACTTCGAATTTAGCAGCGACCCGAGGCGCAATTAAATGTCCTTCTTTCAAGTTTATATTGTCTAATGATAAGAAATCTATAAATGTTGTATGTAAAGACATTGTCTAATCAATTGTAAAGATAAATAATATCACTACATAGTATAAAACAAAGTCGCATTCTCTGTCTGTCCCTACGTCCGTATATCCCTATGTATGCTTCTATCTTTAAAACTATGCAACTGATTTTGATGCGGTTTTTTTTTAATAGATAAGAGTGATTTTAGAGGAAGGTTTACATGTCTAATAACATTCAATATGGAGTAGAGAAATACTGTAATTTTTGAGGTTTCTAATGTGATGTAAATAATTACATTTTTTTCCGCTTACATTGCAAACGCAGGCTAAACCCTACGAGATTTATCAAAATGATGTACTAAGTATTTGTACACCATGAAAAGGTCTACAGAAAAGTCCGCGATAGTATATGTCTATCTCTTATGGATAACCCACAATAGCAGTTTTTGTCATTTACTTTTTACGAAAAATGATGTCTTATGTTCAAAGCAATTTTTATACAATACAGCATTAATCCTTATCCAATTAAGAACCTTAAATATATTGTTTATTTAATATTGATCAATATGACCCTTTACAGCATGTAATTTAAATAAACAGTTTCGAAGATATTACAGATTTAAAATGCAGGGGCCGCGCCGCGAGCCTATAAATAGCGCGTCGGAGGTCGCGGTTCGCCTCTCGGCGATGCTTCCGCGCTTGCCCGTCTTATCGGTGAAGCTATCAAAGCCATTAGAGCTAACAGCATTAGTCAAATTCGAAAAAAAAAACGCGGTTCGCTCTTTAACCATTTGAATTTAGCAGCGATCGGACGCATTTATGATCGGAGCTCTCTAGCGAGGAAAATAACAATCATCAACACATATTATAAAACAAAGTCCAAATTTCCCTATGTATGTATATGTATTCCCCCATAAAACTTTAAAACTACGCAACAGATTTTGATGCGGTTTTTTTTAATAGATAGAGTGATTCCAGAGGAAGGTTTGTACGTATAATGACATTCAATACGGAGTAGAGAAATACTGTAATTTTTGAGGTTTCTGTAAATAATTAAATTTTTTTCCGCTTACATTGCAAACGCAGGCTAAACCCTACGAGATTTATCAAAATGATGTACAGAATGATGTCTACAGAAAAGTCCGCGATGGTATATGTCTATCTCTTATGGATAACCCACAATAGCAGTTTTTTTCATTTACTTTTTACGAAAAATGATGCCTTATGTTCAAAGCAATTTTTATACAATACAGCATTAATCCTTATCCAATTGAGTACCTTAAATAAATAGTTGATTTAATATAGATCAATATGGCCGTTTACAGCATGTAATTTAAGTGAACATTTTCGGAGATATTACAGATTTAAAATGCCGTGAGGAGGCCGCGCTTCGCCCTATAACACTTCGACTTTAGCAGCGATGTCGCTCTTTCAAGAGTTTGTTTAAAGACATTCTGTAATTAATTGTAAAAATAAAATACATAGGGAAAACATAAAAGTAAATAAGTAATAATGTACTATATGAATTTAGATATTCCAAAGATAGCAGGAAATCTTCTTGGTATAGGGAAAGGAAATTGTTTTTCTCCAAATTTAACGCTACGGCCACGGGCAGTAATGAATAAATGAAAACAACTGGATCAATTTTAATCATTTTTTTTACACTGACTGACATGGGATATATATTTTATACCCGTGCGAAGCAGGGGCAGGCCGCTAGTGAAGAATAAAATAGTAATTAATATGTTGTGCACAAAGAATATAATTCACAATAGAAAATGTATCTGTAAGATTCTTGAGTTATAGCTTAATTCAAAGCGCATAAGAGGGCGGAGTCCTTAAAGATTGATGAAACATAACAACTAAAAGTCTGTGGACGGTAGTGTTGGTAAAGAAAGTCTAAACGTCATTTTTTTTCTCCGTGAACATAATCTTACTAATTAATGGTTATATAGTCATTTTTGGTTTTACCGTAATTAAAGAATCATTATTAAAGATGTTGGCTCCATTTTGGCTAATTAACAAATAAAGACGTTGGATAATTGACAAATATTTTTACTTTAATCTATTATTCATTTTATTACTTTATATTATTTTTTTCTATAACATGGATATCATCGACACATGAAGGCTGCATGCTGTGAAATACAAAGTCCTATAGTTGTCAAACATTTATACATAAAATCAATATACTTAGGTTTATTTTTTTTAAATAGTTATCGATTTTATAATCTTTTATCGAACTTTGCCAAGGTAGGTGTACACATCACTAGAGCGCCGTCACTGCAGAACGAATATTTGGAGTAATAATTCGAGGCACGGGATAATGTCGGGTATATTAAACTCTCTTGAATTTTTTCCCTCATTTTCCTGTCGTGCCCAGACTTAATTATTTTTTTCTTTAACCCTTGATGTCCTTCTCGCTTACTATAAGAGTATTTTAATTTAAAGTTGCGAATCTGCTTTCAACTACTAATGGATTTTTGACTAAATCAAAATCAAAATCATTTGGATTCTATTCTATTCTATTCTATTTAGCCGGCTACCCCACGTCAGGTCAACTTACCTTAGTCGCCTTTTATAATACTTCGGTAAGAAATGAGAGTGGTCTATTACACTTAGCCGGATACCACACGGCGTGTCAACTTACTTTAGTCGCTTCTTACGACGGCTCGGTCAGAAATGAGGGTGGTCTATTCTACTTAGCCAGATATCTTCCACAAGGTGGGACAACTTACCTTAGTCGTCTTTTATGTGACCTAGTTGAGAAATGGTGGTCTATTCTATTCAGGCGGAAAAGTATGATAATATTACGGGCTTAATGCGTTTAAAATATATTCAATTTATATTTTAATTTTAGTAGGTAGAAAATCCAACCTCATTACGTAGGCAAAGGCTGGGTCCCAAAGCTCGTGACACAAATACGAAATACAAGGTCGGTGCAGTCTATATAGATGGAATCACGTTCACTGTGAACATCTCGATATTGGTGCCGAGACAAATGGATTGGCTTCAATATTGAGATAGATAGAGTGCAAATAGTTCGACCGGTTTACACGTTGCAAAGTCAATATCGAATGCATGCCGAATATTTGAATCAGTGAAATTTGTTCGTTACATTTTCGAAATTGGAACACGTTGCAATAAAACTTTCTCTAAATATTATTTGTTCTTTACGTTCTAATTTTAAAATTGGAACTTTAAAATCATTTTAAATCAATAAGTGCTTTTAAATTTTTTTATGTTTTGAGACATGAACATTAAAAATTATTAGTTACCTAAATGATTTATTTTTACCTCGAAGGCGATATGCTAATTAAATACATTTATTTTTTGGGTCAACTAAAATAATCTTTATACAGCCAATAGTCATGCCATTTAGCAATTTGTCTATGGTTAGTACTTACTGTTTAATGTAAAGGTATTATTCGTTAGGAATTAGAATTGTACTGTTCTATTCTGGAATTTGTCGGAATGCCGAACTATGCAGCTATCTGTATCTAACTTGAATATTGTTCGATATACACATATTAACATATTAGGTCCTTACATATGAAATTGGCGTTTTCTATGGGAGGAACATAAAGTCGTTTTTTTTTTAATGAAATATATTTAATTAATCAAATTATGTACCATTGCTATGTATGCACTTTTGCCATCTCATAGGTAGTTCATTGATCCCCTTATTAACAAAACCATTCGGGCGGGAATCAATAAAATCTTTGAAGGCAGTTTGGACTGTCCCTTCGGAGTTGAATTTTTTTCCTTGCAAGTAGTTATCCAAATTGCGAAAAAAATTGTAATCTGTTGGAGCAAGGTCCGGAGAGTACGGTGGATGTCTAAGACATTCTAATTGAAGCTCCTCTGATTTGGTAGCCGTCTGTTTTGCAGTGTGTGGTCTAGCGTTGTCCTGAAGCAGCAGTGGCCTAGAGCGATAGACCAGCCTCGGTTGTTTAGCAGCTAGCTTTTCCATCATGGTTTGCAGTTGCTGACAATAGATATCTGCCATAATCGTCTGGCCAGATTTAAGAAAGCTGTAGTGAACGACACCGGCACTAGTCCACCAAACACTTACAAGCAACTTTTTTTTAGTCAATTTTCGCTTAGGGCAGGATTTGGCTGGTTCGTCAGGGTTCAGCCATTGCGATGAGCACTTCCGATTATCGTAGAGGATCCACTTTTCATCACAGGTAATGATTCGATTTAAAATTCCTTCATTATTGTGCCGGTTGAGTAACGTAACGAAGCAGTCGACGCGCGTTTGTCGGTTTGTTTCACTCAATTCATGAGGTACCCACCTTTCAAGCTTTTTCACCTTCCCAATTTGCTTCAAGTGGATTAGAATAGTTTTATCACTAACACCGGAGCCTGCAGCTAACTCGGTCGTGGTTTGCGATGGATCCGCTTCCACAATAGCCTTCAATTCTTCATTATCAACTTTGGTCTCCGGCCGTCCACGAGGCTTGTTCTGCAGGTCGAAATTTCCAGAACGAAAACGTTGGAACCAAAAACGCACTGTGTTTTCTTTTGCAACACCGTCACCATACACATCATTAATCCTTCGAGCCGTTTCTGCAGCACTGGTGCCACGGTGGAACTCATACTCGTAAATAACGCGATATTTCATGTTTTCCATTTTGTAAACAGAGTGACACAAAGAAAAAAACAAAAGAAGAAAAAACAAATGAATTAGGGGGTTTGAAACAAAAATGCATGAGTAAATAGCTGTATAAATGTGAATTTGGAATTCCTAACCATAAAGATAATATTTGAGATCAAAGTGGCCAGTACGACAAAACGCCAATTTCATATGTAAGGACCTAATATTATTTTATACTATTGAACATTTTAATTTGATGAAATTTTGAAGTATTGTAAAACGAATAGGATTTATTTTGTCAAAAATGATGTCGAAATTTTCGATTATCTTCACTTTAATAAGTCATTTGACACAAATATAGAAAACGAATCGATTGTTATTGATTTACATTGTTAAGAATAAAACAAAAAATTGTCACTCTAGATTGCTTTAAAATACTCATTATTGCATGTATATTATTTATAATATGTTAGAAGATTGAGTAATTTACAGAATTAGGTTTTACTTGCGAAGATCCATAGTATAAGAGTAATAATAAAATCATTTTGCTATAATCCACGATAAAGTAAAATGAAAATATGTGTAATGCTACATGTAGAGTGGACTATCCGTTTTCGTACCACTACACTACACACGTTCACTATCACAAATTCAACAATGGTTTTGCCCCACAACCAAACAATATAAGATAGACTCCCCGACAAAATCGCGAAGCAGAGTTACAAAGTTGATAGAATTTCGCCCGTTCCACGCATTGTTGATTCTGAAAGTATTATAAATTTTTCCAATTTTTATTAGTAAAGCTAAAGCTATTTTATGGATGAAGATAAATGGTTTTCCGTTCAATACCCTTGTCTTCTCGATAATGAACGATAGACACTGAAATTCGTGAAAATCAGACAGCAAGGATGAATTGTTCCGATTCAAGTTAGTAGAGATTTTCAACTTAATTTGCTACGATTAAATTGGGATTACAATAGCAATAATGAAGATAAACACGTTTTAATCGGCTTTTGAAAATTGGGACAATTTTTACATATAAAAACATAAATTACATCACGTAACATGCCAAAGCTGTTGGGTGATAAATAAAGACTAAGCGTTTGTTTCACAAGTTACTGATAAAGTGTCGGATAGTTAACCGACAAATTAACTAAGTAACAGATAAATGTCACTAAAAAGAGACTCTAAAAAATTAAAAAAAAATGGCGGCCATTTTCAAATAAGTATTTGCTATCCAGCAGATAAACAAAATAACAGCCACATGATCTACCTGTTAAATTATTAGGGACTTTAAGTGCTGAATAAGCCTATCAGAAACCTGATAAACGCAAAATTCCGAGATATGTGTCAGATATGTTCCGAATACACAAACTGACAGTTTATTGGTAACTTGTGAAACAGGGCCTAAGTAAAATAAAATTGACTACTACGTATTTAGGTAGTAGATAAAAAGTATGCCGTAGGTTGCTTTTTTTGTATTTGTGGACTTCTCTTGTGGAGCGAAATCAAAGTAATGCAGATGGAGATATATTTATTATGAAACGTGTTGCACGTTAGCGTATTTATTGAATTGAGCGACTGAATAACAAATTACAAATTGCTTCTAATGTTGACATTCGATATTAGCTGACGATGTGGTACAAAGAGTGTCTTTTGTATTTAAATTGCAAAAATTAGACCTTCAAGAGGTGGATTGTCAAACAGCGTCACATTTATCTTTCAGGCTTTAAGTTAGGCTATACCATTACAATCTTATTTTATCCCTCTGGCTAAGGAGCCATGAAATATAAATCATGAAGGATAGGAAAGGCATTCAGCCCGCTAGAAAATTTATTTAAGATCTGTTACACGCGTACAAATATTTAGGTAAGCATAAAGTATTTTTACTTGTGTATGTAACCTCTTTTTTACATTTTTAATTTACCAGATTTTCGTCTTATTATTCTAGTGTAACTTAGAAGAATCTAACGTAGCCGTGTGCAGCATTTCTTACCGAGTTGTCGTATAAGGCGACTAAGGTAAGTTGACCCACCGTGTGGTATCCGGTTTAGTAGAATAGACCACCGTCTTTCTTACCGAGGTGTCCAAAAATACGACTAAAGTAAGTTGAGGTCCGGCAGGCGGCCGGTTGTAAAAACGCAGCCAAATCATGTGACAGCATGTTGTGCCGACCCTACTTGGAGTGGGATAGGGGCAAGAAGATCATTATAGAATTAGTCGTTACTTTGCGGAGACCCATTATAATAATTTTATTATTATTATTATTACATTTGTTACATTTTCTATTTTTTACATTTTTGTTGTTGAACTTGCCAACGAGGTTTTCGTCTTAATAATATTCTAGTGCAATTAAATATAGATGAATAAACGTGGATAGTGCATAATTCCTATAAGTAAGCCTCACGCTCGAATCCCCAGTGCTTCCGACTTAGGAGTTTCCTATTAAGACATAAGCTAAATTGATATTTGCAATTCATGATATAATGGAACAAGCGAAGTGGATTTAATCTTAAAGAAAGGAAGGAAAGGAATAGTGGGATAAGCCGATATTTAACTTTGCATTAAATTTTTTTACAAGTTAACTTGTAAACTGTAACGGCCCTTGTAAGTGGGTTTTTATCGTCACATCTACTGCTTATTCAGAAAGCTGCTCCTACCGGCGAAGAACTATATCTAAGTTGGAACAAAGTCTAATAAAATTGTAAATTTTGTTATTGCTGTTGTCGCTGGCAATGTTTTGCTGGGGTATTTTGAATAATATACTGGTCACACTGTAGGTGGCGCCATATTTACTCCCGCCATTCGGAAGTCTTCGTGGTGAAGTCGAGATGACTGGAACGGCATTCAGGGTTCACAAGTGGAAAGAATAGGAAGTAAAGGCAAAGTACGAGTATGAACGTATTGACGCTAATATTGCTGTATTGTACAAGGTCGAAGAGTAGCTATATGCATTCTTATCATTTAAATAAACCTCAATAGTATAGTATAATAAGCGTTGTTTTTCAGCTCCTCCTCCCTCCTTCTAAAAGTATTTTTAAACAGCTGTAATGGGAAGCTAAAATTAATTGATTGGAGTTTTATATATAGAATCTCAAAATAACTTTATTTTATAAATCAGTATAAGTGATCTATTTTCGTACGTCGCTTATTGTCTGAACTTAGCTGGCGACGCTTGTTCATTTCTCAGCTACTCGTGTTTTAATACCAGCCCACGCTTACCCACGTACATCCCACGCATTCATAACATCGTCCAAACTTCAAGTTTATCTAATATAAGTTATTTTATTGTTGTGCGGCAATGAAATTTTACGAGCAATGAGCGCTTTAGTAAACCTATTTATTATACAGTAGGTAAAAGTGGCTTTGTTTGGTTCAGCGCGGAATTTACCGTTCTCCAGGGAACTTCGAGTATTTTGGAAAATGCAAAGTTGCGTAAATATAAGTTTATTTGGAGTTCCGTAACAGCCATATAGTGCTACTAGTACTGGACAAAAACAGATAAAGAAAGACAATACTGGACAAACATTACTTGACAAAGTCTTATTCATATATAGATTAAAGTATTAATAAAGGAACAACATAGGCCATTACAGAGAAGACGAGAGGTGCAAAATCCAGATTAAGATTATAAGATAAGATTATAAGAAACTTCTATCTATGGGTACCCTCCACATAATGATAAAAGATGGGATTCAGCTCCAAGTTCCTAAAAATTCAGAGCATATGTTGACAATCAAATAACGATCGCAAACACAGAAAAAAGTAATACACACACACAGTGTCTTCGCCGGCGAAGACGATGTCCCAGATTTCAAACGTCGGTTGGACGTGGCTTCTTGCCACCCTTCCGTCGTCGTAATGACTTATCAAAGTCATAACATCAGCCCTCCACTATACGTCGCCCTAAATTATGGTCCGGCCTCACAGGAGGCACCCTTAGTACGACGTTCCCCGACGCTGGTAGAGCTTCTGCGCTCTACTCTCCGCATTTCGCAATCTTGACGATGCTTCTGCGCTCGTCCGTCTCGCCCGGTGACGCTGTAAAAGCCGTTAGATCTAACAGCATACAGGCAATTCGAAAAAAAAGAGCAAACGTAACAATTTTAAAGTGTGCTGAGAAAAGCCCAATGTTTTCACAATATATAGAATTCTCTTTATACGATTTCAATCTACCTTGGTAAATATTAAAGATGCATAAGATACGTGGCGAGACTCGAAGTAGTCTAATAGAACGGTTCCTTATATAGGCTGAATACTATAGATAAAATGCACTTGGGTCGTCGAATGGACTGGGAATGGCGGGTCGATAACAACCGGTCCGAGTTAGTTTCAGTCTAAACTTAGACATCAAGATCGACCTATTCCCACGCGCTTAGGGACTGCCGTAAGAACACCTTGGGGGTATAAAAACCTTGTTAAAGCTATATAAGAGAAGGTTTTAGTCTGTGGTCAATAAGGCCGCGTTCAGGATACATCGTTATATTTTTTGTTGAGTAAATGATCTTGTATTAGTATATCGATTAAAAGCTTTAAGGCTATCGAAGTAATAATTAATCAAAGGAATGTTTTATTATGACGATTAGAAATCAAGTAGAAATAAAGAAATGTAACTGAATTCGTAATGTGGGTACGATATAAATATAAAATTTCGTGTTGAGACAAAAGCTAAATTTTGCCACCACGTTTCCAAGGTATCCGACCTTTCAGCTAGTCGATTTCTTGTGATCCGAAATTTCGATGTTCTATATTGTTAACTGATAAACTGTAAATAACTGTGAATCCACACCAAAAAATATAAAGCTGAAGAGTTTGTTTTTGGTTTGATTCTTTAAACGCGCTAATCTCAGGAACTACTTGACCAATTTGAAAAATTCTGTACTAGTATAAGATAGTCCATTTATCGAAGAAGGCCATAGACTATATAATATCACGTCAAGATAAATAGGCGAGGAGCAGCAATAAAAAATATTGCGAGAACAGAAAAATTTAAAGCTTTCCTTGCTCAAAAATCTCTGATAATTAACTCAAGATACCTACTTTTATGTTTAAAAATTCAATTCGGGAAAAAATTTGTGACACGGGGGATTTTCATACGGGTGAAGCTGCTGACAGCTAGAGTTCATCGATGCCCGGGATTACCGGCCGGTGATGTTTGTAAAAGCCGTTAGGGCTAACAGCATATATCATCATCATCCCTCTGCCCTTATCCCACTCTAAGTGGGGTCGGCACAACATGTTATAAACATGTCGTCACATGATTTGGCTGCGTTTTTACGACCAGCCGCCTGCCTGACGTAAATTTACCTTAGTCGTAATTTACGACACCTCGGTAAGAAAGAGGGTGGTCTATTCTACTAAACCGGATACCACACGGTGGGTCAACTTACCTTAGTCGCCTTTTATGACACCTCGGTAAGGAATGTGGGTGGTACTATTCTATTCAGCCGGATACCACAAGGCTTGGCTAACAGCATATAGTCAGTTCGAAAATGTCCGGGATTTGCCCTGCATATCCTTAGGATCGTGGCTATTACCACAAGCATTGTTTTTCACGCAACTGTATAAAATAATACCATAACTAAGCAACCGCCTCAATAACAGTCGGACAAATTACCGACCTGTCACCGTGGCGTCGGAATGAGGTCACGAATTAAAGTCATTTAAATGGTACTCAATAATTTATTGAACGGCTTTTATTTATTTAAAGGCTGCTTGTAGACAACTTTCTATTGGCTTTAGAACTTAAGAAGTGTTTTTCAAAAATAACATAAGTAACGGCGTGTTACTATCCCACTGCTGGGCATAGGCCTCTTCTCTCCGTTTTTTTTTGGCTTCCTCGCGATGTTTTCCTTCACCGAAAAGCGTGTGATATATTGCAATTATCAATTAGACACATAAGTTTTATTAGAAAACTCATTGGTGCCTGCCCGGGGTTCGAACCCAAGACCTCCCCCAAAAAGGCGCACGGTGATACCGCTGGGCTACCACAGCTAATTATCAATTACAGCTAATTATTAATTAGCTAATTAATGACAATTAAAAAAAGGCCTTCTATTACCAACTTATCACGCAACACCAGTCCACGCGAACGAAGTTGTGGGTAAAAGCTAGTTTCATATATAGCCTTTTGTAGTTCTATGTTGTATCATAATCCACATCCTACTTCGATAGGCCTTAAAGGATAGGATTCCAGGCTGCGAATAAAAAAAAACCATTTCCTCCTTTACTGTATTGTGGGGGAATTAGTGATTTAATTGTAATTAACGGCAAATTGCTGTTCCCTTGTTTTAAACACCAATTCTTAATAAACGAAATATGTTCCGCAGTATAAAATTTTCTGTAGTCGTCATTCATTTTGGTAGACATCATTTGATGTCATAGATTTATATTCAAATTCAAATAATTCTTTATTCAAATTGACTTTTATAAGCACTTTCGAATCGTCAAATTACAATGAAGCTACGACTGGTTCGGAGAGGTGCTCTTACCGAGAAGAACCAACAAGAAAATCGGCGGTCACTCTTTTCAAAATTAAGTGTAATAATCTAATAAGTAATAATCTATTTTTAATTAGTAAAAAATAAAAAAAAATACGATATAATCTTGTGCGTAGCTGGTCGCAATGTAAAACCTAGCTTTCTTATCATCAACATAGTCCTCAACAGTATATTTTCGAGGGATACTCCATTAATCGATGGCCATCAGTTTATGAAGAAAAAAGAGGCAATATAGACAGTATCCTATTAGTAATGAGACGAAATATATAAACCGGTTAAATTTCCATTAAATGGAATCAGGTCACGGCTAGAACGATTGAAATTTGAATAGAGCCTACTAGTTTATTCAGGAAGTTTTAGTTTGATACAGCCAACCTCACCGTTTGGTTTATTGGCTGAGAGGTAAGCTTTCATCGGGTTGATGAGGATTTTGAAGCTTAAAAAGTTTATATTGCGCATTGAAATTTTTACGGACTTCGAGTGTTTATAAAATCAGTAAAACATTCTTTGTTAAAGTAAAATGAGTAGTGAATTTTTAAACTCGATATATAATTTCATGAATAAATGAACGTAGAACTTTAATAACAAAGTAAACTAACAAATAACTAATAATTAAGTATTTCATTCACTGTACTTATAGTTACCTCTTTTTTTAATTTTAGACTGGTTGGTTGGAAGAGATTCCGATTCCGTAATAAGTCCGCCATTGCAAATTATGTTGTTTTTTTATTAATATTTTTATGAATGCAATAAAGATATTATAAACAAACAAACTAACATTTTATTACGTGTATTACATAACATGTACATGTCTTATAACATGTACCTAAGTAAGAAAAGTTTAAAAAAAAACGTTTTAAGCGTACAAAATTACAAACAATGCGGTGATTGAAAAGAATTATAGGCAGACAGATACTAAAATGAATTAAGTTTATTGAGAATATCATACAATACATTATTATCCTTTCCACATAAAACAGCTGGATCGATTTTAATGAAATTTTTAAACAATTTTAAAAGAGACTCAGCGTACAATCCTGAAAAGTTTTCCGATGATCGGAGTATTCTTTTGAACTGTCAATAACAGTTTTATTTCGAGGGTAAATCGAAATTAGACTGAGCCACAGCACACGTGGCAGGACTGCCAGTTCAATATAACAAACAAAAAACACACTTTCTCATCTACATTTCACTAAAACTTCATATTGATGAAAAATAAAAGAATATTAAGATGAGGGCAAGTTTTTTTCCTTCACAACTTAACATAAAAGGTTCATATTTGCAATGTGCACAGACGACGTGTGCGTTTGCAACTGCTACGTAATGGAGCGACACAACGTCGGCTGTAACCTTCAAACGGAGGGTAGTTGGAACACGCTTTGTGCCCTCCAGTCACGCGAAGCTTTCCACTTCATGTAATATTACTGGAGTGGCGCGACGTGCGTCCTTCAAAGCCTTTTGTAGCTTTTTTATCGCAGACATCTTAATCTTATGATATTAAAACTGTTCATAGCTAAATTTTAACATAAAGAGAATTTTATTACGCTACTTACTACTTATAACTAATAAACAGTTAAACTTTACTGTTGAAAAATCTTAAATAGATCTACATGCACACACACATGCACAACATAAACACACACCACAAACACTTATCTATGCTATAATTTAAATGCTACTTAGAATATTGTTACTCTATGCTAAATATTTACTTCCCTTTTTTAATAATTAAATTCTTCTATTGGTACCCGCAACTTCATTCGTGCGAATTCTTAAAATACCCTCAATAGTTGAAAATGTGTTTTTTCTTAGAAGAAAAACAGGTTTTTTGAAGTGAAAACGTGTTTAGCGGCGTTGTGCATTTTTTGTGATGGAGAAAAAAAATTTTAAACTCGCGAAAGGACACGTGACTTGATCGAAGACAAAATCGCAAAGCCGTGAGTCGTGGAGCCGAGAATCGTCGGGGAGTCAATGTCCTGACGATGCGAAACGTTTGTTGAGATTGCGGCAGTAAATATGTGCAGTGCTTGTGAATTGTTGTGTTATTGGTGGCGGGTAGTGCATGTGTTTTTATGAATTCTGCATATATTTAGTATGAAAACAAACAACAAATTTCCCAACAAACAATTTCATATTTGACAAATATGAAATTATTATCCAAGGTAAACAAATTAACATTATTGTTGAAAAATACGTTGTGGAAAATTCCGTGAGTCCGTTCGTGGCCTAATTTGGCGTCTCTTGATACGAAACCTGTATAAATCCCTAATTGAGTGTAATTTTCTTTGATCAAATTATTATTATTGGCTTTTAGAAAATAATCAAGAGGGTTATACACGTATATTTGTGAAAGGGCGTGGCATTTAGATAGTCACGGGCGGGCGGGTGCTTATTCAGGCACGCCCAAATGACTAGTCTGGATTCTTTATAATTAGTTATATTGATTTTACTGGTTACCTGGTTGACGTTGCTCGGTAATTTTTTACAAATTAAAAAATAATAGGGTAGGCGGGGTTCGATCCTAGGTATTTTCAATTCTTGACAATCAACATAAATAGTGTTTTATATATTCAATGTAAATTTAAGTATTTTTTGTAATGCCCAAAACAGGGATAAACAGATTTTTTTTAAATTAAATCTAGATCGATTTTTCTCCACTGAAACCTCCTGCATGCTGATTTTCAGGAAAATCATTGGATTATAAACATAATTATTTTTTTAATTACAAAAAAAAAAAACATAGTAGGGTAGGTGGGGCTCGATCCTAGGTATTTTTATTTATCGAGACCGACCGTTAGATCGACGTCAGGCAGGCGGCCAGTCGTAAAATACGTAACCAAATCAAAGTTGACTGGCCCGTTGGAGCAGTGGGTAGTGACCCTGTCTTCAGCTCCGCGGGTCGCGGGTTCGACTCCCGCCGAGGGCTAACATTTTCAATAAATTAATTTGTTGCTCTTTGAGCCTGCGTGTATATTTGTATTTAAGTATGTATTTAAAAATTATATAAGTATATATTCACCAGTTGTCTGTCACCCATAACACAAGTATTGAGTTACTTACTTTGGGGACGGACGACCGTGTGTGTAATATATAAAAAAAAATTATATTCTGATATATTCACAAATCATGTGTCACCATGTTTATAACATGTGCCAACAGGGGCAGGAGGATGATGACACTTTTATTTTCAATTTTGAGCAGAATAAAAAAGTTAAAATTTTGCACACATCTATTTTATATTTGCATACGTCGTAACATGTTGGCATTCATACGACCTCCAGTTGATTCGAACGTGATCAAAGTATGTCTAATGAAGTTGGAAAATTCTTTTTATATTTCTCCGTTCATATATGGATTTAAAAGAGTATCGGTAATGGACCGAACACGGCGCAGTGGAGTGTGAGCGCGTAATGGTACGGGCGTCTGGAATCATTAAAGGTCCTATATATTATCTATACCTAAAAAAGTTGAATACTAGGTATATCACCTCGTTGGACCAGTGTTAGGTACCGGATTATGTCATCATCCTTTTGCCCTTATCCCACTCTAAGTGGAGTCGGCACATGTTGTCACATGATTCGGTTACGTATTTTACGACCGGGTGCCTGTCTGACGTCAACTTACCTTAGTCATATTTTACGATATCTCGGTTAGAAATGAGGGTGGTCTATTCTACTCAACCGGATACCACACGGTGGGTTAACTTACCTTAGCCGCCCTTTACGACAACTCGGTACAAAATAAGGGTGGCTTATTCTACTCAGCCAGATACCACACGGTGGGTCAACTTACTTTAGCCGCCTTTTATGACACTTCGGTAAGAAATGAAGGTGGTCTATTCTACTTAACCGAATACTACACGGCTACGTACCAAGTTAATCTTAATTTGAATCAATTCCTATTAATCTCTAAAGTATTAATCTCCTACATAAAATTCATGAGCACATTGTACAAGCAGAGAATAAAATCAAATTACATATATTTGCCCATATATTAATTAGCCCAGCGGTTAGATGTGCGACTCTTTCGAGGCGTCATGGGTTTGAACCCCGAGTAGGCAATAAATTTTTCTATTAAAACTTATGCGTCTTATTGTTAATTCCAATTCATCACACGCTTTTTGGTGAAGGAACCTACATATATTTAAACAAATATGGGGATATGTGTAACATACCAATCCGTGTTGAAGCAGCGTTGTATCTTAGCTCCATCCCTTCTCTTCAGAAACAGAAAGAGGAGGTCTAAGCCCAGCAGAGTTACTTTACTTTTTTATATATATTATTTGTACAAAATTACTTTCGACTGAATATGTTGATAAAATGTGTCTATACCCATTTAAATTATAGGGAGTCATATGTACTGACTATTACACAATTCTTTTTGCGTGAGTGAATAAGGACATCAAATATCGATAACTCATCGCGTCATATATTCTATCGTTCATTCAGCGGAACCACTGACCGTGATGCCATGAAGGCACATTAGAGAGCTGCTATCAAAAGGGGCCTATTACCTTCTCTATCTTGAATTGGCGTCTATCGACATCAGTCGAACAATAAATGAGTACGTAGTCATGAAGCCACATTTGTACATACGATTTTGATACGTATCACGTTGGTATTGGATCGAATATCGTTTGATATTTATTAGGCGTATATCGTTGGAAATGCTTTGTTCGACATGTCAATACCGTATGAGGCTTTGCCGTATATAGGAAGTAAACTCGACTTGATAAGTTGATGCTATGGGTGAATTGTATTTAATAAGGATCGCTATTGTGGGACCTGAATAACATTTCTTGAGACATTCAGATATAATTTGTAGATTTAGGTATCAACTTTGCAAAAATGTTCGCGCTGTAATCTGCGATTCAATTATTAATCACAGTTTATAACGAAATATCACAATCGTTTTTGAACGCCGTGTGGTATCCGGCTGAATAGAATAGTACCATCCTCATTTCTTACCGAGGTGTCGTAAAAGGCGACTAAGGTAAGTCGAGTCGCCGTGTGGTACGCGGCTGAGTAGAATAGACCAACCTAATTTCTTACCAAGGTGTCGTAAAAGGCGAAGGTAAGTTGACCCACCTTGTAGTATCCGGTTTAGTAGAAAAGACCACCCTCTTTTTTACCGAGGTGTCGTAAAATACGACTAAGGTAAGTTGACGTCAGGCAGGCGGCCGGTCGTAAAAACGCAGCCAAATCATGTGACAGCATGTTTATAACATGCTGTGCCGACCCTACTTAGAGTGGGATAAGGGCAGGAGGATGATGATCACAATCGTTTTTTAAATATATTTTAATAATATTTTTTTTAATAAATAAATTCTAAATAACTTACAATCAGTTTTTATGAATGCTGACATAAAGTATTTATATGTTTATCTCAAATGGATCTGAGAAAAAGAGTATCTCAAACTTTGAAGTTCTTAGAACTTGAATAATAGCGCTTTATTATGAGATTTAAACTATCGTAAATGGAATTTATTGTCAATGTATAGTAACTCACATCTTATTCGATCGGGCTAGACCGACTAGTTTCAAGCTTATCCGGGGTATTTATTAATGAGCTTTTTACACAATGTTATCGCGGCGGGAACTGCATACAACAGCTCGCTGCTTATATGTATATTATATAGTATTAAAGCAAAATAATATTTTCATTATTTTTGTTTTAGCAGTAATACTGTTGACAAGTTGCTCATAACTTTGTTAAGGGGCTATAAAACAGGACACCCGGACTCTCATCTCGTAAACTTATTCCTTATTTAAAGGTATGCGTTAAACTAACTATTGCTCGCCGTCAAACCCGGACATAAAAATGTTATAGCCTCTGTTTGCGTCTAACACAAAACTACGCAATACAAATAGATCCAAAAAGAAATATAATATATTTATTTTGTTTCAGTAGAATTCCTTTCCCACATATTTATAAAATAAATATAATTTAGAAGTAGGCCGTGGGCCGATAACGTTTTTTTTTATTTATTCTGACACAAAACTGTTTTGATTAATATAAATAATTTATAATAAAAAAACGGAAATGTAACAATGTGCTGCAATTTCATCGAAAAGGACGAAAACAATACAAAATTAATAGAATTATACTTGAATACAATAATTATACAAGAATAAAAGTATTAGATACATATCGATATATCTAGACGCCGTGTGGTATCCGGCTGAATAGAATAGTACCACCCTCATCTCTTACCGAGGTGTCGTAAAAGGCGACTAAGGTAAGTTGACCCGCCGTGTGGTATCCGGCTGAGTAGAATAGACCACCCTCATTTCTTACCGAGGTGTCGTAAAAGGCGACTAAGGTAAGTTGACCCGCCGTGTGGTATCCGGTTGAGTAAAATAGACCACCCTCTTTCTTACCGAGGTGTCGTAGGATACGACTAGGGTAAGTTGACGTCAGGCAGGCGGCCGGTCGTAAAATACGTAGCCAAATCATATGACAACATGTTTGTAACATGTTGTGCCGACCCCACTTAGAGTGGGATAAGGGCAGGAGGATGATGACATATCGATATATCTAGATCGAAAAATTATTAAGTCTAATGTGTAGACTTAATAATTTTTCGAATTTACAAATGGAACAACAATTACGAAAATAGTTTTTTTTTAGAATTACGTGACACAAATATATTTAATTTGCGATTTTACTATTTATAATTTTATATCAAACTGTTTGCGACGGTGTCAACACCAACAAATTATGGAACAACAAAGAAATATTGTAAGATGGTTAGACATTTTTTCAAATTTTCATTATAAATAGGTATCGCATTGAAGGGATACGATAATGCAAAGTATAGTATTTGACGAAAATATGCCTCGTCACTTTTGCATTACAGAGGCCTAAATAAGGCATGGAAGACGGATACCGGAAGCGCTATACGTTTAAGATATGCGTATGAATAACGTCGTAATGACATGCTTCGTACGCGGTCGTGGAATGTGAATGTGTTATATAGGGGTGAAAACTCTCATAGCGCAAAGTGACGCTATAATAAAACGGTAATGTACCACAAGATCATTTAGTGCCTAAGCACGCTTCTTTTCCATTTATTTCAGAAACTACTGAAACATATTGAACGGCTAACATAACAGAATTCACTTTGTAATATCGACAATGTTAGATTGTATAAAATTATATTTTTTTATTAAAAAAGGTTTCGACTGAAATTACAGTTTTATATAAAAAAGACTTTAACTTACTTTATATAGAACTTGTTTTTGGGAAGATACCATTTCTCAATTAACTACACTCCATTTTTGCGGGTTAATGCGGTTGCTATAAGTTATCAAAGTGCTGAAACTATATAAAAATTCTTCAATACACATGTATATCCCACCGACTGCGCCACCTTATATAAATAACATAAAGTGCTAGTAGCATTTTACTTAAACTTATTAAGACGTTTGACTAACATTACAAATATCTTGAAATTCTTTCTAAAATTATATTTATTTATTTTTTAAATATGTATTCAGAAAATAAATTTGAGAAAGAAAATTAAATTCTCACATCACAAACATGTCCACCATATCAGCTTTTTAATATTATAAAAAGTGTTCGCATAATAAATACACTTCACATAACTTTGGACCTTCGCAAGATTTTTTAGGTCAAACGGGAAAGTGAAAAGTCTACAAACGCTAACGACCTCTTGAAAGTTACCCCACTGTTGCTTTTATCAACGAAATTTTTGCGGGCTGAGGGCAAACAGTTTACGAATTTTGTTAAGGAGCATGAAGTTTTCTAATTTTCGGATACTCTTTGGGAAGCTTGTTTCTATATCATTTTTATAAGTATACTTAAAAAAAGTAATTATTGGTTTACTTTGACGTGAACTACGACGACGTATTTGCACCCACAACCTACACAGGTTTGAATTCTAAAATATATTAGAATGACAACCTCTAAAATATATACGGATATTTAACAACGGATGCAGAAGAACCGTCCTACATGTTCTCCGATATCAGCATCTTTTACGTTACGATTTAATAGAGGTGATTCAATAATTTATAACAGGAGTTAAATTGGATACACTTTTCATTGTAAATAACAATTATAGCCATGCTATTATTACTTCAATTATCATGTGACATTATCACAGGTCCTAATTATATTTATTATTATAGCTACTGTTGGTAATTCCGTATAATTATGTATTGGTATATAACGTAGTGTAATATTTAAAACAAATCTATATTATGTGTATAATTCGTGATTATTGATCACCTCAGAGAAACGCCGGAGAAACGCTGTAGAGGCTCCAGTTAAATTAAGTCCAGGTTGAGGTGATGTTTAAGGTAAACACTATTGTGAACTTTAATTGTAGCTATCCTACGCCGCTATCCGACATACGTATATCCCTTATTCTATTGTGCGATATAATTCAATGTCTTATTTTATTGTCAAAAATAAATAAGAACAGTCGTTCGTCCCCAAAGTAACTTAATACTTGTGCAATGGGTGACAGACTGGTAAATAAATACATGTATAATTTTAAATACATATTATTAAAATACATAAATAAACCCAGAATCGAGGAACCAAAAAATTGTAATTAGAAAATGGTAACAGCTATCGTATTCTTACATTATATTCTTAGTTTAGAAATGTACTGTAAATTGAGGCATATATTTTAGATGTCAAGAAACGAATCGTAGAAAAACTAAAACAATTCACAATGGCAGGGTAATAAAATTTGAATAAAAACTACGTCTGTAAGAAACGAAGGCCGTAAGGCGGGTAAATGTGGAAGGTATACATTGCCCCTATTATCGCGATGGAGGGCCGTTGGTGTAAATGTTATCATTATAGTACCTTACGGCCGCTATATATTTCTTTAATGCCTTTTTGGAACATAGGTTGATTATACAACATATAGCCTACAAAAAATATTTGGACTTTAGGATTAGATTGGAGTTAAGTACAAGAAAATTGCGATTCTTCGCAGTTAAATGTTTCTAGGCCTAGAGTCTTTCCAGCTCTATGGTTCAATGATATTTGTAATCCATCCCGCACTTTACGGAAAAAAGAAACAATTAAAAGCTGTATATTTCTTCAGCTTTCCAAGGTTATGTTTAACTTATCTATGTTTGTTTGTTTGTGTGTGGTTGTGTGTGCTTGTGAATGAATACAACAGTATTCATTTATATTACTGTTCATAATACATTGATTATATTTGAACATATTTTAATTTACCTACAGTTTTTACGAGATTGCGCCGTTGAAAGAACTCAATCGTTATATTTACTCTAAACTACAAAGATTAGTTTTAGATGAATGAGCGACTAGAATTTATTTATATTTAAAAAAAGTAAATAGCGCAATCTAACTTGATTCTTTTAGTTTAATCTCTTAAACATAACTTACCAATGATATTCCTAAAATAATGAATAAGTTAATATTCCTAAAATACTAGCCAACTGACCTACCTAGAAGCTGTAGTAGCCCAGCAGTGAGACCACGCGACTCTTTGGAGGGGGCTACAGGTTCAATTCCCGGTCAGGCACTAATGAGTTTTTCTGTTAAAACTTATGTGTCTAATTGCAATTTAACACATGCTTTTCTGTGAAGTAAAACATCGTGAGGAAACCTGTATATCTCTAGGGAATTCTAGGGATATGTGTAACCTACGAATCCGCATTTGAGCAGCGTGATAGCTTTAATCCTTCTCTCCAAATACGGAGAGAGGAGGCCTATGCCCATCACTGGGATCACTGCTTCGGTATATACATATTACGTTATGAATATGATAAAAACTTAAGCAAAATAAACTGAATTAGTATTACTAAGCTGTAAGGTCAGTGATTGTGACGTAATTCACTTGTTGCACAATCTTTTGGCATAATAAATAAACAACCGCTTACACAATATAGCAATTGTTTTAAGTTGAACAATGTCATCCATGTAACTGGAACCAAAGCATCTCGAGCCAACTCGGCAATTTCTCGCCATTATAAACTCATTTTCGCTCTCAACTTCGTACAAGATAAAATATTTCGTGCCGGGAAACGGATTTCAATGGAAAATAGGTCGGAATACGTTTTGTTGAATGTTGGATTGCCTCTGACGCGAAGCCATCCCGTTCTGACAATTGGCTTAGTTTTGATTGATGTTATCTGAGTCAGATCCGAGATATTAAGTATGGTGAGGTACAATTTTAATTTATTACTTTTGTTAACCGCATTGAATTTATATACTTATTTTTAAATGCGTAAGTATGTCGCCACTACACATACGCTATAATTAAATAACTTAATAAATAATAAATACTTACCTTTTTAATAATTAAATAACTTACCATTGTTATGGAAGAGCGTGGCCTTCTGCCACAAGTATTTCTGATACTTAGAAATAGTTGAAGTTGAGTTAGAAATACTTGATAATAGAAGGTCTCAATCTGTATTTCTTGTAACGAATTATTGAAAAGAAATAAATATTATTGTATTTTGACAGACATAAAAAAAATACAATAATATTTATTTCTAATTAATATTTAACTCGAGAAAGTAACTGCACTTTCTCGGCTTATCCGCTGGAGCAATAGTGATGAAATTTAGTACACTTGAAGCTTAGCTGTTTATCTATTTATAGATAAAGCTGAAGAGTTTGTTTGAATGCGCTAATGTCAAGAACTACTGGACCGATTTAAAAAATCTTTAAGTTTAATATAGTCCATTTATCGAGGAAGGCTATAGATTATATAACATCACGCTAAGATGAATAGGATAGGAGCAGTTATTAAAAAACCTCTTATAATTACGATAACTACTTTTATGTTCAAAATTTCAATTCGGGAATAAGCTGAGACAACTAGTCTTTGCTAAATGTGTATAAAAGCTTGTTCATGTACTAAAGATGTGCAAATGTTTTTATTTCGCCATCTTTCTGTGAGAGTAACTTTAAACATCCTTTAAGTTATATATATTTTACAGCCATAATTCTTTTAATGTTCCATAAAGTTAATAATATAAGTTTTAACGCTACCAACTCATAAAATATGTTTTCCTTTACAGGTAAGTGTTGTCTACGCTACGAGTCGCAAAGAAAATATCGGAACACTCCAAAGAATTTTTAATATAACGGTAGGAGGAACTTAAAACAATTTACAACTTTTTCTTTTTTGCCAAGTGTTCTTTTATTTATGATTCCAGTATTACTACATAAATAAAACTATTTCAGAGGCCGCGTCTGTCACTTTATTCGATAGTTATTTTAGTTAAATACCTTTATTACCTTAAGCATTTAATATGATCTTGTCTACTATTTAATACGGTGCGACTATGTGCGAAGGGTTTAAGCCCCGGGCAGGCACCAATTAGTTTTTTTAAATTTAATTTATAATTGCAATTTATCCTCCCTGAAGAATTCTGTAGATATATGTAAGCTATCATTCCGCATTGGCGCAGCGTCTAAGCACGAAATCTTCTCTGAGAACAATATAATTAAAATAATGTGCGCAGTCACATTTTACTCAAGGCATACTATGTTGTACCATCCGTACAAAGTCGGGAAGAGTCAGGATAGTTATTCATAATTTTGAATCAAATCCAAATAAAACAGTACAAGTTATATCTATCTTATACTATTTACATACTAGGACTATACAAATCATGCCCACGTGGAATGGTCCTAAGAATGCTGGCAGCGTTTCCGCGCTGAATCGCTAAGCTGATTCTTTGTGCGAAAAAGGGGCCAGCCCTTTTGTCACCTGAAATTAAATTCAAATTCATTTTATTTGAATGTTTTTATTATACTACGAATTGTATCATTTCACACTCATATACAGCAAGTATGTGAAGCTTATGTTTTTCTAAATTTTACTTAATTATTTTACAACGGGTTAAAAAGTTAATTATATATTACGTAACCCTAAAAATTAAAATTGATAATAAACGTTTTTCATGACTATAAAATGATAAAATTTAAAATATGGTACCTTTAAAAATGTGCAAACATATTCACTGTCCCATGGAATGTTATGGTCTTTACGGCGTTGGAAGAGTGCAAACTAGTCCCTTGGAGATTACGGGCTTATGGTATACAGAGTGGGAGAAAATTATCTGCGAAATGTTTCACATTTATACGCATCCCTTCATTTTTTTGTTTTTCTTTTGGTTGTTTTATTTCGGTACAGACTTTTAAATATTGCTTTGCATGAATATTCATATATTTATTATAAAAAAGTCGTCTTAAGCTGTCAGTATGTGATAAATTTCTCAAAATCTACTACACAGATTTTTGTACGGTTTTTACTAAAAGCTAGCTTTAAGTCTTACGAAAGGTTTAAGTTAATTACTTATAGTTTAAGATTAACCTTTTTTAGATGATGTTTATGAATTTCTAATGATTTTGAATATCTCATATGCCGTGAACTACATTCCACAGTTTCACAGCTTTCACGGTAAAAGACTTACTATATAATATGTTATATTACGACACTGATTTCAACGCGTGCGATGCCGTATGCACAGCTATGTATAAGTATAAAAGTAACTTGAGTAAAAGTAACTCGACCGTTATGACACTAGGACTCTTTCACAGTCCGATATAGTCTTCCACAGCGCATTGCTTTAAGCCAAGGTCCCGCCTCACAGGAGGCACCCTTAAGGTGACGCTCCCAGGATGCTGCGGGCATCTTTCGAGACTCGCTCTCCCAGCACCCCAATCCCCGGCGATGCTTCTGCGCTCACCCCAACCCCCGGCGATGCTTCTGCGCTCGCCCGTCTTTTCGGTGACGCTGTCAAAGCGTTCATGGCTAACAGCATTAGTTAGTATCCGAAAAAAAATGAACGTAACGTAAGCTTAGAATTTCTATTCTATCGATTTACATTCACTGCTAGGCCACAAAAAAATATGTGTCGCTGGGATCCAGTTGATTTAAATCGCATTTGAATTTGCAAAATCGTATAAGAAAAAGACAGTGAAATAGTAAGGTTTGCAAGCTTTGACACATATATCCTAATAAACATTATGGAGAAACGTATATGCGAGGACGTCGGGACAAATGGCGGACAAAATAAACGTTTATCGCATATTGTGCGCATTAAAACCGTCATAAAGAGGGTGAACGACCCCCGGGGTTTATTAAGCAGTTATACATGAAATAAGACTCAATATATCACTGATTAAATAAATAAAATTAGTTTTATCTTGCTAAAGTAGCTTCTGAGCAAGTTTGAAAAGAAAACGAGGACTTTTGGGCCCATATGTAATAGTAAGAAAAATAATTATATTTTTGTGTTTCAAAATACGAAAAATTTCTAAATCTTTAAAAATATATATTTGTAACAACGATTACAACAATCGATGAAAGTAAACGAATTACTATTCGTTAACAATAAAATATAACAAATATTGTGCTGCTTACATTTCTAGTTTAATAAATATAATTATTAAATAATAATATGAAAAAATAACATTTTTCATATTTTCAATAGTAAATAATTTGTATTTGTGACTGTTGATTATTGTTTGGAAATCGATTAATTGTTTTTTCATCTCAGTGTTTACGCTTAGCTATGTTAAAAAATATGTCATTCAAAAATCAGCCGTTTAACATGTAAGAATTATCAAAACCTCACTTTTATTAAATTTGCTTTTTGGTTGATAAAATTAGCCAAGTATTGAGTAATAGTTACTAATAAGATAGCTATTTATTGCCCCCATTTCAATCCTTTTAATTTTGGGCCAAAAATTGAAATGGTATTAGTTTCCTTTAATACTGAACTCAAAGCAAAATCAATCGTACACTGATATAAAAAAAGTTTACATTCGGTTAATAGTCGACACTTGTTACGTGTGAAGTTTGTATTGTTAGGTAATGGGATTCTGGTAGCAAAGCGCGGCTGTTCAAACAGTCTAGATTGGACATTGGCGCAATAAGGGTGGTGTAAATCACGGGTGTTGATGGCAAACATGTAAACTAGTTTCGTCGATTGCCTGTTAGGTATTTCAGGAAGAGTAATAAGGTTTAGTCCTAGAGGACTTTATTTAGTAATGTTTTATTGGAAATTTAAATATCAATTATTTATCTCTTTATTTTTTAACACAAAGTATAGTAATCTAAATAGAAATAAAGCGATTCAAAAATAAAGATATGATAAAATTATTTATTATAATCCGCGTTTGTTAAGAAATAGTATGTATTTAAAAAAAATCAATAAATTCAAATCGATTAATACCAATTGTTTTCTTTTTGGCATTTGAAAAGTTGCTTTTTTTAATTATAATTTAATTAGAATAAAGACTAATCATAGTTCGAGGAGGGATGAAATTCATGTGACCAAAAAAGTTTTAAATATGAATGTGGATGGATGTATGGCTAGGGGGAGGCCGAAAAAAAAATGGATGGATTGTGTGAAAAATGATATGCACTCCTCTAAAGGAGTGGCACCAGATTTGACGAATGATAGAGGAGAATGGAAAAAGAAGACATGTTGTGCCGACCCCACTTAGAGTGGGATAAGGGTAGGAGAATGATGATGACTAATCATAGTGGACTAGTACGAATAAATAATAACAGATGTCCTGTTTGCGAAATTGGATTAAATTGTGTAAATGTAGCTTAACTGACTACATGTTATCATCCAACAACCCATATCTTATCTTAAAATAAAAGAAAAAGACAGTTTAAAAAAGATGGTAAATAATATAATCGATTTTTAGTATTTCGAAAATCGATTATTTTTTCACATTTCTAGTAGGTAATCTGTCCCTATAAAACCGTCTGACTTGGAAATCTCTTGATCCTTATACATAAATGTACAGTTCATAGACTAAAAGAAGTGTACGCAACACAAGATTCACATTGAGTAAAATGCATGTTTTACAATACTAAAGACCTATGTCTGAAAGAATAATGACATTAAAATTCTAGTTAACGGCTTTTACTTCTTTGTCATATCACACAAAGTACTTAATAGTTAAAGTGCTGACGCAGAGACTCCCAAACACTCCCTTTTACGGTGGACATAAAATTTTTACAATGCCGTACTTTCGCAAACGCAAATAACTTCGGCTCATTGCCCTTTCTGAGTATCCAGTTTGATTACAGATAATTTTCTATTACATTCTATAAGCAATTCAAGGCAGAGGGAGGTCTAACTTTATGAGAACCCTAAAATATATTGCGATGTAAAATCTATATCCGACAAGCAAATTAATTCTTTATTGAGTAAAACGGATTGTGATTGTCCAATTTTCTGTCGAAGATAAAGTTGAAATTGAAGAAGACAATACTGGTTTCTTGTAAACATATAATATTAAAAAACTTAATGGAGAAAGACTGGTGATTAAAAATTTAATTGACAATTTGAACCTGGTCACGCTTGGTTTTCGTATGAATTGAAAAGCTGAAAAATATGGAAATTATATGGAATTTTCTCGTTTAATGGTAGATATGGAAAAGGATGGTTGGAGAATGAGTTAGTAATGTATTTTACTACTTACAATCAAATTCAATTCAATTCAATTTATCCTTTATTACATTTAGCTTTAACAACTGTAATCCTTACGTTATTAGCTTTTGCATGCAACTTTTTCAAAGAAACAACTTTACAAATTTGACGACAAGTTAATAGAAACTTCTTTGAGGGAGGTGAGAAGCATTTTATATTAAACCAGTCGCTTTACATAAATGCTCGCATAGCTACTGATATGTACGCCGATGTGAGATATCCCGCTAAACAATTGAGTTTGTTAACGTCACAAGCTTGCCCCATAAAGTCAGTCCTAATACGCCAAAAGCCAAAGCGACAAAATCCGTAGGATATCGTTTCTACCCTATAACTTTCCCATAACTCGTATATTTCTTGTGGCTTAAACTTTCACAAGGGGAGCCGTGGGCGTTTGGGTTTATCTACTGAGGGGACTTGCGTGTGGGATTATAAGTAAGTGCCGTGGCCAATTTTACGAATCCGAAAGTCAAGTAAACTAACAATGAAAACTAAACAGTATTTACATAAGCATAGAAAAACTAACTTTTGTCCGTGACCTATATCCGTAACGCGATAGGGTTCGGATGTAATTCGGATTATATAAAAACAATATTATCATTATTTTTGTATTTTGAAATATACACGTTTTGTCTCTAATAAGATCAACACTATGTGGGAAGATTACGATACAAGAGAGTATCATCCTTCTGCCCTTAACTTATTCTAAGTGTCATCGGTACAACATGTTATAAACATGTTGTATGTGACAACATGTTTATGATTTGACTACGTATTTACGACCGGCCGCCTGCCTGACATCAACTTACCTAAGTCGTATTTTACATTTTACGACATCTCGATAAGAAAGAGGGAGGTCTATTCTACTCAGCCGGATACCACAAGGCGGGTCAACTTATCTTAGTCGCCTTTTACGACACCTCGGTAAGAAGGCTTACGATACAAGTGAGTATGTGCTAAAATAATAAACACACGAATTCATTCTGACGTCATTGTCTTGAATCAAAATTGATAGTCGTAGGTGCAATTTTGTTTTGTCCTTGATTCAAACACGAAACGAAGGGAGAAACCCCTAAGGGACTAATACAACCCCTGTATATCATTACGCACTTGATTTAAGACTTTATTCCAATAGCTGTATGATTTATTATGCAATAGATTAGTAGAGGACAAGAAGTGAAAAGTAAATCGTTACATACACTTTTTCATTTGCAGTTAGAACTTTAGTATTTGAAGGGTAATTTGTTACATCACTCTTCCATTTTTGTAATGTTCCATTTATAAATTCTGAGCTGTACCCGCGACTACAATCGCATTAATCTAAGTTTGAACTACCGCTATTTATGTAATTTCTATTTTTTCTGTTACCTAAGGATATCGGGATTTTTATTACTTCATGTTTTACATCCAGCAAGCTGCTGTACGCAGTTCCGGCCGCGATAACATCGTGTAAAGAGCTCATGAATAGGTGCCCCGGATGGGTTCGAAACTAGTCGGGCTAACCCGATAGAATAAGACGTGAGTTTAGCCGGTTCTATACATTAACTTCATGTTTTCCCGACATATAAACAGTGAATTAGCATTAACAGCATAACAGACAGACAGACTAACGCATTCATAAAATTATTATGAAAGTGTGGATATATGTAAAGTGAGAAAACTCTGGAAAGTCTACATTACGTCTAAAAACTTTTTGATTCTGTATAAGTATCTATTAAGAAGATTTTAACTATACTAAGTGTAAAAAAATTACAATATAAATACAATTTAAATTAAAGTCGTATAATAAATATGCTAAGATTGCTATCCATGAAAGAAATATGTGATAGAATAACAAAATTTTTATAATTTTTAATAGCCTGTGCTTATATTTTAGTTATTTAGAGCATCATCCTTTTGTCTTTATCCCACTCTAAGTAAGGTCGGCACTACATGTCAGAAACATGTTGTCACATGATTTGGCTACGTATTTTACGACCGGCCGCTTGCTTGATGAACTTATCTTAGTCGCTTTACGAAACCTCAGTAAGAAATGGACTATTCCGCTCAGCCGAATACCACAGGTTAGTAAAGGACATAAAACGTTTAAATAAAAATAATTGTTTGGATAATTTGTCGTACTAACTTGATGCCTGATTTATTTATTTTATTTTATAATAATTCATAATCGTGTGATATAAATTTCTGTACAAATTATTATTGTCAAATAAATACCACAAATAAAATTATAATTTTTAAGGAAAATTGAAAAGTTTCGACCCCAATAGAAACAAAATCCTAATAAGATCTGTATGCGTAACAATTGAGGTCAGAGATTCATTTTATAATGTACGGAAAATGATATTTGAGGCTCTCGGAAAAAAGAAACTTGAAAGAAAGTAAAAAAGGAAAACTTGGGAAGTACTTATTTCTTTTATGAACATTTTTGAACGTAAGCGTTGCAAATTTCTAAAAGCAGATCCCCTCCATAACGCAATAAGGAACAGCGAGCTCAAGATAAAACGAGTTTAACCCGAGAATACATCGGATGTTTTATATTTTTATAAAACATGCCTCAGGCTGAGATTATTATTCTTATTGCAATCGACTTCATATGGAAATTGGAATAATGTGAATATGTCAAAAGCATCTTTTATTTCTTTTTAAAAATAAGAGAATACGACGTGACTGCGCGGCTACGCTATAAACAAATAGTCTTTTTCTTTTTTTAATCTAGGCCACAGACTAATATCATAATAACTTTTTCTTCTATGCCCCAATTAACGTGAATTATTAACTGATAAAAAATATTCTCGATTTGGTAATAAGTAAAAAAAAGGATTTATAGAATAAGGCGTAAATTTGCAAAGGTCCATAATAATAAAGTATCGCAATTTTGTAGAGTCTATCTCCTGATGATGTTTCAGTTACGGGGCGAAACGGTTGTTGAGATTGTGGTTATGAATGTGTGCAATACTAGTATTGTTGCGTAGTTTGCGTTGTTGGTCTTACAGATTTATAGTGCATGGGTTTTGTAATTCCTGTATACATAAAGTATGAACACGGAAAGTACAGTTTCTCTTAACATCACATTTTTTAAAATTCCGCCGTGTCTGGTATCTGGCTGAGTATAATACACCACCCTCATTTCTTACCGAGGTGTCCTAAAAGGCGGCTAAGATAAGCTGACCCGCCGTGTAGTATCCAGCTGAGTAGAATAGATCACCCTCATTTCTTACCGAGGTGTTGCAAATCCACAAACGCGGATTACAGCAAAATAATTTCATTGTAACTTCTTCTTAAGAAATAAATTGTAAAAAAAAAGAAATTTCAATATAAAATAAATATTATTACCTATATTTCCATGCATATGTATATGTTGGAATAGTTGACAAAGAGCCGCATTGCGTTTTCTGCGGGCCCATAAGCCCATTTATATTTTACGGCAAAATAGGATTTGATCGGATGTGATTTTTTTTTATGGCAAGATCGGATTTTCTGTTGGTTATATCTGGAGATGCCGCAATAGATAATTTAGTGAAATATTTTATAATAGAGATTGGACTTTTTATTTATGCAACTATAAATTATATATTTCTATGTAGGTGTATGTTTTAGAACACTTTTATATTACATATCGCACGCTTAGTATGACCTATTCCAATGAAGTGACCTATTTCCAAATTATTCTGAATTGAATTATATACTTTGTAATCCTTTCTTCAAAGGCGATGAAGAAAGGATTACAAAATATATAATTCAACAACTATAACATCATTTTAAAAAATCTGGTGTTTTCTTGTTCTTCTAAGTTATGGAAATCTTCACATGTTTGTTACACTCTTTACCGCTTTAACGTTTTAATGTGGCGACACACTACTCTTTATTACGATGTTTGCACGCGGAGAAACCGCGGGATATTACTAGTCATATATATTCCCCCGGTGTTATCTTTAACTGTACCGAATTTCATCAATATTAGTCTACCGGATAAACCGTGAAATCGTAACAGATACAGAAACGTTTGCATTTATAATATCAGAATGTTTTTTAGATCGATTGTAAGACCTAGTATAATAAAATAGTACCTGGGTAACGAAGCCTTGGTCGGTGGTTTTTTTATAAGATATAAAAAAAATGCAAATAAAAAAAGCGCCGGTGACATGTGGGACTCGAACACGGATTTTGCACTCTTTTGGTCCGCCCGAACCCATTAGGCTACGTTACATTACGATTGACAGCCAAAAATATTATTTGCATTCAATTTTACATTCTAGCATTTGTCAATGCCCGAAAACAGGGATAAAACATCATTTTTTTAAATAAAACCTAGTTAGATAGATTTTTCGCCCCCAATTTCTTGAAACCAAACAATTTCTCGCCAAACATCACAATCAAAATCTCAATTTCATAAAAATACACACACACACACACACACACACACACACACACACACACACACACACACATATATATATATATATATATATATATATATATCACTACATATTATAAAACAAAGTCCATATTTCCGTATGTACGCATAAAACTTTAAAACTACGCAACCGATTTTGATGCGGTTTTTTTTAATAGATAGAGTGATTCCAGAGAAAGGTTTGTACGTATAATAACATTTAATACGAAGTAGAGAAATAATGTAATTTTTGAGGTTTCTGTAAATAATTACATTTTTTCCGCTTACATTGCAAACGCAGGCTAAACCCTACGAGATTTATCAAAATGATGTACTAAGTATTTATACACCTTAAAAAGGTCTACAGAAAAGTCCGCGATGGTATATATCTATCTCTTATGGATAACCCACAATAGCAGTTTTTTTCATTTACTTTTTACGAAAAATGATGCCTTATGTTCAAAGCAATTTTTATACAATACAGCAATAATCCTTATCCGATTGAGTACCTTAAATAAATTGTTGATTTAATATAGATCAATATTGCCGTTTACAGCATGTAATTTAAGTGAACATTTTCGGAGATATTACAGATTTAAAATCCCGCGAGGAGGCCGCGCTTAGACCTATAAGCACTCGAATTTAGCAGCGACCGAAGGCGCAACTAAATGTCCTTCTTTCAAGTTTATATTGTATAATGATAAGAAAGCTATGAATGTTGTATGTAAAGACATTGTCTAATCAATTGTAAAAATAAATAATATCACTACATAGTATAAAACAAAGTCGCATTCTCTATCTGTCCCTATGTCCGTATATCCCTATGTATGCTTCAATCTTTAAAACTATGCAACAGATTTTGATGCGGTTTTTTTTTTAATAGATAGAGTGATTTTAGAGGAAGGTTTACATGTCTAATAACATTCAATATGGAGTAGAGAAATACTGTAATTTTTGAGGTTTCTTATGTGATGTCGTAAATAATTACATTTTTTTCCGCTTACATTGCAAACGCAGGCTAAACCCTACGAGATTTATCAAAATGATGTACTAAGTATTTGTACACCATGAAAAGGTCTACAGAAAAGTCCGCAATAGTATATGTCTATCTCTTATGGATAACCCACAATAGCAGTTTTTGTCGTTTACTTTTTACGAAAAATGATGCCTTATGTTCAAAGCAATTTTTATACAATACAGCATTAATCCTTATCCAACTAAGAACCTTAAATATATTGTTTATTTAATATTGTTCAATATTATATAAACAGCATGTAATTTAAATAAACAGTTTCGAAGATATTACAGATTTAAAATGCAGGGGCCGCGCCGCGAGCCTATAAATAGCGCGTCGGAGGTCGCGGTTCGCCTCTCGGCGATGCTTCCGCGCTCACCCGTCTTATCGGTGACGCTGTCAAAGCCATTAGGGCTAACAGCATTAGTCAAATTAAAAAAAAAACGTGGTTCGCCCTTTAACCATTTGAATTTAGCAGCGATCGGACGCATTTATGATCGGAGCTCTCTAGCGAGGAAAATAACAATCACTACATATTATAAAACAAAGTCCATATTTCCCTATGTATGCATAAAACTTTAAAACTACGCTACGGATTTTGATGCGGTTTTTTTTAATAGATAGAGTGATTCCAGAGGAAGGTTTGTACGTATAATAACATTCAATACGGAGTAGAGAAATACTGTAATTTTTGAGGTTTCTGTAAAGAATTACATTATTTTCCGCTTACATTGCAAACGCAGGCTAAACCCTACGAGATTTATCAAAATGATGTACTAAGTATTTGTACACATTGAAAAGGTCTACAGAAAAGTCCGCGATGGTAGATGTCTATCGTTTATGGATAGCCCACAAAAGCATTTTTTGTCGTTTACTTTTTACAAAAAATAATGCCTTATTTTTGAAGCAATTTTTATACAATACAGCATTAATCCTTATCCAATTAAGTACCTTAAATAAATAGTTGATTTAATATAGACCAATATGACCCTTTACAGCATGTAATTTAAATAAACAGTTTCGAAGATATTACAGATTTAAAATGCAGGGGCCGCGCCGCGAGCCTATAAATAGCGCGTCGGAGGTCGCGGTTCGCCTCTCGGCGATGCTTCCGCGCTCGCCCGTCTTATCGGTGACGCTGTCAAAGCCATTAGGGCTAACAGCATTAGTCAAATTCAAGAAAAAAAAAACGCGGTTCGCCCTTTAACCATTTGAATTTAGCAGCGATCGGACGCATTTATGATCGGAGCTCTCTAGCGAGGAAAATAACAATCACTACATATTATAAAACAAAGACCATATTTCCCTATGTATGCATAAAACTTTAAAACTACGCAACATATTTTGATGCCGTTTTTTTAATAGATAGAGTGATTCCAGAGGAAGGTTTGTACGTATAATAACATTCAATACGGAGTAGAGAAATACTGTAATTTTTGAGGTTTCTGTAAATCATTAAATTTTTTTCCGCTTACATTGCAAACGCAGGCTAAACCCTACGAGATTTACCAAAATGATGTACTAAGTATTTGTACACATTGAAAAGGTCTACAGAAAAGTCCGCGATGGTATATGTCTATCGCTTATGGATAACCCACTAAAGCATTTTTTGTCGTTTACTTTTTACGAAAAATAATGCCTTATTTTTGAAGCAATTCTTATACAATACAGCATTAATCCTTATCCAATTAAGTACCTTAAATAAATAGTTGATTTAATATAGATCAATACGGCCGTTTACAGCATGTAATTTAAGTAAACATTTTCGGAGATATTACAGATTTAAAATGCCGTGAGGAGGCCGCGCTTCACCCTATGACACTTCGACTTTAGCAGCGATGTCGCTCTTTCAACAGTTTGTTTAAAGACATTCTGTAATTAATTTTAAAAATAAAATACATAGGGAACATATAAAAGTAAATAAGTAATAATGTACTATATGAATTAGATATTCCAAAGATAGCAGGAAATCTTCTTGGTATAGGGAAAGGAAATTGTTTTTCTCCAAATTTACCGCTACGGCCGCGGGCAGTAATGAATAAATCAAAACAACTGGATCAATTTTAATCATTTTTTTTACACTGACTGACATGGGATATATATTTTATACCCGTGTGAAGCAGGGGCAGACCGCTTGTATATATATATATAAATTAAATATTAAAGATATTATCTTCATTTTTTTCTTCAAAGAAATCAAGATAATATTTTAAACTGGACCTATCTCGCTTTGATAAAGTTTCAATGTATACGGGTAAATATATTGAATGGGGTATGGGTAAAACTCAATAACATCGTTACAAATTGGCTACTTTTATAGCCTGTACAGTGTATTAGATACTTTTTGTTGTCCGTTGTTGGCAGCGGTTCCAGCTTGTTGCAGGACAAATTTGGCAAGCGTTCCGGTGTTTCGGTTGTCTTAGTAGTCGTTAGTGCATTTTATAAACAACTGAAATTCAAGTTGTACAAGATAAGCATATCGTTTTTATTGCAGCGTTTTATGACGTTTTAAAGTTTATGTACATGGCATTTTATATTGTATAGAAATTTAACATACTTTTGAATCGTTATCTATGAGCTTTGATTAATAGACCTGGCCCGTTACCTGACTGACCTGGCTGGATTTGACTGGCCCGTTGGCGCAGTGGGTAGTGAACCTGCCTTCAGCTCCACGGGTCGCGGGTTCGATTGCCGTCGAGGGAAAACATTTTCTATAAATGAATTGTTGATCTTCGAGTATGGGTGTATATTTGTGTTTAAGTATATATTTAAAAATATATAAGTATATATTCACCAGTTGTCTGTCTACCATAACACAAGTATTAAGTTACTTACTTTTGAGACGGACGACCGTATCCTATATATTTATTTATTTATATTTAAACATTTGAAAATTACTTATCCTTTTACTGTCAGCAAGAAAAATTAAACCTTAACTAGCTTAAAAAGCCAGATGATAAGTATATATGGGAATTTGTTCGAAGTAAAAACACAATTATTATTTCACTGATTTATTTAATTAAAAACTCTTCTTAGCTAAAATCGTGTTGCCTTCGTATATCCGTCTTCCATATTACTTTTATTCCTTCTCCCTCGCACACTTTTATCCTTCTCGCTCACACGCCTTCCGTTCCTTTCCATGCTTCACACATAACGTTCCATTCCCACATTTATATGTACTAAACATTTCAACACGGTATAACAATTGTATTAAATTAGCTATGTTAAATTAAGTATCACCCACAAATAACACAACACCTACATTTTTTGGGAAAATATCGCTTATTATTGAAGCAATAAGCTGTAGTGTTCTGTTTACACCCTAGCACTTGTGTTGAGTAGTCATACATAGTCAATGTCGTTTTGGACCAACTCACAGTCCAAGCCTTTTACACTGATGAAACCCAAGCGAATATCGGCCTTAACACATACATAGTTTATGACACTAAGCCCGTTTTCCTTTGGGTAGAATTAATTGTTGGCTTTGAATTATTATAGGCGCAGCAATAAATAACATATAACAGCTTTTACGCATATACGAGCTAAAATCATAATCTTTGGCTTATATTGAATAGCCGTGTGGTATCTGTCTGAAATGAATAATTCCACCATCATTTCTTACCGAGGTGTCGTAAAAGGCGACTAAGGTAAGTCGACCCGCCGTGTGGTATCCGGCTGAGTAGAATAGACCAACCTCATTTCTTACCGAGGTGTCGTAAAAGGCGACTAAGGTAAGTAGACCCACCTTGTGGTATCCGGTTTAGTAGAATAGACCAGACCACCCTCTGATCGAGGGGTCGTTAAATAAGACTGAGGTAATTTGACATCAGGCAGGCGGCCAGTAGTAAAAACGCAACCAAATCATGTGACAGCATGTTTATAACATGTTGTGCCAACCCCACTTAGAGTGGGATAAGGGCAGGAAGATGAATTGGCTTATATTGAAACATTGTATCTGTTCATAATTTACACTCATAGAACGCATTATCCATTTTAATAACTTAATTTCTTAATTTTAAAATTTTCACAATCTTTTTGCGTATAAGGAATCTTGTTGCATATTAAACTTCTCCTCAAATATCTTATATTCAAAGATATAAAAGTGGTTCGAAAATTCAACTCAATCAACCTTTTATCAAGTCCGCATTAAAATATTTTGTAATGCTAACTTAACATATTGCAGTGCATTTATAAACATCTGTTTTAAATGGTAAAATTAAAAAAAAAATTGTCTATGCTAAATAAAGTAAAATTTTAGTCTGTATCCAAATATATGTATGATGATACGATGCCGTAAAATTTTATCTGAAGACAATACTATAATTTTATACTGTGGAAGTTATTTATTTGTATATTTTACTAAACTAACTATAATTTTCTACTAAAGAAGTGAGATAAATATAAAGTATATCGTAAAAAAGGTAAATTTCGTAACCAAAATTCATGGTCCTCTTTAATTTTCATTGTCAACCTTGACATCTACAGCTTAGAAGGTTTTATATACTCTACTCTTTCTCTCTCACTCACTCACTCACTCACTCACTACTTACCCTTTCTACTACCACTCTAACTCCACTCTTTAGCTACCTAAATAAATTGCAATTAATGTCTCAAGCTCAACATGGAATACCATAAAGCATTGTTAAAATAACAGTAGCATCGCACTGAATTAAAAAAGTAAAAACTCTATGCTTCACTGAACCTATCGACATAGAAGAGTAATATTTGTGAGGCCGCACGACGCCCTTCTTTAATCCAGAAACAACCCTTTGCAGCCATTTTTGCAGCTAAAAGAAAACTGGAGCGTGTTCGTTTCTTTTATCTTTTTCCGAGATGACGACAAAGGAGGTCGAAAACATTGGCTCTCCCACTAATGAAACTTTTCGGTACCGACGCTGTTGCCAATTCGATAATGAATTGTGAAAAACTATTTGATACTTTTTCTTCTTTCGTCTGGACTATTTGGGAGCGTGGATATAAATGTTCTTTATTGGGTCTTGAATATTTGAACAGTTTCGCTTCTATTCGACTGTTGTATTGTTGCTCTATTTGTTATTTAGTTATTTCTGAATGGTTTATAAACATTCGTGGAAAACCAAAAGATATATTTTATAGTATATTTTACTACAACATTGAAAGTATTTTATTATAAGAATTGAAAGCAGGGGAATATATATCTGCGATTTTTATTTAAATCTCAAATTGAATTAAAGAAAATTCAATATTGTTGTGGAATATCGTAATAAATTAAATTTAGGTAAAAATGCATTTAAATAAAAGAAAAATCTGCTATTGAATGCATTAAATCAAGTACTTGAAACTGCTCAATTTTATTGAGGATAATCTATTTAGTAATTATATAAGAGAGTGTGTTACTTAAATCTTTTAAATTAACATTATTTGATTGACATGTATATGAAGTCTTTGCTGTTAGAATATATAGACGGCAAGTATATTGTAAGTCAAATATTCTGTGCCTAGATTAGCTTGAATTATTAACCGAGAATTATCCTGTATTATAAGCTGGATCTGGTTTTAACACAGGATTATGTTATCAGGATTATATACTAAGTGAAATTCTGAAACCCAGATCTTACAAAAAATCACTACCGACTGACTTATAAAATTTGGCTATATTCTGTCCTTATTTTTAGATAACTACCTATATAGGGTAGCTTTACTTGTCCGTTGGCACGAATAAATAGTACAGAATACGAGTAATTCGACCTACAATCAGTTTTTGTACGATTTACCAAGTTTGATTATTGTTGAAGCAACGCAATTCTCGTCTACTGTCTGAAGACTAGGCTTTCCGACTTTAAATAATAAGACTTAATAGAAAATTAAATAAAAATTAAAAAAGTATATCTCTTTATACAAATGCTTTTTTAATTTCTCATTCTCTTTTCTATCTTTAATATTTTAATGAGTTAATTTTGTATGTATATGTATATATATAAATATAATACTTAAGTTCGAGCCCCACGTGCGCAACTATTTTTTAATTTTTTTCAATTTTCATTTTTATTTTTTTTTAATATCTTAAAAAAAATACGCCGCAAGGCTCGGTCACTTACGTACTATGTATAAAAGGAAATAAATAAATATGACTTAAATTAATAGCTAAATATTAATTTAATATTCCCTGGTATTAGAATATTTAAAATGAGAAATATCTATGCTCAATTTTTCATTAGCCCGGCTACAAAATGATTAACTGCCAATATTTTTTACGTGTACCCAATTCAATTTGGGCCTGACAACAGTTTTAGGAGAGTGTCATGCATTGGCTTTGAGCGAGTGATTTATATACTGCATGAATATTTATTCTCTATTTTTCACGCCACTCAGCTTCATCTATTGCGGATTGAGTGCTCCGCATTGCGATGCTATCGATTCTGTCGTTTATGAAATTACTGTTTTTATGATATAAAATTCTTCGTCATTATTTATTAAAATATCTTTAGATTCAATTCAGTAAATGTCTTCTTTGAGTTTAATGAAATATTTTAATTATTAATTAATATATTTGAATAAAATAAAACGTAATCATATTCTATTTTCATATCTTACATACGTTTTAAAATTATCTAAGCCATATACTAACTAAACCTTGGGAATAGACGGCCACTGTAAATAATACACATTCTTTAGTAGCAATATCGAAAGAACTAATAATGCAATATTGGTCAGTTCATTTCAGCAAACCTAAACAATAAAAACTTTCAACTCATTTATGTAAAAACATGATTTTTTGGGATGTACCACTATTGAAGACAATGAGCGAAATGTGAAGTGGAAATAATTTATGTATTTGATATTTGTTCTATAGCCGTAGCATACTTCTTGTTGAGTGTTTCATGCAATTTCAACGTGACAACATTTTTAAGAGAAAACTGTCGTGCATGCGATATGAGCTAGATTTATGTTCGCATAAAAGTATGTCTTGTATTATTCATAACAAACGGCTTTATGTATGCAGATTGCCGTTCTATGTTATCATATATTTGCTAGCCTGGATATAGAATAGACTATAAATATTAATATTAAATAAATCAAATCATCTTTATTTGTCGATTATGGGTAGGTACATAGAATTGATTCCTAAAAATTTTGCTGTAGGTTTTTCCTGTATTCTTTCATTATTGTATATGGAGATTTCTGGGTTTGATTTTTTGGGTTTGAAATTCTATTAGTTTTGTTGTTGTTGTTGTTTTATTACAAACTTGATTTGAAAATTAAACTATTAAAACGATGTAAAAAAAGCCTACTATGCTGTTGAGGATTACGTAGATGATAAGAATGCGTGAAATAATGTAACTAATTATAGGAATTATATCAACAAAAGAGCAACCGAAGAATTCTTTGCTGGCTCTTCTCAGGAACAGTTTTCCGAAACAGCAGTAAAGTTGACATAGCATATGAGAAGCATCAAAAGCACATGTTTACAAGTTTACTTGAATCAACAATAATTTGAACTTTAATTTAAAATAACTTGCATGACTTGTATAGTCCTAGCGTGAAAGTAATTTAAGAAAGATATAACTTGAACATTTTTGCCGTAAATAAAAAATAAATAAAAAACAGTCTGTTACTGTCACACTGATAGGCCCTCTCTCTCCGTTTTTGAGGAGAAGAGGAATTCAAACCTACCACGTTGCTCCGATGCGAATTGGTAGGTGACACATATCCCAGAGTTTTTTAAATATGCTAGCTTTCTCACGCTACTTTTCTTCAACGAAAAGCGTGTGATAAATTATAAATATCAATTACATACATAAGTTTTAACAGGATCACTGTTGACTTTGATCGGGTTTTGAACCCAAATCAAAATAACGCTTAAATTTACACAGCTTCTGTAAGAGTCTTGAACCGTGTGGTATCGGAGTAGAATAGACTAACCTTCTATTCCTTACTATTTCAAAGCGCGATGTTGTAACAGGCGACTAAATTAAGTTGACGTTAGACAGGCGGTCGTAAAATATCTAGCCAAATCCCATCACATAGTTAAAACGTGTTCTGCCGACTCCTCCTAGAGTGGTATAAGGGCAGGAGAATAATGAACTTCTGTTAGGGTCTTCTTGTGATATTTCTTCGATGATTTTTTTCACTGCTTCCTCCCACTTAATGCATATTGCATACTGATTAGCCATTGCGTTGTAACGTCGCATACACTCAGCTAATAAATAATCCTGTGGCTTTAACATCACATGCAACTGGTGCAATGCATCACTGTAATTGAAATGATTATTTAATCACTGCCTTTGAGTTGCCGTAAAGCTATATCCTACTAATATAAAGGCGAATGTTTGTGAGAGTGTATTTGTGTGAGGACGCTCTGACGCTCCAATTGTTTAATTAATTTGTCCAAAGCGTATAAGGTATATCTTTTACATTTAAATGAGTTAATCTTGTTTTATATGTATATTTGTATATTTTCTAAATCTCGGAAACGGCTTCAACGATTTTACTGAAATTAAGCATGTAGGGGTTTTGGGGGAGAAAAATCGATTTGTTTATGTAAAAAAAAAATCGTTTTATCCTTGTTATTAGGCATTATTATTCGGGGAACGGACAGTCTCGAGAAATGTAAATACCTAGAATCGATCCCAAACATAGTTATTTTTTCTTTTTTTTTAAGTTTCTTTTTTTTATTTTGTAAAGAATTACCGAGCAAGGCTCGGTCAGGTACTACGTATAATATATGAAAATTTTTGTGTGATAAACTTTATGGAACTAGAGAAAAGAAAAGTAGTCGAAGTTTCAAATACTTTATAAAAATAAGCGTTACTTTGCGGAGATTCATAGTGCAAAAGTAATAATAAAATTATTTTGGTCATCATCCTCCTGCCCTTATCTCACTATAAGTGGGGTCGGCACAACATGTTACAAACATGTTGTCATATGATTTAGCTACCTATGTATTTTACGACCGGCCGCCTGCCTGACGTCAACTTACCTTAGTCATATTTGACGACTCCTCGGTAAGAAAGAGGGTGGTCTATTTTACTGAACCGGATACCACACGGTGGGTCAACTTACCTTAGTCGCCTTTTACGACACCTCGGTAAGAAATGAGGTTGGTCTATTCTACTCAGCCGGATACCACACGGCGTAATAAAATTATTTTGGTATTCGGAATATACCATGTTTTAGTACCAAAAAATTATTACTTCGTGGTGGTAATGTATGCTTAAGACTACCTACCATCGTTAATTTCTGTTCTATTTATTACAAAGCAGCATTTATTTTCCCTTTCACAGTTCATTTTTCTCTACCGCACTTAATTATTTTTTTTTTGTATAAAAAGTTGTTTGTTTCGAATATTTAATTGCAGTCAAGCTTGCTTTGTGAAATAATTACAAGTGAATTCTCCGAGCGTGCCCCGGGGTCATAGCTAGTTAGGGGTAAACAGGCGACGCCGGTGTAGACGGCGTTAGGGTTAATTGGTTTTGCTAATTGCCGCTCAGTGCTTGCGAAACGGATTTATTTGTTTTAGTTGCGACTTGATTGCTTTTGGAATTGGGATGTCTTAGATGTAAATGTTGTGCTTTTGAAGGTAATAAGAAGTTGCCTTTTTAAAGCCCACCAATAGTTTCCTGTCTCCTTGAATAAGTATAGCTTGGACCACGTATGTTGCTCAAGCGGTTAAGCGTTTTCATCAAGGTGTTAAGGTTTAACTGCCATATTTCTATATTGTTTATTAACATGCACGTAAGTGCACCTTTTAGTAATATTTACTAGTATCTGAATTGTAATTTGTTTACCAATCTGTGGAAGCTTTTACTTTAGCTTTAGCTTTACATATCGAATACGAAACACTTTGAGTATCACAGTTCATCATCATTCTCTTGCCATTATCCCACTCTAAGTGGAGTCGGCACAACATCTTATAAACCTGTTGTCGCACGATTTGGCTACGTATTTTACGATCGGCCGCCTGCCTGAAATCAACTTACTTTAGTCGTATTGCATGACACCACAGTAAGAAAGAGGGTGGTTTATTCTACTCAGCCGGATACCACACGGTGGGTCTACTTATCTTAGTTGCCTTTTACGACACTCGGTAAGGAATGAAGAATGGACTGTTCTACTCAGCCGAATACCACACGGACGACCTGGAGCATCACAGTTATGATTTGATATTTTCTAATAGCATATATTTTGTAAAATTGTTCGTTGTTAAACTTCGTTAACTCAACAATCTATAAATTTGTATGTCTAACGAGGGTCCCATAGTACCTATCAGTTCATGAAAGTGTTTGTCCCGAAACAGTTAGGCAATAGGCACTTTATGGCCATAGGAAACTTGTGATTGAAACTTCTCACCCTTCGGATGAGATGAGTTTCTTAGTAAGTTGCAATAGTGTGTATTCCAATAGATTTAAGGTCATTATTGTGGAAATTTTGTAGTTTTATATTCAGCCGGAGTGAAATTTGGAAACCTTACTGCAAGAACAACTTAAAGCATTTATATAAAAAAAAAACAGTTACGGGGCGAAACAATTGTTGAGGTTGTGGTGGTGAATGTGTGCAGTGCTTGTGCATTGTTGTGTCATCGGTGTAATGTAGTGCATGAGTTCTTACAAATTTTGCACGTATCAGGTATGAGAACGAATAGTACATTTAACATTACATGTATTTACTTTTATCGCGGATTATAGCAAAATAATATTCTGATTACTTTTGTATTATGGACCTCCGCAAAGTAACGCCTAATTCTGTAAATTAAAGCATTTATATTCATCAAAATAATAACTTTATAATTGTGTTTCTCATTTAAAGATATTTTAATTTTTTTTCAGTACGTATATTCTCGGCGCTGTTTCTAATTATGACATTGTCTTTTATGATTACCGATTTAGGACAAAATATATAATCATGATTGACTATGACATATATTTTTAACTTTTCTTTTCTTCTTTCTCTTACCCTTTCTAACCTCCGCATGTATGTGCAAATCTCTTTTTTATCATTATAACAATAAGCTTTCGAGGAGGTCACGGGATCGCACCCGGACAGACACCAATGAGTTTTTCTGTTAAAACTTATGTGTCTAATTGATAATTACAATTTATCACACGCTTTCGGTGAAGGAAAATATCGTGAGGAAACCTGCATATCTCTAGAGAATTCTGGTGATATTCGTAACCTACCAACCCGCATTGTAGCAGCGTGGTAGTTTTTAGCTCCAAACCTTCCTCCAAAAACGGAGAGAAGAGGCCTATTCCCAAGAGTGGGATAGAAACAGGCTGCCACTTTTGTGTATACAACGCAAGAATTGAATACTTAAAAAGTAAAAAAAGGGTCGTAGAATAAAATTATTGAATGTGATGGGGAAGACTGGAAAAACCAAATGGGAAAAAACGTAACGGAAAATTTACCTACTATACAATTATGGGTATATTATACAGTATGCAATTATGCCACACGAACGTTTTATTTTTTCAGTGTGGTCTCTGTTATATACAGTGTATTAAAAACGAGGTTTAAGCCTCTATTAGGTATTTTTGATTTATATTGCGACTTGATATAGTCGCTTCATTCGCATTAAAAAAAATTTTTTATGGTTTCTTTATCTTAGGAGCTAATTTACCTATCATATCATATCATAAAATAAATGTATCCACAATATTACAAAAACGGGAAACACTAAGATGAAAATAAAGATAATTTTCTCTAGGACATGGTAAATTTGCGCCTTAAAAATGTTAATTTGATAATTATATCAGAATGATGAAAACTTAGAATGCAAAAATTTTCTATTAAAACGTTTTAGAACTTATGAATATAAAAGGTTTTTACGGTTGAATGAGAAGATTTAAAGTGGCGCATAATTTAAATTCCGCGCTATCTCACTAAGAACTATGAAACGTTCAGAACATAGCAGTCTAGAATTCTAACGGTATTCCGAGGAAAGTTTTCTTAAAATTCTTAAGATTTACGATTAGCCATAAAACCGTTTTCAGTTGAATTAGTTCTCAAGTTACGAAAACGGTTAAAGTTGGTAGATCGGTTTATGATGCTCTTGTTTCTAAGGGGATTAGAATATTTAGGATTCGAGAATAAACTAGATCTTTTTTTGATAGAAAAGAATTTTCAGTAAATATGAAATATTTACTAGGAAAGTATTATAATATACAAGATTTTTGGTTTGTGGTATTATAACTTTTAAAGAAAATACTCATTAATAATACAATTTTTATATTTAATAACATATTTATATTCCCAATAAACGAATACAACAAATACATACTTCAAATAAGTAAGTAGCGGCCTGTTACTATCCCACTGCTGAGAATAGGCCTCTTCTCTCCGTTTTTGGAGAGAAGGTTTGGAGCTAAGACCTACCACGCTGCTCCAATGCGGATTGGTAGGTTACACATATCTCCAGAATTCTCTAGAGATATGCAGGTTTCCTCACGATGTTTTCCTTCACCGAAAAGCGTGTGATAAATTGCAATTATCAATTAGACACATAAGTTTTAACAGAAAAACTCATTGGTGTCTGCCCGGGTTTGAACCCGTGACCTCCTCGAAAGAGTCGGACGGTGTTACCGCTGGGCTACCACAGCTTATTACTTCAAATACATAGAAACAATTCACCAAAAAAAAAAACGCAAATCGTAGGATACTATAATTTTCACTTCTAACCTAAGTTGAGGAGCTAAAAAGATAAAATAAACGTATTTTAGCACCCAAAGCGAGGCAAAACTGTTAAGTGGAACGGTGCAAAACATTCAAAATTCATTGCCTGAGAATTTCCACGTCAGAAAAGGTACATTAGCGGGTATTAACGCATTTCCACTTTTCACGGCTTTGCCTTAATTCGTCGTGGCGTTTGTTAAATTAAAAATTTCATATTTATAGCATAATTATCTAGATTTAGGTTCTTTAGCAATTGTTTGTGTTAATTGAGCCTTGCATATTATAGTGTCAACTCAAAAAGTAAACTACCATATTCATCATTATATAATACATAATTATCAGTGTTGTGAGCTTGAGTTTATTTAATTTGTTGTAAATCCTGGGGATAATGTGATCTTATTTTTCATAAACCGATGGACTTCCACTACTGGACATAGGTCTCTTCACGGGATTTTCAAACCACAAAATTTTGTGCCGCTTGTATCTAGCGGCTCCCTGCGATTTATATGAGTTCGTCAATCCATCTCGTAGGTTTGCCTAACGATACTGCATTTTCAGGGGTTACCATCCAATAAGACCTCAACATCTATGGGTCCTAAGACCTCAACATCTATGGTCCTTAAGACCTCAACATCTATGGGTTCTCCGGATAATGTGCCTCGTCCATTGTCACTTTAACTTGCGACTCGCTGTGCTTTGTCGTTGACTTGGGTTCTTCTACGGTTCTCCTCATTTCTGATTTGATCATGTAGAGATACTCTAAGCATAGCTCGCTGCATGTGCATGGAATGTGCCTTCTTATGAGGCCCATTTAAAATCTTTTATTCTGTATTCTTAATGTTCCAAATTTGGTCAACTCGAGGGGGCTCCAAGACTCCTGGGGCCTCCAGACAAAAGGCCTTGACCTTGGGCCCAAGAATATTGCCCTGTAGCGCTCCAGTAGCTACGGAGTTATTAAGTTAGCAAGGTCCGCCATTGACGAATACGTCAAGGAGGACATCATCATCATCATCGTCGGCTGAACTCAATATAAATCGTTTAACTTTAAAATAAAAAGAATAGTAAGAAAGCTTGCTTAGTTAACATTGTTTTAATACTGATTCACCTGGAAGGGATTTAGCCATCGACGTAAGTCTTACTGAAAATAAAAGTTACCTGATTTTTAAAGCATTGTCATTTAACCTAGACCATAGTCGAATTCCCTATTCATGTGCGACAATGATTCCCAAAATTAACAACACCAAGCCCTCAAACTGGGTACAAAATACAAAGGGCTTTTTTATGTAAGAAGTGTCAGCATTACTATCTCAATTTCATGCCAGAGAAACAATTTTGAATTTCATTACGTTATATGAGTGATTGCTACGAATATGAGTGACGTTAACGTGGAGTGACTGACAACCTGAAAGTGATATGAATTTTGCGAATCATAGATAACAGAATTTTCTTTTCTTTTGTTATTGTTAATATCTTGGATAAAGAATACACTGGATGCCGCCTTAGCTATTTTTGTGTGTCCGTTTTATGCTTGTGTGAACTTTTAGAACTGCATTAGTGTGCGTGATAAGGGAAGTACTTAGCTTATCGAGAAGCTAAACTAGGCATCGATAATTATCGAAGCCTAGCTCAGGTACTATAAAGTTAATATACAGTTGTAACCAACCTAGTTGGTTTACTGTTCAGAATAGATTTAAACATTTGAATAGATTGACATAATTTCCTGAGTGTACAGTCTGCAGTATAATGTCATGAATTATCCGATGCACATCTTTACTGCATATCTTACTGTGATGGGTGGTTCTCAAAAATGGTATCAGTCAATTGACTTTGAGCCTAGATTTACCACAGAATCCTTTGAAGCGTTAAAAATAAAGTCGAAGGTGCAGCCCATACTCGGTGCTTTATGTATAGATGAAATGTTAACATAAATGTTAGAGCTTCAGTGGCCAATGGAACAATATCATGATCCACATTATTCCCAACATTTACATATCCGTGAGACCCGTGACAGCTTTTATCCACTGTTCTCTTATATGTGGGCATTTAGGAAACCTAAGAAAATAATCTAAAATTAGAGAATTCGCATTTACTTGGCTAGTAAATATAACTTTAGACTGATATTTATCGATACATAATAATTCGTTAGTGTGTACATCACTACGTAGGTAACACAATTCAATCGAATATTTAATGATTAATTTCTATGTTTTATCAGTATCCCACACTCGTGCCGGCTAGAGAATATCAAACTGTACTGATACATTGTAATCTGAAAAGCTTTAACTGAATAAAACGCTTTAATTAAGCACGCAAATGAGAGTCAAAGATTTACTTATGAAATGGTAATTCCGTGTTTTTAACTCCTCCTTTCGTTGTTCTTGATGGACACGTTAAGACAGCACACGACATATTCCACCTTTCTTGAAAAAATATATCAGTAACACTCGTATTTGCTTTAGATTTCAAGAAATAATTTTCAACAAACTCAATGTTATGGCCTCATTTGGTGTCACCAACTGGACACATTTTTAGCGACGTTGCCAAACTTCATCACAATCTCTTTCACTCTTATGTATAGTTCGCGATAAGAACAGAGACAAACGATAAATCGCTTACACACAGACGCAAGATCGGCAACGTCTTTTGGCGCCGTCCAGTATATACTACGTCCATGGTTAATATGAAAGCGTAAAATGGATTTCATTTGGTGTAGGTCTGTAGTAGTTTTAACGAATATAAAATTGTCGATTTGCAAATTTTCTTAATTAATAACTTGAAATATAATTATAAGAGTTTTAATTAAGTTTAATTGCAATAATAGCATTTTAATTTAATTGAGCGTACTCGTAAATCCATTTTCACGTATCGAATACTATTTTGTTAGATATTGGTATTACTGCACGGATATAAAGAAGCTAATAAGCCAATAATTTAACTGTAAATACATTTTTTCGCGTAGTTTTTTTTTGTTCTACGAGTATGTTGGTACGAGTATTATTGCACGGATTGCTTTTCTGTGCAATCTAGAATTTTAAAATAAGTTATTTAAATAAATTTTACTTAAAGTATTATAAAAAATATTTACAGATTTATAAATATGATACAGATTAGGATTATAAAAATAATAAAGTATATGGTGTATATATAACACATTATATCTCAACATGTACAATACGTCGCCGCTGATGCATGATTCCGCGATAGATTCAGCCTCAAACAATGCAGAGGACGCGCTACAATACAATGTCAGCTTTTGTAATCTCGTATTTTCTGGTGTTGGAAATAAAACAATGAACATCGCTTTTCGTTGTTCACTTTTGCAACTGTTTGTCAGATAAAACTTTATGTATTTGTTTCAATATTAAAATTTTATTCTTTCATGTGTTCTATGATTGGTTATATCTCTGTCGGCCGTGGTTTCTCGCTATACAACCGACGGCATAGTGGCAGGTCACAGTAAAAAATGACGTCAGGAAACAATAATAATATCAATGTTTCTGATTTTCACAGGTTTTGGTCAATAAAGAATTTATTATTTACTAGTAATATCCCGCGGTTTCACCCGCGTAATTTTTTTTTACCTTATCACATTCTTTTTAACGGAACCAGATTTTTTTGAAAATGTAATATAGCTCGAATGCTGTACATGCCTATAAGTGACGTGTTCAAACAGAATCAAGACTTTATATATAATATGTAACTGTACAATTGCAACTGTGTTCACGTCGTTGGTGTGTCTTTTAAAATTGATAAAATATAAATTAATAAATAGGCTATGTTGCTCAGTAAAGATGCAGCTTTCCAATGGTGAAAGAATTTTTGAAATCGGTCGATCAGTTTTTGTATGAAAACATTACAAACATAAAAACAAATTTTTCCTTTGTATAATATTAGTATAGTTGCGCAAAGAAACCTTTAATTCGTTTCTTATTGCGTAATTACAATAGTATAATATAGCTGAGTACCTACGAGGCTTATATAAAAAAGCAGCAGGGTCGTCTCGCTTACTCCGTTGGGAGTAGGCGGGGTACGGGCCTCGAGGCGTACCTCCTTGCCCGGGCAGTTCCTCGCGGGCACTTAAGCCCGGTCTGTGTTTCGGCCTTGTAGGCCGAGGTCACCTAGGTGACCTAAGGGATGTCTGGTTCGGTGGTGAGGTCTGGGAATGGTAACTCCCAGACCTCGAAGTCTTCTTCAGGTGGTCCTAAGTCGGGTGGTGTCATGATCAGGGGTGTCAAATCCGGTGTTTTCGCCCTCTCGCCCATCGCGTCGTCCTCATCGTCGCCGTCGTCATCCGCATCGGGCCGCGGAGACGGTGACTGCAGGAGCTCGCGAGGCAGGGAACGTCCATCGGGTGGTCGCGCATGGAGTGGCGCGATGCCGTGGAGATGTACGTGCGCGCTATTGTCCGCACGTGCGAACATCCGGCGCGCAAGGCGACGGACATACTCCTCCACGGTCGGCATTTTGGTATCCCGATGCACGACGTCGTCCCGCACATACCTCGGGGCTCCTACGATCAGTCGCAGGCAGCGGTTCTGCTGGACTTGCAGTCTTCGCTTCTGGTACGCCGAACATAGCGCGTACCAGGCGGGTGCCGCATACGTCAAGCGCGAGCGGACGTAGGCACCGTAGACCCGCAGTTTGGTGTTCATAGGTAGGTGGGATGTGAATAGCGCGTGAAGCTTGGACCTAGCAGCGGCGGCTCGACCCACGACGTGATTCACCGTGGGGAGCATGCACAGGCTGCGGTCCAATTCACACCCCAAAAACCTCACTGTGGTCTTCCACTCTACGTCCTGGCCTCGTAGAGTCAGCTGACGTAGCGGCTTGGAGCGGCTGGTTAGCAGAGCGGCCGTCTTTACTTTTTATAAAAAAGATCGACGTGGCGCCCGAGTCGCTCATCGATCAAACAGATGGCGCTAGCTTATTAAAATTTGTAACTGAGGTGTTCTAAAATGTAACGTTATTATATACTCTGTATCATATAGTTACATATCGTACAGACAGATACATAATGATGATAAAATTTTATATGATAGTGTTATACTTCCTGACGCCAACACCACATCCTACAGTAGCTTTGTCAAGGCGTTTCCTCTTAATATAATCCAAGCTCCCAACGCTTATATGTTGCGTATTTTTATGAACATTACTCAGTAAAGATTTATTTATTTATTTATTTGATACACACGATATATTATAGATATATTAACAATAAATCATTATATTAATTCTAGTTCCATTATAATTATCATTTAAAGGCGTATTCAGCATTGTTTTTATTGTTTATTTTTTGTTAGTTCTTAACTATTCTATTTTAATTACATCAACAATTAAATCTAGGGTTTCCATAAATCAAGCCTTTCTGAAAATAAATATGTAAAAAAAAAATTTAAAACCATAAATTATCGTATATATAAATGTCAAGATAATAATTGCCTAAAAAGTCTTACTTAGAAATAATGTTATTATGTTAAATGAATAAAATAAAAATAACATATAACAAGTAATTAGACTGCTGTACGTGTATATTTTCTTCTTAAAGCTAAGTTAAGATTAAGTTAAAATCTTGCAGTACAAATTTTCGGACACTACATTTTCTAGTATCATTCTATGCCAGGCGTATACAATGTAATCAGATACCAATAGCTTATGCTTCTGCCTGACGTTAATGTATTATAGGGAATGACCAAATGGAATCTCTCCCATGTACACTATGACTAAAACAAAGGGCGGGTCTGTACAGTTCCACTATTATGAAATAATTAAATTGAATCGCTTTTAGTACGGTAACAATAAAGGTTATAATTTGTTTTCGTAACTTTGTGGTCGTGTGTATATTGCGTGTTTTAGCATGATCTGGACTAACTTAGTTTTCAAAGGGTGCGCGGTTCAGGGCCACTGCGGTATTGACTGACCGCACCTTTGCATAATCGTCGGCTATGATCATACGGGTAATGAAATATCGAACAGTAGCCGCTGAGGTTTTTGTTACTTTTCCTTTGTTGATCGATACCTAGGGTTGCCACCATTTTTTCTTTTTAAATCAAAAAAATAAAGTACTTTTAGGAAATTCAGGAAAAAAATAGTACACATCTATTTTCAATCATTATTTATTTTTCCATGATTATATATTATTTGATTGATTATATACTTTTCGCTGGACAATGACAAAGGAGTTAGAGTTACTAACTATACCCCGTAAATACATGAATGAGTTTCGTTCAAAAACTCCCTGCACCCGCAGCACTGCATAGGGAATGTTTGACTAAAACAAATCACAGTTTTTAAAAAAACAGCGCGACAATTGAATTAGCGATAAAAACATAGTATTTTTCGTCCTTTATTGTTTTCCTATAATATATAGCACGATTGACTAAAATATAGTACGATACTATATTATATAGTACCGGTGGCAACCCTATCGATACCTGTTGTCCTTCTCATAACCCTAGTATCCTTCGCTTTGAGGACTATATTAACGTTAAACTTCCATAAGTCTTGACACCACTGTCGACTGTATAAAACTGCAATGTACAACGAAGACCTAGGAATTGAACCCAATGAAACAATACTCCATTCATCGCGGATTATAGCAAAATAATTTTATTATTACATTTGTATTATGGATCTCCGCAAAGTAACGTCTAATTCTATAAATTACAATACTCCAAGAAATATGATCTAGACAACATTCAAAACCTGATTCACAGAATCTTTCTTCCATACTTATATGTCCAGAATGTTCAAGTAACTTACTTCTTTTTTAATTCTACTTCTTTCATACTTATATGTCCGGAAAGAGCAAGTAATTTACTCCTTCCTTACTTATACTTCTTTCTTACTTATTAGTTTGGAAAGAGCAAGTGACCTACTCCTTCCTGATTTATACTTCTTTCTTACTAATATGTCTCCAAAGAGCAAGTTTTATTTTTTTTTAAGTTACGCTATAGCTAGTCTTTAGTAAAATAGTACTAACTCCATCTATCGTTAAGATATGAGAGTGGTTCTATTCTATTCAGCCGGATACCACACGGCGGCCATATTAATAGCGACGTTTATTTCAATAATATAAGAATACTTTTTTACATATTAGGGTAAATATTCTCGTGTATATACCATTGAAATATATGCGTTAATATACTTCAGCAATGAATACAAAATAAGGAACAAAAAATCTCATCTCCATTCCTCTCCACAGCAGTTGATTGAGTTGTTTGCAGGCACATCTGATCCGCCAATATTACGAGAAACCGATTGTTGGAAATCCTTTAATTTGGGAATTTGAATGGTGAAAAGGGCAGGTTTTATAAAATAGCGAACATGTTTGTTCTGTATATTTATTTAATTTTTTTTAAAACACGTTAATCAATTATGATTAATAATGATAAAAGCAGGAGTATTACCTCCTGCTTTTATCTCAGCATAAGTGTGGTCGGCACAACATGTTGTTACATGATTTGGCCATCTGCCTAACGTTAATTTACCTTAGTCGTATTTTATGACACTGGTAAGAAAGAGGGTGGTCTATTCTATTCAATGGGACACACACGGTAGTTCAACTTACCTTAGTCGCCTTTTACGACACCTCGGTAAGACACACAGCTTATGATAAGGAATGAGGGTCGTGTATTCTACTCAGCCGAATACCACACGACGGATCGACTTACCTTAGTCGCCTTTCACGACACCTCGGCAAGAAATGAGGATGGTCTTTTCTACTCAGCCGGATACCACACGCCAAGGTACATTTCCTTTATTACTTAACTTATTTTTACATATCACTACGCCACAGGAATGCTGGACAAAAAAAACATCTTTTTTATTTACCACACTACAGTACACGATATATTTTATAGGCGGGTATTATTCGGGTGCGTAGATTACGTGAAATATTATAGATATTGGATATTGCGTACCTACGCGTTTTACTTATTGAGATTGAAATCGAAACCCTACCGAATCCAATCAACACGTTCTATTATGTAAGTCCAATATCGTAATGAACAGAACACAATAACGTTGATAACTCAATAAACACTCCCGTATGACGTATTCTCCCTGTATTCCAGGTGAGTGAATCAATCCGCCCGGAGCGAGCTACTGGAGCGTTTACTATATTGTCGAAGGTATATGAGATAAAGGATGATTACGAATGGTTTAATTTGTAATAAATATATTTGGTTATTGCTATTTTCTCGTATAAGCTTTTAGACATAAAAATTGTATAACACATTGAATGAATGTGAATCAAGCCCATGCTGCAGTTGCTTAATATTTTTTTTTATTTCGTATACTTAGTATCTAAATTTAAGTAATTTGAGTGATGATCTACCTATTTTTAAACGCATTTTTAACGAAATAGATTGGGTTTTCTGATAAATAATATATTTGGTACCTACTTTAAAGATGATAAGTAAAGCAAAAGCGAAGTAAAGTAAAAGCTTTAAAATTTAAAGTGAATTAGACCCTTTTAGCATAAAAAACTTTAAAATAAAGTAAGTTCATTAATTAATCGACATAAAAACTTTCTCATCCTTTAAGTTAGACCTAAATGTACCTAAATGTAATTCGGTTTATTAGTTTTGAAGGTGCGAAAACGCATGTGAGACGAGATTTTTATATATAAGTCATCTCGTTCCTAGAGATTAAAGCGTCGATTATAAAAAGAAAATCTTCGAAATCCCACTAATATTATAAATGCGAAAGTTTGTGAGTATGGAGTTATGTTTGTTACTCTTTGACAGCGAATCCGCTGAACCAATATCGATGAAATTTGGCACAATTATTCCTTATACGCGGGGGTAACATATAGGCTACAGAAATCCTGTTAACTCTACAGCAATAGGATGACATTAAAAAGCGCCACCTATTATCGACCACACTACAACAGGCCACGCGAACAAAGTTGCGGGTAAACACTAGTAACTAAAGCTAGTAACTTTATGATGAATCTTCCTAATCTAAACCACTTTAAACAGCCTCAAAAACAAAAACTGTATTCTATAACCAGCGTATTAAAGTATAGGGGTTTTTAAAATCAATCAATCCACGTCTGGACGACTTTAAATCCCCATTTGGACGGACGGTCAGAGCGATCGAGGGGCCGTGAAATAAAAACGTTTTCCAAACGTTTCCATGACGTCAGTGCAGTAAAGCGGAATTAATCAATATGCCCAACGGTAGCGTTCCACTGGAGTGACACACGTCTATCGATCGATTTTGTGGTAAGCGGTTCATGAAATATTTGTCTGTCCACACTCCACAGGGTTTTATTTACTGGCGTGAGGTATTTACTTTTTACCGTAGTACTCTGTTGTAACGTTTTTATCATTGCACCTATAGGCACCGGGAGACGTCATTCTTCCATTCTATTCCATTCTTCCATTTTTCCGTCCGCGTTGTCTTTTTTATTGCGCACAGCAAGGAATGGAATTTCCTCTCGGCACCTATCTTTCCCAATTCAATAAATATGGGTGTCTTTAAAGCTAGCGTAAATAGGCATCTTCTAGGCAAGCGCGCTCCATCTTAGATTGCATTAGAGCTTACCATCAGGCATGGTTGCAGTCAAACACTCGCCTATTATGCAATAAGAAAAAACGACTTTGTCAGTTAGACAGGGAAACTTGTACATAAACTTAAAAGTTTATAAGAACAGCGTATGATTAAGAGATATTGTCAAGATAACTTATAGACATTTAACTTATCAGACTCAGTAAATACAATACAATACAGTAAAAATAAACCACCTTAATTTTTTACTGAGGTGTCGTAAAAGGCGACTAAAGTAAGTTGACTCGCCGTGCGGTATCCGACTGAGTGGAAAAGACCACCCCCATTCTTATCGAGATGTCGTAAAAGGCAACTATGGTAAGTTGACCCGCCCTGTGGTATCAGCCTTAGTAGAATAGACCACACTCATTTCTTACCGAGATGTCGTAAAAGGTGACTATGGTAAGTCGACCCAGAGTGTGGTATCCGGCTGAGTAGAATATACCACCCTCATTTCATACCGAGGTGTTTTAAAAGGCGACTAGGTTAAATTGACCCGCCGTGTGCTATCCGTAACAAGTTAGAACGTAGATACGTTAAATAGATTGTGTATCTTAGTTCTATAGTTCTATGTCTATAAGTTAGTCACAATATCGCATCACATATATATTATGCTGTTGTAAAATTTTAGCTTATATTAAAGGTACATGAAGACTGTCGTTATGATATCGCAAAAATTTCAATATCGTAAAACGTTGGAACATCGTATTTGTTGAAGAGCTTCATTTTAAAAGCAATCAAAGCGGATTGGCTTTTCCCGACAACCCAATCAAGTGATGTCCGATGGCTATAGCTAAGAACTGAATAGGATATTTTCTATTAACCACTGCGTTCGTGTTTCTATTAGTATTCTAATATCTTATAAACGTAGATTAATTATAATATATATCTAGTGGTATCTGTGACTTCGTTAGTGACAACTTGAGAGTTATAATACCCTCAATTACGCACTGTTTTCTTTCTGTTTCCGAATGAATGACGGAAATGAAAAAAAAATAGCCCGGTTTCTGATTTCATGTAGGGAGGGGGGTTTCGGGAGAGAGGAAACGTCGTTTTTTTTTTTAAATACGTTTTATCCCTATTTACAGGCATTCAAAAATTACTTAAATTGACATTGAACGGTCGTTCTAGAAAAATGAAGAAGTGGAGAGTGGGATAGGGCACGAGGATGAGGATGATGACATGGATCTAAATATACGAGAACTTTTAAATGACCATATGATTACGTTTGCAGTGAGAGAATAGAAAGTCGCTGGTATTTTTAGTAATTCGTATAATTTCCAGAAAGTTTAATATTCTACGAGTACATATATTGCTTGAAAGGAAAAAAAGGGAAGTATCACAGACAAATTAACATAACTTAGACATTAAATTACCACAGCGTATTCAACATTACGCTATATATTTAACTCACGTAGACCATAAACTAAATTAATGCAATGTTAATTATTGTAGTTTATCAAGTATGAAATGTAAATAAATGTTGTTGATGAATTTATAGTCGCAAAAGAGGCGGTTGGCGTATTGCGGCCGAACGAAATAAATGAAATTTTAATCTCCGTGCAATTTACAGATGCCATTTTTATTATAATTCGTATCTACGACTCTACAGTCTTATTAATATTTCATTAATTAAACTTGCTTGGCATTACAATAAAATTATTTATCATATATGTAAAAAAATTGTGTAAAAAAATGTAGCTGATTCAATACATATATTGTATTAAAATTGATTAAATACAAAAATAGAGCTGTGGTGTTTTAAAATTCATTATAATTTTGAGGCATGTAAAAAATATGGGTAAACTTTACTAGATTTTCTTAGTGATTGACCATATTAAAATATGTACATATTTCATTCAATAAATAAATGGCGACATTAAATTCTTGTCTTAGTTTATTTTCAATTGTGTCCATAATATTTAATATTTATTATTAATTTTATAATTTAATTTTTATTTCATTAATTTTATTTAATAATTTGGTTTCATTTAACTTGCCAGTTACTTTTATCCTGTCTTTTGCTCTATGGTATATTGCCATATTTCATACAGCTAAAATATAAAGTTCCTAGTACCTTTCTTTAAATATATATATATTTTTAGTAAAATTATTAGTTTATTAGTTTTATTATTAGTTTTTATTGTTTAGTGTTTCAAAGTTGTAATGTTTAATGTGTAAAATGGCGTATTACTATGATGTTCGACGAAACTTCTGCAATTGTGTAATATTTGGTCAATAAATTTGTTATCTGTAGCAGACGATTCCCACTTAAAAACGTTTCAGCCAATCGATTGAATCTATAATCCCCTCCAATCAAGGCTATTTCGTTTGCGCAATGTGCATTGGTATTTCACAATTTAATACATACGGGAAAATTGCACGCGTAAAAGCGTTCGGAAATTAATGCAACCTTTTTTCTCTATATTATGAATCTGTCAATTGCACACTGATTACCCAATCTATTGCATTCTAATGTGTTCACGTAATGAATGAATATCAGCTGTGATAGGCCAGCGGTAACAGCGTGTGACTCTTTCGAGAAGGGCACGGGTTTATACCCGGGCAAACACCAATGAGTTTTTCTGTTAAAACTTATATGTGTAATTGATAATTGCAATTTATCTTATTTTGTTTATTAATTGTAATTTTTGTCATTGTCATTTTTTTATTTTCTTTACTCCTGTGCATATACAAGTTGAACTATGTTTAGGTGGGCACTGGTTCTCAAAATACAGTTTATACTAGCTTGAGATAGTGATGTGAAGAAATATTAATATTTTAAAATAAAAATATCCTTTCAAAATAATCGGTTTTTAATAATCGATTATTATTTCATTAAAAATCGATTTTTAAAAAGTCGATTATTTTAGGTATCCCTTTTTCTTTTTTTCTTGTTTTTTAAGATTAGATACCTATGCATTATTGGATGAAACCAATGTAGCCAAACTACACATTTTAATCCAATTTCACAAACAGCGCATCTGATATTACTTCTTGGTAGTTGTCCACTTTAATTAGTCTTTATTGTAATTAATTATTTATATTGTAAAATACTTTTGAAACAGTCAGGAAAAATCGGTTTTTTAAAAATCGATTATTTTTAAAGGGATATAAATCGATTACTAATTAATGGATTCTTTCTACTTCAAGTTACATCCCTAGCCTGGGAGCCAGGGACACAATAATTTTACATCACATTGTTGTAAATTAAAATAAATAAATAAATATCAAGCCGGAAATCTAAATTAGAACATACGGTAGGTACCGTATCGCTAATCCCTCCAATCAATTATATTTACCTTGCTCAAATAAAGTTAAATCTATATGATTAATTTGATATAAATTAAGCCCGCCAAGCATCATTAGACTCATTACTATGATGCATCCCATTAATAAAGCCTATTGAATCGGCTCAAATCACCTAATATATTGCTGATTAAATGAGTTCCATTAATCGGGTTAATAGCTCTGCTATGAAGCATTATTTACTGAATAGGATTATCGGCGGTTTAGATGTTAAAAATGTATCAATATCCCTCTGCCCTTATCCCACTTTAAGTGGGGTCGGTACATAATGTTATAAACATGTTGTCACATGATTTGGCTGCGTATTTTACGACCGGCCGCCTGCCTGACGTCAACCTAACTTAGCCCTATTCTACGACAGCTCAGTAAGAGTCTATTCTACTCAACCGCATACCACACGGTTGGTCAACTTACCATACTTCCCTTTTACGACACCTCGGTAAGAAATAAAAGTTGTCTATTTTATTCAGTCGGATAGCACATTAATAACTACTACGGTGATTTAAAAAAATATTATTGATACTAGACTTCTGTTTAACTTCATACCGAGGTCAAAGTAGCCTATGTAACTTTTCACACAAAAAAATCACGTCGATCTGTTGAAAGAACATTTGCGATTTTTGACCAATTCACTAATCTCTTATAAGTAACAGGTCGCTTCTTTTAATCTTGTCCCATAGCTACATGAAAAATATTTCAGAAATCTGACTTTAATATCATGTAGGATATATTTATAGGACGTGAGTATGGTTTCTATGTTTCTATACATTAATTACGTGTAAATATATTTTATTAAGTTACTTAAATATAAATTCGATAAATTATCTGTAGCCGATAAAATTATAAATATAAAATTCCAATATCCAATATGAATTGTAAACAACAAAGCTCAATTCTGTTATAACTTCCGGCGTCCAAAATTAAAATGAAGTGTTCCTTTGAACCTTCTAAGCGAGAAAATATTCAGTCAACATTTGCTCGATAAATTTAATACAGACGACATAACAATGTTTTAATTTACAATAATACCGCAAAGCGAAACAAATTTTCCTCTTTTAAGGTATAAATATTTTTATTTTCAAATTTTCTTTGCTAACTACTTGAAACTACTTGAGTACGCCTTCTTATTTTATTAGCTTAAATATAGCATCCTTTTTTTCCCTTGGGAATAATGACTACTATCTGAAGGTATTTTAGTAAGTAAGATTGTGAAAAAAAGTAATAGTAAAATTAGTTTGCTTTAATTCGCCATAAAGTAAAATAGAAAATATATTTAATGCTAAACGTAGAATGGATTACCCGTTCTCATACCCGATACATGCAGGATTCGTAAAAATACATGCACAAACCTCCACCACCGCCACCACAATACACAAGCACTACACACGTTCACTATCAAAAACTCAACATTCGTTTCACACCCGCAACCGAAGCATCATCAGGAGATTGACACTACGACAAAATCGCAAAGCGATTAAGTAACATTGTGATATTTAACAAGAGGTGGCGGGTATGAACTTCTTTTAAACTTACCTCTCAGTGCTTAATTCCATACGGACAATAGTTTGTCCGTAATTAATACTTAAAATTCATCACGCGTGGAAACTCTAATAGCATATCTCTGAATAACTCCTAGGATATGTGTAACCTGCCAATTCACATTGTTGCAACATAATGGGTTTACGTCCATACCATTTCTTCAGAGATAGCAAACCATTACTTTAAACCATTTAAGTTTTTTTTAGTAAGATTTTGTAATAACATTTTAGGTACCAAGTAATTTGTGTTTATTATTTGCCTATAAAAAAGTTCAAGTCGTGTTTGTCATAGTTTGTACATAGTCATAGTATTATATACATACATATTATATGTTATCTTGTATCTTGGTATAACATATGTAACAATCACAGGTAAACCTTAATAAATAAAATAAAAAAATAAATAAAAAAATTACTTAGCTGTTAGATTTTGATTTATTTCTTTCTTTATAGTACATACATATTGTTAGAAAAAAGAAAAAAAAAAGTCACATATATAAAGTCACATATACTTATCCCTAAAAGGGATTTCTTCCGTTCAACCTTTGGGTAACAGATTGAAGAGGACAAGAAGTAAATATGTTTAGACACATTTATTTAAATGTTTTACACGTTTTTTTTTACACTAAATAGAGCTTAAAAAAAGACAGCAATCGTTTCTTTTAATTACAATAGAACATGAAAGAAAAGTAAGTAAAAAAAATTATATTCAGGAAAACCGAAAGTCTGATTGTTAATTTACCATAAGCTCCGAGCTTAAGGAAATGTCATGAAAAAAATTTTAATACCGCCCTTGGAAAGAATTCTCATAATTACACGAAAAGGTTTCGAGAGTCCTTTGTTTTCCACTCTAATTAGTTTGATTTTTTCTTTACAAATTTAGATAAAAAAGTGAACCAATTTTATTTATTAATAATTATTAATTACAATTGGGTTTAATTAATTTACAATTTTCAAAGTAAATTAAGGAGCAATAGTTTTTGGGAAAAGTTGCGATCTGTTACTATCCCACTGTTGGGTATGGGCCTGCTTTCTCCGTTTTTGGACAGAAGAATTGTAGCTAAGACCTACCACGCTGCTACAATACGGATTGGTAGGTTACACATAACCCTAGAATTCTCTAGAGATATGCAGGTTTCCTCACGATGTTTGACTTTACCGAAAGCTTTGGATAGATAGCAATTGTCAATTAGACACATAAGTTTTAATAAAAAAATATAGGAATAGTATGGTGTACTCGTAGTTTCCAATTCTCCAAAGGAAACCTATGCCCAGCTGTGGGCTAGTAACAAGCTAAATTTTTACTTTTTAATTTCAAATTCAGGTCAAAATCTAAATTTTTATTCAAACTTGTAAACAAGTGATTTTGAATCGTCAATTCTACTGCTGGTTTGGAAAGCTGTTCTTACCGAGAAGAGCCAGCAAGAAACTCGGCGGTTGCTCTTTTCAACATAATACTTTTACATTTTTTTATAGCCGTGTGGTATCCGGCTAAGTAGAATAGTACAACCCTCATTTCTTACCGAGGTGTCGTACAAGGCGACTAAGGTAAGTTGACTCACCGTGTGGTATCCGGTTAAGTGAAATAGACCACCCGCTTTCTTATCGAGGTGTCGTAAAATACGACTACGATAAGTTGACGTCAGGCAGGCGGCCGGATATAAAATACGTAGCCAAATCATGTGACAACATGTTTATAACATGTTGTGCCGACCCCACTTGTGTGACCTCACTTGAGTGGGATAAGGTCAGGAAGATGATGACTTCTATATTTTAATATCTTAATTTTTTCATACCTTCGTTTAGATATCGCAAGATATTAAAATAGAAACGTTGCAACTAACGTTGAAAATGCAAATGAGATGAGAATGTTAAGGTGGATGTGTGGTGTGACAAAACTGGATAAAATACGAAACGAGTATATAAGGGGAAGTCTGAAAGTTGCGCCCATTACAGAAAAGACGAGAAGTGCAAGATTGAGATGGTATGGACATGTAATGAGGAGGGATGAAAATCATGTGACCAAACGTGTGTTAAATTTGAAAATGGATGGATATGTGCCTAGAGGGAGGCCTAAAAAGATAAGGATTGTGTGAAGTATGATATGCATATAAAAGGAGTGGCGCCAGAGTTGACGAAAGATAGGACAGAATGGAAGAGAAAAACATGTTGTGCCGACCCCACTTAGAGTGGGATAAGGACAGGATGATATTAAAATAGAAACGTTGCAAACAAGGGACAATCGGTGGCTAATAAACTCGAATCGCTAAACAGACCGATCGATGAAAATCGTCTAGACTCTGTGAATCATGACCCCGTTCATTTCAACACGTTACACTGTTACTGGGAAATAATATCAGAAATGGCGTGTACCGAGGGGGAACGTCTCAGTCTGTCCCCCCAAAGTCAACCACTTATTTGGTGGATTACATTTTTACTCTTGTCCGAACTAAAATAAGTGTACTGTCTCTTTTAAAGAAAAAATATAAGAAAAATAGGTAAAATAATTCATCATCCTTATCCAACTCTAACCCACCCTTATCCCACTCTAAGTGGTGCACAACATGTTGGCACATGATTTGGCTACTTTTTTACGACCAGCCGCCTGTCTCAACTTACCTGAGTCGTATTTTATGACACCTCGATAAGAAAGAGGTGGTTTTAAAAAAATAGGGAAAATAATTAAGAACACGTAACATATTAAACTTTATCCAAGAGCATTGTCAGCTCATATTTATTTTCAAATGTAACATAGGTTTGGTATTCGATTGAGTAAAATATACCACCCTCATTTCTTACCGATGTATTGTTAAAGGCGACTAAGGTAAGTTGACCCACCGTGCGGTTATCCGGTTTAGTAGAATAGACCCTCATTTCTTACCGAGGTGTCGTAAAAGGCATCTAAGGTAAGTTGACCCACCGTGTAGTATCCCATTTAGTAGAATAGACCACCCTCTTTCTTACCGAGGTGTCATAAAATACGACTAAGGTAAGTTGCTAGCAGGTCGTAATATACGTAGCCAAATCATGTGACAACATATTTATAACATATTGTGCCGATCCCACTTAGAGCGGGATAAATACAAAAGGACGATAATATAACTTTTCTTAATAATATAAAGTTTCTTTTGTCTGGAACTATAAAAATAAATTTCGGAGGCAACCATTGATATCTGCAACGCAGTTTTAACTTTTGTACTATCATAGCTACCATCGTATAATTACATTTACATAAAAAAATCATTGAAATTAAAATTTCATTTCATCGTATAGCTGCAGGTGTGCAAAATTTTCAGACACAACCTATTCATATGGTATGCAATTAAGAATATTTTAACACTAATGTCGACATCTACAAAGTCGAAAGTACAACTACTAATACATAAAAAAATATAACAAATGTTAAACAAAAACAACAGAACAACCAGGGTTTTGCTATTCAAAACTTTCAAAGCGTGTGTGCATCGGATTAGTACGATCGCATATTAATCCTTTCCAATCCATTGTTCTATATTAAAATGCTATACCGAAAACTATTTGCGTGGAAAACTGAAACAATAACGTTTGTGCTGACGTAGCGATGCATTAAACCGAAATAACAAACACATGTAAACTGATATCAATAACAAAACGATAAAATGATACTAAAAGATGTTTTCAACATTAGGAGTTTTAAAGGTGCAATTAATTTTAATCTTAATGTTGTATAAATTGTTGTTTATAGTCATCGTCCTCCTGCCCTTATGCCACTGTAAGTGGACACAACATGTTATAAATATATGTTGTCACACGATTTGGCTTCGTATTTTACGACCGGTCGCCTGCCTGACGTCAACTTACATTAGTCGCCTTTTACGACATCTCGGTAAGCAGTGAGGATGGTCTATTATACTTAGTCGGACATCACACAGCAAGTCGACTTACCTTAGTCGCCTTTTACGAAACCTCGGTAAGAGGCGAGAGTGGTCTCTTCTACTCAGCCGAATACCACACGCCAAGGTACATTTTCTTTATTATTAAACTTATTTTTTACCAGATACCACTCGGCTTATATGTATATTAATGTACGTACATTGACATATATTATTATTTAGGTTAGAATAAATTAATAGACCCTAAAAGACTCGATTCCAGGCCGTTAAATAAACTAAAAAAAAAAAACTATAAAAAGATTATCAAATAATAATCTCATTTACATTTCAATAATCAAAATAACATTAGCGAGCGAGCAGCGATCCGTTCAACCGTTAATAATAATAATTGGGTACACACAACCAATAATTACTATCTCGTGATAATTATTGCCGATACGATATTGATTTATCTGTGGTTAGCATTACAATGCACTCCATATTTATCAAAAAAAACGTAATTTAAACTCAATGCTGAATTGAACGCCCTAATAAATCATAATCGACGGATATATAAAAGATTTTCGTTGCTCAAAATAGAGCCATACGAGATATCTATAATATGAAGGCGAGTCCCTTCGCGAAAAGTTTGAAGAAATAGTTATACTTACTGTACTATCACAATATATCTATAGTAATATTCAATTCGTGCAGAAAAATATCCATATGTATGACACGAAATTTCATAGACATCGCACGTAATTATCTAAGCAAAGCATGGGTTAAAAACCTTACTTCCGAATTTACTAAAGTTATAATAGAATTATTTTGCTGTAATCCGCGTTTGTTAAGAGAATATATGTCATGCTAAGTGTATGAAGCAGGCAACATTCACATACCTACATGCAGAACAAGTCACCACACATATCACAAAACGCCGCCAACGCCAACTCTCCACACAAGCACTACACACACTCATTTACCACAATCTCCACGATCGTTTCGCCCCGAAACCAAAGCTACATCAGGAGGATAGGCTCCACGAACAAAATCGCAATGCATTGCGATAGGTTCTACGAATATACTCGCAATGCATTGCGATAGACTCTACGAACAAAATCGCAATTAATTGCGATAGGCTCCACGAACAAAATAGCAATGCATTGCGATAGGTTCCACGAACAAAATCGCAATGCATTGCGATAGGCTCCACGAACAAAATAGCAATGCATTGCGATAGGCTCCTCGAACAAAATCGCAATACAATACCGCTGTACTACAGAATTCCGCAAAGTAACGCCTGCGTCTATAAATCAAATTTACTAATGAAAAATATGAACAGGAGCACTAAAAATTATATCGTATTTTAAGCGACTTAAAATAGCTAGCAGGGCGGTAATTACATTTCATACATGGCATGATAGCGTAATGCGATTAGCCGCGCTCGCCTTATAATGGCGATACATTGCCAGTGTAATGAGCAGAGTGCCTCCGTTGCTTTAAATTAATTGCGAAATGGACAGGGAAATATTGCCGTTCCCGTCTACAGGAATAAGCTTAGTCGGCGCTTTTAAAATGAAGGAATTTATTTGCAGTTTACCTTATTTAATTACGATACTTTTTTATGCGCATTCTTTATGTTTCACGCATTCTTTCTTGTACTTTATAGAAAAAACGCAATTAACAAAAGATATTCCATTGTGAGGCCAAAGAATTTCTTTTCAGTAGGATTGACAAAATTGAGTTTTTTTCCGAATAGTCGATACGTTGTTAGCCTAAGCGTCACCAACCGGGAATAAATCAACATTTTCACAGTAAGTAGCGGCGTGTTACTATCCCACTGCTGAGAATAGGCTCTTCTCTCCGTTTTTGGAGAGAAGGATTGGAGCTAAATCCTACCACGCTGCTCCAATGCGGATTGGTAGGTAACATATATCTCCAGAATTCTGTAGAGATATGCAGGTTTCCTCACGATGTTTTCCTTCAACGAAAAGCGTGTGATAAATTGAAATTATCAATTAGACACCTAAGTTTTAACAGAAAAACTCATTGGTGTCTGCCCGGGTTTGAACCCGCGACCTTTTCGAAAGAGTCGAACGGTGTTACCGCTCGGCCATCACAGCTTAATATTTTTATAAGTACTCTTATTTGTTTCATCCTTGATATAGAGGAGAAAGAAGAATCATTAAATTGAGTTTCAAATGCACATGCATATAGGAATACAAGGAATAATTTAAAAATGTGTATTAATTAGTACTTTGTGCACCTTAATTAATATGTCTAGTTTCTAGTGTTTAGTTTAACTTCAATTAAGTAGCCTGTAAGAGATTACTATTAGTGATAAGGCCGCCTTTGCAATACTTACTGGTTAATTTTAACTTACATGTTTCTATTTTATTATGTGCAATAAAGTATTTATTATCAGCTTCCCCTACGTTTAATTCGTGTAGTATGAAAACTTAAAAGTTATAATTGGATTGTGTGAACTTTTTGATATACATATAACAACCAGTTCATAGTCAACCGATTCTATTCTAAATTATGGTAACACAGTCATGAATAGGTATCTCTATAATTAAACTGAGGCAACAGTTAATTGCCTTGTTGTGCTAAACTGAATGGAGTGCAGTTAGTTAACCCTAAATACTGATTCAAACACTAGACCTCATTCTCCGTATAAATCCTCTACCATATGCTTGTATACGCTTGTATACACCCCACCCCATATATACAAAGGAAATTGAGTGTAGCATACATAATATACACAGAAGATTCAGTGTACTTATATAAGTTATAGAGGACATTTAGTGTAAATTAACTCCAGGCATTCTCCAATAAGTTTATCTAATAAACTTTATAATAATAATAAACTTTTATTTATTTTATAAAAGTAGGCGTTACTTTGCGGAGATCCATAAAACAAAAGTAATAATAAAATTATTTTGCTATAGTCCGTAATGTAGAGTGGACAATTTTTTTTCATACCTGATACATGCAGGTTTCGTGCAAACTCATGCACAAACCTTCACCATCGCCACCACAATACACAAACATTTCATACGTTCACTATCACAAACTCAAACTCGTTTCGCCCCGCAACCGAAGCATCATCAGGATCTATTTTACTTCATCACGGATTATGGCAAAATTTTATTTGACATAAAGCCTATAACATCCAATCCTTAACTTATAAAAATTTCTAAAATTCGGCTTACATAACATTATGCTTACAAATAGTGATCCTGACTTTCAAGCTAGGATAAACCTGTGTTTAGAAAGTTAATGGTTTAGTTCGTAAATTAAAACAATGGGAACGGAATTCTTTATAAATTTAGACATTCGAAGTAAGACTTACACGCTGTATGATTGTAAAATATGTATGTATGGAAAAGTTGTGTACGTGTGCGTTTTTCTATGTATTTGTGTGTCAATATGAGTGTATGTGTGAACGAGAGAAGGTCTTAGTTTATATACAGTACCTGAGTGACCGACCTTTGCTCGGTAATTTTTAAAACGATGTAAAAACAATAAAATTAAAAATAAATCGAAAAGAAAAATTAAAAATAATAGGGCAGGTGGGGCTCGATCCTATTCGACCCTAGTATTTTCACCTCTCTAGATCGCCCGTTCCCCAAATGAACTACCATGACTTTACGTCTGACAGCGAAAATTGTGCTTGTATTCAACGTAAATATAAAAAAAAATTTAGAGCCCGAAATCAGGGATAAAAATAAAACTTATCTAGATCGATTTTTCTTTTCTTCTTGTAAATCGTTGGAGCCGTGTCCGTGTCATTTTTAACGCGCTAAGAGAAACTCGTGACTAATGGTAGTCTTCATACAGAAAAGAGGAGGCCTTTTGCCTTTAGGATAGTTTTTAGTTAAGGCTTTTAGTATTAAATCCAATGAATCACTAAGTCTTTATAGTTAGTGTAAATAAATATATATGGGACACTTACACACACGGTCGTCCGTCCTCAAAGTAAGTAACTTAATACTTGTTTTACGGTAGACAGAAAACTGGTGAATATACTTATTTTCTTTTTAAATACATACTTAAATACAAATATACACCCAGGGTCAAAGGCCAACAAATTCATTTACAGAAAATGTTGGCCCTTAGCGGGAATCGAATCCACAACCCGTGGAGCTGAAGGCAGGGTTACTGCCCACTGCGCCAACAGGCCAGTATTTTGGACACAGTGATTGATTCGATTTAGATTGTCGGATACGGTAGTAAAATACAAGCGCAATGCGGCTATTGCTGACCTCCGAACTTATTTACATTGTATTACTCGTAGATTGCGGATCGCATAGGGGGTTATACAATCGCTTTTAATCTTATTTTGGCTTCTCCATGTTCAGGGGAAGCCAAATTGCTTTACAATGTAGATGATGTTGGTAAAGGTCGTAGAAAGTAAAGTTAGTTTGTAGCTACTATGGGGATGGCTTTCCACATGCATAGATCGTCTAAAATTAAGATTAAAAAAATCAGAATATAAGATCACTTCAACACCTTCCCCACTTGCATCTATTTTGTACGGTCTACGCCACAAACAATAATTCATTAGGGCAACTAAAAATAGTTATTTTGAAGAAAACTGCGCTTGTTTATTTTTCGCTTGCTTTTAGGCTATAAAATAATTATAATCAAAACAGTGGTATTTTTTGTTGACATTAAAAATACGAATTTAAAACACCTTAAAGTTGCATTTTTGAATGATTTTACAGACGTCAAGGAAAGAAAATAAAATTAAAGAAAATGTTTTTTTTCTACGCGATCTTTGTCCTTGTTACCAATTCAAATATGTCGAATGAATATTAATTTCTACATATAAGGCGGGACGGGAATAAATGTGTGTACTCGAAGATTAAACATGAGGCTGGAACGTGATTGTAAATGTTGGCAGATTAAAAATTCCCCTAGTATTGAGTGCGAGGACGTGTGAACCGTGCCAATTCTTCGAAGTTGGATAATTACAAGTACCTGCATTGCAGTTTATGTTTTATATAACAATCCACCATGATGGTACATGTGAAATCTTAGTCTTAGTTCCAATACTCCCATAATTAGTTCTCCCATATTTTAGTTCAGTCACAGATTTTACATTTTTCTAGGTCCTTATCTCTATAATAAATTACATAAAATCCTGTCCTTATATAGTGTAAATAGATTTAAATACAAATGAAATTTGGATATTTGGTTCCTACATAAATCCTATGCTGTTACGGAAGGTCTACTAGAAGTGGTCGTATAAGTAATTAACATACACTTACACACCCACTCACACACACACGCACGCACGCGCACGCACACACACGGGCGTGGAGCAATTTCTCTCTCTCTTGCGTACTCACACGCAAACTTTAAGCACATGCATGTATTAATCTTTTATTTCATTCATCACATATAACACGCAGCATATGTTGTTAATTTGCTCTGTGTATTTTAATTTAGTGTTAATTGTAGCACATTCGAGGGGTGGAGACCTGGTGAGCTGTAATACGGGTTTTCTACCTACCATAGACACCAGCAATCCACGGCCATAATTTCTTGTATAATTATTTAAATTGCTTAAGTTTTTATTGTGTTGTGGTGTGAACTAAAGTTTTTTTTAATTATTTATTTATTTAGTTCCATAGTCCATAGAGTAAATCATGTGACTAATGAGTGTTAAGATGAATTTTGAATTAGTCGTTAATCCCCAAAGTAAGTAACTCAATACTTATGTTATGGATGACAAACAACTGGTATATAAATACTTACATAATTTTAAATACATATATACACCCATACTCGAGGAACCAAAAAAATTGTTGTTAGAAAATCCTAGCCTTTGGCGGGAATATAACATGTTACCCGCGGAGCTAAAGGCTGGGTCTCATAAGTGACTTAGGCCTAAAAATTGATGATTGGATTGTTTGAAACATGGCATATATATAACGAGTAGCGCCAGAGTCAATGAATGATAGGAGAGAATAGAAAAAAACCTAATGTGCCAACCAAACTTAGAATGGGATAAGTGCAAAAGAATGATGAGAGGCCATATTTCTTTTATTTTTTTTTAACTCATTATGATAACCAACAAGAATTGATACTATACTTACATTATAATTAATACTATAAAATATTCTACAACCTATTTAATTAAATGTAGTCTTAATTATAGGTTACCACGGCATGTAATAGGGACGCGTACATTATTGAATATACTACAAAATTTTATTATATGTATTGTTGGTATTTTACATATATATCTTTTATCAATATAAAAGATATATATGTAAAATAACAATATTGTAAACTTAATTTTTTTATTTTTATTTAATTATATTATGTCTGAAAGTATGGATGCTATAGCTAAATTTTCTGCAAATAATACATTTGATTTATCAAAAGAATTATTTGTAAATAATTGTAGCGACGTTGTATTCTGTTCAAGGTGGCCCAAGTTGCTTTTTGTCGAGCTTTCTTATTCTGTTTATTGAAGCTGATCAAACGTGTAACAATATTATGTTCTATTTGAACAACTAAATCGTACTTAAGCACTGCAATATCAGAAAAGATACTTAAGTTCACTCGGCCCTCGCTAAATGTCACTCTTGGAATAATTTCCATTTCAAAGTTCCCGGACTTGGTCTATTTCCATTTTATGGGATTAAATACTTTGATAATGGAATGCCTAATAATTTGAATATTATCTCGATGACTTTTATTACTCGGAATATTTGATTTGGAAGATTATTAATACACGCTAACTCTTCGTAGCATTTATAACGAATAAATTTAAAATTCAGTGGTAATATACAAGTATAAATTATTAAAGTAAAAGTTAGTAAGACGTGTAAGTTAAATTATGTATAGAGTGCTCCTAATTATTGTTTTATGAATTTTATTTTAGTATGCACCTGGTAAAGACTTGCAGTTTAGGATAGAGAGGGGATATAGAGACTTTTTTGCTCCAATGCAAATAAACAGCTTAAATATATGAAGAAAATGTAGAGAATTTAAAATTAAATAGCATTTAATGTACAAATAAATAAGGCACATATGTTTTGTTTGCACACATCTCATCTTGTCTCTAGGGACATATTGGTCATTACGTTTTCCTCTACTGTAAAGCGTGTGATAAAGTTTTGAAGTAGCAAACTCTTGGTCATAACACTAAGACAGTATGATTATATATTAAATAGCTTAAACTGTATTGATACTGGCGTTTTCGGCGTCGTCGCCCGCGTTTGGTGTCTCCCAAAGTTTTCGGAGACTATACTATTAACTTAAACCGTGCTCAAGAATTGCACTATATAAAAATCCGTTCAGTAAATTTCGGAAAATCGATCACATACAGACAGACAGCTTTTCTGCCGTGTGGTGTCCGGTGGATTAGACCGCACTCATTTCCTATCAAGGTTTCGTAAAAAGCGACTAAGGTAAGTTGACCCGCCATGTGGATCCGGCTGAATAGAATAGAGCACCATCTTTATAACTGAGGTTTGTAAAAGACTTAGGTAAGTTGACGTCAGGCAGGCGGCCGGTCATAAAATACTTATTCGAATCATGTGACAAACATGTTTTTAACATGTTGTGCTGACCTCAGCTAGAGTAGGATAAGGGCAGGAGGATCACAGACAGACAGCTTTTTCGTCCTTTGTTATATATTATTGTAGACAGCAACATTTTTAAACAGTTTTTAATTTATTGTTGCTATCAATACTTCGTCATTCCCTTTCATCCAGGAGTATAAAAGTGGTCAGGTCAAGAACAGAGGCCATTTTTACGATCGGTTCTTACTCACGTTCTCATTTTATAAATCCTACATTGGATCCTAGCATATATTGTATATATGTATGTAATATATACATATGTACAATATAGCCTGCGATTATTTCAACAGCTATTTTAAATTTGATGTTTCAATTACTAATAATAGTACAAACCATGAATGCTAAACGATTCAGCATTCAATGCAATTTAAATTATAATCAAGCCAGATAAGGCTTGGCTTTTTACTTTTATTTACTTGGCTTTATTATGTTCATCGCCCGCCTGCTTCGCGTCCATTCAACATATAAATTGCCAATTTCCGTCTCTACGCTGCATCGGCATTCGATTTTCTAGATATACCTAACATGCATATACGATTTCCATCTTTGGCCTGGGAGACGAATAATATTAATGGCGGCATGACCTAGTTATGATACTTATATTAGAGGTTGTTGCTGTTATAGAAAAATGAGACTCAGTATATAGAAATCCTTTAAAAGAATTTAACGGGTATTCATCGGTTTAAACGGTATAAGATTTTATACCTTTTTTTTTTTACGAAGAAAGGCTAGCGCCTGGCTGCGATCTCGCCTAACGGTAAGCGAAGGATGCAGCCTAAGATGGACTGCGCTTGCAACTATAGTGCCTATTCACTCTTTTTTTGAAACTTTGTGGATCGTAAGAGTCCGGAAAGATAGATGCAGGGAGGGAATTCCACATTTTGGCCGTGCGCATTAGAAATGATGAGCCAAAGCGTTTAGTGCGTAATTTGGGGATATTAATTGTGTAGCGATGGAGCCCCTCGTGGCGTCTGCTTGTCCGGTAGTAAAATGGTGATGGAGGGATCAGATTAAACAAATCTGTGGCACACTTTCCGAAATATAATCTGTAAAAAACAGAAAGTGATGCAACTGTACGCCTGTGTATCTACCGTCAAAATCATATGGATTTAGTTTTATTTCTGCATTTTGGATTAAGTAAATATTTTGCTAAAATCAAGCTTGACGGATAATAGAAATTCGCGTAGTTCTTATTTGTTGTGTTAATTAATGTTAGGAGAAAAGATATTACGAGAAATTTGTAAGTTTTGCGATTGAAAATGTAAGAAAAATTTCTTAATTAAATAGTTAAAACAGAACCATATCTGTCGGGTTTAATATTAAAATGATCCCATCCTCCTCCAGCCCTTATCCCACTCTGTGTGTGATCGGCACAACATGTCATAAACATGTTGTCCGACCGGCCTAACGTCAACTTACTTTACTGGTATAAATTACGACACCTCGGTAAGTAAGAGGGTGGTCTATTGTACTCAAAAAAATACTTACTAAAAAATACAACTTACTTAAGTCGCCTTTTAATACACCTCGGTAAGAAATGAGAGTGGTGTATTCTACTCAGTCGGATATGACAACCTAGTAAAATGCACCCGAGAGACCAAAATACATTCATAAAATCCGTTTTATATTCTAAAACGATTTATGTGCTGATTTTATGATAAATAGCGCAGAGTTAGTACATTTTAAAATCGATCTCTACAAGCCGCAAGCGGAATACGGATTTGAAAATACGAGTTGAAATTTGAGTATTTATTAAAATTATGGAATGGTTATCTGAATGTTTGAAATTGGTATTCGTAAACGGACAAAATTATGAAGGAATATTGTGTAAATATTAATTAACTTTACTGTAAACGCGTCTGATAATTTTAAATTTTGGGTTCTATAATGTTTTGTTACCGTTATACTGTTTGTCTGGTAAAACTTTATTAGAATAGACTTTATTATGATTTTTAGTGATTATATATATTTTTTAATAAAAATATATTAAATTAAGTAATCAAATTGTGATAGCCCAATAGTGAGACCGTCTTTCGAGGAGGTCATGGGTACAAACTCAGGGCACTAATGAGTTTTTCTAACAAAACTTATGTGTCCAATTCATTAGTACAATTTATCATAGGTACGCTTTTCGGTGAAGGTAAACATTGTGAGGAAGTTTGCATATCTCTAGATAATTCTGGAGATATGTATAACCTACCGTCGCATCCGCATTCGATTAGCGTATTGGCCTATGCCCAGCCGTGGGATAGTAACAGACTTCTGTACTAACTTCAAGTACTTCCAGTAGCATAAACTTGTATAAAGATAATTGTACTAAATACATATTGTATTGTATAAATAATTTATACGGAAAACACCGAAATTGAAAATTGTAATGCGCGTTTTGTGTATCTTACATATCGTAGAATTAACCTTAGGGATTCGGGTACCCCTATAAAAATGTTCAAATCGAAACGTCGTTCACCCTTGTTCCTTTTTTGCCCCCTCCCATAGGGTGGGGATTAGGGTTGCGCGCGCAAACAAAATCAATACGGTTAATGTCACGCACAAATATAAGGCACGGGTAGGGATGTTAACGACAAGCTATCGATAATAGTTTTAGAGGACATTAATATCGATAAATTAATTTCAATAAAAAAATTAGATTCATGTTCAACCTTCAGATTAGTTATTAAATCACAGATGATATAAAATTCAAAACGGAAATAACGTAGGATTTGAATAACTGATTATTTTTACTTGACAATAATATAAGATTTTATACTCTTAAAGTAACGAGCTGTTACTATCACACTGCTGGGTACAGGCAGTTTTAGAGAATTGGAGCTAATACCTACCACGCTGCTCCAATGCGGATTGGTAGGTTGCACATATCCCCAGAATTATCTAGAGAGTAGGTTTCTTCACGATGTTTTCCTTCATCAAAAAGCCAGTGAATAATTGCATTTATCAATTAAACCTAAGTTGTAACATAAAAACCCATCGGTGCCTGCCCGGGGTTTGAATCCGTAACCCCTCGAAAGAGTCTCGCTAGTCTAACACAGTAATTTTATACTTTATGCTCTTACTTAGTCATAAATATATCGTTTAAAAGAAAAAAAATGGAGCTATGTATTGGGTTAATAAATAGGATAAAACAATTCCGATTTTCCTTCGGGAACAATAAAACACAGTTAGGTTGACTCCAACAAATTCGTGTACAGTTTTATGTAACATTCGTGCCACAGATTCATATATTTTAAAATTAATCTCATCCTAAAATATAAATACAAGTAAATTGTGAGGTTATTTTACCGTCTTCTTAGCTTTAATATTGTTGTGCTGTTACAATAATTGGAAACTTTACTATACTGTACTGTATTGTATAAGTGTGTTCTACACTCAGAAATATATATAAAATAAAAAAGATATGTTTACTGAGGCGGACTTATCCACAATAAGGTATCAGATGATTAGTTTAAGTGTCATTAATGTTATTACCAAAAGTTGTTAGCAAGGTATGATTGTTTTCCAAATATTAGCTAGTTAAGTGCGTTCGCCACTCTAAGTGGGGTCGGCACAACATGTTACAAACTTGTTGTCATAGTTTGGTCTATTCTACTCAGCCGGATACCACACGGCGGGTCGACTTACCTTAGTCGCCTTTTACGACACCTCGGTAAGAAATAAGGGTGGTACTATTCCATTCAGCCGGATATCACACTGCGTGTATACAATACAGATTAAATCTCTAAAAATTGTGCGTTATACTCGTTGGGAAAGCATAAAAAATTATCTGTCCCTATAAAAAAATACACGTTACCTACAGGCCTATAACGGCTTGTGTATTCTAAAATCCAATTACGCGCGCATCTGTCGGTTGGCAATTTAAGTTCAATGTTGCTAATAGTTTTGTAATAGCTGCTGTGATTTAATTATCGACAATTACCCGGCGCTCGGCGCGGCACTCGCTATACGTCCTACATGATTTATTAATAAGGTGCTAAGATTTGCAAATTCGGGGTCCAAAGCCATTTGAATTCGTAATCAAAACATTTTGAATAGAACTGTTTATGTGACGGTGTTGAAGTTTTAAAATCTTTTATATTTACTTTAATATGAATTGGTGGAAAATTATCGACTTATAATAATGAAAATGCATATTTTTTGTTAGCACATATGTAACTCTGTAACATGTAACTCTTTTGCTGTGTAATATTTTTTTTTCTATTTCATTCAAATAATAATATTGTTGATTTAATTATGATTTTTTACTTATTTATAATTATATATGTTAGATATAACACAGATACAAGAGAGAACACAGAGGAGGCTCCTTGGTGTATGTTATTCGCCGATGACATTGTACTCGTCGGAGAAAATGCAACTGAGGTCCAAAGCAGATTGGCGAAATGGCACAACCAGTTGGAGAAAGTCGGTTTAAAAATCAGTCGTACTAAAACTGAACATATGTACTACGACTTTAGTGGGACCTCCAATTTCTCCCCGATCGTTTTGGATGGGAACATTTTGCCAGTCTGCTCTGATTTTCGGTACCTTGGTTCGCTTTTTCAAAACGACGGTGAAATAGATCGAGATGTGGGTAAAAGAATGAATTCAGGCTGGATGAAGTGGCGGCAGGTCTCATGCACAATATGTGACCGTCGAATGCCCCTTAAAGTTAAGGGAAAAATTTATAAAGCAGTCATAAGACCTGTCGTATTGTATGGATCAGAATGTTGGGCAATGAAAAGGAGGCATGAAAGAAGAGTACATGCAAATGAGATGAGAATGGTAAGGTGGATGTGTGGTGTGACAAAACTGGATAAAATACGAAACGAGTATATCAGGGGAAGTCTGAAAGTTGCGCCCATTATAGAAAAGTCGAGAAGTGCAAGATTGAGATGGTATGGACATGTAATGAGGAGGGACGAAAATCATGTGACCAAACGTGTGTTAAATTTAAATGTGGATGGATATGTGCCTAGAGGGAGGCCTAAAAAGAGATGGTTGGATTGTGTGAAGTATGATATGCATATAAAAGGAGTGGCGCCAGACGAAAGATAGGACAGAATGAAAGAGAAAAACATGTTGTGCCGACCCCACTTAGAGTGGGATAAGAACAGGATGATATATATATAGATATAACACAGATCACTAAATGTGCCGAGGCTACGGATATACCCAACCAACATTAACAACTTACTTTAACTTACTTACTTAATTCTATGATACTTATTATTCAATCATCTATAAACTTTTCTAAACAAAAAAACCATATAACACGACATATGCTTTTGTGCATCACTTATCTTCAGAAGTCAATGTTTAGAACCAGACTGACTTCTAAATTGCACAAGCAAAAATATTTAAAAGAATTATTCAATTCACTCATAAACTTCACTTCCACTATTAAAAAAGTACATAAATCAAATTTGACTGTTTTATTATCCGACAAAAATAAAACATAACACAAAATTTAAAAAAATATTAAATATAACGATATGTAGTACTAAAAATATTCTATATATTTTTATATATGATATGTAAGCCAAGGCCAAATAAATAAAAATAAGTCGGAGCAATATAAAAAAATATTTTTTCAAGCCATTTTAATTATAGGTAGTTATTGCCTGAAAATAACGAAAAGCAAGTCCTCACGCCATCTTGGTTAATAAAGTATTTTATAATTTCACTCACGTCCGAGCACGAAGCTCTTGGAATTAATAGGTTCTAATGGGACCGCACCAAATAACCACAGCGTTTTGAATAATAATGGAATATTGTTAAATCTGTACTACATGGGAAAAATAAAAAAGGTATAGTATAACTTTTGGGTATAAAAGTAAAGTAGCGGCCTGTTACTAACCCACTGCTGGGCATAGACCTCCTCTCTCCGTTTTGGAGAGAAGGGTTGAAGCTAAAACCTACCACGCTGCTCCAATGTGGATTGGTAGGTTACACATATGCCTAGGATTCTCTGGAGATATGAAGGTTTTCTCATGATGTTTTTCTTCACCGAAAAGCGTGTGATAAATTGCAATTATCAATTAGACACATAATTTTTAAATAGAAAAATTCATTCGTGTTTGAACCTGCAACTCCCACGGAAAGAGTCACGGTGGCACCGCTGGGCTATTACAGCTTTTGGATATACTTTTTATTTTTTTAGGATATAAACTTTAAAAAATTAAATAAAAGTAATTGGGCAGGTGGGGCTCGATCCTAAGTATTTTCATTTCTCCCGTTCCGCCCGTTCTTCATATGAGCTACCATGACTTTACAATTGACAGTAAAAATTGTTTTTTCTATTCAATGTTAAGTTTAGCATTTTTTCAATGCCCAAAAATAGGGATAAAACGACAATATTTCTTAAATGAAGCCTAGCTATATGGATTTTTCTTCCCCGAAACCTTCTACATACTAAGTTTCATGAAGTTAAGTTTTAGCCGTTTCTGAAATTCAGAAAAAAATATGTATATATAAGATTAACTTACTTAAATATGAAAGATATATGGTATTGAATTTATGCATTTATGTAAATATGGGTAGAGAAAAAGACTAGAAGTGCAATATTAAGTTGGTTTGGACATATAATGAGGAGGGATGAAAATAATGTGACCAAATTAGGGAATGTGGATGTGGACCTCTTCAATATAATTTAAACAAAAACCGTAAGGGACTATTGATCTAAACCTTCCGGAAGATTTGGACTTTCTTTTAGCAAAAACCGTACAAAAATCCGTTCAGCAATTTTTGAGCAAATCGATCACATACAGACAGCTTTTGGGGACTTAGTTTTATAATTATATACTAATATCTATCTATATATAAAAGAGAAATAGATAAACGCACCCTTTACTACGCGTTTTCATCATTTATTAAATTTTGCGTTCGTTATCTTCCATGAAAATGTAATTTCATTAAATCAATTGACAATAAATACAGATTGTTTTACTCTGGAATTCCCTTTCTCTGAAATGATAAGTTTAATTGGTTTTCGGAGATTGATCACAGTTAGATAACTTCGGACAAATGTTTCAATTTTAAGGCGGCCGTCGTTTTTGACTGTCAAAGTGAGAGCCAACAATAATTAGTTTTATATAATCAATAATAATTTATACTTTAAAACTTTTATGATAGATTTGCTTACCGTTATTATACCTTATGTATCTGTTGTAATAAATACGAGTATACGTGCGAGTCTAAGATTGGAATTAATATTTGCATAGTTATTTGTAGATTTATTGTTCAAGTTACAGATTCGATACAAATTAATGATAATACTATTAAGGTAATATCGGAAGATTTCAAGATGGCTAAAAGATTAATGTATGATAATTGAAGCGGACATTACTTGAAGCAATACGAGTGTTATTTTTGATTGAACGCGGTCAAAATGTGATTAAATACAAATTATTTATTCTAAAATACTAAGAAAATTAAAAAAATGCACATATAGTCTAAGATTTTTGGAATAAAGTTTCATAATCGAGTCTTTATTCAAGACTATCGAGATTTGAGTATATTAGCATCAATCTGCTTGTATTTCGCTGACCAGTTCTATAATCTTAAAATTTAAAAGGTCATTTGTAAAACTTTACTACTTAAGGTGTGGTGTTTTAAATTTAAAATATATTTATTAGGTATTACATTTCGTCTGCAAATGTTTTGTCACACGGTGGAACTGCTAGAAGTATTTGAAATCTGTATAAACGAAAACGTTCTTTAAAAAGTATCTCGGAAATGGCTGTCCACGGCACATTTGACTCTGATACATAAATTGTATTATCGGTAGCCATAAAGAGCATGTCGAATGCATAATGTATCGACTATGACAGTTTATTTCCTGCGTTCCTGAAAAATATAGGGAAATGCATTGGAAACGTAGCTACGAGATGTTACTGCCATCTCAGGTACCATTTAAAATATTTCCACTGGTTAAAAGTTGGAAACCGTGTCATTTATTCGACGTAGACATTTGTAAGTTGGAATACTTTAGAAGTATTACGAAAACTTTTAACAAGGTGCAATCTTGGAGAGAATTTAAAATATAACGGAAACATGTAAAAAAATATTTTACCGACAAATATTTTAATGTTGGTAATATTTTATAAGAAACATTTACTTGAATAGATCGAGCACTGATTGTCAGGGATAGAGTCGAAACTGCAAGCAATGTGATAGAAAAAATCGTGCTATTATACTTTACAGCTACATTGTAGAGCTTCTTCCAGATGGCTTTAAGAATTGTAACCTGCTTGTACTTGTTGCCCCTACACTTCTTGGTTCTGTCGATCGATGAATACTAGAATAACTATTCCTGTCAGATGACAGAGATACTGACTGATTATTATCGGCGCGATTATATATCATAATGGTGGGTCCAAGCTCACAACAAAAAAAGACTTGGTTTTTAAAGTATGCTGAAGGTTTCAAATGAAATGATATATCATTCTCAATCCACAATAGTTGTTGTAAATTATAACGCTAATTACGTTAGCAGCAGCGAGAGGTTTGAAGAAAAACCTCTTAAATTTGAATTCAATATATATTTTTCTTTTTCCATTGTCCTTCGGGGATAGACCCCTGCGTCTAAGATAAAAAGCAAGTACAATTTAATTAAAACTTCAAAGAGAAATAAAGCGGTGGTGCACACAAATTTCATTACATCGAACTTGCCAACAACTTGTTCCGAATAGAGTTTCCAAAAGTTTTGATTATTGCGGACAAGCAATACTCACGTGAGTCTGTGGAGCCTAAATTTGATTTTTAACCGGCTACTTAGTTACTTAATAGACCATAGATATATATGGTATATTAAGTAACTTAAATATACTTCTATAGAACATACATATTTTGGATAGTCAACATCACTTCATCAATGTGTATTGTTAGTTAGTATCCATATATCCATATGTTTATAGGTTATAGAGACATGTTATCGTCGACTATACGGTAGTATTTTTATAGATCTATGATTTTCTAGTACATTACTTTAGTATATCTTTGCTGGTTTAGGTGGTATACGAGAGTAAAGCTCCCAGCAAGTAAGTCTTTTACAACCGCGGCATATCGCGCACAAAAATCAGTTCAATAGATTTTGAAGAAATCGATCACATATAGGTTTTGGAGACTTTGTTTTATAATGGGTATAGATAATTTATTACCTGAAACTTTTTTTGCATAAACGACTCGTTTCTAAGCAATAATACTCTGTTAATTGAAATATTATTTAATAACTGCGATATGATTATAACGCGACTAGTAATATCCCGCAGTTTCATCCGTGTACATACCGATCTGTGCAAAATCTACTAAGTCGGACTAAAGTTTAGTTTTATTTTTCTCAACATAAAAGTATTATTTCTTATTTAATTACACTAACATTCACAATCTAATGAATATACAGATTTTTATGACAAATTTTTTACACCTTATTACATTCTTATTAGGGATCCCTATTTTTTTAATGTTATATAGCCTATGTTGTTAAAGATACAGCTTTCCAATGGTGACAGAATTTTTGAAATCGGTCCAGTAGCTTTTGTGTGAAAACATTACCAACATACATACAAATTTTGCCGCTTTATATATATATTTTTTTTGGGACACTTACACAAACGGTCGTCGGTTCCCAAAGTGAGTAACTTAATACTTGTGTTATGTGTGATAGACAACTGGTGAATATATACTTATATATTTTTAAATACATAAATACATATATACACCCAGGCTCAAAACCAACAAATTCATTTAAAGAAAATGTTGGCCCTCGGTGGGAATCGAACCCGTGACCCACGGAGCTGAAGGCAGGGCATTACTACCCACTGCGCCAACGGGCCAGTCAAGTATTAGTATAGATGTATCGCTAATATTCATGTCCTGTTTTTTGGGTTATTCTGTCTGGCCGCCCTCTTGGTAAGTTATAAACACTTAGAGGGCTTCCAACTCACACGACGCACACGTAATATAACATTGAATCGATAACATACTTCGCCGCTAGGCGCCTTCTTGTTTCGCTAACGTTACTTACTGTATTATGGTTATGTTATTTTTTCTTCAGTCAATTTCGTATAAAATTTATAATTTATTTATTAATTTTATTTTTGGGCAAAAAAGAATGGTTCTATTACTATATAAATATTTAAATATAAACACATCATTATCGTACAGTATCATACATCGTAAAGTTTCCACTAAAAATTGTTACACAAATATTAGTAAGTTAAGAGCTTAAATATTTAATGTTCTTATACTGTATTTTTCTTATTTTATTTTTGAAAGAAAATATATTATCCTTGAATATATCAATGTCGTAAAGTAGATCACTATAAGCCTTACTAGAATAGTAGTAATAGTACAGTATTTCCAGCATATTTAGTTTTAGAGAAATGTACATGGAATAGTTTAGTCATTCGCGAGCCTGATCGAGGACATCGTAATAATAATGCTGATTTTAACTCTAAACGGCTATTTTATGTGGTAGACAGTGTTTATATACGAATATGCTCAAGGCTGGAAAGAGAAAAGTTTGTTTAACTGTTTTTGAACATCGGTATATGGTTTTATATTATAATTTCGCAATTAGTTTTAGATTTTACACAAGTTCAAAGTACACATACCACTGTAATTCATTGTGAACATCATCTATCCACAATAGCAATATAAATAAATTACGTTATAAAACTTTTTCTATTGGACCAAATTATAAACTTTAAGCCTTCTTGAATAAAATTTATATATAAAAAATTTAATACATATCAGTGCCACCATTAAGAAAGAGTTAAAAAGTATATATATATAGGCGGTAGGGGATCCATTATTAACTAAACACCAATTAGGATTGACAACTTTCAATGGATTCCGTTAAATCACTCTATTGATATCGCTTGAAATATAAGAATAAATATCTGGGTGACCGAGCTTCGCTCGGTAATTTTTTACAAAAAAAAAAACAATTATTTAGTTGGGGAACGATCCTTGGCATTCACATTTCTCGAGTCTGCCCATTACCCGAATAAGCTACGTCGACTTGACAGTTAATGGCGAAAATTCAATTCAATATAAATGTTAGTGTTTTTTAATGCCCAAAAACAGGGATAAAACAAATTCCTTTTTACATAAAACCTAGCTAGATCAATTTTTCTCCCCCAAAACCTCCTAGATGTTGAATTTCAGGAAAATCGTTGGAGACGTTTCCGAGATTCGGAAAATATATATATATACAAGATTAACTCATTTAAATATTAAAGATATCGATGGCATGAGAACAAGTACACGAGGCCGTAGTCTGAGCACAAGGAGAGGATCCAGCTATTTACTCTATTCCATTTTTCCCCGTTCGCTTTTCGACTGTCAATATCGCTAGCTGTCCGTCAAACCCTCTGCCCGACGTACATGTTGTTTACAAGGAGGTCGTAACGTCCACCACCGACATATACATCAAGATTTCAAAAATATGCTCATATAGTTTGATAGAATTTACGATACGGCAACAATGTCTTCACGCTATGTGATATTTACCGAAATCTTGCCAAGTTTTATCCGAACAGTTAAAAGCCTTTCAATTTCATATCACCCTCATCCCGAACCTTCAAAACTCGGTTACATAGCAGCTGTTTTAACCGCCTTGTATTATGTAAATTCAGTTCACTTTTTCCTTGACGCTTGGAGACAAATGGTTCTTACGTTAAGTTGTTCCATTTATCATGTTTATGTGTATTGGTAACCGCCATTTTGAATTTCCGAAGGCCAAAGGGATTTGCGGAAAGCTATGAAAGTTGGCTCGAATAATGTATGAGTTTTCGAACCTTTTGTGCAGTTAACGACGGTTTAATATGAAAATTGAACGTCACGTTTGAAGCAAAGCGCGGTAATAAAATTTTGCTTAGGTATAACGTTGCATCTTTTACTGAACACACGCTTCCATTGTGTAAAGGAAATTGCAAAATTCATCATTCTCCTGCCCTTATCCCACTTTGTTGTATCCGGCTAAGAAGAATAGACCACCCTCATATCTTACCGACGTGTCGTAAAAAGCGACTAAGGTAAGTCGACCCGCCGTTTTGTATTCGGATAAGTAGAAAAGACCACCCTCATTTCTTACCAAGGTGTCGTAAAAAAGCGACTAAGGTAACTTGGTCCAGCGTGTGATATCCGGTTGAGTAGAATAGACCACCCTTTTTCTTACCGAGGTGTCGTAAAACAATTAAGGTAAATTGACGTCAGTACCAGTCATAAAACAACCAAACCAAATCAAGCCAAATCATGTCACATCATGTCAGGATGAAGGTAATAAATAAAAAAAAGCTCAAGCAATTTTATAATTTTTACATCTTTATGAATAATAATTAATTCCTCTACCTACCTACCTACTCTCTCTACCTACTTTTTGAATAAGTACAGCTAATACAATATAAGTGATTATAGACTTTTGTTAGTTTCGTTTATAAAATAAAAACATCTTAATTATTGTCCTTTGTCACTTGTCAACTTTTACGTATGAAAATTCAAAAAGAAATAGTTAAATCCTAAAAAGTAATTAAAAATTCCATTAACATTAATTTATGTTAAAAAGTTGCAAAACTATCTTTCGGCAGCTCTCATTACACAGCGATGCTTCAATGAAGTTCACTGAGTCACAAGTAGTGCTCGGGGCATGCAATCTGCATACATTTACATAAGAACTACTGAGCTCTTACCAATTTCCTCTTAAGTAGAAACTTTGACTTGAAGACTACTCGGATTTGTGCTTAAGCAAAGATTTCGAAGGATCGAAATTTGCTAAAAGTATGTTTGTATGCTCTTTACTTTGCTACTCTTTACATACAAATAAAGTAGTACAAAATGATAAAAGAAATTTGTTCATAGCGATCTTATTCCGAAATCGGAATCTCTTTAAGCAAGCCAAGTGAGAGCAATTAAAATGTAAGTGGAAAGTATACAATATTGACAAAGAAAAATTGTTCAAAAATCATGTATTACAAAATTGTTACCCTTTTAAAGTTCTAAATAAAAGTCCGCAACAGCATATGTCTAGCTTTTTAGGTTAACTAACTTTCACCATTTTTATGGTTATCAAAATAATAAATATGGTTTTAATCTTGCCACACGGGCGGAGCCGCTGGCGATTGCTAGGTTATAAAAGTAGCTGTGCTTGCTGCTTAGCCCACCACCTGCTTTAATTGAAAGATTTAACATAAAAAATGGTTATGATACTGTCACGCACTTTTTTGTAGTATTTTTGTAGATCTACCATTCTCTAGTACTTCTCTTTACTGTGCTCTATTGGTTGTCAAAGCGCACGCGACTAAATCTTTTATCTTTCAAAATCGCAGGCGAGTTTTTTTTTAAATCGCGCGACCTCTTGTACATAATTTACAAAAAACCGTGATTTATTATTACTCTTAACCTGCCGTAAAAATTATCTTTTAACAAAAACCGTAAAATCAGTTCGGTTTTTGCTAAAAATTATCTTTTAGCAAAAACCGTAAAATCAGTTCTGTAGATTTTGAAAAAATCGATCACATGCACACTGATAGATTTTGGGGACTATGTTTTATATATAGATATAGATGTTAATAATACTGAAGTATTTCTTACATTGTTTTTTAATCAAGATGTTGTTGGAGTATCAGGTATGGAAACAGGCAGTTCATTCCACAATTTCTTATTTCACTAAGAAATACGTATAAGCGGTAAAACTTTCGTAAATCCATTCCAATTTCGAGTTCAGTTCAGTGAAAAGCGATATAAAGAACCGAGAAGTTAAAGGAAAGAGGAACAAAAGTGTCAAAGCAGAAATATATAGTGCACAAAGTACTGTACTGTGTAAATAGTAAGACTGTCCGGCTGTCTATGCGAATAGGGATAAAACAAACTGCGAGATAAAGGAATGTGTTTAGTAAAAGGAATAAAATTGGATCTCGTATATAAATAGCAGTTGATGAAATAAAGAGACAACTTTGTAAATACAGTTAAGTATTAGTTAAGTTTAACAAGAATTTTTCATAATTAAATACTTCTCCATTTAATCATCATTCTTCTGCCCTTATCCCACTCTAAGTAGCGTCGGCAGAGCATGTTTTTAACATGTTGTTATATGTTTTGTCTATTTATTTTACGACCAGCCGCCTGTATGACGTTCACTTACCTTAGTCGCCATTAGCAACACCTTGCTAAGAAATGAGAGTAAAGTCAATTCTACTCAGTCGGATCCCACACGGCGGGTCAACTTACATTGGTTGCCTTTTACACCTCGGTAAGAAATGAAGGTGGTCTATTTTACTAAGCTGGATACCACACGGAATAAATGAGAATAAATTTAAAAATAAAAATCCAGAAATCTGAAATAGGTATTAGTTAACATATTATAAAAGTAATAACATACATTAGCCGTACTGAAATTAACTGCGACTCATGTTTGAACCTTTTTCATAATAATGACGCAAACTTTTACTTTCGTAATGTCATATAAATTTAACTCTATTTATCATCATCATCTCCCTGCCCTTATCCCACTCAAGGTGGGGTCGGCACAACATGTTATAAACATGCTGTCACATGATTTGGCTGCGTTTTTACGACCGGCCACCTGCCTGACGTCAACTTACCTCAGTCGTATTTTACGACACCTCGGTAAGAGAGAGGGTGGTCTATTCTACTTAACCGGATACCACACGGTGGGTCAACTTACCTTAGTCGCCTTTTACGACACCTCGGTAAGAAATGAGGTTGGTCCATTCTACTCAGCCGGATACCACACGGTGGGTCGACTTACCTTAGTCGCTTTTTACGACACTCGGTCAGAAATGATGGTGGTACTATTCTATTCAGCCGGATACCACACAGCGAAATTTAATTCTATTTATATTACGTTGTTAAAATACCGAAAGATAACGCGAAGCCGTATAAAATATTTTACATGATACGACTACGATTGATATACGATTTTTTTACAAGCTTCGTTACTAAATCTAATGATATTTCTATTGAATTGACTGGCCCGTTGGCGTAGTGGGTGGTGACCCTGCCTTCAGCTCTGCATTTTCTAAAAATGAATTTTTGGTGAATGGAGCCTGGGTGTATATTTGTATTTAAGTATGTATTTAAAAAATATATAAGTAATATATTCACCAGTTATCTGTCACCAATAACACAAGTATTAAGTTACTTACTTTTGGGGACGGACGACCGTGTATGTTTAAAAAAAAAAGAATATCAATCCTGGTCCGCTAATACAAAATATTGCAAGCACTTTCTGTAGCTCATTCAGCAAAGTTTAGCCAACTTACCATTCAAATGATATGATACAGTCACTAGTCCGCGTAATGAAGCGAATTCCCTGAGACCAACTCGTTTCAAAAGTTATAAAGTTTTACTCAATAGGCCTCCGGAACAACTTTGACAATATCAGACACTTGGTGCCAGTTTATTTTAAGACGGTGCATTGGAGCGGAAAAATTCTACTTGTGATCGAAGTGGAAACTTTTAGTTCTTTTCTTTCTCTACCAATGCTCTTTGTTTTGTATAAATTTATATCATGATATTGTAATTTTATTCTTCAATTATTTAAATGGTATCCAACTGGCTACCAAAAGGATACAAAATAGACACTTAGACCCTCAAGTTTATAGTGATTGTCTATGTATTTTTTTCGCATGAAATGTTTCATAGTATTTGTCTATGTATTTCTTTCACATAAAATGTTGTGGAGGCCTTAAAGGACTCGATTCCAGGCCTTCCCCTATTGCAGCTCATGAGCAAAATGTAACGCAATTGAAATAAAAACTTGTAATAATTTATTGCTACGTAAATAAAGTCATGACCTTTACCAAAGTAATTCCTACTTCTATAATTATCGTCAAGCACGAAACTCATTAATGTAGATATCAAATCTGTACCAGGTGTTGGTGTTTAACCCAATACTTATATATTTACAAACATACATATATCAACACCTTTATCTGCGAAATCTTTAGTAATGAGATTAAACACGCTTGTGTACGCCGTGTGGTAATCCGGCTGAATAGTACCACCCTCATTTCTTACCGAAGAGTCGTAAAATGCGACTAAGGTAAGTCGACCCGCTGTGTGGTATCCGACTGTGTGGAATAGACCACCCTCATTTCTTACCTAGGTGACGTGAAATACGACTAAGGTAAGGTAACGTCAGGCAGGCGGCCGGTCGTAAAATACGTAGGCAAATCAAGAACATGTTTGTAACATGTTGTGACGAGTGGGATAAGGGCAGGAGGATGGTGATTAAAACACGCTTGTGTCACATTTAAATTAAAGTGTCTAAATATCAGCGATAGCGATGCACTTAGTTCGAAGCAAATATCGTCTTACTCAAATGCATTTAACAGTTGACAGCTACATTTTACATTTGCAATCCATTAGAAATGTACCAACGGAACGTGGAAAGCAATACAAAATTGTCGCCTTTCATAAACGCTTACGTAGATTAATTCCGATCCCTCGATCCAAAATAACTCTAGAACTGAACTTAAAGCGTTTACGTTATAGTAGTACTTTTAGAGAGATATTAAAACAAAGAAATTTTACGAGATGTAAAGTAAACATGCTTGTAAGTGAAACGCAAAAGGAGTTGCAACCATAAAGTTTTTTACTTAACTAAAGTAATGTTGTAGTTTAAGCTAGCTAGCTTTAAGCTTTGTAGACTAAAATAGGGCCTACTACAATAAGGAGAAAGCAAATGAGACTATACCTATCTGTCTCCCTTATTTATATGTAATTAGACAAAGATAAGTATACGAGTTTAATCCTCTCCTTATTGTGACACTCAATCTCTATCGCTCACCTACTCTAGTATAACTCTATGGTCGCATACATACCATAAAAAAAATCCTGTTCTTTATAAAAAAAATAGGTTTAATAAAAATAGGTAGGTACGATTTTATGTAAATTAAATTATTTATAACGCGAGAAAAACTTTGAACACTTCCATGCGGGCAAAGACGTGGGAACAACTAGTAATAGAAAAAAAATAGAGATGAGAAAGACAACTTTTTTGAATACCTTATAAAAAAAAAAAAAGTAAAAGACAAGACATGAAATATTTAGCAAGGCATAACGTCAAAATAAAAAAAAAACCTATTACAATATTTCTGTTTCACTTTAAATTGGCTTTACCTTTCTGAAAAATTAATTAAATTATATTATATCTTCATCTATTATATGTTGTTCATATGCCGTTGTCACTAAAGACATGATTAATTGTGTCGACCGGGCGTCTGTGTTAACGTCTTAGATTTATTAATATAAGACGAATTTATGACAAATTATAATATTGATGGTGCGTTTATGCTTGCAATCAATTTTATGGTGGAGCTATACTTTCTTGATGAATTGATTTTTGGGTCATAGTTAATTGAAACTAGAGTTTGTTGTGCGTAGGCCTCCTCTCTCCATTTTTGGGGAGAAGGATTGAGTTAAAACCCACGACGTTGGACCAATGCCTCTGTATTACATATGGATACGTATAACCTGCCACTCTTGCTAGGTTACACGTATCCCCAGAATTCTATAGAGATATGCAGGTTTACGATGTTTTTCCTTCACCGAAAAGCATGCGATAAATTGCAATTATCAAATAGACATATAAGTTTTTACAGAGAAACTCATCAATTTGAATTTGACAAGAAATTCTATTAAAATATCGCGGATCTCCTCATAAATCGATATCACAAGTACAACACTCGTAACTGACGTCTAGAAACTAAATAAGAAAAAGAAGTAAGGGCGCTTTCAATATTCTGCTAGTTTATTCGAAATACATTAGATGCAGATTTTTCATGTCCGTCGCGTGTCGTAAAACATGTTTAGCTCCATCCAATCTCGCTCCAGTCGAGATGCGATATATTGCTTATATTTCGCTTAAGTATTTTATCGTGGAGGCAGGCATTATGTTGGAAGGTTATTTTCGGTGGAGCGTTGTGTTTCATAGCATCAATATCTATAGTAATATATAAAGGTGAAGAGTTTATTTGTTTGATTGTTTGAACTCTCTAATCTTAGGAGTATTGATTTGAAAAAGTCTTGAAGTGTAGTATAGTCCATTTATCAAGGAAGGCTATAGGCTTTATAACATCACGATAAGAAGGATGGGAGAGGGACAGCAAAAAATATTACGAAAACGGTGATAGTTAATCAAAAATCATGTATTACAAAATTGTTCCCCTCTAAAAGTTCTAAATAAAAGTCTGCGACGGCATATTTATAGCTTTTAAGGTTAACCCACTGTTACCATTTTAATGATTATCAAAATACTATATTACGGTTTTAATATTTCCATGCGGGCGGAGCCGCGGCAATCGCTATTACTAATATATAAAACTGAAGACGAAGCATTCAATTTTTTTTTACAAAAACGGCAAAATTTAAAGCTTTTCTTGCGTGCGCTAAGTAAACAGTGAAAGTTATTCATAAATCTTTTATAAGTAACTCACGATAACTACTTTTATGTTAAAAATTTCAAAGCGGGAAAAAAATAATGACACTGATTTCCATGCGGGCGAAGCTGCTAGTACAGCTAGTATAGAATAATTAAAGAAAAGTTGCGGTTATAATACTCTTTTCTATTTATTCATTTATCTTTTTGTAAGACCTTTAATGACAAATACATCATACACATTGAATAAACTCATATAAATAGGTTTTAATTAGTCAAATGTATGGTCAATAATAATGGTGACGACATGAGCATTACAGTTGACAAAGCATAAACAGAAAATAACATAAAGAAAAAAATAAATAATACAAAGCAAAAAAATTCAATACAAGGAAGTTTTCTAATTCTATTGTACAATAATATAATTAAGGTACATATACTGTGGTTAGTTAGCATAATATACAAAAACACATACATACATACATACATGCATAATACATATGTTTATAAAATTCTTGCCTTAAATTGTAAACCTGTTTAATGCGACTGTCGCGCCGTGATCCAAGGCATCTTTTCTCGTGTCAAATGATAAGAACTTTTATGTAGATATATGGCGCACAATATCACAGTATATTAGATCTCGCGATTCTCCAGAACTTTCCACCCTAGTACCAGAGTTTTCACTTACCTCCCTCTGCCACCCTGTCCCGGAGGTCCTTACAAAGTCGACAAGGACAGACAAGGCTGTGCCATTTAAATATATGGACTGGAAGAGTCGATTCAATTGAAAAGTTTTTATGTCATTATCATGCCCTTATCCCACTCTATTTGGGATCGACACAACATGTTACAAACACATGATTTGGCTGCGTTTTTACGAACGGCCGCTTGCCTGACGTCATCTTACCTTAGTCGTATTTTACGACACTTCGGTAAGAAAGAGGGTAATCTATTCTACTAAACAGGATACCACACGGTGGGACAACTTACCTTAGTCGCCTTTTACGACACCTCGGTAAGAAATGAGGGTAGTCTATTCTACTCAGCCTGATACCACATGGCGGGTCGACTTACCTTAGTCGCCTTTTACGACACCTCGGTAAGAAATGATGGTTGGTCTATTCTACTCAGCCGCAAATCTTTATATTTTTTTATTTATACCTTTTTTATTTATATTTACGTGATTTTAAATACAAATATCTCATTAGTTTATTTCTTAAATTAAATACTTGAAAATGTGTACTAAAGCAAATTTTTATTATTGTCCTGCAAAAAAAAGCTAAAATTTAAGATAAACGACATTTGAAACTCACACATTTCGAAAAGTATTACAGAAGGTTAAATTTAAATAAGTACCTATGTAAAAAGTCTTATCGGTCTAGATATATCCAACTATAACAAATCTAGCAAAATACTCAAAAACAGTTGTCGTAAATTATTGTTCAAATCTTAGATGATTCTGATTAATCCCGTAACGCAGAAGTTTTATGAATTTACAAGCTTTGAACAAATAATTTATGGGAAAACTTGACACTTCGTTTTATGAATGTTAAGTTTCCTTATATATGATTTTACGATAACTAATTATTATTGAGGTTTTGCCTGTTATTAAAACTGATATTTTTAACAAATTTAATGGAGTGGAGAGAATGTACTATTAACTTAAATCTTGCTAAAGAATTGCAATCGTTTAGTAAAAACCGTACAAAAAATCTCTTCACTAGATCTTAAGAAAAAATATCACATACATACAGACATCTTTTGTGGACTTTGTTTTACAATATGTAGGTACAGATTGTACCACATATCAATATCGAGAAACTATTTGCATTACTTTCTTATTACAAGTAGATGAAATGATGTTAGATTAAATTTTCCTTACTTTAGTATAGCTCAGTCTAGTTTCGCCTTCCTCCTAGAAACAATACTGTCTTTGACAGTTTAAAATGTTTCGATCATCACCAAATTTTACAGGATTATCTGCTGTCAATCTAAAGATTGTCAATATTTCATTAAAATCGGTCCAACCGTTTCATATACTTTATCTTTGATATTTTTTTATTTACAGCAAAAATGTATCTTTATCTTTAATTTGTATAGCATTTTACTGCGAGGAAATTAAAAACATGCGTTCAATATCGACGATCCAAACAAACTTCTTGTCAAAACAAACATGTCGGTCCCTAACGGGACAAGTTGCATGACTAGGACGAAACAGTTTTGGGTACGAACTATAATTTGTACGCCGAAACTCAGCCACTTTGTAGCGCCTAATGAAATTCCTTCAAAAGTTTATTGTTCCTAATTGTGGTTGTTAACGAATCTCTCTGGACTCCTTCCTCGATCTTAAGGGTTTTCGGTATTTAACCAGAGACTGATAAATTTATAGAATGACCCGTTACTTTATGGTATAGCAAAGTAATGTTTGTATTACATTGTTATGATCTAGGATTTAAAAAGATCTTTGTTTCATGTCGTATCCTGCTGAGTAGAATAGACCACCCGTAAAATACTTAGCTGAATCATGTGACAATATGTTTATAACATGTTGTGCCGACCCCACTTAGAGTGAGATGAATGAAGAATGAAAAGGAAGCAGGAGAATGAAAGAAGATCTGTGTTTAGCTAAATTTATAGTAGCTGTTTTTATGCCTTATTAATCCAAGAATCATATAAAAATAATTATCTAATTATTATAATAATATAATTATAATCGTATTAAGTTATAGGTGTGACTCTTTTAAGGGGATCACGGGTTCAAACCCTGGGCAGGTACTCGATAATTGCATATTATCAAACATTTTTTGGTAAAGGAAAACATTGTTAGAAAACCTGCGTATCTCTAGAAAATTCTGGGTATATATGTAACTTACCAATCCGCATTGGAGCAGCGTGGTGAATTTAAGTTCACACTCTTATGTCAAAAAAATGAGGAGAGGAGGCCGATGCCAAACACACATATTGTATTATTAAGGGTACATAAACGCTTAAGTTTTTGTGAACGAAGTCTCTGGTACCTCTAGTGGTTATATATAAAGTCAAGTATTAAATGGATTTTATTGTATTCGAAATACATAAGCAATATTATGATTTTTTTACAATTTCTCCATAATATGAGACTCTATTTGAATCTAAAGTTCCAAAAACAAATGTGAAGACCGAATCCCTCGGCTGAATTCCCACGTCTCACATTTTTGTACTTTTTACTCTAGAAACTTCAGGTAACTGAGGATCTGAAAGGAAAGTTTTCTCGACTTCTTCTTACTTAACGAAACGTTTAACACAATGGTTGAATTCAGTTCACGTTTATACGTGGTAATCCATGTTGATAACAGTTAGTTAGTCAAGAATTGCATTTGATTTTCGGGGTACAAAAGGTATATTATATATTGATCCGTGTAGCAAAAACTTAATCCCTTTTTAAGAAGATTACGGGCACGGCGAAATTTGGTACAGTTATAGTTTATAAAGAAAAGGAGTATCAAATGCAAAAACATTTCTAAATAATGCATAAAAAATACATTCGTTCAATAAAAAAATCATTACACACATGCATTTATCACACATATTCTCTTTTGTTTATGGTCAAAGTCTGTGGACAAGTTGTGAGTAGATTAATATGATAAGTCTACTTGTAAAGTTTTCATATATTCATAGTAGAGGAGTCATAGGGAAGTGAGAGTGTCACAACAAAGACTTATCTTTGACAGTTAATAAATAGGTCTCATTTGCTTCCTCTTTATTGTCCATGAACACATTCTGGCTTGACTCTCTCTATGATAACTCTATGATAGTCTTACCTTACCTCATTTTTGTGCCTTTTGGTGTAGAGACCTTAGGTCCATGGGGCCAGGACGCTCTTACGTTCTTCAACGAGCTAGCTATAAGGCTCGTAGAGCGTACCGGGGACCCGAGAGCTGGCAGCTACTTTGGCCAACGAATAAGTTTGGCCATACAAAGGGGTAACGGTGCCTAATTTTAATTTGTTTTAATGTTTTTTTTTAATGCTTGTCTTTGTAAAATAGTTTAGTTTAGTAAATAGTATACTTAGTATATATTAAATATGTATTCATTAACTTACCTTACTGAATGTCAAACATCATAATTATGATTATTTTAGTCATTATGAATAAGGGTCCAATTTTGACTATTGCTCGACTAGTCAAGTACAAATATGCTCCTATAATATTAATTTGATTCCATATCAGAATGTTGTAATAGAGCTAAATGATATTCCCTCCCGCAATAATTCATTATCCCTCATCTTATTCTGATTGGATCTATTCAGTGCCCATACCCACGTCAAACAGTGATCACGGGTAACTGACGGGCTCGGACGAAACCTCTCAACTCTATCCCACACTTCCCACTGATTTGGGTGTTTCCCGAACAATAGAGATGGATTGAAATTGAATAGATTGTTATATATGTTAAGTGGATTAATGTAAATTAATGTTTTCTCGTATGAAAATTGCCAATCTATTTAGAATTTATCTATTATTATATCAACGTTATCCAAATAATACAACGCAAAGAACATTCATGACTATGTTATGTTTGTCTCACTTATCGGATTTGTACCGAATATGCGTACAAGTAGAAATTTACTAAGTTAGAAATAAAGAATAGATTTTTTAATTACAATAAAATCCATTTGTTGTGACAAAACTAAATAAAACTCGATAATCGTAACTGCCACCACCCTTATTTTTTTACCGAGGTGTCGTAAAACGCGACTAAGATAAGTTGACTTACCGTGTGGTATCCGGGTTAGTAGATTAGACCACACTCTTTCTTACCGAGGTGTCGTAAAATACGACTAAGGCATTTTGACGACAGGCAGGCGGCCCGTCGTAAAATACGTAGCCATGGCGTTATCTTACTAATATTAATTAGGTAAACGTTCGTAAATTTGTCCCGCTATTACTTAATTGTACGATACAAGTCGAAAGGTGTGTGTTCATAGTTTATATTAATTTATGTTCTATGGTTACCTTTATAATCTTAAAGCTTTTTTAAAGAGATGGCAGAACTTTTTTTTCGCAAACTCCAGACTGGTCGGATCTTTAAGTTTTATTTAACAGTTTGTCCTTTATTGATATTTGGAATGGTGCTGTTTATAACGATGGAAAACATCTTCGTAAATGCATTTCGTAGAAAATTTGTACCTTTATAATCTGCCAATACGTAGGTGAGCTTTATCATGAGCGTCATGGGTAAAAACTCCAATTCTTGACTTCAACGGAAGAGCCAAGATTTTTGTAAAGCCGTAGACCAGACACTTCTATTTTTCTAAATATAAATATTTATTACAGTTGAAAAATTCTACATTTAACTTAATTACCTAAAACGAAAGAAGAGCTAACGAAGCGAAGAGTGGATAACTTATCGCAAAGTTAAGAACAGTTTAGTTTCAAGTTACATAGTTTGTTGAGTTTAACTTGGAGGTGTTAAAATTTATGAGAGCGGAAAAACTGGTTAGTAAAATAAGCAAAAATGCTGAATATTTCTTTTAAATACAGAGTGCCCACGTATTTCTGTAGTGGCAAAAATGCTTTTGTATTATAGTTTCTAAACGCAACTACAATATGTACTGTAATGTTTTAGGTTACTTATAGAATTTTCATTAGTCTTCGAGTCTTCGTTTTGTTTCGTTATAAATATTTTAATAAAATACCATTAATCAGTATTAAATACCATTTAATACTGAATAATTTATAGAATTAGAGGTCACCTTGCGGACTACTACTACTACTAGCATTACTTTTCATTTTTTTTTTATTAATATATGGGACACTTACACACACGGTCGTCCGTCCCCAAAGTAAGTAACTTAATACTTGTGTTATGGGTGACAGACAACTGGTGAATGTATACTTATATGTTTTTAAATACATACTTAAATACAAATATACACCCAGGCTCAAAGACCAACAAATTCATTTATAGAAAATGTTGGCCCTCGGCGGGAATCGAACCCGCGACCCGCGGAGCTGAAGGCAGGGTCACTACCCACTGCTCCAACAGGCCAGTCTAATTCATTCATTTCATTCATTAGTTTTGTTTTTTTGATTTAATACTGCTAAGAAGTACTGTAATTAAAGAAAATTGTGTCTTTCCCTTATTTATTATTGATAAGAAGATTTAATATTAAGTTAGTGGAAACGTAAATAAAATTAAAAAAAAAGTTTGACGTTGCGTTATAAAAAATTAAATAAAGTGTCGAGTTGTTTCACACGAAATTAAGAGCAAGCTTTGCGTTTTTGTCGTGAAGCCTATCTCTTGATGATTCTTACGGGCGAAACGATCATTAAGATTGTCGTAGTTAATGTGCGTAGGTAGTGCTTGTGAAGTGTGTTTGTTGGTAGTGGTTTTGTGATACGTGCGGTAACTAATCCTGCATGTATAAAGTATGAGAACGATATTTGCTTTCTACACAGCATTACGTAGATTTTTTTCACAAACGCGGATTATAGCTAAATGACTCAATCATAAATATATTGGTTTTATTTATGAATAAATAAAACCAATAAATATTGGTTTTATTTTCTCTTTGAAATATTAACTTAGATAATGAGATAAAGGTTTAAAATTCGGAAAAAATTTAATATGACGCCGCAAAAAGTGGAATTCTCGCCGCGTCACATACAAGCACATCATTTATCACCGTTATTTCCAAACAAGGTCTGAAGAACCGCCCAATTTACGTCCGCTGTCCTAAAATATTGTCATAAATATAAAGTTAAGTTGTCCGAAATGGGCTTTAACTAAAAATAACAGTGGAACTTGTGCCATTGAGTAGTCAACTTTTTAACTTCTTTTTTTTTTTTTTTTTTTTTTTTTATGTCAGGAAAACCCATTATGGGTCGTCACCGCCCGACGGGGACGAGCGGCGGGTATGTCGGACTCTCACCGACTAAAAACCTGACAGTGCTCCACCACGCTGCTGGTGGCGGGGACAGGGTACCTATGAAGACATTGCCCCCCATCCCCGCCAGCAGCAGCTCTGTACCCCGGAGAGCGCCACCTCCGGGTCGGGGCCTCTCTAAACAGTGGCCCCTCCCTCCGCTAATCGATGCATCGGGAGCACCAGATGCATCGACCGCTTCGGGGACCTAACTCCAGCGAGCGTCCGATAAACCCCGTTCGGATCGCTCGGAGGTCCCCGTTAGGGCGGCATGCGACGGACTTCGGCGAGTCGCCTGCGCCCCGCTCGCCTGCGGCGGATTGGATCCAAGGACTCGACTTCCCGGATCCGCCCCGCCGCCTCCTTCCGCGAGATAACGTCCTCGCAGAAGGAGGCCATCGCTGCCCACGATCGCTCCCTGTCCACCATGGCACGAACCACAGTGGGCAGGGAGAGATCGTGCCCCACCTGTGCCACGAGTTTCGCCCGCTGAACCGCCCAAGCTGGACAGTCTGCGAGCGTGTGCAACGCCGTGTCAAAGTCGGCGCCGCACTCGTGGCACTCACCAGTCGCTTCGCGCTGGGCCACCTTCCACAGATACCATCCAAAACAACCATGTCCGGAAAGTACCTGTGTCAGGCGGAAGGTGAGGACCCCATGCCTCCTGGCGACCCAGCCCTGGAGAATGGGCTGGATGGCCGAAATCGTCCAGGCTCCTGGACTGGGCGATTCAAGCCGCCGCCTCCATTGGCGGAGTAGCTCCTCCTGAGCTAACTTCTGCGTTACCATAACTTGTTTAAATTTAACATACATACATACATATATTTACATTTTTGTTGAAAAGAAAAAAAAAGAAACCGGGCGCCTGCCTGACATCAACTTAGCTTAGTCGCTTTTTACGAAACCTCGGTAAGAAATGAGGGTGGTCTATTCTACGCAGCCGGATGCCACACGGCGGTTCGATTTACCTTAGTCGCCTTTTACGACACCTCGGTTACATATGAGGGTGGTACTATTTTATTCAGCCGGATACCACACGGGGTGTTGGATATAAGACTCATATGGCGGAAATAATACAATAAATTTTTCAGAACTCACAAATTCTTTAAAAAAAAATTGTATATGTATAACTATAAGAAAAAGATTCTGAATATCTTTGCCCAACAGTGGGATGGTTACAGGCCGCTACTTTACTACAAGTGCAACAGCCAATTATGTGGTATGAGTCTTATAAGATTAAGAATTTCGTTTCATTCGCTTCAAGTGAAAGTTAAAAACATTTTGTTTTAAATTACTTTCATAAGATTAATATTATTTTCATAAAATTACTTACATTTTCACTTAATGAGAGATTTTCAATTACGCCCATCGACTGGCGTGAAGTCAATCATGGCTGACGTATCACCAGATTCCAATTAAAATGTCTATCATTATGAAACTCATTTCTTTTGTTGTCACTGTAAATTCTGAAGAGTTTAAAGTGTTTCAAGCGATATTTTTTTCGAGAGCGGTAAAGGAAAATTAATTAAGTTATTTGCTTTACTTTGTGGTATGTACATTTTAATAATGTAGTAGTTGTTAATTGTATCTAGATATTTCATTGCTAAATTATATAATTAATAATTATAATTAAATTCCACGATTTACCTTTCCAAAAGTTCTAAAAACTGCTTGAAACCTTAACATTTCTTCTCTCTTTTTTCCCCTTTCAGTATTTAAGTTACAGAATTGAAAATATTTATCTTAAGTAATTATATATTAGTAGTATCTTTTCGTCTATTTCTTTTACCAAAATTATTTAACAGATTAAATAGTCCAATTCATATAAACTTTTTCTTTTTCTCTATATGACCCGTACTCTCTTTCTTCTTCAATTCTTGTCCTTTTCCTTCTATTCTCAAAGGTTGACTGCAAGAGATCCCTTTAGGGATAAGTCCGCCTTTATACATGTGTTTTTTTTTAATTTTTCTTTCCTTTTTTTAAATATATGTATAAAAAGAAAAAAAAATACACCATACACTATTAGTAAGTAAGTAGCGGCCTGTTACTATCCTACTGCTGAAAATAGGCCCCTTCTCTCCGGTTTTGGAGAGAAGGTTTGGAATTACGACTTACCGCTGCTCCAGTGCGGATTGGTAGGTTACACATATCTCCAGAATTCTCTAGAGATATGCAGGTTTACTCCCGAAACAGTGATAGCTTCATTATAATTTGACGACTCCAAAGAGCTTGTAAAAGCCAAATTCAATAGAGAATACGCGGGCAGTAGCTAATTTAAAAAAGTACTATATTACAGTAGCCTAAATTTATGAACAATATCGATCAACATTTTAACAGTCGTACTGTTTGGATTAGCTTGTTTAATGGGTTTGCGTAGTAGGGTTTTATGTTTCGTTCAATGAATGAACAAACACCAGGGTATCGTTTACCTTTTAATGGAATCAATGAACAAGATTTACAGGGCGTTGAACTCCATTATACGTCTACGATACTTCAATTCTATTAATCTGCTTCTATATAAAGAACTGATTATTATATAAATCACAATCATTTTGATGTATAAATAAAAAAAAACATGTATTTAGTAACTAAATCCTTAATATCAGATCTCATCAATCACCTGCCCTTATCCCATTCTAAGGGGGGGGGGGGGGGAAGTTAGTTATTTTATGATCGGCCGCCTGCCTGACTTCTAGTTACCTTAGTCGCCTTTTACGATAATTCGGTAAGAAATGTGGGTTACCTTTTTTACTCAACCAGATGCCACAAGACGGTTCAACTTTACTTAGTCGCCTTTTATGACACCTCGGTAAGAAATGAGGATGGTTTATTATACCCAGCCGGATACCATACAGCTTAAAAATCCGGATGATATAATTATTGCATAAAAACTTTTTTAAACCTTGGTTTTATAACATATGGACAGAAAGTAGCGAGCTTTTTTTTTAATTAAAAAAAACTGGTATTTCTATTACTTGTAGCAGCTCTTTTATTAAGGTAACAAAGGAATATATAAAGCCTCTTTTGTTTTACGATTACAAATGGCAGGTGTAACCGCACCAGCAAAGATAAATTGCGTAGCGGCGATAAAGCTGCCTCTATTTTTTTATATTTTAGCCTCTTATAAAGTATGTTGTTAAGATAAATGTATAAGATATTTTTATACTTTTTGCCTACCTCGAATATTGTAATTCAAATAAAATGAATAAAGTTACGATACGCTTATAACGTAGTAGATTAACCATTCATTTATGGGATGTAAAATAAGGGCTTAATTGAAGGCCAAAATTGATATTAAATAAATGTTAATAAAAATCGAGAAGTTATTCGGTATGGTGGTTCTTCACAGATTGTTATGAGTATGTTAAGTCACTATTGTTAACATTAGATAATGAGCAGCAAGATGAGTATGATCTCTTATTCTTATCTGCAACAGAAGAGAAGAGATCTAGCATCTATTACCTTGCCATGCCATTACAGCAACTTAAAAACATTGTTAAAATGAAACAACAGCTTACTATACTGTTGAGGATTACTTAGATGATAAGAATATGTGAATGTAGCTACTCTTCGACCCTGTACAAGACAGTAACTTTAACTAAAATTATATTTTAAAAAGAGCACCTGCCGAGTTTCTTGCTTGCTCTTCTCGGTAGAAATAGCTTTCCGAACCAGCACAAGATTCAAAAGCACTTGTTTACAAGTTTACTTAAATAAAGAACATTTTGAATTAAAAAAAATACTAAATACATAAATAAGAATGTTACATTACTGACTAACATAGTGAGATGCCTGGACAATGTTGGTGATATTCGAATTCAAAATTGTCAGAAATAAATTGTAAAAGTGATTATTACTCACACAATCCCATTGATCTCCCCCACTCAACTTATATGAATCGCCAGCGACAATCCACAAAGCGTCGAGTGGTCTAGACTCACAGAGCCAGACACTATTTGTTTAATCTGTCCTGTCTGGAACCTTTTCATCTATGGAATTTGAATCTAGAATCTAGCAACAAATATTATTCACGGTCATATTTTATTGTTCGTAGTAACCCGAACCAGATGTCGTTTAATAGTGGAAATGGTGATCGCAACTAAGCAATATGGCAGTTATAAAAAATTGAGGCATTCTTATGTCTCTATCTGAACGTGGATTCAATACGACTATAAGATGTTCGGTAGTGTCACCGCTGCGGCGTTGGTTTTATGTTTGTATGATTAATGATTAATATTCTTTGCCCAGTTAATAAGCCTAATAGTTGAGAATCAATGCCAAGCAATATATTAAATCTTTAACGGGTAAAATAAAATATATGGCTAAATAAAATTGGCTGGCCCGTTCTCGCATGTTGCAGTGAAATTGCCTTCAGCTACGGGTGTTGCAGATTCGATTCCCGCCGAGGGCTAATATTTTCACAATAATTTATTGGTTCTTCGAGTTTGGGTGTATTTATGTAGTTATTTAAAACTAGATATCTATACTTATTATAAAACAAAGTCTCCAAAAGCTATCTGTCTGTATGTGATCGATTTTCTCAGAAATTGCCCATTTTTATGCGGTTTTTACTAAAAGGTATAAAGGTACTAAATTCTTCCGGAAGATTTAAGTTAATAGATCCCCGCCGCGTTAACTAACATAGATACACTAAAGTTAAAGTAATGTACTAAACAATTATAGACCTACAAAAATACTACAAAAAACTCCAGGACAGCATGTCTCTAACTTTTATGGTTAACTCACAATAACTACTTTTATGTTCAAAACTTGAATTAAATATAATGACTCCCACGCGAGCAAAGCCGCAGGCACGGCTAGTATGCATATATTTACCAATTCTCTATCAGCCATAACACAAGTATTAAGTAACTTTGGAGACGTGTGTGTTATTGTTCCATAATTATTTTACTTTAAGGATCCACGTAGTTAGTCTGTAAGTAACGGCCTGTTACTATCTCACTGCTGGGCATAGGCCTCTTCTTTCCGTTTTTTTTTTTTTGGAGAGAAGGATTGGAGCTAAGACCTACCACGCTGCTCCAATGCGGATTGGTAGGTTTAGTTAGTCTGATATGAATGAAAATAAATAATCATATATCCCTGTTTCAGGCGACGAGCGGAGCAGATCCGCAAGTGGCCGTGCTATGCGAGACAGGAGCCAACTACCACCCACAATACATGTCAGCTGCCGGAAGATGGACACCCGACCTCACGACCAAGCCCCACAACTGCTTAAAGGACAAGATGGAAATACTCGACTATTGCAAGAAGGTGAGAATGAATAGCTGTGATAGCCATTGTTAAGACTATATGCTGCCACAGTTTTAAACTCAAACAGGATTCAATGATTTCTTCAGCTAAAATTTAGATGCCTAATTGATAATTGCAATTTATCACGCGCTTTTCGGTAATGGAAAGCATCGCCAGGAAACCAGGATAGGCATAGGCATAAACCTGCATCTCTAGAGAATACTAGGGGATATTTGTATCTTATCAATCCACATTGGAGCAGCGTAGTTGGTCTTAGTTCCAACCCTTCTCACCAAAACGGAGAACGAAGGCCTATGCCGTGCAGTGAGATAGTAACAGGTCGATACTAAGAACAAGTAATTTTCAGAATTTGGCGTCACTTCGCCGTTATCCATAATACAAATGTTGCTATGAAAGTGTCTTCCGTAATCCAATATGAAATAAAATCTATTACATGTTAATGTAATGGTTTACCATTGTTAATACCGTTTTCGTGCACGATAATACACACAGTACTAATCTTCACCCCTTTGAGTAATTGAATAATATGAGTTATAAGAAACTAACAGAATCACTCAGGAGAACCTTTTGTATGAAATACTCTTAACTATATGCCTGTGAAAATAGAATATTCAATTCATTGAAATAACTTTTGGGTACGGAAACTTTTTCGATTATGCGCAAAGTTTCCATTGTTTGCTTTATAGATGTTCCTGTGTAACAATTCAATTTACAAAAAGTTACACTTTTGTTACACTTTGTTGTGTTAAAATGAGAAACTATAGCTCGCGTTCACTTGCTCGCTTCCAAATAGTACAAAAAAAAACAACTTAAAATGTACCTGTTGATCCGAAATACTATCCTTGAAATTTGTGAAAATTTAGGTTGCAAATGAACTAAGTTGTTGGTAAAAAGCTGTAGAAAAGCAGTAAAGCTGTTAATAAAGCTAAAAAGCTGTAAAGCAGAAAAGCTTTAGGTACTCATCTTTGTCATAAAAATTTACAACATATGGTTCTGTTTTATTTAGAGGAACTTTAGTAATGTTTTTATGAAATTATAATTTTATATTTTTTATGTCACGAAAACCTAGAATGGATTTTAGGTTTGTTAAACTTGCAATAATATTTTTCATTTGTCTATAATTTATAGAATCAGGCGTTAATTTGCGGCGTTCCATGAAACAAAAATAATTTATCACTATTTTTGTCCTCGTTATTTTAATCCTAAGATTTTTTTAGTCTCCAATATTAACCTAACCTTATTAATCCACACAGGTGTACCCAAGTCACGATATCACCAACATTGTCGAGGCATCTCACTATGTTAAAGTCAGCAACTGGTGCAAACTGGGTTCCGGGAATGCCGCCAAGTGTAAGGTCACACGATGGGTGAAGCCTTTCCGTTGTCTTGGTATGTATATGACCATGAATTAAAGCTAATCCAATTCTAAACTCAAATAAAACAACTCAAATGAAACATTGAAATTAACAAAAAGCGTTATTTAATTGTACTTTTTTAAAATTAACGTTATTACAATCGGACCAATCTGTTTCTATGTAATTATATTGTTTCAAACCTAAAAGATTTATCACCAAACGTTTCAGCCGTCCGATGACGCCGTAAAAGCTTTTAGTGATAACAGCATATTGTCGCATATATCCGAAAAAAACCATTTTTAAGAAACAGTTAATTACTATTGCTTAAAAAAACATTCAATTAGGTATACAGAAAATTACTTTCTAATAGAGTCTGGAAAAATTAAAGTTCTATGATCTCATCTTTGATTTTTAATATATACGCTTCTGATTTAAATTTTTGCCTTACTGTTTTGCTGTTTACTAATTGTAACTTTAAATGTTCCCGTTAACTACAAAGTTTATTTGGCGGCAGAAGGCCCATTCCAATCGGATGCGCTGCTAGTACCGGAAAGCTGTCTTTTCGACCACATCCACAACCAGAGCCGATGCTGGCAGTTCTCTCGATGGAATGCCACTGCTGGTCGGGCCTGCGCACAGCGTGGATTGCGTCTCCGCACCTTTGCGATGCTCCTCCCCTGCGGAATCAGCCTGTTCTCTGGCGTCGAATTCGTATGTTGCCCTAAACATTTTAAGGGTGAGTACTTTACATTTAACTTAACAATGTATCGAATCTTCCTTGCCCGGTGACGCCGTAAAAGCCATTAGGGCTAAAAGTATACAGTTAAAAAATATATTTAGTAAAATCGTCAAAGCTAACTAATTAAAATTAATATTACAAGAATAATTTCGTAAAAAAAATTTACAAAGCCTTACATTTAACTTCAAATTGTATCGAACATTCCTTGCCTGGTGACGCCGTAAAAGCCAGGGCTAGGTTAACAGTATACAGCTAAAAAAATACTTAAAGCTAGTAAAATATTCAAAGTTAAGAAATTAAAATTAGTATTTCAAGAATAATAATACGCTTTAATTTTTTAAAAACACTTTAACGAATCCAAAAAGACTAAAATCTAGTAGACAAGTTAAAAGTTATGAATTAAGAAAGAAAAATAATCTTTTCGTTTTTCAAATGACCATTTCGATGATCTGTTATTGGATAGAATAGAATCAAAAACATATGAAAATATTTAAACTGTATAGAACATGTTAGAACAGTTTAAAACACCTTTGTTTTGAATAAAACTAATTCATATGTGTTTTTTCAGAAAACGTGAAAATGCACAAACCAATGGACGTAGGTGTACCTGTTAGTCCCGGTGGTGAGGAAATGTTGGCCGCTTCTGCTGCTATGGATGAACGGGATGATGAACTTCTTGATGATGAAGACACGTTCACCGATGACGATGATGACTCCCTTAACCTGAGCGATGATGATGACGACGACGATGCTGACGATGGTAATTTTAACGGAAATTATTTTTATCCAACATTGTTTTGAGATTAAGTAAGGCCATGTGGTATTCAACTGAGTTGAATAGATCACCCTCATTTCTTACCGAGGTGTCGTAAAAGGCGACTAAGGTAAGCTGATCAATCGTGTGATATCCGGCTGAGTTAGATAGACTACCCTCATTTCTTACCGAGGTGTCGTAAAAGGCGACTAAGGTAAGCTGATCCATTGTGTGATATCCGGTTAAGTAGAATACGACTAAGATAAGTTAACGTCAGGCAGGTGGCTGGTCCTAAAATACGAAGCCAAATTACTAAGAAAATATTTATAACATGTTGTGCCGACCCCACTTAGAGTGGGATAAGAGCAGGAGGATGATGATGATAACTTTTTAAGATTAAGTATTCAATTTACTCCTATTAATTTAAATGTTGGCTCCAATACTAACAGATATGGATGAAGATGAAGATGCTGATTTGACCCGTGATGACGACGCTGAGGATGATGATTACACTGACGGTGATGACTCCGCTTGGCCGCGTCCCGAATCTTCTGCCGCCCCCTCCACAACTTCAACTACTACCACTTCTACGACAACTACCACCACGGTTGGTGTAATTTTACATTAATCGATCCTAAATTACTTAGAATAATTTAATAATTGAAAGTCTCAAGAACATACATGAATATACATACACTCTCTTAAGCGCATTCTCGCGCGTCTCAAGCGCACCACGTCAGTAACTCGAGAGCCGTGGGCGAGAGTGGACGTATAGTGACATAGTGCGTGTTTGAATGCTAAACAAACAATACACGGTAAAATAATGTCCAGATATTTAACGGATGTAAAGATAGCCCGTACGTTTCACGCAGGCCTCCACTGCCACCTCGGACCCCTATTTCTCGCACTTCGACCCCCGCACTGAACACCAGAGCTACAAGGACGCTCAGCAACGCCTTGAAGAAACTCACCGTGAAAAGGTTCGATTCATAAATCGCAGATCAAAGCGTATGTTGTTTCACCTACCACCATGATTATAAGTGGTATTCGTAAACTGTCTTTATTTTTAACTCAATAGCATTTATTGTTTCACACATGTATATGTGTATGTATGTATATGGTATGTATGTATATATTCACACACTTCACATATATATTCACACACTGCTTGAAACTAACGTCGGTTAACTAATTATATATCGGTCAAAGCACTTTAACTCACAATTTAAACAATAACATTCCATCGTCGTAAAAGACAAATGAAAGGCAGCTGACTGTTGAAAATTTTATTATAGGCTAACCGCTTAACTCAGACTTCGCCTGCGAAGTATCAAGTGCGGGCGAACACCTCTTGTTTATCACGCTACGGGCGCTCGTCGTTCGCACCAACTTCAGTCCTCTTTCTCGTTTTACCTCCGCGTCCTCGTACCCCGAAGGCGAGGACTGAGTTAAATTGTTTGCCTATAATTTGAACTACATAGTTGGTAAGGAGCTTATTAAAATAGCCAACAATTATACGGTATACTAGCTTAAACATTTTGCATATGCTTTGACTTAAACTATTCTTCGTTATTGTTGAAATGTCTTTGCAGTTATTCAGTTTAAGTCCATGTTACTACTTATTTACTAAGTAACTTACTTATAGAACTTGAAATAGTTTGTGTTAATGGTTTATGTTGTGGTGTTCAATGACCTTCAATTGAATTATTCATCCTTAAAAAACGAAAAATCAATATCTCAGTTCAATCATTTTATTTATATACCATTGATATTTACAATCACGAGTAAATATACTGACATATCAGCTATCAAAACTATTAACAGGAAAACGATTATTGAAGTTTGTTTTTATTTTTAAGGTGTATTTGGGCGTGTTATTTTTAAGGTGTTTTAAATGAAGAGTGGACAATCGGTTATCAAACCATTTATCTGATCTTCGACGATCAGATAAATGTTTCTAGTTCAAGCTTGTTACACTTGTTCGCAGGCAAAATAAAATAAATGGAGGGGTTGAACCGATTAGTATATAACTAAGCTTATTTGGGTATTGCTTCGCTTTGCGATTTTGGTCGTGGAGTCTATCTCCTGATGATGCTTCGGTTGCGGGGCGAAATGATTGTTGAGTTTGTGATAGTGCTTGTGTATTGGTGTGGCAGTGGTGGAGGTTTGTGAATGTGTTTTTACGAATCCTACATATATCACCTGATATATGTAGGATATATCAGGTGATATATGTATGAGACAATCCGTTTTCATACCTATGAAAACGGATTGTCCTGACATTTAGCATTATATATTTTCTATTTTACTTCATCGCGGATTATAGCAAAATAATTTTATTATTACTTTTGTATTATGAATCTCCGCAAAGTAACGCCTAATCCTATAAATCATTCTAGATCACCAAAGTGATGCGTGAATGGTCTGAACTTGAAGATCGTTACCAGCAAATGATGACCTCCGAACCAGCTGCTGCCCAAACCTTTCGCCAACGCATGACTGCCAAGTTCCAGGCTAATATTCAAGTATACAATTTTTCTTAAACTTACATTAGCTTTTCTTTGCCGTATGGTATCCGGTTGAGTAGAATAGACCACTCTGTTTTCTAACCGAGGTGTCGTAAAAGCCGACTAAGGTAATTTGTTGTCTTTTAAGACACAAAAAGAAGGTGGTCTATTCTACTCAGCCGGGCACCACACGGCGAGTCAGCTTTCCTAAGTAGCCTTTTGCGACACCTCGGTAAGAAATAAGGGTCTATTCTACTCAGTCGGATACCACACGGCGGCAACCTTAAAATTCGATATAACCGTACTAATGTAACTCGTTATTTCATCCCAGCTGCTAGAGGAGGAAGGTGTATCTGAGCGTCGTCGGCTAGCTGCTCTTCATCAGCAGCGTGTCCTGGCACATCTTGCTCAAAGGCGTCGCACTGCCCTGTCTTGCTACACACGCTCTCTTCGAGATACCCCACCTAATGTAAGTAATTGTTCTTACTTTGACGCTCTGAAACAATTGCAGCTGCGAAATGCAACTTTGGTTCAAGATCAAACATAAATAACATGATATTTTAACTTTATACGCCAGGATAAAGGAGATTTCTAATCTAACCTTTGAACTCAAGTATCCCACTTCTGAAAATAGAACGGTTCTTTTACATACAAATCAAATCAAAATAATCTTTATACAAATAAGCTCTTTCAAGCACTTTTGAATCGTGAAGTATCAATATGATTAATGAAGCTAGAAATAGTTCGGAATATTCCTCTTACCGAGAAGAAACAGAAAGAAACTCGGCGGTCAATATTTTAAACATTTTCAATTTTATATTATTAAACCGCAGTCTTAAAACTGAAAGGATTTTCAAATCCTTGCTTACTTATCATCCAAATAAAGTTGTAATATGCTTTACGTATAAGAATATTTCTTACACTTAATTTAAACTTTTCTGTAGACTGGTCTAGTATGGATTGTGGAATTTTATTGTAGAAGCGGATACCGAGACCATCGAATGAGTTGGTAACTCTGCTGAGTCGCGACACAGGCATCACAAGCTTTTTGTGACTTCTCGTATGTCTATGATAATTAAGACTATTTATTGTCTTAGGCCCACCGTGTCCAGAAATGCTTACAGCGTTTAGTCCGCGCCCTCGCAGCTGAAAGGAGCGGTGCTTTAGCAGCATGGCGCCGGGCCGCCGCTACCGGAAGAGAAGCAGCTGCTGCCGAGAGGGCCAGCGCTGCTGATCGTCTCCAGGTAAACATTCAATCCTTTTTTGAAGATTCTTTAAGTCCTTCTGTTAAACAAAGGCTCCTTTTGAACCCTTGCAACTCAATTTAATCTTGACTTCTATTATTATTTCATTAGTCGAATTTAGCAGCGATCGGACGCGTTTGTTTTTCACATAGCCAAGTATATGTCGCTCTTTCAAGAGTAACCTCTAAGAAAACATGCTTGTGTTGTCTAATGACAAGAAAGCTGTGAATGTTGTATATAAAGACATCCTGTAAATAATTGTAAAAAAAAATTCATAGGGAAAAATGAAAAAAGTATATAAGTAAAAATGTAGTTTATGAATTTAGATATATCAAAGATAGCAGGAAATCTTCATGGTATAGGGAAAGGGGAATTATGGCGTATGGTATCCGGATGAGTAGAAAAGAACACCCTCAGTTCTTCGCCCTCTCCGAGGTGTCGTAGAAGGCGACTAAAGTAAGTTGATCCGCCGTGCGGTATCCGGCTGTGTGGAACGGATCACCCTTGTGTCTTGCCGAGATGTCGTAAAAGGTGACTAATGGTAACTTGACATCAGGCAGGCGACCGGTCATAAAATATATACCCAAAACATTTAATAACATGTTTATAATATGTTGTGCTGATCTCACTTGAGAGTGGGATAAGGGCAAGAGAATGATGATCATTACAGTATATTAAAAATAGGTTTTTATATACAACCTTCTTTTGTTAAGCACTTTACTCAGTTTTTAAACTTGTAACACATTTATCACTCTAACGTAAAAGCTATCGTTTTCAACCTAAGGATTATGAAGAAAACAGGACATTTTTGTGACTGCATAATCAAACCATAGAGATATAGACATACCATAGACCATTATCACACTAGACAATAGTCGTAATCTATTGGTATGTTTGTCAGGATGCTGACCGAGCTCTGCAACGTGCCTTGACCTCCCTCCGTCGTCGCCCACATCTCTATGCCAGCATTGGAACCGCTATTGAAGATTACGTTCAGGTAATATCAAGAAATTTTAATTAACCATATTTGACTCTCGCTAAAATTCAACTTTATTCATAACATTATATTAAAAAAACTCGTATTACATCTATCGCCACTCGTTCGCGTCAAATCAAGTAATAAAATACCCTCAATTGTGTATTATTTAAGTACGGAAATTTCTTTGTCCATATGTTATTCCGGTATATAAGCTTAATTTATACTCAATTTCGCTAACGTTACTCCAGCGGATAAGTCGTCAGAGTTTTACGGACAGACAAACAAATAAATAATAATTTTTTTATATATGCATTACATTCAAGGAGTTTTCGAGATTTTTGATAATAATCAAAATTAATAAAATTTGTTCTAATATTAAAGGCGGCGTGACTATAAGGGCAAAGGTCGACATCAAGCTTGCATTCGTTACTAACGTGAACACTATATTATATTCCAGTCAATGCAATCCAAAGATGATATGGCCGTGTCCCTGATGTCGATGACTCCTGAAGCCGAGGAACTGCTCTTGGACCGTATTGAAGCTGAGGTGCAGAGGGAACAAGCTGCTCGGGAACAACTTAACGCTAAGAGAGACCAACGCACACGGCAGCGTCAGGACATCCAAAATGAACGCGCCAGGGTAAAGAATATAGCAAATAGCGGTCCGGCCACGCATTGCTGTGGCTCAGTCTGGTTTCACTTCCCATCGAAACAAAATTGTCATTGACAGTTAAAAAAATGCTCCGATCACCACCAAACTAAGTATTACTCCACCATACTAACTAACAATTTAATCTAAGAAATGTAATCCTTAATGGCTTATGTTAATATTTTTATATAAAGAGTAATTTAGTCATAATAGCTGTGGATTTTTTACAAATAAATAAATAAATAAAAAACAAGGATAGGAAACAAGGAGGAAGTCCGCTGGATTGATCTGAAAATTTTATGAAAATCGATCCAGCCGTTTCGGAGTCTATAAGGAACATACATACATAATCTCTGTGATGTATATATTGGCATACGTAAATGATATAGTATTTTGAAGAAATAACTTGAGTTATCATTCTCTTTTGCAAATCATTGCCTACTTTAACAATAATTTCACAGGCACGACTATCCCTTGATTTTTCATTTGATAAAAACTAACTAAATCCAATCTTAAGACAATCAAAAAAAAGAGAAACAGCTCTCTCTTTTATAGGCGTTAGGCGTTCTCTTTTTTCCATAATGACTTTCTTCTCCACTCTAGTATAATAACTATACATATAATACGCATAATATCCAGACCTCTTCCAGGCAACCTTTTGGCCTTCGCCTTTTGAGTAACGTCTTATCCTATGAATGAGTTTTATTCTGTGTCCTCAGACTGCAAACGGAGTGAAGGTGAGTGAGGAAACAGATGACGAAGCCAGCGAAGTGAACGAGACCGAAGATACTACCACCGTGTCGACCACCCTGACGTCTCCCGCCCCCTCCGCCTCGCCCTCCCCGCCGGCTTCTGTGTCCGTGCATGACATCACTACCCGCTCTGCTTTCACTCAGGAAACTACTACTACTGTAAGTATTACTTAGAGTTTATACGATATTTCTGCCTCTTAACAATTCACTGTTGGAAACAGTTATCTTCAAGATACATGTAACTTATATTGAATACAAAATTCATGAATAAAACGTATTCTAGAATTGATATAGACCTGTCGTAATGTTTGGTTCAGAATCAGAATAGATTATCCGCCGAGTTTCTTGCTGGTTCTTCTCGGTAGGAGCAAACCGAATCAGTCGTAGGTTCTTAAAAACATTTGACGATTCAAAAGTACTGTAAACAGTCCACTTGAATAAAGAATATTTTGAATTTGAATCTGCGGAATATAACAGACGGATGAAAGAAGAGTGTCTGCAAATGAAATGAGAATGTTAAGGTGGATGTGTGGTGTGACAAGATTGGATAAAATACGAAATAAGTATATAAGCATATGCGCCCATTGTAGAAAAGATGAGAGGTGCAAGATTAGAATGGTATGGACATGTAACGAGGAATGAAAATGTTACTAAACAGGTATTTAATATGAATGTGGATGGATATGTCACGGCAGGCCTAAAAGGAGATGGTTGGATTGTGTGAAGTATGACATGCATATAAAAGGAGTAGCGCCAGAGTTGACGTATGATAGGAGAAGATGGAAGAGAAAAACATCTTGTGCCGACGTGTCTTAGAGTGGAATAAGGACAGGAGAAAGAATAACACGTGTTTTTGTTTTATCCTTACGTAAGGCATGAATGAATGCAAATTTCCTTTAAGTTTTTAAATGTACACACGTTTACTTTCTATCTTTGGCTTAAATATATCAGGCCATTAGGGACTACAGATATTTAAAACGGAAATCTATATGCAATGTACATATTAGGATATACAAATCACAAAAGCTTTAATCAAATATGACCTAAATAGAGAAGTAACAGATTGTTTTATAGCACATTATATTTCAAATATTATATTTTTGTACAGGAAATCATAACTAGCACGATGACTGAAGCCCCAGAGATTGAAACTGAGACTAGTGAAATTGGCGAAACTTCTAGCCGACGTTCGACTATTGAGGTAATTTTATACGAAACTTATAATACAATATTTAGAATTTATACTATTCTAGACTACTAGCCCCAACTTTGTACGAGTATGAGAACATATTTTGCCTAAAAGAAACCCACCATTGATATATTTTTGCCCCTGTAAATTATTCATTTTGCAATAACGAACCTACGATCCTACGATTTTCTAAACAATTTGCAAAGAATGTTGCTAATGAATGTCTAAAATAATTCTTTATATTGATAATGATTAATACTTTATCCATTTAAATAGCTTTCTTATCATCATATTGTATACGACCATGTTTTTAGTAGTTAGAATGGTTATAGTAAGGTAATCATAAAAATACGATATGATTGACTGTTCTTGGACCTATAAATAAGAGTATGTTCACCATCCATTGTTTTGTTTAATCATACAGGACATAAGACGGTAGTGCTTTTTAAGAAAGTTTCCAAGGAGCTTGACTTTTCCAAAACATTTCCAACAATTATTGCCATGTTTAAAACTTAAAAAATTATGGCCATATTTTAAACCTTCCTAATGAATCACTGTCAAACTGCCTACTGAAGTGAAAATCTTTTTTACAGTTTTTTAGTGTATCCCATATAGACATCTTGACAAACAGAGATATGGGACGGAGATTTTGTTGCACAATATTTAGTGATGATCAAAATTAACATATAAACGTTCCGTAGTATACATGGACCTAATCACCCCGTCCATAGTCGTTTTGTTATAGTCAATTTAAAGTTCTAGCTACATTCATTAGCTTTTGTATTCAGACTAAAGAGTTTGTGACAGGAAAAATAAATTCAAAGATACCCAGACTACAAACTTCACAACGCCATTTAATTCTTTCATGGGTCACTAGTTCCTTTCTTTCCAAAAGTAGAGAATATTCCTAAATCCAGCAATGTTATAGTAGACCACTACTGTAACGTTGCTGTCACGATCGGTCAGAGTGGGGATGTGGCTTTTCTGTTTAACCCCGAGAGAAAACTGAGCTTGCTACGGACACAAGCTCCGTACTATATTTTGAAGAGCACGATGTGCACGGCACTAGAGAGACTCCGATGCAGTTCGTCAGAGATCCCGGGGCCTCTCTGCTAGTGCGGAGGCTGTCCATCGAGGGGGATTTAGTGGGTAGGAATCTTACATAAACGGATCTCACCCCTAAGGGTTTCGGTATCTTTTTAAAGATTCCTAAGTAAAAAAGGGCCATTACTATACAACTTTGCTGTACTTTGACTACATGTTCACAAGTATAGAAAAGTTATATTTTGCAGACGGAGGGCGAAGGCCTACGCGCTGCTTTGGAACAAGCTGAGGAACGAGCTCCACCCCCGCCAGCTCACGCTCTTAAGAATGAACTGCAGCACTCCCAGCCTGTAAGTTATAAGTTATCTTCTTATATCGTTTTGTAACGTGTGCAAATTATTTTTTTTATAGGAACATTGTGATTCGATGTTTTTATTTTTCTTTTTTACTATATTCACCGTATTCCTGTCTTTCTCCTTCTGTTACTCTAAGGTTAACTGGAAGAAATCCACCTTTAAGTCCACCTTTCTTCATGTGCTATTGTTTTTTTTTCTTTTCTAACGTTTACATGTATGTAAAATAAAGAGAGGAGGAGTTATAGCAGGGATTACTCTTATGAGTCTCTTGCCCTTATCCCACTGTAACTGTCGGCGCAAAAGTTTTATACATTTTGATAGATGTTTTGGCTAGTTATTTTACAATCGGCCGCTTGCCCGACGTCAAGTTGGCTTAGTCGCCTTTTACGGCACCTCGGGAAGAAATGAGGGTAGTCTATTCTACTCAGCCGCATACCACACGGCAGATCGACTTACTTTAGTTGACTTTTACGACAACTCGGTAAGAAATGAAGGTCTATTCTACTCAACTGGATACCGCACGGCGGATTAACTTACCTTAATGGACTTTCACGATGTGTTTTTACGAAGCCTGCATGTGTCAGATATGAAAACGGATTGTCCACTCTACATTTAGCATTATATATATTTTCTATTTTACTTCATCACGGATTATAGCAAAATAATTTTACTTTTGTACTGTCATTTTTCTAATATGTCTGTACGTGTGTTCAGGGGTACACAGTCCGCGGCCCCAACCCTAGCAGTGGCGGCACAGGTGCCCTGTATCCCGCCCTATGTGTTGGCGGCGCCGCACTGGCAGCCGCTGCGGCTGTCGCACTGGCAGTCGCTCGTCGCCGCGACCGCGCGCCTTCCGCGCAGGGCTTTGTGCAGGTAGTTAATTCATTTATTTAATTACTAGCTTTTACCCGCAACTACGTTCGCGTGTACTGTTGTCGCGTGAAGGTTATGCCATATTTCACCGATATTGAATCAGCGGATTCGCCGTGAAAGAGTAACAAACATACATCCATACTTACAAACATTCACATTTATAATATTAGTAGGATTTCCTAAAGGCATCCACAATTTGATACGTGCTATTAGAGGATTTGCCCATAATCAGCATGTTGGGCGGACATATTGGTGATTGCAGGACATAGTTTATCGCACTGGTGACGCTTTTTTATTGTAACTATTTATTGCGCTTGCTAAGTAGAGTAGTTACATCGTCATTAAGTTCATCATGGTGAGGTTGAGTGGGCGTGATGAGATGGAATTTTACTCCCTTGCATCACATGCATGTGGAATGCTATCAGAGAACAGTCCAACAGTAGACAGTATCAGGTTGTTGATGACGATTCGCGATTTAATGAAATTTACTGTTAAAATACTGTCAGTTATGTAGTGATTTCTTGTTCCCGAAGTAAGATATTTCTATCCTACATGTTAGACCGGTATATAAGCCAAATATATATATAATATATATATATTATAGTATATAAGTACCAAATTTCATTTATATTGCTCCAGCAGACTACCCATGAAAGTGAATCAAACAGACTTCCGTATTCCGATGCCGTTGTTTTAAGCATTTACCCCAGTTCCTATTTAATTTGTGTTTATCTTCATACATTAGACGTTAGTTGATTCCAATAAAAATTCTAATCTTAAATGTACAATCTGTTTCTATTACAGGTCGAACAGACAGGCGCTGTAGCCCCAACACCGGAAGAGCGACACGTGGCTAACATGCAAATCAATGGCTACGAGAACCCTACCTACAAATATTTCGAAGTCAAGGAGTAAATTTAACGCCCCCTCCCCTACCAACCACCAGGCCTGCTTTCGTCTATTTCTTTCTCTCTTCGGAAAAGTAGGCAAAAACGGCAAATCCATAGACTCTTCTTGCCGTTTCGCTTATTGAAACCCCGTGGTCCTTTTAACATTTACAACACAAAAGGGTCTAATATTAAATCATCTATAATATTAAACATCATCTTTATTATTTATACAAAATTCGTTTCAAAAAGCATTAATAACAACGCCATCTATTGCTTAGACAAAGAATAAAGTTGATTTAATAGAATCACGGGGTGGATTAACTTTTCAATTCTATTATTTGTGGTGTGTGCTAGAATCCCTGTAGTTTGGGTCGTTCGTGCCCTCTCCCAATATCTATGTCCTCGAGTAACTAATTCTTTATGGAATGAATGCGTGATATGTTCAAACGGACGGCAATGCTAGCCTGGTGGAATATATAGTTCATTTTAATAATAAAGCTTGTGTGATTAGTCAACGTATTACTTGCGATCTCTCGCGAACAGTCAGAATACATACATGATATTAGAAATTATATTGTTTTGTATATGTTATTTATTTTATGTTTGCACCAAATTATTTATTTGAAATTTAAGGTTAGATCTAAGTTTCGTCTAGTGTCATGTAATTCTAAGTGTCACCTTGTAGTCGAGTTATTTAAATTAAGTTGTCGAGGCATTCCGAGTGGCAATGGACAGTGATACATCATTCTTACGCTATATCTTTTGTTTAAAACATTTTCTAAATTTCAATTGCTGTCAAGACGCGAATACTAAAACACCTAGCAACCCAATATCTTTGATAATTTAATTTTTAATACCTTCCATGTATAACTGTATATCGTCACTCGAAACAACGGAACAAACGTCCATGGTACGCTGTGTATATAGACTCCGCGTACAAATTTGAACCTAAATTACTTACTCTTAAAGCCCGCTTTCATTTTCTAACTTAGGTAGATCATAACGTGAATTTTATGTAATAAAATGCGAAAATATATTTTAATAATTATGTGTACTTAGCAAAGGGACGGGCGGCAAAGCCGGTGCGGGTGAACGCTCATAGCCTTCGTAGTTCTCTTCTAGTCACTTGGAAACTCCTTTCATCTGAGACGATTTACCTCGGATACATTTCTGTCTTCTACTTTCGAATTTCGACTTTCTCCGTTTACCCGCGGGACAATACTCATAGTTCCCAGTAAGGAGTACTCAACGTGTGCGTAAAGTGCGTAGATACAACATTTGTGAACTGTGAAGCTATGGGAGCTTCGTATAATCTAGTCAATATTGGATGCATCTGAGAATCATCTTGATTGGTCGGTTGCGCACATTGGGTACTCGGTAACGCCGACGCAGTAAGCTTAGTGAGTGTATGTACGATTATTATAATAAGTAGATGTACAAAAGTAATACATTATATAGATGTTTTAGCGTCAAATACATAGATATAAAGCAAATTATTATATATCGCATTCGTCCGTTTAATGTAAGGGCTTGCGCTCGTGTCTATTCCCAAGTACCACACTTAATGTTACGCCGTAGTTAAGATGTAATTCTGCCTCAGTATTATAACATTTAAGCTTATTTGTTACATAAGCTAATTTATACACTAATTCTATTTATTTACGGGCGTAGTGATGTTGCTACATTAATGAAGTCATATCAGATGTCACGGCGCATTGGTCCTTTTGTCACTATGATGAGTTGTGAAGTTTTCTCGTAGTCCGTGAGCTCGAAAAGAGATGGCGTTAGTAGCGAATCGTATTGACAAAGGTATCAATGACGCCCGCCCGTGGCTTGGACGGCATTTACGTAAGTTTATTCACTGTAAGTTTAATCCTGCAATCAAGTAACCGCTGTATTTTTAAAGTAACGAGCCGACTACATATTTTTTTAACAAAACTTTTGCTCAAAATCAGCTGTCTTTCGTCGGTATTGAGGATAACTTTTCGATTAATCAATGTTTATAAATTATTCGATGTCATCAGTATTCGATGTTAGTAGTAACCCTGATTTATGTATTTCAGATCACTGTTTCACGTATTTTGAAAATATAATAAATGGTTTAAAACTTTTTGTGTTTCCTGTGCTACTTTTAAATGTGAGTTCGAAGTTCAAATTGAATCAATAAATAGGAATCAAAAGATTGGTGTTGTTAATGGCATATGTTGCCACATCCTGCAGAATTAAAATTAAATTCATACCCCAGTAACCTAATAGATGATAACATTGTAAATAACAATATATGATAGAAAATAGTTAAAAAAATATCTTCGTACCAGAACAGTGGATATATTGTCACCTATACAATATAGTATATAGACACGCCGTGTGGTATCCAGCTAAGTAGAATAGACCAAACTCGTTTCTTACCGAAGTGTCGTTAAAGGCGACTAAGGTAAGCTGACGTCTGGCAGGCGGCCGTTCCCAAATACGTAGCCAAATTGCGTGACAACATGTCTGTAATACGTTGTGCCGACCCCACTTAGAGTGCAATAAGGGCAATAGGATGACTAACAATATATTTAAATGAGAATTTGTCTTAAGCAAGAATAATTCCACATCTTTCGTGGATATCAAGATTTTAGTAATTTCAATTTGCAGTTTATGATGTACCGTAACTGCTCATTTTAATGAAAAATTCAGAATAAACAATTAAAATTAAAATATTTGTTTATTTGAGAAAATTTCTAGACAACTACTTCTGAGTCAACTTTACTGCTTGATCGGAAAATTGCGTGTACGGAGAAGAGCCAGTGAGAAATTATACGATTGCCGTTTAAAAAATATCTTGTAACTAGTTTTTTTTTTCGAATTAACTGTATGCTGTTAGCCCTTTTACATCGTCACCGGGCGGGGACGCAGAAGCGTCGTCGAGGTTGCGAAATGCGGAGAGTAGAGGGCAGAAGTTCTACTAGTGTCGGAGAACGTCGTCCTAAGGGTGCCTCCTGTGAGGCCAGACCACGGCTTAGGGCGACGTGCAGTGGTGTAACTAGTTACAATTCGTCGTTGTTATCATGCGCATAATAATTAAATCTACTCGGAAAATAATTAAATCCACGTTTATCATTTATATCAACATCAATTATTTTAACGGCACAAGCTTCCTTTTTATTTGAACTACCATAAAGATAAATTAGACATAGCAATAATACTGTAAAAATGTTTATATGTATATATATTTTTCAAAAATCAGTTAAACCTGATATTGAAATAAAAATAAAACTACATATACTCAATATAAATCCGTTACATAATAATAAAAAAAATATTTATTTATTTATGTACCATAAAAATGTTGGAAAAAACATTATTGGTAAAAAAAAGTGTACGAAGGTCAAATTATCCCTGTGACAAACATCTCTGCCAATTAACCTAAGAAATGAGACAATTTATAGTTAAGAAAAAGTTGGTACGCAAATATCAAACATTATGAATTAGAATTACCTTACTAATATTATTATTTTCGTTAAGATCGTCACATTTACTGTGATAAAATATCATTCAAGCTATCACCATATAAAATAAACTTTTTAATTACACGCCATCTAACGAGACTTTTATAAACTATGTAGGTTTCAGAGTAGTACAATCATTACTTACCTGACTTGATTGGATTAATAAAGTTTTCAACTAGATGGCAACACTAGATTTTTTATTTAGATCTTTCTTATTTTGTCTTATTATCTGTATCTATCAGTAAAACGTTTCAGAACTAACACTTTTTTTAAAATAATAATTCAAAATTAGATAGCAAAAGAGACAAGCTCTCACTGATTCACTTTCAATTTTTAAAAATTTCAAATGAAATGGCTTTTTTATAGTTGATAGTATGCTTCAAGTGAAAATTTTATTTTGTAACTGTAAACTGCTACAATTAATAAACGTTATAATTACTGTTATTACCAGAGAACACTAAAATCGTTTGGTAAATTTTATGCGAGTGAATGTTATTAAATTTACGTCTTTAATTTACATATACTCGTACATGTAATACAATTTTATTTATTATACGAAATTAACTTAAACGTTATTTAAAATTAGATCTATTTTCTAGAAAAATAAGAGCTAATGGTAATACGGTACATTGAAAAAGAAGAAATAGAAAAAAAATTTAAGTTCGTAACATAAGACCTTATATTTGACCTTAAAATTATGATGTTTGAACGTCAGAAGGAGATTGCGATGCGTAGAATGTTAATTCCACGCCTATACAAAGTTAACTTTGTATAAGGTAAAATTATTATTCTCCTGCCTTTATCCCACTCTAAGTGGGGTCGGCATTTGTTTTTCTCATTCATTCTGTCCTATCATTCGTCAACTCTGGCGCTACTCCTTTTATATGCACGTTATACACACAATCCAATCATCATCCACGTGCATTTTTAACACTCTTTTGGTTATACGATTATTCCTCATCGTTATAATATGTCCATATCATCTTAATCTTGCACTTCTCATCTTTTCTATAATGGGTGCAACTTTCAGTCTTCCCCTTATATACTCATTTCGTATTTTATCTAGTTTTGTCATACACATCACATCTACCTTAACATTTTCATCTCATTTGCATGTACTCTTCTTTCATCCATTTTTTTCATTGTACAACATTCTGATCCATACAATACAGTTCTTATGAACGTGGTATAAAATTTTCCCTAAACCTAAAAAGGCATTCGGGGGTCACATATTGTTCCTGATACCTGTCGCCACTTCGTCCATCCTGCATTTATTATTTTACTCACATCTCGATCTATTTCACTTCGTTATGAAAAAGAGAACCCATCCAAGCTGATCGGGGGAAAATTGGATGTCCCACTAAAATATAACACTGTTAAAAGAGGCTGCTACAGAAAGCCTACTATACTGTTGAGGATTATTTAGATGATAATGTGTGGATATAGCTCTTTTTGAAACTGTACAAGACAATAATGACTAAATGTAACTAATATTGAGTCATATTTTGAAAAGAGCAACCGCCGAGTTTCTTGCTGGCTCTTCTCGGTAGGAACAGCTTTCCGAACCAGCAGTAGAGTTGACGATTCAAAAGCACTTATTTACAAGTTTATTTGAATAAAGAATATTTTAAATTTGAATATAATTTAGTAAATAAGTATAAGTTAGTAATAAAAAAATAATAGACTATGCTCATTTCTCAGCGAGGTGTCATAAAAGGCGACTAAGGTAAGTCGACCCGCCGTGTGGTATCCAGCTGAGTAGAATTTACCACTCTCGTTTCTTACGGAAGTATCGTAATAGGCGACTAAGGTAAGTGACCCACCGTGCAGTTATCCGGTTGAATAGAATAGACCACCCTCTTACCGTGGTGTTGTATGATACAACTGAGGTAAGTTGATGTCAGGCATGTGGCCGGTCATAAAATACATAGCCGTTTAACAACATGTTTTTCCCAATTACAGTGGGATAAGGGCAGGAGGATGTGTTATAAAAAAATTATATAGCAAATATAAAATTATTTGCCGTGACCTCTGATCAATTCAACAATTCGGTATACCAATTTAATTCTCTAATTGACCGTGTGCCGAAGGCCTAGACCTATTATAAAATAATTGATTTTATAGCGTGCCTTCGACATTTCAATTAAACTAACGTAAACATTACTATTCTAAATAGTACCACCCTCATTTCTTACCGAGGTGTCGTAAAAGGCGACTAAGGTGCGTCGACCCGCCTTGTGGTATCCGGCTGAGTAGTATTGACCACCCTCATGTCTTACCGAGGTGGCGTAAAAGGCGACTAAGGTAAGCTGACTGACCGTGTGGTATCCGGTTAAGTAGAATAGACCTGCCTCTTTCTTATCGAGATAAGTTTAAGATAAGTTGACGTCAGGCAGGCGGCCGGTCGTAAAATACGTAGCTAAATCATGTAGAGAATATGTTTTATAACATGTTGCGCCGACCCCACTTAGAGTGGGATAAGGGCAGAAGGATGATGAAACATTACTATTCTAAATGCATTCCAGTTGGCTTAATTAAGCGTTAGAAGCTTTGATAGCCCAGCGGTGCGCTCGTGCGACTCTTTCAAGAGGTTTCAGTTTAACCCCGGATAGGCACCAATGAGTTTATCTATTAAAACTTATGTGTCTAATTCATAATTGCAATATATCACACGCTTTTCTAACAATTTATAGAATTAGACGTTACTTTGCGGATATCCATAATACAAAAGTAATAATAAAATTATTTTGCTATAATCCACATATAGCTATAAAATATATAATTGCTATAATCGCGGTTTATAGCAAAATAATTTTATTATTACTTTTGTACACGATTCTCACTGAAGGATAACATCGTGAGGAAACTTGCACATCTCTAGAGAATCCTGGGGATATGTGTAACCCACCAATCAGTATCACTCCAACGCCTCTCTCGAGAAACAAAGAGAGGTCTGTTCTGGTCTGAGGTGTGGCCCAGCAGTGGTATAGTAACAGGCCGTTACTTACTTTACTTACTTAAGCCATTTGATTCTTTATCCATATTTATATTATACATGCGGAAATCTATCTGTCCATCTGTATACTTTAACGGCCAATCCGCTGAAGGGTTATTAATAAAATTTGCTACAAACGGGCAAACTCGATAAGAATGAAAGTTTACAACTATTGCTAGTGAAGGAGTTCTTTCGAACTTTTTTAGAAGTAACATAGATAGTGATTAGAATGCGTGACTGAATGTAACTATTTATGAGAATTATATTTTGGAAAGAACAACCGCCGAGTTTCTTGCCAGCTCTTCTCGGTAGAAACAGTTTTCCGAAAAAGCAAGAGTTGACGATTCAGTAACACTTGTTTACTTGAATATAATATTTTGAATTTGAATTGGAATTATGACGAAGTTACGTGTACTACTAGTTCTATATATACTATTGTTAGGATCCAAAGTAGGATTTATAAAAAGAGAACAAAATTAATACATTTGTAACCAAATAAACAAAATGGCTGACGTGAACAGATTAACTAACAAAGCTTTCGCACGCAAGTACTGATCGTAAAAGAGACCTCTGTTCTTGACCTGACTATTTTTATACTCTAGATGAGAGGTAATTATGAAGTGTTGCTAGCAACAATAAATTACAACACTGATTAAAAATGTCGCTGTCTACACTATAATATAATGGTTTCAATATAAATTTGGGAGACTAGAATTTATTTATACAAGGAAAATTGTTGTATGCATAAGTAAACTAAATTTAGGAATGATCTTATTACAACTGTATTACGCCTACACAAAGTATTAACGTTTCTCGTGGGAAAAATCGTATAACATTCAAAGAATTAGGCGTTACTTTACGGAGATCCATAATACAAAAGTAATAATAAAATTATTTTGCTATAATCCGCGATAAAGTAAAATAGAAAATATATATAACTATACACTGTCCATTATATTAACCATCTTTTGACAGATTGACGATTTACATATTTAGTGATGTCCTAAAGATTCTCGTATGCGATACCATTCCGATTATAGTACCTACTATCATTAATCGAATTACGTACCTAAGTAATTCGATTAATGATAACCTACGTAAACTAATAACAGATATAGAAATCAACATTTTGATTTAATATTGCCTTAGTTTTTTGAAAATAAATGTTAATCCGTGTGTATTTATTATAATCATAAAAAATATATAATACATCAACTGGCAACATCAACAGACCTTCCGCTCGGCCGCCATTTTGACGTGATCTGTCACTCTCAACGAAACGCCCGTGATAGTCACACGCATTTACGTTCGCTGAGTGTTCTCTCGCATCTGTTACACCTTGAGTTAAGTAGCTTTATTCCTCGGAAAAACTTGTGTGAAACTTATATTAATTGATCGTGAAAATGCCGAAAGGACGTGTGTTGAAAGCACAATCGAGACAGTTAGTGTTAAAACTTCATGAGTATTTTGAGCAAGAAAATCAAAATGGCGGACCTCTTATACCTATCACGCAAGTCCGAAACCGTGTTGCAGCCGCGTTGGGGATCAGTCTATCAACTGTGACTAAAATCACTACTGATGCCTACGGCAGGAGCGGCTTGGAGCAAAACAAACCATCTACACCAAAAAGAAAGCGCCGGGCTCATAAGGTGACAGCTGTTGATGACTTTGACGCTGACGCTATTCGTCGTCATGTATATGATTACTACTTGAGATAAGAAATTCCAACTTTGAGAAAACTTATTGTTTCTTTGAAAAGAAGTGGTCTGTTTCATGGTGAAAAATCTTCTTTGGTCAAAGTTTTGAACACAATTGGCTTTTCATATAAAAAGTTAAATAAAAGAAAATTATTAATGTTACGCACAGATATAGCTATAGCACGTTGTGATTTTTTAAGAGAGGCAAAGAAAATACAAGATTGGGCAAATATTGTTTTCACGGATGAAACATGGCTCAACGCTAACCACACACTATCTCGTTTCTGGACTGATGATACTGCTGATTCCACTTCCTCAGTACCAATGGGAAAAGGTGAGCGCCTAATCATTTGCCATGCAGGTACAGCAAAAGGATTTGTACAAGACGCACTGTTGGCATTTAAATCGAAGAAATCAAATGACTACCACGAAGAGATGAATGCAAATGTGTATGAAGAGTGGTTCAAAAAAATGCTCATTTCATTGGAAGAACCATCAATAATTTTTATTGATAATGCGCCCTACCACTCCCGTCAAATTGACAAAATGCCAACACAGGCTAATAAAAAGCATGAAATAATTAATTGGCTTCGGGACAATGGAGAAAATGTGGACGACTCAATGTTAAAAGTTGAATTAATAAAAATATTAAAACCAAAAAGAGAGCAAAACGCTATGTAATCAATGAAATGGCAGTAGAATATGGCCATACTGTTCTTCGGATTCCTCCATACCACTGCCAGTACAACGCAATAGAACTTATATGGGCACAAGTAAAAGGGCATGCTGCGAGATGCAATTAAAGCCCCCCATTCACAGCGAATAAAATGTTGCAATTGCTAAAAAATGCTTGCACCCACGTAACGGCCGAGAACTGGGCAAGTGTGGTGGAAAGAACTAAAAGAGTAATATTCTCTGATTGGGAACGTGATATTGCGTTTGATAATATATTATCTACACAAGAGCTAATAATAACTGCTACTGAAGACTCCTCATCGGAGGAGTCTAGTGTTGATTATCATTCCGACGACTCGTGCTAATAAAATAAATTAAAATATCCTGATTGTTTTATTTGTATTCATGTATTAACTAAGAAGAAAGTAAAACTTTATATAATGTTATTAAATGTCTTTTAATACCCGTAACATCGATTTCTACCGATTATTTTTAATCTGTGGCATAATCGTAGTAACCATTATGTGTGACATAACTAAGTGGGCGGTACCCATCCATAAAGTACAAATATTATTTGTATGATATTTGTACGTAAGCAATACAAAACTTAATGAGCGTGAGCTGTCAAAAGACTGATAATATGATGGACGCAGTATAGCGGCCTGTCCTTGCTTCGCACGGGTATAAAGTATATATCCCATGTCAGTCAGTGTAAAAAAAATGATTAAAATCGTTCGAGTAGTTTTGATTTATTCATTACTGCCCGTGGCCCGCACGTGTTAAATTTGGAGAAAAACAATTTCCCTCTCCCTATTCCAAGAAGATTTCCTGCTATCTTTGAATATCTAAATTCATATAGTACATATTTGCGTATTTATTTTAAAAAATTTCCCTATGTATTTTATTTTTACAATTAATTACAGAATGTATTTAAACAAACTCTTGAAAGAGGGACATAGCTGCTAAATTCAAAGTGTTATAGGGCAAAGCGCGGCGTCCACACGGCATTTTAAATCTGTAATATCTCCGAAAATGTTCACTTAAATTACATACTGTAAACGGCCATATTGATCTATATTAAATCAACTATTTATTTAAGGTACTTAATTGGATACGGATTAATGCTGTATGCTGTGTATAAAAATTGCTCTGAACATAAGGCATTATTTTTCGTAAAAAGTAAATGACAAAAAATGCTATTGTGGGTTATCCATTAGAGATAGACATATACTATCGCGGACTTTTCTGTAGACCTTTTTCAAGGTGTAAAAATACTTAGTACATTATTTTGATAAATCTCGTAGGGTTTAGCCTGCGTTTGCAATGTAAGCGGAAAAAAATGTAATTATTTACAGAAACCTCAAAAATTACAGTATTTCTCTACTCCGTATTGAATGTTATTATGTTATTATATTATCTGTTTACAAACTTGACGCATGCAGGATTCGTAAAAACACATGCACAAACCTCCACCACCTCCACCACAATACACAAGCACTACATGCCACAAACTCAACAATCATTTCGCCCCGCAACCGAAGCATCATCAGGAGATAGACTCCACGACAAAATCGCAAAGCTTAACGATTTTACGATTTTTCGTGTATCAGGTATGAAAACGGATTGTCAACTCTACATTTAGCATTATATATATTTTCTTTTTTACTTCATCGCGGATTATAGCAAAATAATTTTATTATTACTTTCGTATAACATTCGTTGTATAACCAAATAAAAATTTCAAATATGATGTCAAATGACATTATATATTGTCCACCCTCTTAGCGCACTTTTTTCCAAAAATCTCATTCCCTTCCACGTTTCAAATTAACTATATCATTTTTTCGCTATATCGTCACTCATTTCCCTTTTTTTTACCAAAAAACTCGTGTAAAAATGTCTGACATCAACAAAGAAGAAATTCTTTGTTATATCAAACTTACATTACGTCGTTACATTTGTATGTTAACTTAAACTTAAATATTCAAAAATAATAATTATTTCATCATCCTCCTGCCCTTATCCCACTCTATGTGGGGTCGGCACAACATATTATAAAGATGTTGTCACATGAATCTTAAATATAACTCACAATCTAAATATAACTTAAATATCAAAATAAGTACATGTAATCGGTTAAAGGCCTTTGTTAATTTGAATGAAATCAACATTTTATTAAAGGAAGATTGCGCTTCGTTATGATCGAGTGCAATTTGCGATGTCTATATGGGTTATCTCAAGTCATTTTTTTGATAACAGATATGTATAATAAAATCGCTTTACATAATGTCCTGTTATCACCTGGCTTTGATAACAGCGTCAATAAATATTGGATAAATATTGAGTACAAATACTATCCATGCTTGATGAATATATAATCGCATGAGAGAACTCGCTATAAACTATAAATAAATATATAGGACACTTACACACACGGTCGTCCGTCCCCAAAGTAACTTAATACTTGTGTTATGGTAGACAGACAACTGGTGAATATATACTTATATATTTTTTTAAAAACATACTTAAATACAAATATACACCCAGGCTCAAAGACTAACAAATTCATATATAGAAAATGTTGGCCCTCGGTGGGAATCGAACTCGCGACCCGCGGAGCTGAAGGTCATTACCCACTGCGCCAACGGACAAGTCATCTTGACAAACTGAACTTTTCCGAAATTTTCAAAAATTATTGTGATATTTTAAACAATTTTCACAAACCCTTAACAAATAACACCGTAAAACCTTCATCGTTTATAACTCTACTCTATATTGGTGAATAGCCAAATGAAAATCAGTTGAGTAGTTTTTGTTTTTACCGCAGACAGATATATATCCTATGTCTTAAAGAAAATTAAATAGAAAAAAAAAGCTAAATTTCTGTGTCATTCATCATCATTCTCCTGCCCTTATCCTAAGTGAGGTCAGCACAACATGTTATAAACATTTCACATGATCGGGATATTTAACGACCGTCCGCCTGCCTGACGTCAACTTACCTTAATTGTATTTTACGACACCTCGGTAAGAAGTGAGGGTGGTCTATTCTACTCAGCCGGATACCACACGCCGACTCAACTTACCTTAGTCCCCTTTTACGACACCTCAGCTTAGAATGAGGGTGGTATATTCTACTCAGCCAAATACCACACGGCTAACTTGGCGAAACTGTAATAATTAATATTATACAATAATTAATATTTCTTATAACATTAATTTTAGTTTCGCCAAAGCTACCCCTTTTAGATTTATTGAGACTAGCGGCCTGCCCCTGCTTCGCACGGGTATAAAATATATATCCCATGTCAGTCAGTGTAAAAAAAATGATTAAAATCGATCGAGTAGTTTTGATTTATTCATTACTGCCCGTGGCCCTCACGCGTTAAATTTGGAGAAAAACAATTTCCTTTCCCTATACCAAGAAGATTTCCTGCTATCTTTGGAATATCTAAATCCATATAGTACGTTTTTACTTATTTACTTTTACATTTTCCCTATGTATTTTATTTTTACAATTAATTACAGAATGTCTTTAAACAAACTCTTGAAAGAGGAACATAGCTGCTAAAGTCGTAGTGTTATAGGGCGAAGCGCGGCGTCCTCACGGCATTTTAAATCTGTAATATCTCCGAAAATGTTCACTTAAATTACATGCTGTAAACGGCCATATTGATCTATATTAAATCAACTATTTATTTAAGGTACTTAATTGGATAAGGATTTATGCTGTATTGTATAAAAATTGCTTCAAAAATATGGCATTATTTTTCGTAAAAAGTAAATGACAAAAAATGCTATAGTGGGTTATCCATAAGAGATAGACATATACCATCGCGGACTTTTCTGTAGACCTTTCAAGATGTACAAATACTTAGTACATTATTTTGATAAATCTCGTAAGGTTTAGCCTGCATTTGCAATGTAAGCGGAAAAAAATGTAATTATTTACAGAAACCTCAAAAATTACAGTATTTCTCTACTCCGTATTGAATGTTCTTATACGTACAAACCTTCCTCTGGAATCACTCTATCTATTAAAAAAAACCGCATAAAAATCTCTTGCATAGTTTTAAAGTTTTATGCGTACATAGGGAAATGGGGACTTTGTTTTATAATATGTAGTAATATAGAATAAGATGTAACTAAGGCGTGTGTAAATATTATCTTTAAAATTACAAATCGATACATTAAATTACCATACAAAGAAATATATATTATAAAGTCCTTAAGTAAATTGGTGCTATGTAATAGGTACTGTTTATTTCAACAAAGCAAATAAAATTTAACTATGAATTGGTTTTTTCTTCAATAAATCTATTTAAATAATTACATCTCAATCAAATCTATTAAATAGTTTGCAATCATTGTTTTGTTAGCTAAGCTGCTCATTTAATATATTTAATCTGCTAACACTATATAAGGCTGTTATACACGTTTTAAAATCCAATCGTAGGATAGGATAAGAATATTAACCGATGCTACTAATATTATAAATGCGAAAGTTTGTTAGTATTACATCCATACTAACAAACTTTCGCATTTATAATATTAGCAGCACTGGTTTGATACTCTGGTTTGATACTCTTTCACGGCTTATCCGCCGAACCAATATCCATGAAATTTGTGCACAATTATTCCTTATACACCGGAATAACATATAGGGTATAGAAATCCTGTTAGGTCTACAAGAATAGGAGGACACTAAAAAGCCCCATCTATTATCAACCTATTATGCGCCAACGGTTACGCCAACGAAGTCGCGGGTATAAGTTAGGTTAATAATATGATATCAAATTTAAAAGTTTCCTGCTCACATTGGCACAATACTTTAAACTGTTACTTTGTTTACTAAATGTAAATAGCCATAAGAATTATATTTTTAAAAGAACAACCGCCGAGTTTCTTGCTGGCTCTTCTCGGTAGTAACAGCTTTCTGAACCAACAGTAGAGTTCATGATTCAAAAGCACTTGTTTACAAATTTATTTGAATAAAGAAGTTACATTTGAAGCGTGCGTCTTATCATAATTAATGAAATCCCGTTAGCTGGTTAGAATTTTGAGCACTTGTTTTACCTCAACTTTTGATGACGGCATTGACGTGACGTCACGCGTTATCGCAAACTACTTGAGCAAACGTGTTCGATGTTATTTTCCGATCGAACGTCGGTTAATGCATGGCCATTGATTATAATCAAATTTTACACTTCGCCGTTTCATCGGAGATTTTTCTCTATACCTATTTTTGCAGACGGTGTATACAAATAGTCTTTTTATCGTAATGTCAATACGCTAGCAGCTTTTCTGTGGTAGCCCAGCGGTAACACCGTGCGACTCTTTCGAGGAGGTCACGGGTTCGAACCCGGGCAAACACCAATGAGTTTTTCTGTTAAAACTTATGTGTCTAATTGATAATTACAATTTATCACACGCTTTTCGGTGAAGGAAAACATCGTGAGGAAACCTGCATATCTCTTGAGAATTCCGGATATATGTGTAACCTACCAATCCGCATTGGAGCAGCGTGGTAGGTCTTAGCTCCAACCCTTCTCTCCAAAAACGGTATAAGAGGCCTATTCCCAACAGTGGGATAAAAACAGGCCGCTAATTACTTTTTTAGCGGCTTTTGCCGCAACTCCCAACAGTGCTTGAAGCATCGTTGAGTGTAAGAAATACAGAGAAATGCCGCTAAATTTCTATTAGCTTCAGACATCATGTGTCACCAAACAAGTCACGACCTATCAAAAACAGAAGCCTCAGAAGGACCTCGTCTTCGCCAATAAAGACACCATGTGTGCACTACATGTTTGCGATTTAAATTTTAATTTGAAGGCCATACCAGACGCCAACATTTTTCTTTTCTTTATTACTCTACCATATCTGAGCTCCAGTATCTATTACCCTACACCAATGTTAAGGAAGACAGTGTTACGTTTAAGCAGCATGTAAGTAATTTTTAGTCTCGGCTGCAAATAGTGCAAACGTAACCAACGTTTCATGTATCGTAACAAATTTTAATTTATCTGCCTTAACAAACTAAGTAATTTTTGTAAGATTTTATGACATTTTCTTATTTAAAGTATGCATATTTCTTGCAATAGGTATATTATATTCTGTACTCACAGGTATAGTAATTTTATTTACTTCATCATCATCTTCCTGCCCTTATCCCACTCTAAGTGGGGTCGGCACAACATGTTATAAACATGCTGTCACAAGATTTGGCTGCGTTTTTACGACCGGCCATTCATTCATTTTATTTACTTATTAACAAAAAATTAACATATACTATCAGAACAGAGTACATCACTTTTATTTCGTGATCCACGAGTTACGAGTAACTAAAAAAAGGGTTAAAACGCGTGTAAAGGTATTTTGAAAATAAAATCTATTTTTGTGTTGTTTAATAACCAAAAAAGAGTTTATAGAATTAGGCGTTACTTTGCGGAGATCCATAATACAAAGTTTTAAAATTATTTTGATATATTCCGCGATGAACATTCATCAGCAAAATTATTTTATTATTACTTTAGCCAAAAAGAGTTATTAAATAACTTGAACAAGAGTTTTTCAAAATACCTTTACACGGGTTTCGCGGGCGGAACCACGGGTCGTTAGTAATAATCCAATAAATTGATTCGAGTATGCTTAAATTGTTTATAAAATTGTCCATTTGTTCAATTACACATATGGTTGTTTACTTTTATCATCATACTGGCAGTCAGATTAGTGACTGACTGAGACGATTAGACTGAGAAGAGCCTACAATAATATTAGCAATTGAGCGACTTATGCAACAAGTTAAATGAATCATATAAACTGATATAGTATGTAATAATTAACGTCACCCATAATTATCTGTTACAAATAATTGTGCAATAGAAAATGAACGATTTTGATAAATAAGCTGGGATAGCTATCAAGTAACTATAAGAGTTGTGAATATGAATAATATTTATCGTATTTAACGACACCTCGATTAGAAAGAGGTTTGTCTATTCTACACAACCGGATACCACACAGTGGGTCGACATACCTTAGTCGCCTTTTACGACACCTCGGTAAGGAAGAGGGTGGAGGGTGGAGGTAAACTGTTTCGTTATGTCTCAAAGCAATTAGGTAGCGTTTTCCACGAAAACACCTAGGCGTGGTTAACAAATTATATGTTTCTACCTTTCTTAAAATCACTTTACGCCATGTGGTATCCGGCTGAGTAGAATAGACCAACCTCATTTCTTACCTAGATGTCGTAAAAGGCGACTAAGGTAAGTTGACCTACACTAACCTACTTACCTAAGGTAAGTCGTAAAAACGCGGCCAAGTCATGTGACAGCATGTTTATAACATGTTGTGCCGACCCCACTTAGAGTGGGATAAGGGCAGGAAAATGATGACACATTTAAGGCTTTCCTTACTCTAAATATAACTCTATGATTATTCTTCAAATGGAGTACTGTACGCGAGTAAGTGAGACTATAAAAAATACATAATAAGACGTTCGTTCAGAAATCGTATTTATATTAGCTTCCAAACAAGTATGTCTATTTTTAACGGGCTTATATCGTCTACATTCAGGTCACGCAGCGACCGCGGAAAATTAAAAAGTGTTTGTAATGTAATACGCAATATGAATCGATTAAAAAAGTTTTTTTTTAATCATATATTTAATACACATCGTAAATAAAAAGTTGTATAGCCTCTAATGTTTAATCTATGCTTATTATAGAACAAAGTCCCCAAAAGCTATTTCTGTATTGTAAATCATATATTAAATTCACTTCGTAAATAAAAAGTTGTATAATCACTAATGTTTAATCTATGCTTACTATAAAACAAAGTCCCCAAAAGCTATTTCTGTATTGTAAATCATATATTAAATTCACTTCGTAAATAAAAAGTTGTATAATCAGTAATGTTTAATCTATGCTTACTATAAAACAAAGTCCCCAAAAGCTATTTCTGTATTGTAAATCATATATTAAATTCACTTCGTAAATAAAAAGTTGTATAATCACTAATGTTTAATCTATGCTTACTATAAAACAAAGTCCCCAAAAGCTATTTCTGTATTGTAAATCATATATTAAATTCACTTCGTAAATAAAAAGTTGTATAATCAGTAATGTTTAATCTATGCTTATTATAGAACAAAGTCCCCAAAAGCTATTTCTGTATTGTAAATCATATATTAAATTCACTTCGTAAATAAAAAGTTGTATAATCACTAATGTTTAATCTATGCTTACTATAAAACAAAGTCCCCAAAAGCTATTTCTGTATTGTAAATCATATATTAAATTCACTTCGTAAATAAAAAGTTGTATAATCAGTAATGTTTAATCTATGCTTATTATAGAACAAAGTCCCCAAAAGCTATTTCTGTATTGTAAATCATATATTAAATTCACTTCGTAAATAAAAAGTTGTATAATCAGTAATGTTTAATCTATGCTTATTATAGAACAAAGTCCCCAAAAGCTATTTCTGTATTGTAAATCATATATTAAATTCACTTCGTAAATAAAAAGTTGTATAATCACTAATGTTTAATCTATGCTTACTATAAAACAAAGTCCCCAAAAGCTATTTCTGTATTGTAAATCATATATTAAATTCACTTCGTAAATAAAAAGTTGTATAATCAGTAATGTTTAATCTATGCTTACTATAAAACAAAGTCCCCAAAAGCTATTTCTGTATTGTAAATCATATATTAAATTCACTTCGTAAATAAAAAGTTGTATAATCAGTAATGTTTAATCTATGCTTATTATAGAACAAAGTCCCCAAAAGCTATTTCTGTATTGTAAATCATATATTAAATTCACTTCGTAAATAAAAAGTTGTATAATCAGTAATGTTTAATCTATGCTTACTATAAAACAAAGTCCCCAAAAGCTATTTCTGTATTGTAAATCATATATTAAATTCACTTCGTAAATAAAAAGTTGTATAATCAGTAATGTTTAATCTATGCTTATTATAGAACAAAGTCCCCAAAAGCTATTTCTGTATTGTAAATCATATATTAAATTCACTTCGTAAATAAAAAGTTGTATAATCAGTAATGTTTAATCTATGCTTACTATAAAACGAAGTCCCCAAAAGCTATTTCTGTATTGTAAATCATATATTAAATTCACTTCGTAAATAAAAAGTTGTATAATCAGTAATGTTTAATCTATGCTTATTATAGAACAAAGTCCCCAAAAGCTATTTCTGTATTGTAAATCATATATTAAATTCACTTCGTAAATAAAAAGTTGTATAATCACTAATGTTTAATCTATGCTTACTATAAAACAAAGTCCCCAAAAGCTATTTCTGTATTGTAAATCATATATTAAATTCACTTCGTAAATAAAAAGTTGTATAATCAGTAATGTTTAATCTATGCTTATTATAGAACAAAGTCCCCAAAAGCTATTTCTGTATTGTAAATCATATATTAAATTCACTTCGTAAATAAAAAGTTGTATAATCAGTAATGTTTAATCTATGCTTATTATAGAACAAAGTCCCCAAAAGCTATTTCTGTATTGTAAATCATATATTAAATTCACTTCGTAAATAAAAAGTTGTATAATCACTAATGTTTAATCTATGCTTACTATAAAACAAAGTCCCCAAAAGCTATTTCTGTATTGTAAATCATATATTAAATTCACTTCGTAAATAAAAAGTTGTATAATCACTAATGTTTAATCTATGCTTACTATAAAACAAAGTCCCCAAAAGCTATTTCTGTATTGTAAATCATATATTAAATTCACTTCGTAAATAAAAAGTTGTATAATCAGTAATGTTTAATCTATGCTTATTATAGAACAAAGTCCCCAAAAGCTATTTCTGTATTGTAAATCATATATTAAATTCACTTCGTAAATAAAAAGTTGTATAATCAGTAATGTTTAATCTATGCTTATTATAAAACAAAGTCCCCAAAAGCTATTTCTGTATTGTAAATCATATATTAAATTCACTTCGTAAATAAAAAGTTGTATAATCAGTAATGTTTAATCTATGCTTACTATAAAACGAAGTCCCCAAAAGCTATTTCTGTATTGTAAATCATATATTAAATTCACTTCGTAAATAAAAAGTTGTATAATCAGTAATGTTTAATCTATGCTTATTATAGAACAAAGTCCCCAAAAGCTATTTCTGTATTGTAAATCATATATTAAATTCACTTCGTAAATAAAAAGTTGTATAATCAGTAATGTTTAATCTATGCTTATTATAGAACAAAGTCCCCAAAAGCTATTTCTGTATTGTAAATCATATATTAAATTCACTTCGTAAATAAAAAGTTGTATAATCACTAATGTTTAATCTATGCTTACTATAAAACGAAGTCCCCAAAGGCTCAAATACAATATATGAAAGAATTTTAGTACGGTTTTTACTGAAAGATAGTGTTCTTGAGGAAGGCTTAGGTTAGTAGTAGATTCTCCAGAACGGCAAAACCGATTTTGATGGGACGTTTACTGGAAGATAGAGGAGGTTTTGGAGCAACACGTAGTCTACTTTTTACCCTAGAACTCTCGCAGCGTCCGATTTACACTGGAAAATCATGTGTTTACAGGAATTAAGTGATTTATGGCAGTATACAAATACTATTAGTTAGTTTTGTGTAAATTCGTTGAAATATGACGATAATTATTGAAATCATGGAAAAAATCTAACCTGGGACTTTTCATGAATGTTGCCTAATCTGTTTAAGATACAACAAAACAATGTTACTGACTATCATCTGACAATGACTATCATCGCCGATAGTCATGGATGTTATTTTCAGGGTATTATGATACCCTGGCTTAAGCCCAGGCATACCTGGGCTTAAGCCAGGTACCGTCTCCGACTAGAGGCGGACTTTAGTCATCGGATCGGCTCTCCACTCTCCGGGCGCGCTCTGCACGGCCTACTCCGCTGCTAGACAAAGCCAGGGCAGTACCTAGCGAACACCTACCCTCTTACGGAGCATAGCATAGACGGGCAGTAGACCCCAACGACCCAATAAACTTGTTGTTGACTGTTGACTGAGTCTTTTGTTCTACTACTTCCAACGTGACACTGGCGTGCGTGAAGTTATCTCAAAATTAAAACTGTCGCGTGCCACAGTATGATATGATATGATATGATGAAATAAAAACAGACAGCAACGTTTAGTATTGTATAAGCTGTATTGCACTACAAAGTTAATTTTGTTGTTGTTAAAACTGTACCAAATATTGTATCATCAAAGTACCTAACAGGTTGGCGAACCAAAACTCGCTCCGAGCGGCTACGTGTACTCGACATTTATTGAGGTCAATACGCATATACGCATTATATTTTAAGCTGACATTCACCCGCGGTTTCACTTCCTCGCCCATTTCTACCATTGTGGTGCACCATAGAGTTATTATAATAACTATATCATATTATAAATATCTGTGCTTTGTTTGATAATTTTTTACAAATTAAAAAAAGAGAAAAATAATAGAGTGGTCGGTGGAGCTCGAATCTAGGTATTTTCATATCTCGCGACCACTTGTTCACCGAATAAGCTATGCTGACTTGACATTCAATAGAAAATATTCATTTCAATATTAATTTTAGTATTTTTACATTATATTACAAAATTGAAGATAATTTGGATGATAATAAAGTCTGGATTTTAAAATCCTTTCAGCTTCATACAAGACTGCGGTTTAATAATGGCAAAGTAAAAATGTTTAAAAGATTGACAGCCGAGTTTCTTTCTGGTTCTTTTCGGTAAGAACAACATTCCGAACCAGTTGTAGTTTCATAAATCATATTGATCCTTGACGACTCAAAAGTGCTTGAAAGCTTATTTGAATGAAGGTTATTTTGATTTGATACATACATACATACATATACAATTTAAATACATATGTAAATACACGCAGACTAGAAGAACTTATTTATTTTTTAGAAAAAGTAGCCCATAGGCGGGATTAATTTGCAACGGGTGACAGAGATTAAACGGTTGTTACATAGTAAAACTTGTCGACTTAGGCTCCTCCTCCTCCTCGAGTCGTCTTCCTCAATGCTGAGGGTCGTGACCCCCAAACATAGGCTTCCCCCCGACCCCGACTTAGGCTAATTAAATGGCAATTATAGGTCGAAGAGAAATGTATACCATATACATTGTTAGCACATTCCATCTCAAACTATCATTAAACAGATAATACGGTGGTCAAGCATTCCGTTATCTATTGTAAATAAAAAAAAATACATTACACGTACCAACCTAACCTGTCCTCAAACGTAAAATATATTTTGTTATCTAACTAAATTTATTCTGACGGCCCTTTAAGGGTTGACGCGCACTGACTGACAACGTTTAAGTACCATTTTAAATGAAATAAATAAATAAAAATTTGAAATGTCGACACGATAAGCGATTATACAGATTTACACGAATATTGGATTTCATATGATCAACCTTATGTTGTCACCATTGACTTCCGCTTTGTTATTTTATAGCAACACAGTCAAGAAAAAAATATTGCGCCCTTTTTTATTGAAATGTTGGCAACACTTTGGTTGTTGTGCCGTTGTTGTTTCTGGTGGAGTCGTTCTATTGATAAAACGTTTCAGTGACAGGAGTCTTTATTTGTCATTCAAAAGAAGTGCATCTCGGAACGGGAATTGTGGTATTCCTATTATATCGTGTTATTGTTGAAAGAGTGCGCTAACACTTATAAACCATTATCTAACTTATCATAAAGGAGCTAGTAATAATAAGTCATCATCTTCCTGCCTACGGGCATGGGATACGTCCCACTCTAAGTGGGGTCGGCACAACCTGTTATAAACATGCTGTCACATGATTTGGCTGCGTTTTTACGTTCGGCCGCCTGCCTGACGTCAACTCACCTCTGTCGTATTTTACGACACCTTGGTAAGAAAGAGGGTGGTCTAAACCGGATACCACACGGTGGGTCAACTTACCTAGTCGCCTTTTACGACACCTCGGTAAGAAATGAGGTTGGTCTATTCTACTCAGCCGGTTACCACACGGCGGGTCGACTTACCTTAGTCGCCTTTTACGACACCTCGGTAAGAAATGAGGGTGGTACTATTCTATTCAGCCGGATACCACACGGTGGGAAAATGGTACCTAATCACGCCGAAATAGCCTGAGTAGCAAAATAACGGATAATTATAATACATCAAAAGTAAAATATTATTGAATCAAAAGTAAAATATAATAGTGTGATTTAAAAAAACTTATATAATATTTAATAATAGTTGTATATTTAGTGCCGCTTATAAAAATAAGGCCTTAAAATATAATTTATTAATATTTAAGATGAGGTTAACTTAAGAAATATCTAAAAACTAACTTAATAAATCTATAAATTATTGTTTATAACCATGTTATGATCACATTCCAATAATTGGTTAGAAAATATTGTATTATCTACTCTCTTGTATCTTATCTTTCGTCCACTCTGCTTAATAATAAATCCACCATTTGTGTATTATTTAGATAAACAGTTCGTAAATCTTATCTCGATTTCTTAAACATTTTTTGTGTCTATCTGATAATTTTGTCGACGCGATGTAAACGGGAAATTCATCTTCAATTGGGCATTTTAAAACGTAAATACATTCTTTATTTTACGACGAAAATACATGAAAAAGTACTAAAGTACAGAAAAAGTAATAAAGATACTAATACCAGATAATGAAGACAAAAACGGAAGAAACGAATGTATCATTCACTGACGGAATGGCATAATTCTCGAAAAGTCTATCCGTTTAAAAAAAGAATAAAATGATGTATATCTCTCTCTCTATGCCTAGCCTTTTCCCATCTTTAATTGGGGTCGGCTCTCCTCGTCATTTTTCGCCAGACACATCGGTTCTGGGTCGTCGCAATGTCATTTATTTGAGCCATCTTCAGGTCGTTGTTGATCACAGATATCCAGGTTTGAAGGGGTCTACCTCGGCTTTTCGGACCGGTATACGAATTTAAAATTTTTCGAGTCATATCGTGCTCTGGTCTTCGCATGACATGACCATACCACCTAAGTCGCGTTTCGGTGAGTTTTTCTTCGATTGGGCGGATCTTAAAGCTTCCCCGTATGTGCTGGTTTCGAACTCTGTCTTTGAGGGTGACACCTCCTGCCCATCGAAGCATTCTGAGCTCCGCTGTGCTGACTTTTGTGGTATGGGTCTTTTTAATAGGCCAACATTCAGCACTATACATTAGAGCTGGACGGACTGCCGTTTTGTATACCTTTCCTTTAACTTGTATTGGCATTCTGCTATCACACAACACACTCGAGAGCTGTCGCCACTTCATCCAGCCAGTATTGATGCGGTGGGTTATTTCGGCGTCGATTGTGCTATTATTCGATATTATGGAGCCTAAATATTTGAATTGCTCGACTTCCTTTAACTGGTGACCTTGTATTTTGATGGGGTGCTGATGGCTGGTATTATTATGCCTACACCGCATATACTCTGTCTTTTGCCGGTTGATCTTGAGTCCAGCTGTCTCTAGGGCGTTTCTCCAGCTTTCGAGTGCACATTGAAGTTCTGTGGGACTATCTCTAATAAGGAGAATATCGTCAGCGTACAGTAGATCCCAAGGCGGCTCTTTCAGTATCCTTGCAGTCAGGTGTTCTATGACAAGATTAAATAGCAGTGGACTTAGAGCAGATCCCTGGTGTACACCTACTTCTACTAAAAATTCCTCACTTATTCCAGCTGGACTCCTTACTTTGGTGCAAACGTTATGGTACATATTACTGATAGCCTGGACATAATACTCCGGTACATTCAGAGACCTCAAAGATTGCCAGATAAGTTGTCGCGGCACTCGGTCAAAAGCCTTTTCTAGGTCTATAAAGGCTAAATGTACGTCTTTTTTCATTTCCCTTCTTTTTTCTAGTAAAATCCTTAAGCAGTGCAGTGCGTCAGTTGTCGATCTTCCCTTTACGAAACCACATTGATTTTCTGAGAGATTTACTAATTGCACCAGTCGGTTACTATTTACTTTTTCCCATATTTTGAGCGTGTGTGACATGAGTTTGATGGCGCGATAATTGTCACAGAGCCTGATGTCACCTTTGTTTTTATAGAATGGGACCAGATAACTTTTCCTCCACTCGTTGGGTATTCCATCTAACAAAACTTTATTTAAAAGGTTTGTTAGAAATGACACTCCGTTTACTCCCAGCCTCTTCCACAGTTCCACGGGAATCTCATCCGGTCCAGTCGCTTTATTATTCGCCATGCTCCTAATTGCTAAATCTACTTCTTCGTATGTGATTTTCTCAATTGGTCCCTGTACGGCGGACACATGGACTAATTCTTCAGACGGAAAGGTTTCATTAAGCAGTTGGGAGTAATATTCTCGCCATCTAGCGTTGATATCAGCATTTGCTGTTAAAAGTTTTCCTTCTTTATTTTTAATGAATTTAGTGGTGTGTATATCCTTACTATTTGCGCTCCTTTGTCTAGCAATTCTAAAAAGTTCTCTATCAGTTTTTGCTGTTTCTAATCTGCTGTAAAAATCATCATTGTGCTTTGCTCTGGAACAGGCAACTTCTCGCTTGGCAGCCTTCTTCGCGGTACGATAGTTGTTACGGTCTTCATCACGACCACTAAGTTGCCAGGTCTTAAAGAGTAACTTTTTGGTTTTGACTTTTTCTTCGACTTCCGACTGCCACCATGATGCCTTTTTGTTATTCTTTAGCGGGCCCTTAGAAACTCCTAAAAGCTTAGAAGCTATTTGCGTGCAATAAGATTGGAATCTATTCCAACTTGTATCAGCCGTACAGTTATCTGACCGTAGTTCTTGTTTGACCAGGTAATCGGTTAATTCTTTGATTAATGAGTCTCCTTCGCTGTGTGGTAATCTGTGCCACCGTATTTTTGGTCTGATTTCTTTGCATGCTTTGGACGACCTTGGCATTGTAAAATCAGCAACCAATAATCGATGTTGCGTTGTGAGTGGTTCCCCCAGTATTACTTTGCAATCTCTATAGGTCAGCAGTTTAGATCGATCTGCGAGGATGTAGTCTATTTGAGTTCTTGCTTCTCCGCTTTGGTATGTTATCTTATGCCTGTCCGTTTTTTGAAAATAAGTATTGACTATTGCCATGTCATGAGTAGCTGCAAACTCTAAGATTTGGGTACCTTGCGCGTTCCGACCTCCATATCCCTGTCCACCGTGTACTCTCCGATAACATGATGCGGAACTTCCGACATGGCCATTAAGGTCACCCGCAATATACTTAATTTCATCGGATGGATATGATTGCATAAGATCATTAAGATCATCCCAAAAAGTTTGTTTTTCTATATCGCTACATCCTACTTGTGGTGCATACGCAGATATCACGTTTATACAAGGTTGTCCATCTAGTGCAAATTTTACGGCTATAATACGATCGCTAATACGTTTAACTTCTACTGTCCGCTCCTGATGGTCACAATCAATTACAATACCTACGCCATTCCGTTTGTTTGTTATGCCATGATAGACAATTTTATATCCATTGCCGATATTCCGAGCCTTAGATCCCTTCCACTTAGTCTCCTGTATGCAACACACGTTTACCTTGCGTTTGAGCAGTACTTCACTCAATTCAGCGCTGCGTCCTGTCAAAGAGCCCACATTCCATGTCGCTATTCGTATTTTTGGATTTGGTCGGTGTGCATCTTTTCCGTCGCTTGAGGGGTACGCCCTAGCATTCTCTGTATCGCCATCTGTTCTGTCGTCGCTTAAGGGGAACGCCCTAGTATATTGACTCACTTTTTTATTTCGTACTTTCATGATGAGGAGGGGTTGAAATGGCTTGAGGTTTTACAGCCGGTTGCCACCTGACGCTAAGACAGTAACCCCTTTTGCTCACTGGGGCTTAGGACGCCGCCGTTGACCTAAAGGTTCTTCCGCCGCCATCCTCTGCACGTCATCCTGCCTGATGCCGCTGCTCTCTGCCAGCCCGGTATCGAAATATGTCCGAGCGGCCTGACAGGGAGGTTGCCTGTTGGTTCGCGGGAGGTATTTTATTTCCCTCCTACCCTGCATATCTGCTGAGCATTCCCCTATCCACCAACTGGGGACGCGTTCTCTAGGGGTCAGGCTCCCCCGAGATATATAAATGGATCGAGATGGATAAATGGAAATCCCGAATAAAATGATGTATATATGATAAAAAAAATCTATGTATACTAATATATAGATTATAATATAAAGCAGAAGAGTTTGTTTGTTTCTTTGTTTGAACGCGCTAATCTCAGAAACTACTAGACCGATTTGATTGGTTTGATTTGATTTGAAAATTATTTAAGTGTAAAATAACACCGCGCTAAGATGAGCAGCAATAATAAATATTACGAAAACGGCAAAATTTAAAGCTTGCCTTAAGTGCGCTAAGTAAATGGTGATATTTATTCAAAATTGTTCCCCTCTAAAAGTTCTAAATAAAAGTCTGCGACACCATATGTCTAGTTTTTAAGGACTAGACTTTAACTATTTTTAGGGTTGTTAAAATACTATATAACGGTTTTCTTTATTATCGTTATTTTTCTACAGGAGCGAAACCACTGGCGATTGCTAGTATAATATAAAAAAAGTGATAGCAAGAAGTCAATGATGGATCCATCAATTTTAGCAACAGTATTGCTTATATCAAATTTACATGCGCAATTAGCCGCAGTGGTCTAAATTTACAGATTAACTATTGTGTGATAACCTTTAACATTATACAAAAATCACAAGTAAACAAGAAAAACAAGGAAGTATAGCGACGTTTTATTGATAACCATAATTGGCACCGCGCAATACTAAAATGTATGAGTTGTAAAATCAATTTCTTTCGCAAACCATTAATTCGTGTATCGCTCGATAGTTATGACGACCAACGGATATTGATCTTCCGCCCCCCTCTTTTTCTTAGTCTTATTGTGCGGTAGTAGGGTTTTTTGAAAGCACGCGGCAGGTCTGTGTTGTTTGGCGGATAATAAAAGTTACCCTTCGTGATAAACACAATGCTCGAAGGGCTGTGCTTTTGTAGTAAGATACGGGGAATGGTGTGGAGCCTACAGTCACTTGCTAGGTACGAACGAGGTTGCCATTAAAGAACAAGCAAAATCGGGACACGGACTTAAAGTAATGATAATCTGTTATGAACTTTTTTTAAATAATTTATAGAATTAGGCATTACTTTGCGGAGGTCCATAGTACAAAAGTAATGAGAATATTATTTTGCTATAATCCGGATATATCGCGGATTATAGCAAAATAATATTCTCATTACTTTTGTATAAACTTTTTGTTAAAATTTAATAAGCTAAAACCACCAGACATAACTTGACATAATATATGTATTATTATGTAATATTTATATAATAAATACATAAACGACATGATCACAGTTTTTAATTCTACAGTTACATATCCTTATCCCTCTCTAAGTGGTTTCGGCACAACATGTTGTCACATGATTTGGCTACGTATTTTACGACCGGCCGCCTGCCTGACGTGAATTCACCTTCGTCGTATTTTACTACACCTCGGTAAAAAAGAGGATGGTTTATTCTACTCAACCGGATACCACACAGTGAGTCAACTTACCTTAGTTTCCTTTTACGACAACTCGGTAAGAAATGAGGGTCGTCTATTAAACTCAGCCGGACAATGTACAATGTATGTTGTATATCAACAGGAAGGGTGGCGATGGACGTATCCAATCGCGGAAGCCACCACCCTTGACCTGGATGAGTTTGGCCAAGTGGGGCGTTTCTCAACAATGATCGAGTAAAAATTCATAGAGCCCTACTCAAATTCGGATAAAAAAAAGCCGGATACGAAACGGCGGGTCGACTTACCTTAGTCGCCTTTCACGACACCTCGGTAAGAAATGAAGGTGGTATATTCTACTCAGCCGAATACAACATGGCCTGTTAAAGCTACAGTTACATATTTAAGTATAAGTAATATATGTATAATAATTACTGCTGATTTGGCAATACTTATACTGTATATTAATAAAACTGTTTCTGCAGATTATCACGTACATATTATTAGTGGAAATTTCCAATGTATTTTTATGTTCTTACAGGTTCTTATTATTTTAGGATTTGTATTTCTTATATTGACTGAAGAGCGAGACAATTTAGAATTTAGAAAGAATTCAGTGCTTTCTCATAATTTTTATCTCATAATTAATTGGATATAAACATTAAAGAAAGTTAGAATAATACATTATTGATTTTAATAACGAGCGTTTTAAATAAATATCATCTTGTACTTTGATACAAAAGACATCGTAGTTTAATGCAATATATTTATTCTCGATATATATTTAGCGTTATTTCTAATTATTATTTTGCCTTGTGGTATCCGGCTGAGTAGAATAGAGCAACCCCATTTCCTACTGAGGTCTTGTAAAAGACGACTAAGTTAAGTTGAGCCGCCGTGTGGTATTCGGCTGAGTAGAATGGACCACCTTCATTTCATACCGAGATGTCGTAAAATGCGATTAAGGTCAGTCGACCCAACGTGTATTATTCGGTTGAGTAAAATAGGCCACACTCATTTCTTACCGAGATATTTTGAAAGGCGACTAAAGTAGATTGACGTCAAGCAGGCGGCCGGTCATAAAATAACTAGCCAAAACATTGAACAACATGTGCCGACCCCACTTAGAGTGGGATAAGGGTAGGATGATGATGGGAAGGGTAGGAAATGATGATGATTTCTAATAATTATTATAAATAATTTAACCTAAAAAAAATTCTTATTCGGGAATATAAATATTCTGCCAATCTTGATAACGTATTTGCCGTTATTTGATATTGTGATTTATCACATTATCAAATAACGGCAACATCATTACAAAATAGTAATTACTTGTAAAAACACTTTCTTCGACAATATATTTGTTAGTATTTCGACTCTTATCAGTTTAATTTAACCAGTATGTAATAAATTACATTGAACACCTTCCGTCTGACCTTTTTATCTGTTAATGACGAAGTATTCAGGGTAAAATAAATTCATTGTAATGTTTATATATAATTAATTAGTGATGATAGCTGGAATCGACAACTTCAAGAAGAAAAGATGGATAAAATAGACTAGGAGACTGATCTCTATCACTAACAGACCTCTTTCTATGCTGACATTGCTTTAAGGATTGATACGTCACATATATTGCAGGGGTCACATATATTGGTATATACAGGATACCTCAATGTATTTAAATCAAGCGCATGTTGAATATGGTACGGAGAACCGAGGAGCTTTTGGGGTCTCAAAGTGTTGGAATGGCGACAAGCATCAAAAAAGGCATTGTCGCTAAACCCCATACGAAATAGACTGATGACCTCAAAATTTTGAAAGAGAAATGGATTCAGGCGTGGTGTGTAGATACTATCTAGAGATCTATGTCCAACAAAGACGTCCATCGATTGACAAAGAAAAAGAATGATGAACAATAATTATTTTTTGAATAATTAGGCTTAGCTTTTTAACCCACGGACATTCGCCAAAGTCCACTAATAAGTAAGAACGTAACGGCCTGTTACTATCCCACTGCTGAGAATAGGCCTCTTCTCTCCGTTTTGGGAGAGAAGGATTGGAGCTAAGACCTACCACGCTGCTCCAATGCGGATTGGTAGGTTACACATACCTCCAGAATTCTCTAGAGATATGCAGGTTTCCTCACGATGTTTTCCTTCACCGAAAAGCGTGTGATAAATTGCAATTATCAATTAGACACATAAGTTTTAAGAGAAAAACTCATTGGTGTCTGCCCGGGTTCGAACCCGTGATCGTCTCTAGAGATTCACACGGTCGCACCGATGGGCCATCACAGCTTCACTAATGCTCCAAGTCCACTAATGCCATTCGCTAATGCAATTAACTTACTGTTTAGGAGATAAAACCTCTTTCTACAAAGTTATCGCACACATCGAACAAGTTTTCATTTCCTTTTAATTTATCAGTTCGTAATACTACGGAAAAATGAATAATGAATGCTAGGATATCCGTCAATTTTTGGTTATATGGTGACTCTATTTACGGCCGGACCCTGTTATTGTAGTAAGCAATGTCGGCTATTAGTTTTAGCTGTTGTGTATGAGATCAATAATTTCTTCGATTAACTTGTCTTTGAAATCTTCTCAACGTATTAACTTTTATAGTTATACTTCGTTTGTATGGCTTTAATTTTCCACAATGGTTTTTGCTTTACGAAAGTGAAAGGTAGGTGCTAGATTAAGTTGGTACGGATAATGAATGCATTTCACGTGGCTAAAATACTTTTTCATATAAATGTGGGCGGAAAATAGAATTATTGTGTATTATATGCATAGTACCCAAGCATCAATTCAAGTATCAAGGAATTTTTAAAAGGAAATAGTATTAAATTGATAATGTGTGTATGATGTAATTTTTTTATCTTTGTAACATACATAATACATAAATCTTATTTTTTTCTTTTCTCTATTCTGATATTTTTGGATGCCTTAAATTGGTTATTTAACCAATATTTATACTGATACAAAATTTGTTTTACTAGCATTCATATACGTATATTAATGCAATAAACTTGACTGGCCCGTTGGCGTGGTGGGTAGTCCCTGCCTTCAGCTCCGCAGGTCGCGGGTTCGATTCCCGCCGAGGGCCAACATTTTCAATAAATGAATTTGTTGGCCTTTGAGCCTGGGTGTATATTTGTATTTAAGTATGTATTAAAAAAATATATAAGTATATATTCACCAGTTTTCTGTCTACCATAACACAAGTATTAAGTTACTTTGGGAATGTTTAAAAAAAAAAAAAGAATTATTATTATTATTGTTAAAATAACAGGCATAAACATGTTAAACATCCTTTATGGAAATCTGAGCTGCCTTCAATAAATGCGTCCTAAGCTATTATATCTTCTGAACTCAGTAATAAAAGATAATTCCAATTGCATAAGGATAAACGTAATATAATAATTTTGTTGCTACATTCACGACTTATTCTCATAGTCGATGAATCACCATTGTGGCGAATAGTCATCACACATCATAACGCTTTTGGGGAAGTACATTATATAAAAGATAAGTACGAAAGTACTTGATCATCGAGGTACAATATTTTTTAAATTCAAACTATACTTAAATTTTTTAAATTTCAATTATACTTAAAATTTAAACTATCGTGAGTAGTATTCAGTGCCGTGTGGTAGCCGGTTGCGTAGAATAGACCACCGTCATTTCTTACCAAGGTGTCGCAAAAGGCGACTAAGGTAAGTTGACGTCAGGCAGGCGGCCGATTGTAAAATACCTAGCCAAATCAAATCACAACTAATTATTTTATACTTATTTCATTGTTTATTAAATATTTGTTACGATTTAATACCCGTATTTTACTTGGTACAATTACAGAGTCAGACCCAGTTCGTCGACTGCATAACACACTCATAATTAAAATAATATATTTTTTAGTACAAATATTCACTTTATTGTCAAATTAATGCTTATTGTAAATAAGATTGCAAAATTCACAATTCTGTTGCATAATATCGAGTGCATTCATAATAAGAATATTCATCTAAATACCTCGTTGAATTACATCTATAGTTTTTATAAAAAAATAAAATTAGGTAAACCTAAGATAATTTTAAATGAAATAAATATAATTTATGAGTTAATTACAAACACGGTCGTCCGTCCCCAAAGTAAGTAACTTAATACTTGTGTTATGGGTGACAGACAACTAGTAAATATATAATTTCCTATATAATTTTAAATACAAACTTAAATACCTATGTATGTACATCCAGGCTCGAAGAACCAACAAATTGGTTTTAGAAATTGTTGGCCCTCGAAATTGAACCAGCTTACTGCCATCTGCGCCAATAGGTCAGTCAGTCATTATAAAGAAAAATTGAATTTTGAAAAGAAGAATTAAAATAAATAAAATATAAATATATGTTAACGCACACTTTATACAATAACACTATATACAAGAATACCACAATTCCCGTTCCGAGATGCACTTCTCTTGAATGACGAACAAAGACTGACTGTCACTAAAACGTTTTATCAACAGGAAGACTCCAGCAGAAACAACAACGGCACAGTGTTGCCACCTTTTAAATCAAAAAGGGCACGATACTCTTGTTTCATGACTGTGTTACTATAAAATACAAAGCAGAAGTCATTTTACGACAACATACATATTACTTACACAAACAGGTACGCCATGTAGTATCGGGCTGAGTAGAATTGACCAACATAATTTCTTACCGAGATGTCGTAAAAGGCGACTAAGGTAAGTTGACGTCAGGCTGCCAAATCATGTAACATCATCTTTATAACATGATTTGCCGACCCCACTTAGAGTGGGATAAGGGCAGGAGGATGATGATGATGACTTACACAAACACGTGTCTGTTCCCAAAGAAAGTAACTTGATTCTTATGTTATGGCTGGCAAACAGTTAATATATGCTTATATAATTATAAATAGTTAAATACAAATATACACCCAGGCTCGAAGGAAAATATGTTTTTAGAAAATATTGGTCCTTAGCGGAAATCGAACCCTCGACCCGCAGATCTGAAGGCAGAGTCATAGCCAACTGCGCCAGCTCAAGACTATTCCATAATAAATAACGCTTAAATAGTTAATTAATTCATAAATTACAACACTATTGACAAATCTTGTCAAAAATAATCAAATAAATTGTATCTGTTTATTTTATAGCTTTAGAATAACAATACATATTATCTTTTATTATTATTTTGCTATTTTTCTCGCTTAGCGTATATTAGGAAACATAACAGCTGAAAACCATTCAAATATTAAGCAATTCGTAGGTCAAATACTAGATGGCGCTAGAATCTCCATAAATTGACATTATATGTTATATCTTATCATAAATATACTGAGGATGTACATTATGCTGCTAAATATATTTTTATTTATCTATATTACTTCTCAAGTATCAATTAGTACCATTACTAAGTTAAAACAAAAGAAAAAATTGTTATATTTAAAAACTTCCTTATTTAGAAATCACGTTTAATTATAAATGTATATTATTTATAAGAATCTTAAATTTATTCTTAACTGTTTATTTTACATAAAAATAAGGAGTTAAATATTTTATTTTAAGTAGTTCAACAACAATAAATGACTTACTAAGTAAGCGAAATTTTTCGGAATCTCATATGCTTTTGCTAAAGAAAGCAAGAACATACCATGCTTTAAGTTCTTACGAAATGAAAGCAAGATATGTACTAAAAAAATAAATTTGATAGAATCATGGTCACCAATACCACTAACTAAGCTAAATTTGCGATGAGCAGGGGACATAGAAGATTTATATATATATATATATATATATATATATATATATATATATATATATATATATATATATATATATATATATATATATATATATATATATATATATATATATATATATATATATATATATATATATATATATATATATATATATATATGTACTATAACACGATATATCACGATTTGTTAATTGCGGCAAACCCTTATATAAAACGGATTCGCTATAACAAATCAATAAGTAATGAAATATAACACGATAAGAATTCAAATTAAATCCTTTATACGTACAAAACTGAATGTACTTCTAGCGGCGAGGCTTGTTGTCTGCAAGATACAGCGTTGCGGAAATGTATGTAGTAGGGCGTTTAACCCTTAACCGTACTTTTAGGCAAAGCTTTGTTAGCAAGGTGACGCTGTAAGAGCCGTTAGTCGTAAGCCGGCTAACAGCATAAAGTCAATACAAAAAAAATGTTAGCCCCTTTGCACTATCTCTGGGTCTCATAAAACAACACGATTTTTTCTAGGAACCTAAATACCGTGTTATAGGAGGGCTACTTGTACAATGCCATTTTATAATATTTTTTATTCTCTTTGCAGGAATGCTATTAAAAAAAGGGATGCAACTAAACTGTATATCTGTATTGACGAATGAATGAAATTATATATTAAGTCTTAATTCTTCCCATTGTGGACAAAAGTAATTTGCGTATAATAAAACGTTTACTTCACTTTTACTTTATTTAAAATGCGTTAAATTATTTTTTATCGTAATTTTTATTCAACATCCGAGTGGTTTACCTCGTAAAGTATCTACGTACAAACATGTAAACTCTTCAAGGCTTCCATATATAACATTAATTTGGGGCATAAATGTGCAGTGTAGAATGTTTAATTGAAATTTTGTATGTATAGAAAGATTATAGAATAAGGAGGTATGATTTATAGAATTAGGCGTTACTTTGCGGAGATATTATAAAACTAATTATAATAAGTAAGTAGTAGCAGTAAGTATTAATTAAGTAAATAGAAAATATATAAATAATGCTATATGTAGAGCATTAAAAAAAGCTGTGATAGCCCAGCTGTGACAACACCTCTTTTAAACCAGTGCAGACACCAATGAGTTTTCTTGTTAAAACTTGATATGATATGTTAAAACTTGATATATACATATGTAATTTATAGAATTAGGCGTTAGTTTGCGGAGATCCATAATACAAAAGTAATAATAAAATTATTTTGCTATAATCCGCGATGAAGTAAAATAGAAAATATATATAATGCTAAATGTAGAGTGGACAATTGGTTATCATACCTGATACATGCAGGAGTCGTCAAAAACACATGCACAAACCTCCACCGCCGCCACCATGATGCACAAGCACTATATACGTTCACTATCACAAACTCAACAATCGTTTCGCCCCGCAACCGAAGCATCGTCAGGAGATAGACTCCACGACCAAAATCGCAAAGCGATTTTTGTCGTGCGATTTTGCATGTGTTTTTTACGACTCCTGCATGTATCAGGTATGATAACCGATTGTCCACTCTACATTTAGCATTATATATATTTTCTATTTTACTTCATCGCGGATTATAGCAAAATAATTTTATTATTACTTTTATATACATATGTCTAATTAATAATTGCAATTTATCAAACTCTTTTCTGTGAAGGAAAACATCGTGAAGAAACCTGGATATCTCGAGAGAATCTGGAGATATGTGTAACCTACCAATTCGCATTGGAGCAGCGTGGTAGGTTTTACCTCAATCCTTCTATCAAAAAGAGGCCTATTTCCACCAGTGGGATAGTAACAGGCCACTAGTTTAATTTTTTTTGAGCAGACTATCCGTTTTTATACTTCATACGTGCAGGATTTGTAAAAACCTCCGCGAAGTAACGCCTATTTCTATAAATAAGGAGTTTTAATGTTTGTGATTATTGTAAAGAGAATAAATAATTCATCAACATTCTCCTGCCCTTATCCCACTCTAAGTGAGGTTGACACAACATGTTATACACATCAAGTCACATGATCTGGCTATGTATTATACGACCGGCCGCCTGCGTAGCGCCAAATTACCTTTGTCGCCTTTTGCGACGCCTCGTCAATAAATGGGTGGGTGGTCTATTCTACTCAGCCGGATACCACACGGCAAGTTAATTTACCTTAGTCGCCTTTTACGACACCTCGGTAAGAAATGAGGGTAGTCTATTCTTCTACCGGATACCACCTGGCTAAAATAGAATAATTGTTTCTTTTTAAATTCATTTGGGAATTGAACCCATTTTTATATCGTGCGAGTGGCAGAATAGTTTGTTTGTATAACGCATTACGTGGTACCATTGGCGAATTCACAGTTTCTAATATCTAGACTGGTTGTTACGTAAAGGCTACATCTGAATGGCAAAGTATAATTTGGATTTAAATATTCTTTAGTAGACTAAGGCCAAATTGAAAATGAAAGCGGGATTCTTAAGTTTCATTTTTTTCCAAACCTCGTGTATAAATATAAACAGAAGAAAAATAAATTTCAAGCATGATGTTAAAGTATTATTAAGATTAAGTATTAGTATTAAGTATTAGTAAGATTATTAAATATTCTGGCGGAAGCTGCGGTAGCGGAATGGTTAGGTAACGGACGTGAGATCGAGAGGTCGTGGGTTCGAATCCCGGCCATTATACTATCGACGTGAACCCACTCTTAACACAAGCATTTAGCTTAGCTGTAAGGGTTAACAAGTTTACTATTAATTTGTAACCCAAATTGATATTAAACTATTAAAAAATCAATAAAAAGCGGGGTGAGGCAAAAACCTTCATAATTCCCTTATCCCACTCTAAGTGGGGTCAACACAATATGTTTCCTTCTTCTATCCTCTTCTATCATTCAAGACTTCTGGTGCTACTCCTACTATATAATACTAATAGTAATCATAAAAAATAATGTGGGACACATTTTTTTTTATGGTTAACACCACGGGATGTTCGTCCTCAAAGTAACTTAATGCTTGTGTTATAAAAGACAGGCAAGTGGTACATATACAAAGTTAAAACCAAATTTAAATACATTTATTAGTATTAAATAAACACCAATTAGGATTGACATCCTTTAATGCATTTACGTTATATCTCTATTGACCACACTTGAAATATAAGAATAACATTGATAGCACGAGAACGAGTACACGAGGCCGTAGTCTAAGCACAAGAAGTGCATCCAACCTTTACTTCATAGAATTCTCCATCTTCCTGCCCTAATCCCACTCTAAGTAGGGTCGCCACAACATGTTATAACATGCTGTCACATGATTTGGCTGCATTTTTACAACCGGCCGCCTGCCTGACGTCAACTTGCCTCTGTCGTATTTTACGACACCTCGGCAAGAAAGAGGGTGGTCTATTCTACTAAACCGGATACCACACGGTGGGTCAACTTACCTTAGTCGCCTTTTACGACACCTCGGTAAGAAATGAGGTTGGTCTATTCTACTCAGCCGGATACCACACGGCTGGTCGACTTACCTTAGTCGCCTTTTACGACACCTCGGTAATAAAAGAGGGTGGTACTATTCTATTCAGCCGGATACCACACGGCGTTACTTCATAGAATTCTCCCTGTTCGGTATTACAATTGTCAATATGGCCAGCTGTCGGTCAAACCCTCTGCCTGACGTACATGTTGTAGTACGAGGAGGTCGTAACGTCCACTGCCGACATACACAAATACACCAAGACTCAAAGAACCAATAAATTGTATTTAGAAAATGTTGGACCTCGACGGGAATCAAACCGCAAGCCGCAGATCTCTGAAGGCATGGTCAATGCAACCTGCAATTTTACTTACATTGATGTTACTTTGGAGACGGACAACCGTGTGGAAGTGTGTCATATTTATAATGTGTTAATATTTTTTTTTGTCAGGAAAACTTATTATGGGTCATCACCGCCCGACGAGGACGAGCGGTGGGTATGTCAAAATACTAACTGACTAAAAACCTGAAAGTGCTCCACCACGCTGCTGGTGGCGAGGACAGGGTACTGTAATACATATTGCCCCCATCCCCGCCAGCAGCAACTCTGAACCCCAGAGTGTGCCACCTCTGGGTCGGGGCCTCTCTTATAGTGGCCCCTCCCTCCGCTAATCGATGCATCGGGAGCACCAGATGCATCGATCATCTCAGGAACCTTTTCAGATGGGCGTCCGATAAACTCCGTTCGAGACGCCCAAAGATCCCCGGTGTTAATATTTAATTATTTATTTATTCATTTATTAGATATCCAACGTGATATACATATTTGGTTTATTTGAAACTAATATACCTATATTTCTAAATAATAGTTTTCTATTATATATCCCACTTACAAGTCTTACTCAGCATGTATAATAAAATAAATAAAAAAAAGCTAAATAACGTTGTGCTAAATCAAATACAAAAAACAATAATAAGAAAAAATAAGTTATTACAATAAATTTTAAAAAACTAGTCTACTTTAACAATTAAAATGTGGGGGAACTAAAATAAAACAACACTATTTTACTTTTACCTTCACTTATACGTGTTAAAACTATTATATTAAACAAAACATACAAATTACAACAGCGTTTATGAAATTGCTGCAGTTACGCAAAATTGACCTCAGTTGGTAACATGGATGATTGATTGTTGTAAATTGAACAGTTAATGCCTTCTTAAATTAAGTAATGATCTTTCAAATTCAAATTCAAAATATTCTTTATTCAAACGAACTTGTAAATAAGTGCTTTTCAATCGTCAACTCTACTGCTGGTTCAGAAAGCTGTTCTGACCGGGAAGAGCCAGCATTCTTGCTGGAAACAGGAAAAAAGTATACATTGTTCCTATTATTATGATGTTTAAATTGGCAGGAACGAAATTACGGTTACCACTAGTTTGTTATAACTTCATTAAATGTTGTTGTTTAGTGCATGATTGGATGAGATTAAAATCTACGCATTATCATTTACATAATAGGTGCTTGTATAATAAACTTTCATTATTAGCATCTTTATTAAAAGTTTTTAAATTTTGTCACCTCAAATTTAAAATTAATTGCGTAATTTTATTATAGAAACATTTATATACGAGATTTGTATAAGCAAATAAGAGATCATTATTAGACAATACAAACATGTTTTTTTTCAACAACAAACAACTTTTCTGTAGACTTTTTCTAGGTGTACAAATGTTTAGTACATAATTTTGATGAATCTCGTAGAATTTAGCCTGCGTTTGCAATTGTAAGTGGAAAAAAATGTAATTATTTACGACATCACATTAGAAACCTCAAAAATTACATTATTTCTCTACTCGGTTTTGAATATTATTATACATATAAACGTTCCTCTTGAATCACTCTATCTATTAAAAAAAACCGCATCAAAATCTACACCCATTGCCACACGGCGGCTCCTATAAAATATCATATATTGCAAAAATCTAAAAATCTTGTTGATTCTAAATATAGAATAATGTCTGCAGATGAAACGTATTTATATTGTACTAGTAATATCCCGCGGTTTCAACCGGGTATTTTTTTACACCTTATTACATTTTTATAACGGATTTTTTCAAATTGTAATATAGCCTATGTTGCTCAGAAAAAAATTCAGCTTTCCAATGGTGAAATATTTTTTTAAATCGGTCCAGTAGTTTTTGTGTGAAAACATTACAAACATACATACAAATTTTTCCTCTTTATAATATTAGTATAGATAACGGAAGAAAAAAGAGGAAAGCGGAAGTTGTAGTATAGAGACGTGAAATTCGCTGCGGCGAGGTGTGGTGACAGGCAGAAGTGCGGTGCGGCGCGGAGAGTGGTTGCTCCATTTGACGTTGTCTTGATTTTTGCGCGGAGTTGACTTGAAGTTGTCAAAAAAATGATTGAGTTCTGAGAAATTCACTTCTTATTTATTGAATAATTATAAATGAAAAATATCGTTTATTTTTTTCCTATAACTAGAGCTTAAAGGATGCGTTAAAATAAAAATATATATATTGATTTATATTTATTTAATGATCATTTCTTATCTTAAGACAGGAAACATTTATAAAATAGCAGCTAATCACAATAATAACATTTACAAAACACTTACATTTATTATTTAAACTAATATAGCCTCTTTGATACTATCATCAAAATATTTTCTTTAAGTCATACTTATATTAATTACAACCTGGTTGGTTTTTACAAAATAAAAAAAACGAAACTTTAAAAAAAAAGAAAAAATAATAGGGTAGTTGGTGCTAAGTATTTTAATTTCTCGCGACCACCCATTCCCCGAATAAGCTACGTTGATTTGACATTTAACGGCATAAGTATTTTATATCTATATATATAAAAGAAAGTTGGTCTAAGTTACACTATTTATAACTCAAGAACGGATGAACTAATTCGGCCGAAAATTGGTGTAGAGGTTGCTTAGAACCAGGAGACGGACATAGGATACCTTTTATCCCGTTCGACCGCATTTATTTTTTCCCGTCAAGTCACTATAAATCGTGGTATTACAAGGACGATTATGACATTGAATAACAAAACGCAAATGTCAGTGGACATACAAAACATAGATGACAGCTAAACGTAATTTTTCTTTGGTGAAGTATGGTAAAATATTTGACAAATTAAACTTTTTTTTATTTACAACAAAAATCTACAAGTTATATCTATCTTTAATTACTTACAAGCTAGGAAATTTTATATTTTATATACAGGATATTTTTTTCTAAACCCATTCAAAGTGTCTAAGTAAATTTATTTCTATAAAATACATAGATACCGTAAGATGAGATTATCAAAATAATAGTGTTACAACATGTTTTTAATACAACCTCCTTCATAGAGTTGGCCATTAATATGAAAAAGCATTGTGGCTGTCATATGTGTCATTAAGTTGTTGGGAAAGAGTAAATGGGTTGACTCTGGGAAAACTGTTTTTATTTATTGAATAAGTATAATAATATAATAAGTACAAAGGAGAAATATCGTCGTTTATTATATTCAGAAGAGGATGTAACCTAAACTCACAAATAGAGCGGACAAAAGGAATATCTGGAAATTTAAAGAGTTTAAAGAAAAGACAAATGACGATCAATATCTTGAGACAACACGGAGAGTGCGAATTTCGTATAATTTGAGAGATAGTTGCGATATGCGATGCTATGGAATAAAAAATGGAGTTTTTATTGGAGAGATTATTATGATGATATTATGATGGTAATTGGTATTCGGTTTATTAACTCTGTAAGATCAACGTGACGATGTGTTATGTGAGGCCATAGACGCGCCCGTGACTATTGTTCGATAGAACTGTCAGCTAGAATGACGATTATTTCTGGATTTGTTCCAGTTGTATCGATTTTTTTCTAGACAGTGGCCATCTGCAACGACTGTCAGCTAGGCTCTGCCTAGATGTGGTGATTGTTCTTTGAGCGTTATCATTTGCGAGTCTGTTTACGTGTGTGTGTATCTGCTGAGTTGGTTGCCACTTATTGAGCTGTGTTATGCCATGACAGTGATTGAGGGTGAGCTTAAGGTGCGAAATGATTTTTCTTTTACAGATTAAAAGAGCAAGTATTGAGTTGCTTGCCGATTCTTCTCAGTACAATCAGCATTCCGAATCGGTGGTAGATTCATTCCCAGAAGTCAGCTTATGAGATTTGCGGGGTCGCAAATGTTGTCAGGATGGTCGACTGTTACAGCATGTTTTTAATACAACCTCCTTCAGAGTTAGTCATTAATATGAAAAAGCATTGTGGCTGTCATATGTGTCATTGAGTAGTTTTTGAGAAAGAGTAAATGAGTTGACTTTGGGAAAATTGATTTTTATTATTGCATAAGAATAAAGGAGAAATATCGTCGTTAGTTATAATAGCTAAACGTCACTAAATAGTATAAAACAAAGTCGCTTTCTCTGTCTGTTCCTATGTCCCTATATCCCTTTGTATGCTTAAATCTTTAAAACTACGCAACAGATTTTGATGCGGTTTTTTAATAGATAGAGTGATAGAAGAGAAAGGTTTATATGTATAATCTAACATATTATAAATATTCAATATGGAGTAAAGAAATACTATCATTTTTGAGGTTTCCAATGTGATGTAAATAATTACATTTATTTTCCGTTTACATTGCAAACGCAGGCCAAACCCTACAATATTTGTCAAAATAATGTACTAAGTATTTCTACACTTTGAAAAGGTCTACAGAAAACTCCGCGATGGTATACATATTATGTCTATCTCTTATGGACCCACAATAGCATTTTTTTAACATTTTCTTCTTCATTTGTAATTTAAATGAACATTTTCGAAGATATTACAGATTTAAAATGCAGGGTATAGCGATTGCGCGCTTTGTCTTATAGCACTTCGAATTTAGCTGCGATTGGACGGGTTTTTTTTCACATGGCCGACTATATGTCGCTTTATCAAGAGTAACCTCTAAAGAAAACATGTTTGTATTGTGTAATGGAGATTCTTTCTTTATGACAAAAAAGCTGTGAATGTTGTATATAAAGACATTCTGTAATTAATTGTAAAAATAAAATACTCAGGGAAAATGTAAAAGTAAATAAGTAAAAATGTAGTATATGAATTTAGATATTCCAAAGATAGCAGGGAATCTTCATGGTATAGGGAAAGGAGAATTGTTTTTTTTTTAATACAGAAAAAAGCTCCTTATGGGTACCGCCGCCAGACGGGGACAGGCGGCAGTTATGTCGGATTCGCACCGACTAAAACGACCTGTGTGCTCCACCACGCTGCCGATTTCAAGGACAGGGTATCATTGTACATATTGCCCCCATACCGCCAACAGCTCTGATCCCAGAGAACAAACACCTTCTTCGGGTAGGGGCCCCTCGAAAGAGAAGCCCCCCTCCGCTAACCGGTGCATCGGTAGCACCAGATGCACCGACCGCCTCGGAGACCTGTAAGCCAGGCGTCCGATATACCCCGTTCGGAACACCCGAAGGCCCCCAGTTAGGGCGGCAGACGATGGGCTTGGGCGAGTCACTAACACCTGGACTCACCAGCAGCAGATTGGATCCAGAACAACAGTTCGTGGAACCGCCACGCCGCCCCCCTTCACCCGCCTCCGCAGAACAAAGGGAGGACATCGCTGCCCACGGGCGCTCCCTGCCCACCGTGTTTGTTATGTCACGGTCAACAGGGAGAGACCGCGCCCCAAGTAGGGGCCACGACGCCTTGGTGGGCGTTTCCGCCCCCACCGGGTAATTTTTTATAGAGGTTTTCTTCCTCGCAACCCGAAGGTCCCCGTTCCCATTGCTGTGCTTCCGGGTTTCGCCGACGGTGGCCGTAACCATGTCCAGCTAGACTTAGAGCAAGCCCAACCGGACCTGTCGCTCATTAGGAACAGGAGTCCCCGGCCTGTCCAGATTGCCCTCTGCTAATCAGAAGGACAACTGGATTGGCCACCCCACAGTGGTCCGTTCGCTAAGACTAAGCTTGCCCAGGGTGCGCCACGAGGAGGCCGACCACTTTTGCACCCCAGGGGAATTGTTTTACTCCAAATTTGACGCGTGTGGGCCACGGGCAGTAATGAATAAAACAAAACTGCTGGATAGATTTTAATCATTTTTTTTACTGAGTGACATAGGCTATATATTTTATATCCGTGCGAAGCCGGAGCGGGCCACTAGTATTCAATAAATTAAAAGTAAATTTGAGTATTTTTTTAAAGCCCAAAAACGGGATAAACGATTTTTTTTAAATAAAGGCTAGCTAGATCGATTTTTCTCCCCCAAAACCTCATGCTCATGCATGCTGAATTTCAGAAAAATCGTTAGAGCCGTTTCCGAGATTCCGAAAATATATATACATACAAGATTAACTTTTTTAAATATTAAAGATATGACAACGGTAAAATTCATTTAAATGCATCGGGTGAAGGGGGGCGGCGTGGCGGTTCCACGAACTGTTGTTCTGGATCCAATCTGCTGCTGGTGAGTCCAGGTGTTAGTGACTCGCCCAAGCCCATCGTCTGCCGCCCTAACTGGGGGCCTTCGGGTGTTCCGAACGGGGTATATCGGACGCCTGGCTTACAGGTCTCCGAGGCGGTCGGTGCATCTGGTGCTACCGATGCACCGGTTAGCGGAGGGGGGCTTCTCTTTCGAGGGGCCCCTACCCGAAGAAGGTGTTTGTTCTCTGGGATCAGAGCTGTTGGCGGTATGGGGGCAATATGTACAATGATACCCTGTCCTTGAAATCGGCAGCGTGGTGGAGCACACAGGTCGTTTTAGTCGGTGCGAATCCGACATAACTGCCGCCTGTCCCCGTCTGGCGGCGGTACCCATAAGGAGCTTTTTTCTGTATTAAAAAAAAAACAATTCTCCTTTCCCTATACCATGAAGATTCCCTGCTATCTTTGGAATATCTAAATTCATATACTACATTTTTACTTATTTACTTTTACATTTTCCCTGAGTATTTTATTTTTACAATTAATTACAGAATGTCTTTATATACAACATTCACAGCTTTTTTGTCATAAAGAAAGAATCTCCATTACACAATACAAACATGTTTTCTTTAGAGGTTACTCTTGATAAAGCGACATATAGTCGGCCATGTGAAAAAAAACCCGTCCAATCGCAGCTAAATTCGAAGTGCTATAAGACAAAGCGCGCAATCGCTATACCCTGCATTTTAAATCTGTAATATCTTCGAAAATGTTCATTTAAATTACAAATGAAGAAGAAAATGTTAAAAAAATGCTATTGTGGGTCCATAAGAGATAGACATAATATGTATACCATCGCGGAGTTTTCTGTAGACCTTTTCAAAGTGTAGAAATACTTAGTACATTATTTTGACAAATATTGTAGGGTTTGGCCTGCGTTTGCAATGTAAACGGAAAATAAATGTAATTATTTACATCACATTGGAAACCTCAAAAATGATAGTATTTCTTTACTCCATATTGAATATTTATAATATGTTAGATTATACATATAAACCTTTCTCTTCTATCACTCTATCTATTAAAAAACCGCATCAAAATCTGTTGCGTAGTTTTAAAGATTTAAGCATACAAAGGGATATAGGGACATAGGAACAGACAGAGAAAGCGACTTTGTTTTATACTATTTAGTGACGTTTAGCTATTATAACTAACGACGATATTTCTCCTTTATTCTTATGCAATAATAAAAATCAATTTTCCCAAAGTCAACTCATTTACTCTTTCTCAAAAACTACTCAATGACACATATGACAGCCACAATGCTTTTTCATATTAATGACTAACTCTGAAGGAGGTTGTATTAAAAACATGCTGTAACAGTCGACCATCCTGACAACATTTGCGACCCCGCAAATCTCATAAGCTGACTTCTGGGAATGAATCTACCACCGATTCGGAATGCTGATTGTACTGAGAAGAATCGGCAAGCAACTCAATACTTGCTCTTTTAATCTGTAAAAGAAAAATCATTTCGCACCTTAAGCTCACCCTCAATCACTGTCATGGCATAACACAGCTCAATAAGTGGCAACCAACTCAGCAGATACACACACACGTAAACAGACTCGCAAATGATAACGCTCAAAGAACAATCACCACATCTAGGCAGAGCCTAGCTGACAGTCGTTGCAGATGGCCACTGTCTAGAAAAAAATCGATACAACTGGAACAAATCCAGAAATAATCGTCATTCTAGCTGACAGTTCTATCGAACAATAGTCACGGGCGCGTCTATGGCCTCACATAACACATCGTCACGTTGATCTTACAGAGTTAATAAACCGAATACCAATTACCATCATAATATCATCATAATAATCTCTCCAATAAAAACTCCATTTTTTATTCCATAGCATCGCATATCGCAACTATCTCTCAAATTATACGAAATTCGCACTCTCCGTGTTGTCTCAAGATATTGATCGTCATTTGTCTTTTCTTTAAACTCTTTAAATTTCCAGATATTCCTTTTGTCCGCTCTATTTGTGAGTTTAGGTTACATCCTCTTCTGAATATAATAAACGACGATATTTCTCCTTTGTACTTATTATATTATTATACTTATTCAATAAATAAAAACAGTTTTCCCAGAGTCAACCCATTTACTCTTTCCCAACAACTTAATGACACATATGACAGCCACAATGCTTTTTCATATTAATGGCCAACTCTATGAAGGAGGTTGTATTAAAAACATGTTGTAACACTATTATTTTGATAATCTCATCTTACGGTATCTATGTATTTTATAGAAATAAATTTACTTAGACACTTTGAATGGGTTTAGAAAAAAATATCCTGTATATAAAATATAAAATTTCCTAGCTTGTAAGTAATTAAAGATAGATATAACTTGTACATTTTTGTTGTAAATAAAAAAAAGTTTAATTTGTCAAATATTTTACCATACTTCACCAAAGAAAAATTACGTTTAGCTGTCATCTATGTTTTGTATGTCCACTGACATTTGCGTTTTGTTATTCAATGTCATAATCGTCCTTGTAATACCACGATTTATAGTGACTTGACGGGAAAAAATAAATGCGGTCGAACGGGATAAAAGGTATCCTATGTCCGTCTCCTGGTTCTAAGCAACCTCTACACCAATTTTCGGCCGAATTAGTTCATCCGTTCTTGAGTTATAAATAGTGTAACTTAGACCAACTTTCTTTTATATATATAGATGAAGTTGCTTATTCTTTTCTCTAGATTGTAGCATAATTCCATTATGGATGTACTAAATATACTATTTATAACAGTAAATGTGTTATATGATGCCAGGGGCGTAGTTAGGTATTCAAAGGCCCTCGAGCAAATATACGAGGGGGCCCAATTGTACTATTTACAAAACTTAGTTCCGTATTCTTGGTGTTTCGAATTCGACGTACTCTAGGGTAAGTCAAGGTCAAGGTCCCTCTGAATTTAGGGGCCTTGGGGCCCATCATTAGCCCCCCGATAGCTACGTTAGATATAACTCATCTTACACAGGTATATAATGTCGCAAAATTAGAACAAATTTGAAATCTTAATGAAACTCACTATTCATTTTAATATTGGTCTGTCGACCTTAACCTAGAAAATAAAACACAGAGCGAGTTATAAGGAAATTGTCTACGTTATTCTAATTAAAAATTGATTGTGACAAAAACTGTACCTTCACAATTTATTTAACAATTAACACTGTTTTTTAATACGGTATTTTCAAATTAAAACTATATTTTTCATAGTGAGTTTGCGCAACAAAAAATTTAGTTCGTGGTTTAAACTTCTTACATTATGATTTCTGGTTTGACTTAATGTAACATTTTGAGACTTTTATTTGTTCAATCTGTAATCTGACGTAGAACCATAGAGTTATTATTATAGAGTAGGGTAGCAATAGGCAGACATGTAAGTGAAAGTGTCGCAACAAATAATAAGAGGGAAGATTAAACATTTATATTTATCTTTGTTTCATTTACACTAATATATAAAAGAGTTCGTTTGTTTGTTTAAACGCGCTAATTCAGGAAAAATTCTTTAAGTGTAAGATAGTCCATTTATCGAGAAAGGCTATAGGCTCTATAACACGATAAGATGTACAGGAGAGGAGCAGCAATAAAAATATTGCGAAAACGGCACTATTTAAAGCTTTCCTTGCGTGCGCTATGTAAACAGTGAAAGTTATTAGAAAATCTCTTATAATTAATTTACGATAAATACTTTTGATAGAGGAGAATGGAAGAAGAAGACATATTGTGCCGACGGAATTGTCAATTCGGGAAAAGTTAATGACACAGATTTCCATGTGGGCTAAGTTGCTGGCACAGCTATTCACATAAAAAAGAGAGACAGATTATAAGTCTCGTTTGCTTTCTCTTTATTTGTCTATGGCCACATTTTAGACTGGCTCCACCACTCGTATAACAAAAAAAAGGACAGCCTCTGTTAAACAGGTTGCTTGGTAGCAGTAACCGTATTATGAACAATACAGCTCAATTTAAATAGTTTAATTTGTTATTCTTTTATTTTTTTTTTCTAAATTTAATATTTATTTACCATCATCTTATATCATATTTATATTTATCACTTAGCTTCATTTATTGTATTGTATTCACTTCCTTTACTTATTTGTGGAAACTTTGTTTACATGCGTGTTAATTTTTCTGTTATAATTTTTTGTAATAATTTAAGGGCTGTTTGTTTTCCAATTATATAAATAAATAAATGTAAGTCCTCTGTCCTCTGTTATTCAGAGGACTAGGTCATTTTTAGTTATCAAGTACTAACACATTAAGTAATATACTAGGACTAAGATGTCTGTTAAATTATAATTTAAAAAAAATAATAACTCTATGATAATCTGACGAACGCTCTTGCCAAATAACATCTACCGATAATTACCTTGAAGGTGTCTGAAGTGTCACGAAAAACGGATGCCGGCTAGTTTTTGTCTAAATATATAATCTAAAAAGTTGTGGTAACATGACAATTTGCGAACGGACCAAAAGATTGTAAAAAATATTTGAGTTTTGTTATCATAATATTTAGTTGTTAGAAAGTAACCAATGCAGTGACAAATTTTGTAATAGGTATTATAGTTAGAACGATTAGGTCACAGTTAAATCTATTATAGCTTTGATGAGACAAAAGAATTAAGTAAAAAAAATTCATTGGTTTTCTTTCATATTCTTTTTTAAACAGTGACGGATTTACGCCTATGCCCGTCGGATAGAGCGGCAAAATTTTGAAAAGCCAATAAGAGACGAAAAAGTAAAGGTCTCCTTTGATCAATTCAGATTAAATTCAATAAAAAAAAATCTATAAATATATAATAATTCAATTATTTATGTATGCAATATATTACATTCACAGTCTTCTATATGTTTACCCAAATATTGACAGTGCTTTATTTTTTTGGCTATAACATAAATTATTCAGATAAATCTATTTCTACTTTGAAAAGAGGAAAAACCTATTACCGCTCAAGTATTAGTCAATAAAGACTTAATGCTCTTGCATTACTATCTACTATATTCTTATAAATACTGATGATCAAATTCCTAACATTAAAGGCGGAGAGAAAAACCTAGAGCGGCATCACTGTTTTAAATTTTTACGTACAAATTATCTCTCTTTAATATTTAAATGAGTTAATCTTGTATGTATATATACTTTTTCGGAATCTCGAAAACGGCTCCAATATTTTTTCTGAAATTCAGTATGTAGGGGGTTTTTGGAGAGAAAAATTGATCTAGCTAGGTTATATTTTAAAAAATCTGGTTTTATTCCTGTTTTCGGGAAAATGCTAAAATTTATGTTGAATTTAAATGATAATTTTCGCCATCAAATGTAAAGTCATGACAGCTCATTTGGGGGAGCGGTCTAGAGAGGTGAAAATAACTGGGTTCCGGTCCCACCTCCTCAACTATTTTCATTTTTTTCAATTTTTTTTCAAATTTCTTTAAAAAAAAATACGGAGCAAGGCACGGTCACCCAGGTACTGTCTATTATAAAACAAAGAAGCCTGCATGCGCAAAATGGGCGTATAATTTTAAAGTTATTGTTATTCAAAACTGCGTGACTAACATTTTTAGCATTAAAGCTTTATAAATAATCACTCCATGCTTAGTCACCGAGACATTAGCTAACTAAACAAAGTTAAGGGATCGCAAGAATTGTTTTAAAATTACTGATGGCCATTGAATCTAAATTCATCATCATTCTCCTGCCCTTATCCCACTTTAAGTGGAGTCGGCACGTTACGCACACTATATACAATAACACGATAATACCACAATTCCCGTTCTGAGATGCACTTCTCTTGAATGACGAACCAAAACTGAATGCCACTGAAACGTTTTATCAATAGGCAGACTTCACTGGAAACAACACCACACAGTGTTGCCAAAATTCAGTCAAATGGGCGCCATATTCGTTTCATGACGGTGTTGCTATAAAATACAAAGCGAAAGTAATAGGCGACAACAGGCACAGCTTGTTATAAACATGTTAAATGATTTGGTATTTTACGACCACCGCCTGTCTGACGTCAACTTATCATAATCGTCTTTTACGACACCTTTTTTTATTATTTTTACATAGTCTAGCATCAGAATCAATCTTTTGATCAACAAGATAAAAAAATGTAACTGTTTAAGTTTACTCATTCTTGTCCATTGTTATATCTAGGTAAAGTTTGTTTTAAAATTATAGTTTTAGCTCATGACCTTTTCACTGTTTGGCATTCAATTATAAATTTATAAACACTAAGACAACTCGAAATTCGCAGTTTAATGTTAAATTAAATTTACTATTTAGATATTTTTGTACTATTGTTTTATATTTTAGCTATATTATATTACAGTTTTAATTTAAAATAATATTTTTTCCATATATTTTTTAGTCCACTAATAAAGAATTCAAATTTGCATGTTTATATTAGCAAAATATGTTTATTTGAGTTTAAATGAACATGTCTAAAAGTGAATGAATGAGTGAATTTTCGGTGTTAATTGCAAATAAAGTTAGAATTTTTTTCATTAGTTGTGTTCAGAAATATTTTTGTTTTTGACATATAAAAGTGCCTATTAACTTATCAACTTAAAGTTACATTTATTTCTAAGGCTTCTGTTCTCATGTTCTTATATCAAAAATATGTCTGAAAGTAGTGTTATTGAGTTTGGGCTTTTAAAAAACTAAAAAAATAATGTTTCATTTTTTTATTATACATCGTATATTTCATGTAAAATATAAATGGTTTACTCGCATATAACTTATTTGTAGAACACTACATAATAAAATGTTAACTACCAAAGACAAGAAAGATTGCCATTCATTCTTTCAGATTTCCCCATTATTTGATTAAGGCTTTATTCATTTATAAGGAAAAACCGTTATAAATTGGTGAAGAAAAATGGTTCACAGTTCACAGATGTAAATTGTTTTGACAAATTTACTTTATTTCACTTTTTAAACCAAAAATATGCGTTTTGTTTTTTTAAAGGTTTCAGGTTAAAGGTGTTTTACCTATTACGGAGATAGCTTATGACTTTTTCTAAACAAAATGGCCACAGAAGATATTTTGGAATGTCTTTTAAGTAAATATATAAATTTTTTTAAACATCATACTATAAGTAAGCACTGTTTATGTACTGCTATCAAAGAGACTATATTAAATTTTAAAAACAATTACATATCGGCATTTTTTACAAAACATCCTAATTGTGAAACAATAAAAATTTTATTCATACATATGTGCGCTTTACAATATTTATTTAAAAATACATTTATTTGGTAGTCTCTGGTCTAACAACTAGTCAACATAATTTAGGACGCGTATTCAGTAAGGACTTGGAGGCAACTGTTATCTATCCGTCTTTCTCTTTCACACGTACATTGCTTTAATAGAAAAGGACAGAATAATAGTCTATGGAAGTCATCTTTCTGAATACTTATTTTTGCATAATAAGTCCCGTTCAACTGTATTAGTTGCATAAAAAGCCGGAAGTCGTTCACCGGCTAAATGTATGAGCACATATACACAATACTTATCAACATACAAACGTCATACAAAAAATCTACTTTTTTATAATACAGTGACATCTAAAACTCTACCGCCGGGTATAACAATAAACTTGGTTAATCCGTACAAAATGGCCAATGAGAAAATCAATTTTATTAAGCGTTTTCTTTATACATAGCGGTGAAGTCGAAATAAAAGTCGAATGGGGAAACTAGCACAAAATACAATACGACATACAGGCTAGGCTAATATCACAGGAGGTGCTGGGAACGGTGCGCCCTACTCCCTCAACCCCGACCCATTCGCCCCCCACCCCCCACTGCCGCACTCCCCGCCCTCTTCCAGGTACCTATTTACTATTCAGAGGGGCGAACCGGGTTACAACCAATATATTTTGAGACAATTAAGATTTCAATAAAAACTTCCCCACTACCACATTCCATTGCACAACGCATACGAAACTAATTGCATAACCTACTTTACCATTCCATTACATTTCGAACTAAATCATTCTACAATAAATTAACAATGACACAACACACATATAAAATGTATATTCGCTAAATAACGATAAGTAGGTACGTAATGATACGCATATTCAACCAATTATACATTTAAATGGTAACACAGCGTAAATTGTGAGATAAGGTAACATTAAAAACAAAATATACAAAATAAAACGTATAGCGATTTAACAGTCGATGAGAAAAATCAGACTTATTAAAATGCACTTTTGATCAAATGTTCGGTAGTTGGGCCAACGCTTGGCCTTGCCTATCTACGCGAGTAAGGTCACATACGCTCATCTGTTGTTGAGCGCCGACGACGACTACACGTCATCACTTATAAGGTTTTTCTTTTGTTACGAGCATATAATACGGTGATAATACGTAACATTCGATTGCCCAGTGTTCACCAAGTATTTCTTAATATACTTAGCTGCCGTCTCGCTCGCGCTTCTCGGCGAAGCGCACTTGGCTTTTACTTTCAAATTTTATTGGATGCGAAATACTGTTGTTCTACATTACACATTATCTCGTCGTCGTAGTGCTCGTGAACGCATATTCTTTATTCGCGACGCACAAATAAAACTGTAAAACAAATAAACTTAAAAACTAAACGATCGGATACAATAGTTCGCGTTGCACATGCGACCGTTCCCAGTTTTGCACTATACCTTAATCACGATTTCATTTATTTACAATAAAATTAATGCAATAATAATTATGGCTTAATCCTACAACTCCCAACGTAAACTGTCGAACGTCCCTTACTCTACCTCCCGGTCTGTACTGCGACACGACGTCACACCTGCACCGATCACACTACGGGTCCTCCGATAAGAGAAGTGATCGTCGAACACTAATTGGACCGCACCCGCCGGCAGCACCTGAGCAACTTTCACTAAATAATAAAAATGCGCTAACAAAGTAAGTACTTCTCTTAAATAACAATTGGCTAAACGTCGTCTGTCCGTGTCGGGGTAACGAGAATCCGATCGACGATGTCCAGCGGTAAGGTTGCGAGGCGCTCGACCCGATCCGGAACGCGGCGGGCTCGTACGGGTTTGTTGAGAACGCGGCCGCTAGCTCGGTCGGCGACTCGGGCGGCTTCGGCTCGCGCGGTTCCTCACTCGGTGCGCTGGCATCACAGCGAAGAGTGTACGTGCGCGGGGCGGCGCGGTCATGAGTCCAGCACGGTGAGGAGCCCGGGCGGCAGGAGGACGTCCTGTCGGGACCCGTCCTGCATCTGTCGGGCGAGCTGCGCGCAGCCGAGGTTCGCGTCGCCCAGTTCCGGTATCGCGTCTAACAGCGCCAGACACTCGTCCTCGACGGCTCTACGCGCCTTCTTCCCTATCCAGGAGTCGTCGCACTCCTCCCGCGCCCGCCTCCTCCTGGCCTCTTTCTCCCTGCGCGCTTCCTCGCTGAGGCGGCAGTAGGTGTTGTTGATGCACACGGAGCGACGCAGGTCTCTGGCGGGGTCTTCGATGTTTTCCAGTTTCTGCGAGCAGATCTCGATGACTCGTTTCCGCTCCTCGTTCGCGCGGAGGCGGGCGGAGATCATGGAGAGCTTGGGCCTGGCGGCGGGCTCGGTGCGCGGCGGACCGAACATGTCGTCCTCGAACGCGTCAGCGATCTCGGCTCTGCGAGAATTCTCTCGCTCCTCTTGCGGTGTCATTCTGTAACAATGGAAACGTATATTACATACCAGTTCGCAACATGAGTACTTATAGATATGGTTATCTCGGCACTAGAATGCGATGCTCTAAATAATCTCGAAACAATGTTCGGACTTGCTCCTAAATGGCATTAACCGAACTTGAAATCAAGGTGTCAAAAATGTAAAAGTTGTCCTATCCATAAATGTTTATAAAAACGTCTCGCGGAACGCATACCATTTAATAATAAACTCAGCCGACGCAAGTACTAGGTCAAAGAACAATGCCTCGATGCCTAAACGGGCCAATAAGATTCACACTCGATATAAGCCGTCCACGATCATAATAGTATAAAACTAGTGAGGAACCGCAAACGTGTACGAGCTTAAAATATAAAATGTTGACCTATAAATATTTTTAATTAACACATACCTCGACGATATCTCGGGGGAGAAAATGAAAAATCCAGACATATACATCGCGGACGGTCGAGTGATTGTCGATTAGTAACTTGTTGAATATCACAAAAAGTTCAAAACACAAGCACTGAAAGAGCGCAATCCGTCACTCGTCCTCGACGGTGAGCAAGTACAGAGGCAACACAAACAAGTGAGGCTGAATCGGAGTGCGCGAGAGGCGCGCGTGCGCAGCCCGACGATCACTCGGCGAATGACACTATACCTCACTGTAGATAAGACATTGAAAAAGCCAATTGCGTCACCAGTGTACGGCTACGTACGCGCGGAGAGGAAGCGGGTGACGTACTCTATAAACCGTCATTTGGACGCTATTGACTGTCATGACTCGTTCTATTTGTTTACGACACAAAAGCTTCCAGCGGCAAGCTAATCAGTAAAACCCCATCGGGAGCTCGGTTCTTGTAGCCTCGAAAAACAACCAAATTGACCATTCCAACAATCCGCTTTTGTTGAGATCAAACACAAGGAAACCGGATCTAGGCCGTCATTAGCAAATTCATTTATTCATTAGGCATTAGTGAAACGATAATGACGTCTCGTTAACGACGACTTTAAGGGATATTTTTACATATTAGCTAATTAATGGATTCAATAGTTGCCTAATATGGAACATCGGATTTGTAAAATAAAATATATATACAAGTCAAGTTAAAATGTCCTTATTGTTGACCTCCGAGGAGTTCCCTCGTCTGGAGTTAATACTGGTAGCAGTATTTAGTCATACTTATAATAAACATGCATTCTCATCAGGACTGGACCAGTATGTAAAATAACAGCTAAATCGGACCCCGGGAAGTGCGTCCCATTAAATTGGTTAGTTAAATAAAAACTTTGAATAAAATAATTTCCAGTAATAGGCAAAATAGCTTCCCATATTATTAAAGTGAGGATTTACCACGGAACTAAAATGTGGACTTGATTGTCATTATAAAAGACAAAAAGAAAAATACTTTAGTTAAAACAGATGAAGTAATTTTAAAACAAGTTGTCGCTATAATTTTGTTTCATTAACACCTAACTCCGAATCGCAAAAGGAAAACCTATGAGGTCATCCTTCAGACGAGTGATAGGAAAAATCCGTGTCTCTGACAACAAACTGATAACATCACAACTCATAAGGTTTATATTATAACACAGGTAACGCGTATATATCAAATTTCAGGATATTTTTTAATGATGTGACCGCTTGTTTCACAAAGTTCTCAGGCGCTAGTTAACGCCATGACCCATTATTAAGAGTTAAACAAATACGTAAAATCTACATTACGATACTGAAAATAAGATAAACAGATAGTACAATTAATCATAATTCATTTTTATTATTCGCTTTAGGCAGTGGGTATATCTATATATATTAAAATTTATGTTTGTATGTTCCTTATACACTCTGACACGGTTGGAAGGACTTTAATGAAATGTTTAGACAATATATAGATACATTAACAATACATCTTTATATTAATTCTAGTTGCATTATAATTTTTATATTTGTAATTTAAGACGTGAGTATAGCCGGTTCTATACATTAACTATGCATTATAATTATCATTTAAGGCTATTCAGTATTGTTGTTTTTGTTAGTTCTTAAATATTCTATTTTAAATAAAATAAATCAAGCCTTACTGAAAATAAATGTCAAAAAATTTGAAAACTATAAATTATCGTACCTAAATGTAAAAAAATATAAATTTAATAATAATATAATAACATTTTTTTTATATTTTTAAATGTTTATTTTGTATTTATTTTATATATAAAACATTTAAAAATATAATGTCAATTTGTATATAAATAAATAAAAGCCATATAATATTAATATTAATAATAAAATGAGGATATATTGTTAAAAAAGTTGGCAACCCTAGACACCGAACTTTGATATCCAGTTTCTAGAAGATTCCCGTTGCAACATATCATACGCATTACACTAAATAATCCAATCAACGGCAGTGTCACACAAGCTCAAATACGTCTCGCGACTGTTTTTACTTTTTACCCGAGACGAAAGCGCGACAGCCCGCCGCATGTTGGCGACCCCTACAGTTACGATCTAATAAATCTCGCTCCACTCGCCTCGAGGTTACCCACTACCTACCTGCACTTTCTTTTCTCTGTCTCACACGAGCGCTAGCGTGAAACCAAATGACATTTTATCGAAACTTATTTTTAAACCAATACGTTGACTACTACTTTTGTTAACACTCCCAATTAGTTTGACGTATTTCAATTATGTATACCTGGGTGACCTTGAATGTGAATTTTTAAAATGATGTAAAAAAAAAATTAAAAAGAAAAATGAAAAAATAATAGGGCAAGTGAGGCTCGATCCTAGGTATTTTCACCTCTCTAGACCGCCCGTTCCCCAAATGAACTACCATGATTTTACGAAACGTTTTTACGAAAATTACGAAAAATTGTGATTGTATTCAACGTAAATTTTTAAAAAAATTTAGAGGCCGAAAACAGGGATAAAACGACATTTTTTAAAAATAAAACTTATCTAGATCGATTCTTCTCCCCTACTAATACCCTTTACATGCTGAATTTCGGGCAAATCGTTTGAGCCGTTTTTGAGATTCCGAAAATATATATACATACAAGATTAACTCATTTAAATATTAAACATTTAGTGCAAAGAGTATAAAAATATATTAATATAATCCGCGATGAAGTAAATAGAAAATATACATATATAATGCTAAATGTATGCGGGGTTCCCAAAAACAAGTGTTCTACATACCTCCACCACCGCGAACACAATACACAAGCACTACACACGTTCACCATCACAAATTCATCAATCGTTCATCGCAAAAAAAAACGCTATACGATTTTGTCGTGGAGTCTATCTCCTAACGATGCCTCGGTTACGGGGCGAAACAATTGTTGATATTGTGGTGGTGAATGCAGTGCTTGTGTATTGTTGTGTTATCGGTGTCGGGAAGTGCATGAGTTTTTACTAATTCTGCATGTATCAGGTATGAGAACGAATAGTACACTCTACATTTAGCATCACATATATTTTCCTTTATCGCGGATTATAGCAAAAAAATATTTTCATTAGTTTTGTATTATGGACCTCCGCAAGGTAGCGCCTAATTCTACAAATTGTTTTCTGTTTGCTTAGTGTGAATTTTTTCAAACTACTAGATCGCGTTAGCGTAACGCAATTTGTTAGCGGTCACTAGATGTGGCTATTCGCAACGTTATACAAAGTAACGTTACGCTACGATCGAATATGATAAAAAACTCTCATTAAGCACACATAAATATAAAATATGCGATATACGGAGAGTCAAGCGTTTAAACTCTACTAGAGTCGTCAAATTTTACTAGCTTCCTGCCCTTATACCACTCTAACTGGGACCGGCATAACATGTTATAAGCATGTTGTCACATGATTTGCCTTCGTATTTTACGACCGGCCGCCTGCTTGATGTCGACTTATTTTAATCGTATTTTACGACACCTCAGTAAGAAAGAGTGTGTTATATTCTACTCAACCGGATACCACACGGTGGTTCAACTTACTTTAGTCGCCTTTTACGACACCTCGGTAACAAATGAGGGTGGTCTATTCTTTTTAGCCGGATACCGATCAGAGAAGCTTTATACGGTACACGATATCGTATTTCATCAATATGTTTTCTCATTACACACACACCTATTGTTCGTAGTTTTCGCAATGATCCCGTATGCATTTTTAAAGGTTACTTTAGTTTGAAAGGCATGAAATTGTTTGTCCATACCTCAGATCAGCAAGCTTTTTTATATTCTCATATCCCATTATATAACTTTTTAAAAGTTATTACCCCAACCCTAATAACTTAATACCTACATTTAAAAATATCTCATTCCTCGTAAGGTGTATGTTTTGACATTCTTAACTCATAAGCAGTGTGGTATCTAACGAGTAGAAAAAACCACCCTTATTTGTTACTGAGGTGTCTAAAAAGGCGATAAAGCTAAGTTAGTCCACCGTGTGGTATCCGGTTGGGTAGAATAGACCACCCTCTTTCTTGCCAAGTTGTCGTAAAATACGACTAAGGTAAGATGACGTCAGGTAAGCGGCTGGTAGTAAAATACGTAGCTAAATCATTGGACAACATATTTATAACATGTTGTGTCGACCCTACTTAGAGTGGGATAGCGGCAGGAGTTAAAATGGCGACACAAGTATATACAGACCTTTTTTAACATTATGTTTTGAAACTCTTTTCTCATTTAACACTTTCTTACTCTATCAATAACAAAATAAAAATTTCAATAAAAATGTTAAATAATAATAATTAATGATAAAATAATTTTAATTAAACATAAAAATAATAATCAAATATAATAATAAAATAAATTTAATTAAACATAAAAATAATAATAAAATAAATTTAATTAAACACTGGCTACATTAAATTTTATAAAGTATTGAGTATATCTTAGATCAACTGCGATTGTAAATGATACTATATACTAAATATATCGGCATCGAATAATAAAAAACCAGCTTATTAAGGTCAATCGTCATATTATCACACTCCCGGATCGTTCTTGTAACTTACACAAAGCGGCGCGGAATGTTATACGTTTTATTTTATTAGTGTTTAGTTATTAATATTCAATGCTATTTATTTAATTATTATATAATAACATCGGCCGTATTTATGCATCTAATAAAAATAATTACCAAATACATTATTTTATATATTGAGTTCATTAAAACAAGGTTGGAGAATTTTTAAAGAAACATTTTAAAACACTACTCACTCACAGTCACTATAAATTCAATAACCAGTAAGTACATCAGAATAAATTAAATACGAATCTATTACGTATTTTTATAAGCTTCATTGAATGTACTTATACAACAATTAATTTATATAAATTTGTTTACTTATGTAAACAAACAACAGTAATAGTAGTACAACAAAATAAACAAAATCGACAGACGTATATTTAAAATGTAAAAAAAACTGTTTGCTCGAACTTATAACATCATTATCTTGCCCTTATCCCACTCTAAGTGGGGTCGGCAGAAAGAATAACATGTTTGTTAGGTATTTTACTACCGGCCGCCTGCCTGACGTCAACTTACTTCAGTCGCTTTTTGCGACACCTCGGTAAGAAAGAGTGTGGTCTATTCTACTCAGCCGGATTCCACGCGGAGTGTCAATTTACCTTAGTCACCTTTTACTGCACCTCCGTAAGATATGAGGGTGGTCTTATCTACTCAGCTGGATACCACACGGCTATAAGAAACATTAACAATATTCAGTAAAAATCACTAGTACTCGATTTTATTAGTTCAATAAACAGTGCATCATAAACTAAATAAATACAAATCTTTTCAGTTTTTTACAAGCGTTATTCAACATGCTTATGCTATTGTTGTATGATTTTGTTTATAACAAATAAACAAAATCGATAATTGTCCGTACATTTAAAATGTAAAAAACCTTTTTGTTCCGACTTACAAGAACCGAACAATAATAATATTATACTTGTTTGATATACAATTTAGATTAGTTTATTTTTTTTTATTTTAATTGAACTTGAGACTTGAAATGAGGAATAAATTATGTACAATTAAATTTTATAAAATATCTTTTGTTTTTGTTTTAATTGTTCTCTCTTAAAGAGTGTGTTTATTATTAATTTTTTAAATTTAAACGTAAAATATAATTTTATTTCGAAATTTTAAATGTAAAATATAAATAAATTTAATATACCTATACTTATTTGGCTCAATTTAAAGTTTTAACTAATTCAAAATTTTTGATAGTGTTTAAATACCTAGATATTTTGTCTATTCAAATGGGAGATTTGGAATATTTAAAATATAGTTGATATTTACTATTTCTGAATTCCGTGTGGTATTCAGCTCAGTAAAATAGACCACCCCCATTTCTTACCGAGGTGTCGTACTCGTAAAAGGCGACTAAGGTAAGTTGAACCACTGTTTGGTATTCGGTTGAGTAGAATAGACCATCCTCTTTTTTACCGCGTTGTCGTAAAATGCGATTAGGTTAAGTTGACGTCAGGCAGGCGGTCGTAAAATACGTAGTCAACGTGTTTATAACATGTTGTGCCGACCCCACTTAGAGTGGGATAAGGGCAGAAGGATGATGAAAGAAAATCTCTATAAATATCAATAAAATAGGATTATGAATACTTTTTTCTTACTTCATTATATGTATATAAACATTTGGCCCTAATTACATAAAATGCAATGTATGCGACCAAGGAAAGTCGCGAGCAAATGCCGGTGTTATATAATGTTAAAGAGAGAACTGTAGAGTATTCGTCGAGATTGTTCTGGTTTTTGACGGTACAACGACCGAGCGACCCTCGCGTCCGAATTTCGTCGGATGAAATAGGTGCTCAGTTATCGCTTTTCATTTGTCGGTAAATTCAGAGACCAATATTTTGAGACAAATAAGTTATAATTATTTATTTTCTAAGCAAGAGAAGTTCATATCGGTAATTATACAAAAACAAATTTATGGTTACTGTTTAAAATTACTTGGTCATTTACCTTTCCTCCGTTGTGCATTAAGTTCGTCGATCCCGAAGATTATCACAAATATATAATAAAATTCAAAAATTAAAAAGTAATAGTAATTCATGTTTATAACTTAAATTATAAAACTTAAATAAAATAGATTTTTTTTCATAATACACAAACTATTCTATTTTATTATTTATTAAAATTAAAAAGTATTTATTCATATTAATTTACAGCCTGATAAAAAATTCGTCATTTACTGGTGGAATGTAGTCTTAAGTGGAATTAATTAATAGATTAAGATTTAATAATTTCTAAATATTTTATGAATGCTATGATTATATTATATTTTCACAGTTTATTACGGAGTTTTTTTTGGCGTTTTATTTGGTAATAAACAATGTTTGATGAGAAACTAATAAAAAATAATATTACACTACCACTTTTTATGAATAAATAAACGACTAAATATATTTTATTTACTGGAAATTAACTTGGAAATAAAAACAGACATATCACACGTGCAGATTTCTAAAAGAGGTAAAACTGTTGAAAGTATTTTTATTACATACAATAAACTTCTAAAAATAGATGTTACTTGCTTATAAACGCGGAATAAACGAAGGAATTTCAAAGAAACCAAATTTATTGTGAATTTTACTTAAGAACGTTTATATGATTTTAATACTATATCCAGGTTCTTTATTTGAAATTTACTTGTGTAAATGTACTTGAAAATTGTTCCCCTCTAAAACTTCTAAATAAAAGTCCGCGATAGCATGTCTAGTTTTTAAGGTTAACCCACTTTACCATTTTTAAGGTTATCAAAAGATTATATTACGGTTTTAATCTTTTCACGCGGGCGTAGCTGTTGGCGTTTGCTAGTTTATACATATAGTAAAGCGTGCCCGCGTGGATATCAGTTTGTTATAAAGTTGTTTGGTCAAATTCGACTTTTTCTTATACAAGATATATAAAAAATATATATGTATATACGAGACATTTAAATAGTAAAGATTAGGGAACTTCATAAGCGTGTATAACATATGACAACATGTTACAAACATGTTGTCATATGATTTGGCTACGTATTTTACGACCGGCGGCCTGCCTGACGTCAACTTACCATAGTCGTATTTTATGACTCCTCAGTAAGAAAGTGGTTGGTCTGTTTTACTCAACCGGATACCACACGGTGGGTCAACTTACCATAATCGTATTTTACGACTCCTCGGTAAGAAATGATTGTGGTACTATTCTATACAGCCGGATACCACACGGTGGATCGACTCAACTTAGTCGCCTTTTACGACACCTCGGTAAGAAATGAGGATGATACTATTCTATTCGGCCGGATACCACACGGCGTTTTTTTTTCTTATTCTCTATATTACCCATATTATTTTTCTTCTTCAATTCTTGTCGTTTTCTTTCTGTTACACAAAGGTTGACTGGACGATATCTCTTTTAGGAATAAGTCCGTCAAATAAATAAATAAAAATTAAATAAATAGATGCGTAATTTCCTTAATCTCTTTGCACGTTGGATGATAAATCAAAAAGTTTCATATTATTGTTAGATCAGGTTGTCGTTTTTATAAAACCAGCCAGGCCATTACTGTTGGCGGTACCGTTTCACGCCTACATTCCACGATCAATCACGTTGTTAGACCTCTTTCAAGAGTGCCACTAACTACATTGTAAAGCCTTGAAATTCAAGATGCTCAATTGGACTACGTTTGTGGGTCTGGGTATAAGATTCTGTAATAAATTTCTACAATCAATATAAGCTTTGCCATAACATCAGTTTAAAAACACTGTTAAAAAGAGGCCGATCCAGAAAGCCTACTATACTGTTGGGGATTACTTGGAAGATAAGAATGTGTGGATAATAATAAGTAATTACTAAATGTAACTAGTCATAAGAATTATATTTTTAAAAGAGCAACCGCCGAGTTTCTTGCTGGCGTTTCTCGGTAGGAACGGCTTTCCGAACCAGCAGTAAAGTTAACGATTCAAAAACACTTGTTTACAAGTTTATTTGAATAAAGAATATTTTGAATTTGAATTTGAATATATAATATATTTTTTTTATTATTCTCCTGCCCTTATATCACTCTAAGTGGGGTTGTACAACGTATGGGGTTGTCACATGATTTAGCTAGGTATACGACCAGCCGCTATATATATACCTAGGTGACTGAGCCTTACTCGGTAATTTTTTACAAAATAAAAAAAATAAACTTCAGAAAATGTCGGTTAGGTGGGGCTGGATCCTAGGTATTTTCATTTGTCGCGACCACCCGTTCCCAGAATAAGCTACGCTGACAACAATGTACGGCAAAAATGGTGTTTTATATATTCAATGTATATTTTTTTAATACTCAAAAACAGGGATAAAACGATTGTTTTAATAAAACCTAGCTAGATCGATTTAAGGCCCCTACATGCTGAATATTAGGAAAAGCGTTGGAACCGTTTCCGAGATTCATACATACATACAAGATTAACTCATTTAAATACTAAAGATATAGACACTTAAGAATCATCAAGAATGAAATAATTAAGAATCATTTCCGATATGTAGTTGGCATGACGTGAAATAGTTGTAAATGCCCTTTAAATAAATATTTTTCTAATAATATAAAAGAAAAGTGAACATCGTTATTCCCATAAAGGGCACCAACACCCACGGCAGTCACCCCTGACTTGATCTATAAATTCCCTTGTCATTTGAGCGCAGAAATGCGATACATAAATACAATAGCAATTTATAGAAAAATACGTTACATTGCGAAATTCTATGACATAATACAGGGTGACCCAACTTTGCTCAGTATATTTTTAGAGTATGTAGAAAAAAACAGAGAAAAGGGATGTAACGTCGACTCGAACTGGGGTATGCTAATTTTTCGGACTGCCCGGTTCGACCCCACTGCGCTATTACAAATTTACAAATAACAATAAAATTACTACTCTACTCTACTAAAAATACAAAGAGCTTAGCAAATTCGTTAGTAATAGTTATGTAACCCACGTTTACGATTACAATCGCAAGTAAAATTAAAAAACAATTAGTAAATAGTTTGAACTCCTAATTTATCCGATCTCAGTGTGAGAACAAGCTATTTCGAACCGCTTATCAAATAGTTGATAACGCTTGGCGCGCTGGTTATTACTGATACAGGCGGTGTTCCCTGCGTTATTTTAAGGCCATAAATATGTTGGCTGAGAATACCTAACTGGTTTAGATCAGGGCTTCTTAAACTGTGGGTGGGAGACTACTGAAAGGGGCGTCGCAAAGATCTGATACTTTTCAATCATTATTTATACAACTACATGGCTGCAGGCTTTAATTAAATAGATTTTATTAAATTTATGATTGGTTAGTTTACAACAATTATAAATAAAATTTTAAAATTAGTATACACACTACGTAGAAATATAAATACAAATAAATATCATACAAAATACTATTGTAGTTTTATTATAACTATTTTTTGAAAAAAGTGGCAATGCAAAACTGTTATTTACATTGTAAAATAGTGCGACATTACATCTACATCTACGGTTAATATATATTTCATTATATGGAGGAGGGGGTCGTTTAAAATTTCCTAAGCTTCAAGGGGTCTCTATGTAAAAAGTTTAAGAAGCCCTGGTTTAGACTATAATCACTTCGAGTTTTCTATCTTACACGTAATGTTGCCAAAGTGAAAATAAGAGTAAAGTTATAACGTGGTAACTCTAGGAATATGCAATTCACAGCGTTAAAATTAGGGTATTTTTTTAATATAACTCTATTTCGTGGTGGTGTGTCTAACCTTTCAGTAAGATATGTATAAAGTAATATAAGATTTTTATCCGTTTTAACACCTCGGTTATTTGTCTCTTCAGGTGACAAGAGGGCTGGCTTCTTTTTCGCACAAAGAATCAGCTTAGCGATTCAGCGCGAAAATGCTGCCAGCATTCTTGGGACCATTCCACGTGGGCATGATATGTTTAGTCTTGTAAGTAATTTAAGATAGATAAAACATGTACATTTCAGCTGTAAATAAAAAGAAAATAAAGTTTTTTTTTATATTACATTATATTGTATTCTGTTGGAATGGAAACACCACATTGCAATCATATTAGGTAAATACATTAAAAATGTAATCATCATCATTATCCTACCCTTATCCTACTCTAAATGGAGTCGGCAAAACATATTTTAAACAAGTTGTAACGTGATTTGGCTAATTCTCGTCACCTTACCTTAGTCACTTTTTTCGACACATCGGTAAGGAATGAGGGTAGTCTATTCTACTCAGCCAGATACCACACTGCGGGTAAACTTATCTTAGTCGCCTTTTACGACACCTCGGAAAGAAATGGGGGTCTATTCTATTCAGCCAGATACCACACGGCAAACATACACTAAAAATGTATGGGCAAAATTTTATTCATAAAGAATAAAAATTGTACGACAAAATGTAAAAGAAATAAAACTTTTATAAATTTAGAGAACGCACAAATTGAATTAAGAACATATCATAAAAGTAAATAAGTTTTTTCCCCCGCAAAATAAACATACTTCATTCCGCGTTTATCAGTTGACCCAACAGTGTACCTATATCGCCTAATAGCAAGCAATTTATCACAATGTCCAATCAAATTATCATTTAATGCGCTTTATTCATTGCTCGCCCTATAGAGGAACGCACATAAACTTTACAGGCCGCAGTAGACAATGGACACGGCTCATTGCGTTTAAATCACAGGCAATGGTTCGCCGTCGACGCTCTCAGAAGTTTTTGACTGCGTACACTATTTAATTTCCACCGGAAAATGAACTTTACGTGCAAACAAAGAACCTAAAAAGAATTCTTTTTTACACGCTTCATAGTAGTTTCACCTGTATGTATATATGTCACCGACTCCTTTATTACACGCTTTATATTAGCATCAACTAAATGTATGTATTTATTGATAGTATGAATGTATACCATATGTATGTGCTCACTAAAAAAATGAAGAAAAAACCCAAAAAAATGTAGTATTGTGTTTGTATTGTATTGTCAAGAAGCGAGGTTTTGTGCCATCATTTTCGTATACTGAAATATATAAATCGAACAACTAACGCTTTTTTTTGAAATAATACTTTAAAGCGTGTCTTGTAAAATGAATTAAATGTAACATAACATTAAAGGAATTAAATAATTTTTTTAAATTTAAATGTAACAAGCTATATATGATTCATAATAAACGATTTGTATATAAATCTTACCTACCTATATTTAACACGTTATGCATTTTTCAGAGCACAATACAATCATCATAACAAATATTTAAGGATATTATCATTGTTATTTTAATGCTTATTTGAATTCACATTATCTACACGTGAAAGGACTGTAAGCAAACATGGCTTCGAAAAGGTGTTCTTGGAACTAAGCTATATCAAAATCATTTATTTAGATCATATCTGAAGTAGGTTCCGCGTAACTCATTACAAAATGTATGGCAAATAATCCCTATAGTCAGTTTTTATTCAGATTTAGGCCTTAATATACCTAAGTTATTTGAATCAAATTTTATCTGTTATAATTAAATGTTGTTCCAAAAAAAAGAATCCGTGTCTTATCCGCCAATACCAGATATAAAAAAAGAATCTACGATCCGCTGTCGTCAATGTCTATTATATTTATTAATAAAATATATATATTGTTAACGGCCCCAGGCGTAGAAAATTAAGAAAATAAATAAAACTAAAAATTTTCTACCGCTAAACCTATTTAAGTTATTTCTAAATGAAGAAACGTTTTAAGTAAGAAAAGGACATTAATTAAAAACATTTAATAATACAAAAGCAATAATTTAAATTTAATTTAATAATAATTAAGTTCATAATGTTTTTTTTTTTATTTTGCATTTACCCCGTAAACAAAGCGCATCAAACTGATATAGTGTTGAACGCATTTTTGTTCATTTGACCCAGCCCAGCGGGTCACAAGATGGCGCGCGGAGGGGGCCGCGTACTAGCCACCCTTGTTTCAGATCATTAACGCAAATATATAATTTACTTTAGTTCCAAATGCAAACTTAGGTATTTTTTTTAAATTAATTTCTTACATTCAAGACAAGAGTTGTACGCTGATATATTGGTGAATGAAAAAAAATATATATGTATATTCTCTTTTGATGACTAGGTTTGTCCAACCTCTTCAATTACGGGCAGCAATTATGAGCTAAATCATATTATTTCAACCATTGGTGGGTTACACAAAATAAATGAAATATGTAGGTTTAAAGTAAGCATTCAATATTTATCTTAAGTTATTAGATATTAGTAGAAGCTATTCATTTATTTCGTCAATTTATATAAACTTTTTCTTTTGCTCTATATGACCCGTACTCTCTTTCTTGTTCAATTCTTGTCCTTTTCCTTCTGTCACTCAAAGGTTGACTGGAAGAGATTCCTTTTAAGGATAAGTCCGTCTTTGTACATGTTTTTTTTTCTTTCTCTTTTCTATATTTATATTTATATTATTTAATTCTGTTATGTTGTAAAATGAAACTGTTATTCGTAAGTATAAGTTGAGAGCTTAGTGCGTGTATGGTGATGGATAAATATGCTAGCGTGCGTTTTATACGTATCTGTTGTCTGTATGTACTAGAGTTTTATATTCATTTTAATTATTAGTTTTACCCGCAACTTCATTGGCATTATATTATGTAAACATCAGCGATATATAATTTGAAATTCACATATTTCGATTAATTTAGAGTTTGATATATTATCAAAATTAGAAAACTCGCCTTTTCCAAAAACTTTACAAAATTGCTAATACATTAGTTAAAAATTTAAATAAGTACCTTATATTCGTAGTCATTTTATTAATAGTTTTATTCATTTTTATTGATATGGAAGGATAACCGCATTTTTTTAACACTAACTAATGCTGTTAGCCCTAAAAGCTTTAGAGCGTCATTGTAAGTTAAGCGAACTCAGAAGCATCGCTGGGGTTGATACCCGCAACTTAATTTTAAATTAAGTGTTTACGTAAACTCCGAAAAGTCAGGATTTTTTGCTATTGGTACGTAACCAATTTTATTTTTTTATAAGATTTAATTGTGCCAAATTCCATCAATATTGATCCAGCGTATTAATGAAAGCTTAACAGACACACAGACAGACTTTCCTATTAATAATATTGATATGAATAATATAAACAATATTTAGCGTTCACGTTATATTAGTTGTAGACATATTTATCAAAAGAGCACAAGATAGTATAGTTCAGTGGTAATAGAATGACGGCCTTGATTCGCGGCCGATAGGCGTGGCCAATTATAGAGCGATCTGGGATTATAATTAAACATTTAACAATACTATATAAACAATAGAAACTATTTTCAATACAAAACTAGTTAAGTTATAATTCTAGTAAAAAAGTAAAGTAACGGCCCGTTACTATCCCACTGCCTATTCCACTGCTGGGCATAGGCAACATCCCTCCTCTCTCAATTCGGTAAAATTTGAAAAAGAAAAAAAAGGAATCAGAAGAATCCCGTCGATTTTATGTAACTTAACACTGGCAAATCTTTTTAACAAAATTACAAAGGATTCCATACGATCATGAAGATATTATTATGTGTAATATTTAAGTACCTGGGTGACCAGGCCTTGCTTGGTAATTTTTAAAATGATGTAAAAAAAAAATCAAAAAAAATGAAAAGAAAAATAAAAAAATAATAGGGCAGGTGGGGTTCGAATCTAGGTATTTTCACCTGATTAGACCACCCGTTCCCCAAATTAACTACCATGACTTTACATTTGACAGCGAAAAATTGTGATTATATTCAACGTAAATAAAAAAAAAAAGGAATAATATCTAGATCGATTCTTCTCACCCGAAACCTACATGCTGGTTCTATTGGTTCTAAGTTAATCTTGTGTTTATAAAAATTATTCTTTATAAGGAAAATCAATTCTACTTCCGACTTTTAGATAGTCGTGACGCGATCTCTGCGGAAAATTCACTTGCAATAAAGGAAAAACCGTTTCCTTATAACAACTGAGTAATTTTGTAATCAGTTATCACTAATTCACTTGTTAAAATAATGTATATATATTAGTTTATTATTTTAACCCTTTTTGAAATACATAAAGGGTTCTAAACATTTTTTATTTATTTATAGATTCTTTAATACTGTGTCAAGCTGTACATAGTGGCAAAATAACACGCATTAAGTTTTTGTAATGGAATACAAAGAAAATTATAATATGGCATCAATTAAAAATATTTTTTCAAATTAAAGTATTTATTATAATGGGGTAGTTGGCAGTGAGCCTACATTCAGCTCCGCGGGTTCGATTCCCGCCGAGGGCTTACATTTTCTAAAACATAACATGATTCTTCGATTTTGGGAGTATGTAAATATATTTTTAAAATTACATGTGTATATATTTATCTGTCCCCTATAACACAAGTATTAAAATACTTAGGTACTTTGGGGACGGACGACCGTATGTGTAATATATTTATTTATTACTTTATTAATATATAAGTTAAAATATCAAATATGCAAATTAATTTAATATACAATTACTTAGTCTGTGTTATATATAATTTATGATACCTATTTTAAGTTGAACTGATATAATATTATTTTTTTTCCTTAACTACTGTTTGAAATAGATTATGAGTCGGGGACACAATAATTATTTGTGAGTGATTTTGATGTCTGAATAAATATTTTTTTTATAACAATCAATTTTTCCGTGTGATATTAACTTCCTAATTTAATAAGTTTCATAAGCTTTATTAAGAACGCATAAAAATATTTTATATAGATAACACAAATAAGTTGTTTAATTTTCAACATCTAATGACGTCATAAATTGTCTATTATTATTTTAAGTTGTTATTGTTTCTTTGAACATTTCTATAGAACTTAAATGACGCACCGACAGTCATGTTCGCTTCGTTATACCGCATGCAGCCCTTGACAATACTGTAAACGAATTTACCACGAATTTAAAAAAAAGTAAATCAATGCATTTATAAGTACTAGATAAATATACCTATGTATTTTATTACATGGAAAATTACAGCTTCAGATTTTTTTTTGCGTAATCTGTATTAAAGATCGATTTGATTGAATTATCCTTCCTTAATCCTTCATCAAAGGGTTTAGATAAATATAAGGTTTCTTACAATATCGATTCAGTTGTCTGTGGCAGATAGAAATTAAGTAGAAAGTCATTTCGATGACAAGAATAAGTCGATAGAATAATGCAACAAAGACATAAAACACCTAAAAAGAAACTTTTGGATAAGTATAAATATTTAAAACTCTCATTTAATCTAAGTCAAACCTAGACCTTTCTTTTATGTCTATTACGCCACTGCGCCATAAAGATTGCGATAAATAATTCGTCAAATTATCAATAACGTGATAACCCTGTCGCAGTAAGCGTTAGTGTCATGCCCTTAGCATTTTTCTTTGTCCCCATGAGAATCAAAGTGACAAACCATAAATATTTATTTAATTTTATTTACTAATTATTGTTATAAAAATTATCAAAGAAACTAAACATACATGCTAGTATATTCCATATCAATTTCAAATCTGTGTTTAAATTAAGAAGTATAGAATTTATAAAATATCGCTTTGGTGATCTTCAGCTTCTAATAACTTTTTTGGTTAGAAAGGGCAATGTCCATAAATACCACGCTTTGGAGGGTAGATATGAGTCACTTTTTTCACAAAATACGGTTATTAAAAATATTATTAAACGATAATAGAATAATTTACACTTAAATTTAATTACAGATAATAATGAAACAAATGCACAGATTAATATAGACAGGTAGATACGCACAGAATGCATTTTTTATGATCATTCATCCTAACCGTACTGTTGACGCATTTTAGATCCCTATTCTGATGATCTCAGAATAGGTACCGCACGCCTTTATACTCCTGCGAGTGAAAGAGATCGCTACTTGGTTCGAACTCCCAACGAAATATGGTCAGGTAGAAATTGACAGACGTGGTGGTACAAAAAAATGAGCATTATTGTCAATGACCTCACAAAGAATTATTTAAAATTAAAAATGAGAGTCGATGAAACGTTTAGAAATCTTTAAAACTTATCATGATTGAAAATTAAAAAAATATTTATGGGACTCGTTTGAAAACCGATTACATATCAGCTGGTTGTATAGTTAAATTAAACTAATATGTAAAGAGCTTAGGGTCAAGAGTGAGCGTTCGCAAAGCGTGACAATGAATTTCAATACATTCAAACTTTTTTTTAATCTATGACAAAAATTACAATTTCCTTTTTAAGTTTTAATTCAAGCAATACCGGTAACAAATTCAAATAAAAGTTACCTTTTCGATAACAAAGAGTACTCCAATAAAAAAAATATGCTGCAGTCCAAAAAGTTGTAAAGTCCACTCAACTATTAATAAAGGCGCCTAATTCAAACATAATGCCAACCTCAACAAGCTGTATCACATGAAACAATCGACTACACTTGTCCAAACAGGCAAAGCGCACTACATAACTGTCCCGAGAAAGTAATCATGAACGCGTGTATAATATCGGGCTTCGCGCGCCAAACTGGCGAACAGCGCGCGACGTTGCTGGCTTTCGTTCGAAAACGCTTCGAAGCTAGAGGGCGCGCAGGGAAACACCCTACACGGACCGCACGGCCCTTCGCAAAGGATACCTCATTATATTTACTGTGATCCATCGCCTTTAATCATTTATATTTATAGCGCTAGTGACCTTTTTTGAATATCACCCCTCTTGTCTAGTTTTATGTACAGTTATATGGCTCATCTGTACAAAGTTAACTTATATATTAGGACATCTAGTAGTTGCTACATATAAAACTTACGTATAATTAAAAGAGACACAAAAAGTAATTTAACATGTACAACTTATGAAGGTGTCACAGCATGCACCAAAAAATTATTAAACAATTCAAATAAAAACATTACATAAAAATATAAGTTAATTACGTTAATAGGTAAAAAAAACAATAATATTAAGTTACTTAGTTTATAAGTTAGGTAGTAGGCGTTTGTTTGCGGGATTTTCGGAAATAATAAATTAAATTCATTTCAGTAAAAGCCGTGCCAAACGTGATTTAGTTAAATTAATTTGACAATAATGACTTTAGGTTTCTAATTTTTTACATACAGCAGAAAGAGGGAAAAGAATCGATCACCTTAAAATACTGAGTGTTTTGAACGTGATCTATGTACATAATTTTTATTAGATTTGCATTATTTTTTTATCTAGCGCAAAGATATTCTGCATTCGGCAATCACCACTTAAATTAAGGTTCTCTTAGCGCCGCTGATTAAAAAAAATCTCTTTATAACTTTCAATGAATACATTTTCCAGTAGATTAACCAAAGTACTTCAAAGAACTACATCATTTTATATTTCTATCTAAAATAGGTATTCAGAGGATAGCAAATAACCTTTTCCGTTCAGGTATTAAACAAAGTGATATTTTTATTTTGCTAATCGCGGATTATAGCATTAATATATTACTTTTGTATTATGGACCTCTTCTTGATCCGCAAGAAGTCGAACTAACGTCAAAAGGTTATAAAATAATAGAAAGAGATATGGGACGTTTACGAAAGGCATCTCGCCCTATATAAAACACAACAAACGCTGTTGTATCGGTCTAGGCTCAAACCAGCATCAAGGTTGCTCAGAGCTGCAACGGAAATTGCCAAATCCGCAATGCAAATATACTTTTCGCATTGCGAGTAACATATCGTATAACCATTTGCAACCGACTTGAAATTTTGACTCAATTCCTTCGTTAGATGACGTGGCGGCTGAGATTCGCATAAAGAAATCCCAGCAATCCTAAGACCTCAAGGTCTTAAGATGAATAATATAATGATAGCTTGCAATTAGATACGAATACATAATTTTGGATTTTGTTCTTTTTTTTATTCCCACATTATACCTATACAGATTCTCGCATTTTAACCGAGAGTTTGGCATAACTTTTTTAAAGTTTACTTAGGTATATCAAACGAAGAATGCCCTAATGCAGGAGTCGGCAACCTTCGGCCCTAAGAATGTGATGCTGGAGCTCTTTATAACAAAAAACATTAAAAAATAGTTCTGAATGGGTTAACGAGGATTAAGCACCGTTTATGTTCCTTGATACTGGCGTGACCTTCATTTTTAATTCGTTTCGGAAGAAAAAAACGTTTTTTTTTATCTTAATTTTTCACTCTTCCGTGCCAAAAGGTTTCCGACCCCTGTTCTATAGGTTTCCTCTTGTACAATAACCAAAGTACATTAAAGAACTACATAATTTTGTTTTTCTATCTAAAATAGATAGAGGATAGCAAATAACCTTTTCCGTATTATATTGAGGTATTAAACAAAAATTGCGATGTTTTTATTTTATTTTGCTAATCGCGCATTATAGAATTAATATATTACTTTTGTATTATGGACCTTAGGATATGCAGTTGCATATACTACCCACTTAACCACAGAGTTCTCCAAACATGAAATAAACACCAATAATACACGAGATGTGTTCGCACGAATGATGTATTAATCGTGATTGCTCAATTGATATTCAAGGCTGCCGTAACATCACTAAATGAAATAGGATAACCGCATTCCATGCTTATTACATTTTTAATATGCGCGCGATTATCGATATAATTTAGATATAATTCGGCGAGTCGTTCGATCTTATTACTTGCATAGTTTACAAATCAGGTACTAAATGTCGCATAATGTAGTAAATAAGAATTGTAGTTTAAACATGTTGTTACATATTTGTCTTATTTACGACACCTTAATACAACACCTCGGTAAGAAAGAGGGTGGCATACTCTACTCAGCCGAATACCACACGGCGGGCCACCTTCTTTCTTAACGAGATGTAAAAAAAACGACTATGGTAAGTTGACGTCTGACAGTCGGTCGTTCATTAAATATATAGCCAAATAATATGACAACATGTTTATAACATGCTTCTATATAACAGTCAGTTAAAGACCATGAAAAAAGTATAGCGTGGTCGATTCCATAATAAATTCTATATCTATTATATTACACAGATTTAGGCAAGTCCGTATAAATCTCCGCGAATCGATTCTTGCGAGAACGCGGTCAAATGTTTATAAAAAAAACTATTAAGCATAAGTAGGCAATCAATGGCGCCTGTTGCGTTATCTATTCAACCACGTTCTCGAATATAATTATCGCGCCATTATTATGCTTCATGAAATTTAAAAACTATCTTAAACAAACTTCGAATATTCTTAGCATATTTTTTATCCATATGGAAAAGAGGTAGACACTTTTGGCAAACACGAGCTTTCATGCCGTAGGAGCTCTGGTAAGCTTTTCCGTCATGGTTCTCTTAATGATACCATCAAAAGAGCTCTTGCCACCATCGACATTCCTGCTCTTCTCGAGCCTTCCGGGATATGTCGGGATGATGGCAAGAGACCAGACAGCTTGACGCTGGTTCCTTGGGAACGGAGAAGCAACTTGCGTTAATACATTGTCCTCGTCCCATATCAAGGAGACTGCGTCAAGACCTGGAGCTGCGGCGAAAATTACCGAATACGGCAAACGGCGGAAGTATCCATCTCTCATCGAGTTATATATTTGTGCCGTTTGCAGTTGAGACCCTAGAGCCATGGAGTCAAAGTGCAAAAAAGTACAATTTCATCTTTAAACATACAAATACTGTTTTAAGCATGTCACACGATTGGCAAACTTGTTAATGCTTTATAAAGCTTTGTAAGCTAAGAAGTAATAGCACAAAAAGTCACATGAGTGAAGACCTCCTTTCTAGTTGATTGGGATACATAATGCATTGCGATTTGATTAGAAGTCTATGTCAGAATGCTTCGGTAGTATCGTTAGTGAATTCTAGCGGAACAATTGAGTTAAGCATTTTTAAACTATTTACTTTATGATTGGCTGCATTTTTATGTCCGGCCGCCTGCCTGACGTCAACTTACCTTAGTCGTATTTTATGACACCTCGGTAAGAAATGAGGGTGGGCTATTCTACTCAACCGATACCACTAGCACGTCACGACACTATTTTAAAAAAATAAATGTACATTGTATTTGTTTACTGTGGTTTTTAATGTAATAATTATGGAACTTCAGACGTGTATTAGAAGATATTAAAATGAGAAGGTATTAAAATAGCAGCAGCCTTGTATTATATTCATTTTATTGAATTTTATAATCAATCTACAATTTAATTTAATACAATATCTATCATTCCTCCGTTTACACTTCTTCTTCTTCCTGCGGAACTACAACCCTTTATGGGTCCTGGCCTCCTCAACGAGCCTTTTCCACTTCGCTCTGTCCCTAGCCTCCCGTCTCCAAGATGTGACTTTGCCCATAGATCTGAGGTCCTCCTCGACACAATCCCTCCATCGTTTCCTCGGTCTGCCTCTAGGTCTTTTTTGTTGCGTGATCCACTTGGAAATGGTTTTGGCAGCTCTAATATCGTCCATGCGTTCCAGGTGGCCCGCCCATCCGAGCCTTGCAAAACCTGACAACCGTTGTTCTATGAATCAGCTGATCCAATTCGTGATTCATTCTTCTCCTCCGTTTACACGTCTTCTACTTTTGACAGCTAGCGCCAGAATGGCCGCCTGTCTGCTTTTCCATAGACTTCTATATTATTTTGAGTGTAGCTATAGACAAATTTTGGAATAGCTAATACATGTATATTTCTAAGGTTAAATAAATGGTTTGAAACACTATAACTCATATGTTTCTCAAATAGATAATGTAACGTAAATGGCGACCAACAAAATCTTCACTGACAATTTCTCTTGCGGGATGATTTCGCGACGGCATCTGTCTGCAACTTAGACACCATTTATTCTCGCCCGTTTTCCCTAATTGTTTTTACTCAACGAATGTTATATTTGCGAAGTATTTATATGAACGAATCCTTTTGGGTTATAGTGTGATTTGTTATAATTCTACCTAATGAACTTAACAGTATAGAGCGACTGATAAGAAAAATTGGCAAGAATCTTGTCTCATTTAAACACTAGCCTATACAGAGTATATATCTTTAAAATTTTATAATTTATTCCCCTCTAAAAGTTCTAAATAAAAGTCTGCGACAGCACATGTCTAGCTTTTAAGGTTAAATCACTTATTCATTTTTATGGTTATCAAAATACTATATTGCGGTTTTAATCTTTCCATGCGGGTAGAGCCGCTGGCGATTGTTAGTATAAGATAATTTATTTATTGGTATAGAGAATTTAACGGCCAGACCCAAAGTCTACTTTTTATCTTTGTTCCTAACGTCAAGTAGCAGTAGTTTATTCAGCTAATGTTTACCTTACAAAATGCATTTTAATAATGATGCAGTTGTTACGCCGTGTGGTATCCGGCTCAGTAGAATAGACCACCTTCTTTCTTACCGAGGTGTCGTATAATGCGATTAACGTAACTCGACCCGTCGTGTGGTATCCGGCTGAGTAGAATAGACCACCCTCTTTCTTACTGAGGTGTCTTAAAATACGAAAAAGGTCGTAAAATACGTAGCCAAATAATGTGACAACATATTTATAACATGTTGTACCGACCCCACCTAGAGTGGGATAAGGGCAGGAAGATGATGATGTTGTTATCATTTGTATGATCTATGTTATGATTAGTATGCGTTTAAACTTCCATTTCATTGTTGCGACACTAACTTTCAGGGCGTAGGGCAGAAATCTATTTCTGCCCTACACTAGAACCCTGAAAGTGTAGGGCAGAAATAGATTTCTGCCCTACACTAATCAAATCAAAATAATCTTTATTTATATAAGCTCTTTTATATACTTTAGAACCGTCAAGGATCAATGTTTAATGAAGCAACTAGTGGTTCGGAATGTTGCTTTTACTGAGAAGAACCCACAAGAAACGCTGCGGTCAATTTTAAAACGTTTTTAATTATTCAAACCGCAGTCTTCTAGGAAGCTGATAGGATTTTCAAATCCACGCATTTTTATCATGCAAATAATCTTCAATTTTGTAATATTCTTTACTTATAAGCATATTTCATACTGTAGTATAACTCTATGGTTAACATAGCATTCTTAACGCAAAATTAATCTATCAAAACGTTACCCGTGAACAAAGAACCATAAATATGTCAAATTTTGTTATTCCAATTTTCTAAATAACTCGAATCCAGAACAAACGCATTCTAGAATGAGCGGTTTCGTAAGTTTTAATTCAGTATGCAGTGTTTTTTCCTCTGTTTTATTAATGTTATTTATACATTAGTAGATAAACGTGTGGTATCCGGCTGAATATAATAAACCACTCTCATTTCTTACCGAGATATCGTAAGAAGCGAATAAGGTAAGTTGACGTCAGGCAGACGGCCGGTCGTAAAATAACTAGCCAAAACATTAAACAACATGTTTAAAACGCGTTGTGCGGTTCCCACTTAGAATGGGTTAAGGGCAGGAAAATGATTTATAGGTAAAATGGATATCCATACACATATTTAATGCGAAAGTCTGTCTGTAACGTTTTCAAACCCTATTCCAATATTAATCGCTATTAACGGCTAATAAATAAATAATAATAAAAAAATATATATATTTAATATAAAAAAAAAAAAAAATAATAATAAAATAAATTAAAGGCTAAAACAGAAAGCCTATACTATTGAGGAATACTTAGATGATAAAAATGCCTGGGCGTAGCTACTCTTCGACTCTGTATAAGACAGTAGTAATAACTAATGTAACTAGTAACAATCATCATCTTCCTGCCCTTATCCCACTCTAAGTGGGGTCGGCACAACATGTTATAAACACGCTGTAACATGATTTGGCTGCGTTTTTATGACCGGCCGCCTGCCTGACGTCAACTTACCTCTGACGTATTTCACGACACCTCGGTAAGAAAGAGGGTGGTCTATTCTACTAAACCGGATACCACACGGTGGGTCATCTTACCTTAGTCGCCTTTTACGACACCTCGGTAAGAAATGAGGTTGGTCTATTCTACTCAGCCGGATACCACACGGCGGGTCGACTTACCTTAGTCGCCTTTTACGACACCTCGGTAAGAAAAGAGGGTGGTACTATTCTATTCAGCCGGATACCACACGGCGGGATACCAACTAGTAACAATAGAGGAGTTATATTTTTAAAAGAGCAACCGCCAAATTTCTTGTTGGCTCTTCTCGGTAGGAACAGCTTTCCGAACCAGCAGTAGATTCAACGCTATTCAAAAGCACTTGTTTACAAGTTTATTTGAATAAAGAATATTTTGAATTTGAAAGAAATTTTACATAATTATAGCTTATACACCGAGTTAATACATCACCCTCGAAATCGCGTACTGAATTTCAGGAAAATCATTTAAGCCATTTCTGAAATACATATTATATTTATACAAGATTAGCTTATTTTAATATTAAATAACAGCTAATGCATCTTGCACACAACAATACATTTCAATTTGAATGAGGGCCAAGCGACAAGCAGCTGCCGATCGCCGTACCCGATCATGCGTGAAGGTGCGCTACAGACCACAGCTATAATAATCTTGATATTAGCTACTTGTTTATTAATAATTGATATCTAATTGATAAAATCAATTTATCACACGCTTTTCGGTGAAGGAAAACATCGTGAGGAAACCTGCATATCTCTAGAGAATTCTGGGGATATGTGTAGCCTACCACCAATCCGCACTGGAGCAGCGTGGTAGGTCTTAGCTCCAAACCTTCTCTCCAAAAACGGAGAGAAGAGGCCTATTCCCAGCAGTGGGATAGTAACAGGCCGCTACTTACTTACTACCTACTTGCTTATGGAGGTTTGATTGCATGTATATATATATTTTTAAAAGAGCAACCGCCGAGTTTTTTGCTGGCTCTTCTCGGTAGGAACAGCTTTCCGAACCAGCAGTAGAGTTGACGATGCAAAAGCACTTGTTTACAAGTTTATTTGAATAAAGAATATTTTGAATTTGAATTTAACAACACATCATAAAACTTTTTTCATGTAGGTAGACATATTAGAATATTAGTACAATCTAAATGCAAAAATCTGTCCGTCTGTCTTTCTATCCGTCTGTTATACCTTCACGGCTAATTTGTTCATCATCCTGCCCAAATCCCACCCTAAGTGGAGTCGGCACATCATCATCTTCCTGCCCTTATCCTACTCTAAGTGGGGTCGGCACGACATGTATTAACTTGTCTTTGTTACTTGTTTTGGCTACGTTTTTTACTACGTCGCCTATCTGACGTCAATTTACCTTAGTCGCCTTTTACGATACCTAGGTAAGAAGAGGGTGGTCTATTCTACTCAACCGGATACCACACGGTGGGTTAACTTACACTAGTCTCTTTTTACGACACCTCGGTAAGAAATTAGGGTGGTAGTCTCTTTCTATTCGTCTGTTATACTTTCACGGCTAATTTGTTCATCAGCCTCCTGCCCAAATGCCGCTCTAAGTGGAGTCGCCACAATATGTTATAAACATGTTGTCACATGTCCGAGCTCCTTAATCATGAAAATATCGTATAGCGGTGCGTGAACATGTTATAATAAAGCTCGGTATCCACTATAAATAAATCCATCTCAGATACTTGATTGTATTTGACTCTATGAATCACCATCTTATAGTGTTATAAGTATACAAAAATGGAATATCATCATCCTGCCCTTATTCCACTTTAAGTAGATTCGGCACAACATGTTGTAAACATGTTGTCACATGATATGGCTACATATTAAACCACCGGTCGCCTGCCAGACCTCAACTTACTCGATAAGAAAAAGGGTGGTCTATTCTACTCAACCAGATACCACGCGGTGCGTCAATTTACCTTAGTCGCCTTTTACGACACCTCGTTAAGAAATGAGGGTTGTCTATTCCACTCAGCCTGATATCACACGGCATTTTCACGGTTAATAAATAATAAATTAATATACGGGACACTCGTGTAATTTAATTCTTGATGATTGGACTGATGCTTATTGATCTTTGCCTAAAATTAAAAAAACGAAAGTAAAGTTATGTTACATTAAAACGTTTACTTATTTGCGACTATTTTATTTGATTATACAATAGAAAAAAAACATTGCATATACTTCCAATGAACAAATTCTGCAGTCTTCACATTACAGCAGTTTAAAAACACTGTTAAAAAGAGGCTGATACAGAAAGCCTACTATACTCTTGAAGATTATTTAGAAGATAAGAATGTGTGGGTATAGCTCTCTTTGAACCTGTACAAGACAGTAACGACATAATGTAAATAGTATTAAGAATTATATTTTTAAAAGTGCAACCGCCGAGTTTCTTGCTGGCTCTTCTCGGTAGGAACAGCTTTCCGAACCAGCAGTAGAGTTGACGATTCAAAAGCACTTGTTTACAAGTTTATTTGAATAAAGAATATTTTGAATTTGAATTTGAATTTCTTATACATGTATATGTATATGAGTATATTCTTACATAATTTAGAATATGTAACATAATGTACTCCTATCCATGAATTTATGTAAGAAAATGCATATGCATTAATAAACATAAACAATATCGTACTTTTTGTCATTATTTACGTCACGTTATGTTTGTCACGTAGGCATGGGATAGATGTGCGTACCATAAGATAGACGTGTGGTATAAGCCTATCAAATTATGAACACACCATAAACAAGCCAAGTAATATAGACTTTATTAAGAAAGAAATAACCTACTTCAATGTGTTGGATTATGGGAATAAGTTATAATTTTTGAAATATGTATATATTTTTGATAGTTTTATTACTTCAATGGATAACTTACAAAATCACTCTTTTACTACACCATGCAAAATAATATTCGTTACGAAAATTAAAATCAAAATAAATTATTTATGAATGAAAGTGAAAGGTTATGTTTTTATAATTATGTACACTTTGATTATAAGAGCAAGAGCAACAATCTAACTTTTTACAAGTTTATATAGCTTATAATGAACTTGAAGAACAACTTTTCTAAATTCCATGGTACAAAAGTCATAAAAATACTACCTAAATAATAGAAAAATACTATCTTTATCTATAAATTGATAATACATTTGAAGGGTACAGGATATAAGGGCGAACATAAACAATAACCAGAGATAATAGAAAACCAAACGTTGTCCGTGTTTTTAAAAATAATTTGATATCTCTTGTTTTCTGTTTAGGTTAACATTGATATTCTTATAATAAAAATAATTTTATTACAAGCTACAAAGGCTCACTTATAACCCTTATTGTAGATTGTAGCTTTAATAAATTACTGAATTTTGGAAATAGTTTTCAGGAAATTTAATAGGAGTATGTTTACCAGGTCCTCTTAATTATAGGTTACTACGGCATATAACAATGGCGCGTACATTGTTTAAAAATACCCCGGGCAACCCCGGGCAGACACCAATGAGTTTTTCTGTTAAAACTTATGTGTCTTATTGATAACTGCAATTTATCACACGCTTTTCGGTGAAGGCAAACATCTTGAGGAAACCTGCATATCTCTAGAGAATTCTGGAGATATGTGTAACCTACCAATCCGAATTGGAGAAGCGTGGTAGGTCTTAGCTCCAACCCTTTTCTCCAAAAACGGAGAGACGAGGTAATTTATAGAATTAGGCGTTACTTTGCGGAGATCCGTAATACAAAAGTAATAATAAAATTATTTTGCTATAATCCGCGATGAAGTAAAATAGAAAATATATATAATGCTAAATGTAGAGTGGACAATCGGTTATCATACCTGATACATGCAGGATTCGTAAAAAATACATTATATATATTTTCTATTTTACTTCATCGCGGATTACAGCAAAATAATTTTATTATTACTTTTGGAGGGAAGATGCCTATTCTCAGCAGTGGTATAGTAACAGGCCGCTACTTACTACTTTTTTAGCTTTTGGACAAAGTTATTCCTTTGTTAAATTGGGATGTTCTACGGTATTACTTTATAACAGTAACAAAAAATCGTTAGTTAGATGTCAAAAGCCGAAATTCGTATTGCAAGTATGGCGAGGCGTGTTGGGGCCGAGGCGCGGAAGTACGGGGGACGGCGGCCTTGCTCGGCCGCGCGCCGAAGGTGAAAGTCTTCAACGATTATTGAGCCTCGCGCCAACATCCTTCTGTATTCGGGTTAAATAGTGGCACGGATTATCTTTAATTGATTGTTTGTATATCACTAGATACGTACCTCATTTGTTTCAACTATTTAACATTATCCTCCTGCCCTTATCTCACTCTAAGTGGGGTCGGCACAACATGCATTTACTATCTTTGTTACTTGTTTTGCATTTGCTAAACCAGATACCACGCGGTGGGTCAACTTACCTTAGTCGGCTTTTACGACAGCTCGGTAAGAAAGAGCCACCCACTTTCTACACAACCGGATAACACACAGTAGATCAAATTACCTTAGTCGCATATTACGACACCTCGGTAAGAAATGAGGGTGGTCTATTCTACTAAGCCAAATACCACACGACATTCAGAAATAGTAAATATCATCTATATTTTAAATATTTCAAATCTCCCATTTGAATAGACGAAATATTTAAACCCTTAAACACGTATTTAAACACTTTCATAAAAAAAATCGGAATTTGTTAAAACTTTAAATTAAACCAATAAAGATATGCATACAAATATACATACATATATATTTTATACATACATACATATTAATTTATAGAAGGGGAAACACTTGGCCATACCACGAAAAAAAGTAATAATAAAATTACTTGCTTATAATCTGCAACCGATAGCGTCGCTATTCAATTGATTTAAGCATTATATGCATACATTAATAAAAATATCGGCCCATATAGTCCATGTCTGGTTAAGACAAGACAAAAATAAATAGATGTCAATACGGCATCTTAATTTCAGGTTAACATATCCCACGTGCGTGCGCGATGCCCCGGTTCGTTTAAATATAATGGAGTCTCGAGTCTTGAGCCATCATCTCTATTAAAAGCATCGATTTAACGAGCGGAATGAGATCGCACTAGTCCGTAAATATGGGTCGGATTTAGCCGTACGGCTATTTATTTATTTATTCTATATTACCAACACATATTTGTGTAACTAATGTAATATTGTTCTGATTTCAGGTAATAACAATTTCGCTTACAGCCTTACACGTAGAACCTGACCATAGAGTTTTATACTAGAGTTGGGGAGAAAACCTGAAATGTGTCCATCGATAAAATAGGGCCAACGATTAGCCTATAAAAATCAGCACCAAAGCTTAGCCTTAGTTAAAGCTGAGTAGCATAGTTTTCTTCATAGATAATAATACACTTTATAGGATATAGATGACAAACTCCTTCATTTTACTCGAGTAATGAGAGGAAACTGTTTTACATTCCGTCTCAGAGATGTCACTGAAACGTTACCGTAATAATTCACGAGATGGCGCTGTATTGTTATGGGACCCATTTGATGAAAAGTAGCTGGATGACCGATTTTTTCTCCGTATTATTTTAAGAAAATATAAACTGGACTATCCGGATATTATAAATTTTGAGCCGTTCCCAACTAAGCTATTGTGATATGAAGATTGATAGCATAAATACCCTTTGTTGTATACCTTTTGAGCATCTCGTTGTTGTAAATAATATTCAAACACATTTTTTTTGTATCTACTATGAGATGGCGCTTGCAGCGACCTGAAAAGTGCTTCTTAGAAAACTTCATCCTCCCCTGCTCTTCCGCATGGCACACTTCCATGCATGAAGTCCATCCATGCATGTAAAGACTTGTTTTTGTGCTTGATTATTTCATATGAATAAACGCTGTTTTATTTTTTGATTGATTTGCTTATGAATTTATGCACGAGTTGTTTTTAATTTTTATCATAACCAAACAATTAAACTCAATCTTGTTAAAAAATTCCGCAAACAATGACAACGACCGATTATATTTTTTAGTAGAAACGACGCGTTTGACAATATTTCGCTCGGATTATCTCGTTATCGCGAAATAGTCAGTGACGTAGCTGATAAGGAGCATTTGATCGGCCGTTATCTGCGCGGTGAACGCAGCACGTGAATATTAAATTAAATCTATATATCGCTTATTGACTGCAGTAGTGGCACAACTCAAAAAAACACGTGTTTAGTGGAATAGGAGTAAATATCAAAATTACACTATTTGTCATCAGCTAAACCGTGTGGTATCCGGCTGAATAGAATATTACCACCCTCATTTCTTATCTAGGTGTCGTAAAAGGTGACTAAGCTAAGTTGACCAACCATGTGGTATCTGGTTGAGTAAAATAGACTACCCTCTTTCTTATCGAGGTGTCGTAAAATACGATTAAGTAAAGTTGACGTCAGGCAGGCGGTCGGTCGTAAAAACGCAGCCAAATGTGACATCATGTTTGTAACATGTTATGCCGACCCTACTTAAAGTGGGATAAGGGCAGGAGGATAAGATACATTCTTTTCATAAACTATTCCGGTTATTCTCATATTAATATTAGGATATCTCATAATTCAATATTCAGTCGTACTTTAAAACAAACTAAAGCAACTTTTATGCATTTTCCTCAGCAATAGAAAACTTTAAACCCATTTATCTGAAAATATAATTTTTTGAGTTATGCCTTTTTTGCACCCCATGAGCGATATGTTTGCGTATCTTAAATACACACTACACCTATCTAAGGATTATAGGACGGTTAAATTTTTGCGATAAAAACCATAAACGTGACTGCTATTTGGATGGGATTAAACTCGTTATTTCATAATGTAAGGTGCTAAAATAAAGTGCATGTCATAACTGCGCCGCAATAAGATATCGACGTCAGATTTGTTTAGCAAGATTGTCAGGGCTTGTTATACAGGAGATGTGGCTTCAATTTGACGTATAATGTATGTATAAAAAGTAAAGAAACGGCTTCGTACAATCCCACTGCTGGGCGTATGCCTCTTCTCTCCGTTTTTGGAAAGAAGGGTTGGAGCCTACCACGCTGCTCCAATGCGGGTCGGTAGGTTACTCATATCCCCAGATTTCTGCACAGATATACAGGTTACGTTGCGATTTTTTTCTTCGCCGAAAAGCGTGTGATAAATTGCAATTATCAATTAGATACATAAGTTTCAACATAAAAACTCATCGGTGCTGTCCAGGCTTTGAACTCGTGACCCTTCTCGAAAGGGTCGGACGGTCTCACCATTGGGCCTATCACTGCTTTACTATTAGTTAGTTAACTTCGTTCGCGTTAACTTATTAAACTTTAATAATGTATACAACTGTGAACCTAAATGAATTTCTTTTTTAATAGACCTATTAAAGATAAATAATTCTACCATACATTCTTTTGTTATATCTGAAATGGATTAGGCAATGATGAAAATCTTGACTTATACCGAGATTTTCAATAATTTTTCTATTGATTAAAACCGCATAAATTCCGTTTATAAGTTTTTGACTTTATTATAACCAAACAGACAGACGCGGTAGGGTACTTTGTTTTATAATTATATATGGAGGTCTTAATACGTATTAAATATCATAATACCTTGAATCTGCGTCTACTGAGCTATAAATCTACTTGATTGATTCGTTAGATTAATTGTATGACATCTTAATGTGCGTGTTCTATAAACCTGAATATTACGATATAATAAATTAACAAAACTAACGTACTTTTTAAGAAGAAATTTTTAAAGAATTTTTTTTTTACAACAACCACACCAACGCGTCTCCGGATAGCTAGTATAATTATTAATATATATCCCGAAAGTCCAAAATTTACTTTAAAGTCACTTAGTCAGAACGGAATTTCTCATAATAAGTATACACTTCAGACCCGTAAAACTAATAAAATAAAATAAAAAATAAAATTTGTTTATTTCTTTTACTTAATTCTAAAAGTTACATTATATCTGCCGGGGACCACCTTTTAAGTAATGGATATTACTTGTGCTAGGGATCCCCGCCCTTCCACATGCATCACAAAACTGATTATATAAAACGTTTCTATCTTCAAAAGTAATTCTAAGATTTACATGTTAATCTGCAAAGTCCATTACGAACAGGTAGAATTAATTTGCTATAATCTGCGACGAAATTAATCACAAAGGTGGCCTTTAAAAGTGGGTTGTTAATGCGCCGAAACCGTTTTCGGTACGTACAAGTTATATCGTAAACAACTTTCACCGAGTGATACGTTTTGATAGTTTGGTTCATGCAGACGGTCTTTTTTGAATTTAAAGTATCGTGAGTGGTATTCATAATTAATCTATAGAAACTGGCTATACTCACGTGTTATTTTATCGGATGAGCCCGATTAGTTTCAAGCCCATACGGGGCTCTTATTCATGAACTCTTTACGCGACGTTATCGCGGCGGCAAATGGTCTTATTCATAAAAAATAAAGAATTCCATAAACCTCCATTAGTAACATATATTTGGAAAAAAGAATGGAAATGAATAAATAAATAAATGAAATAACTTATGGCAGTAGCCGTTATTCCGCGGAATTCCATAGCACAAAAGATATGATAGATTACTTTGCTATAATCCGCGACTGTTAATGAAATCTATGTAATGCTAAGTGTGGGATGTAAAACCGTTCTCATATCTTATGTAGGATTACTTAAAACACGTATAATAAGTCACCACCACCAACAGAACACTACACACATTCACAGCGACAATATCAACGATCGTTTCGCCCCGTAACGGAAGCATCGTCAGAAGATAGGCTCCATAACAAAATCAGATTTTAGGACCCGTTTCAGATAATTTCTTCACGTAATGAGGGGTCGACCAGCTCTAAATGCGTTGTTGGGTTGATATTTCAATATCTTATAAACTTAGCAGAAGATTCCGGAACCCATAAAATATAACGGAAATAATTTTTTATTTATTTTATTATAAGACCGCAACATCTATAGAATAATCAATCTAAATGTCCCTCTCATCACTACTTACTACAACACGCTACTATTTCCAACTATACTTTACTATTACACGCGTAGCTAATGAGAACTGTTCAGTAATTTATTTTTGTACGATTTTATCCAAATATGCCTTTCTAAGCATCTAAGCACTGTAAGAACTTATATAAAAATTGAAGAAAGTATTTATGTTTGTATTCACTTCATCTAACCGAAGCCTGAGACGCTAAACGACGTCAATTTGGCCGTCTCAAATATTCCTTGCTACCCTTTCTCATTTCTCAACGTGTCCGGGTCAACGAAGACTTTAATTTATTTCCGAACTCATTCTCCTTTAAACTGCTTTCCCGTAGTACCATTAGTTAATAATTTATCTTTTAGAAATATAACTTCATAGATTTCCCGCATCCTATTCCATATTTTAGCATTTTTTTCAAATCAAATCAAATATTTTATTTGTGAATTACAGTGTTAATTAGATCTTATATAAGCAGACAGTACTGTAAGCTACCCCACAAGGGTGTACAAAAATTATTTCCGCCAACTGCTATAACCTTAACTTGTAACTCTTAAACTGTATTAACCTTACCAGTATGAGCCATAACACATCGGTACAAACATAATATGTTTGTTTTTGCGAGGTTAATAGTGTTGCTTTTTTACATTTATCAAATTACAATGTGCCCGAAAGCACCTTTTTATGAAAAAAACCTAGCTAAATCGATTTTCCCACCCCCTATCGCCTAAATTCATGAATTTCATGAAAATCGTTGGAGCCTTTTTCGAAATTATATATCATTTAAATATTAAAGATTAGCATAATGAAATGAAATTCGATTGAAATATGTAGTTAAGCTAAATTGAACAACGCATATTTTCTCTTTAAAAAAACAATAAAAAAGAGAATAATTTATTAATATAATCGATATTTTAAAATCGATTTAAACTGTTTATAGAATCGATTATAACAATAAAATATACGATTATTTTTGACATTCCTACAAGTATTAAGTCACTTTAGGCACGAACGGCCGTGTGCGTAAGTGTAATACATATTTATGTATTTATTTATATAGTTTAGTAAAGTATAAACCATATCTTGAGTTAACTTGACATTATCATTAACAGTTTATGTACCATTCTTACGACTTACGACATTCATTAAAAAATACACTAGATTAGGTCAAGTACGAACTACGTTATTTGTAATGGTAGAACTATTTACACTTCTGGTTTCTATTATCTTTATGACATATAAAACAGCTTTATTAATAAAAAGGTCAAGCGCAGATAATATTTGTAAAAGGATTTTCATATATTTCTTAGGTCTCTTGTTATGGTTTTTGTCCTTTGAATAGTCTGAAAGTTAAAATATTGTTAAAAATGTATTTAGTTAAGACGCGAGTATAAGCAGTTTCTATACATTAATTAGCAAAGGATTGCCAATCATACGTAAGAACATAAGTTAGGTAACGACCTGTTACTATCCCACAGCTGGGAATAGACCACTTTTCTCCGTTTTTGGAGAGACGGGTTGGAGCTAAAACCCACTACGCTGCACAAATGCGGATTGATAGGTTATACATAACCCCAGAGTTCTCTAGAGATATGGAGGTTGTTTTACAATGTTTTCTTTAATCGAAAGGCGTGTGATGTATTGCAATTATCAATTAGACGCAAGCCTGGGGATTGAACCCACGATCCCCAAAAGAGAGCCTTATGGTCTCACCGCTGGACTGACAGTTTGTAAAACATAAAATATAACTTTAATGGAAATATATTTAATGAATCTCACGTTTTCTTGCATTAACGTAACCTCATTTAAAACAACCATTAATAATTTAATGATAAACGCCCAAAAATTAGCGAATGACCGCCAAATGTATTAAGTAGCCACCAAATCTATAACTGCCAAAGAACCAATGAGCGAATCCATTTGTATAGATCATTATTTTTGGGAAATATTATGAACAGGTTTTGTTAGGTTAAGGTTATTTTTTAATGACCATTTAAAAATTGCATTTTGCCATGACATTTTGCTATGTAAAACACGATTATGGATTATTGCTAGATTAAGGATTTGTGCGAATTTAGTGGTCATTAAATATTAAATATTGTTGTCAAATAAATAACAATCCCTTTAATTCATTCTTTAGGACTACATTGTAGGTAGGTAAAATTATTCTTTCTAAACCTTAATATCTGGGTGACCGAGCCTTGCTTGGTAATTTTTAAAAAAAAAAAACTTAAAAAAAAAACAATTATTTAGTTGAGATCGATCCTTGGCATTCACATTTCTCGAGGCTGCCCGCTAACCGAATAAGCTACGTCGACTTGACAGTTAATGGCGAAAATTCAATTCAATATAAATGTTAGTGTTTTTTAATGCCCAAAAATAGGGATAAAACAATATTTTTTTACATAAAACCTAGCTAGATCAATTTTTCTCCCCCAAAACCTCTTACATGCTGAATTTCAGGAAAATCGTTGGAGCCGTTTCCGAGATTCGGAAAATATATATATATACAAGATTAACTCATTTAAATATTAAGAAAATAAATAAGTCTATTATTATTTGATAGATGGACAAGGTCGTTCGAAAAATCACTTCTTTAGTTCGAACATTATACTCCAAAAGTTCTGACAGTATCCTTTGACCTAATTATGAATTCATCATTATTCGCCTGCCCTTATCCCACCTTAAAGGGGGGTCGGCACGACTTATTTTTCGATTTCATTCTATCCTATCATTCGTCAGCTCTGGCGCTACTCTTTTTGTATGCATGTCATACTTCACACAATCCAACCATTTCTTTTTATTTAATACTAGTTTGATCACATGATTTTCATCCCTCCTCATTATATGTCCATACCATCTTAATCTTGTACTTCTTGTCTTTTCTATCATCGAAATTTTCAGCCTTCCCCCAAAATGATGCATTATAAATGGAATACTATTGAAAACTAAAATTTTTATGGGGTTATAAGAAAATAAAGCATACTCTCAAAGACGCTACTGTCTTTTTCTTCTAATATTTCCTTTAAATTATAGAGTTTCTTTATATCATCTGTATTCATGTTATTGTGGCTTTATTTTGTCAAATAAACGATATTACGCAGTAATAACGCGGGAACGATTTTCCTCCCTTACCCTTATTTCGTTCCAAATAGAAATCTTTGTGACGCACCCATTATATCTTCTCATAACCGCAAAACAATTTACAGTGAAAGTTAAAGTAATGTCACGGTTTGAAAATATTAAAAAACAAATTGATGTGACGTTGTCGTCTCCACCTAAATTGTTTTTTAATTTTTATTGGAAGTAGACTATTATTTTGTCAGTAAAGGTTTAAGATGAAAGCGCTTAAACCTGGTAGATCTCTTAACAGTTCCAAATTCAAAATTGTAGGGGAACATTATATCATTAGGCGCTACGGCCTTGCCGATAGGGAGGCGATTAGCAACGGCTAGCGATCTTTAACTAGACCAGACTAGAGACCACAATAAATTGTATCTCAAACTGCAATCGAAACTGGAACGTCTAGTAATGAGGCAGCATTCTTATCACGACTCCACGGAGGTCGTGTGATAGACAAGGATAAGAATAAGTTTATTATAAGAAGTACCTGGTTGACCGAAATTTTTTAAAAAATAAAAAAAGCAGAAAATAGGGTAGGTGGGGCTCGATCCTAGGCATTTAAATTTATCGCGTCCACCCGTTCCCCGTTGAAGTTTAACGGCAAAAATAGGTGTTTTATATATTCAATATAAATTATAGTATTTTTTAATGCCTAAAAATTAAAAATTAATGCCTAAAAGTTTCAGTAAAATCGTTGAAGCCGTTTCCAAGATTCCGAATATATATAATTCGACAGTTTATATATACATTATTGTTAAAGGTTTGTTAAGTATCTGTTAAGTACATTAATAGTTTTTTTTTTTACGAAGAAGCCCAAGACTTCTCTACTTAGTTCTATACAAAGACAATTTTTCTTTGACATTAAATACAGTATGTGACTCTTCACAAGGTCAACCGCAACATAGCCACGTATACATAACAAATAAAAAACTTAATAAACTCCATAATGAAATCAAAAAGGTTTTTGACCTTTTAACAAGATGTCGTAGTTAAATTAATAACCTGAACTCGTGAAGTGTTGTTTGTTTGGAAATTTCCGACACAAACAATACGCAGTTGATCTTGCGATGTTTTTCAACAATACTGGTATGCAGAGAAAATGATCCAATTATATGAAATATATATTAAATTAAATGATATTCAATCGACATATGTAATCAGGATAAATGCCGTGTGGTATCCGGCTGAGAAGAAAAGCCCACCCTCATTTCTTATCAAGGTGTCGTAAAAGAAGACTAAAGTAAGTTGACCCGCCGTGCGGTATTCGGTATATGAGTAGAATAGACAAACATAATTTCTTACCAAGGTGTCGTATAAGGCGACTAAGGAAGGTTAACCCGCCGTGCGGTATTCGGCTGAATAGAATAGACAACCTTAATTTCTTTCCTAGATGCCGTATAAGGCGGCTAAGGTAAGTTGTCCCGCCGTGCGGTATTCGGTTGAGTAGAATAGACAACCTTAATTTCTTACCCGGATGTCGTATAATGCGGCTAAGATAAGTTGACCCGCCGTGCGGTATTCGGTTGAGTAGAATAGACAACCTTAATTTCTTACCCAGATGTCGTATAAGGCGACTAAGGTAAGTTGACCCACTGTGCGGTATTTGGCTGAGTAGAATAGACCACCCTAATTTCTTACCGAGGTTTCGTAAAAGGCGACTAATTCAAGTTAACCCGCCGTGCGGTATTCGGCTAAGTAGAATACATTACCATTATTCCTTACCAAAGAGTAGTAAAAGGCGACTAATGCTAGTTGATCCACCGTGTGGTATTAATTAGGCTGACTAGAATAGATCACCCACATTTCTTACCAAGGTGTCGTTAAAGGCGACTGAGGTAATTTCGCTCGACGTGCGGTATGCAAAAAGCGACTATGGTAAATTACGGTCAGGCAGGCGGCCGGTCGTAAAATACCCAGCCAAATGTAACAACATGGTTATAGTATGTTGTACCGACCCTTCTTAGAGGGGATAAGGACAAGAGAATGATGATTCTAATAAAAAACTTATTCTTATTCAGTAACGGGCCGCTACTTTAACAAAGTTTTAAAAAGTATAAAATTATCTAAAACAAATTGAAGCCATTTAGTTTATATTAGTTATTACTGGTCACATAAAAATGCATTCGCTAGATAAAAAATTCATTCCAATGGCACAATGTAGATAGAACACGTTTACAGACGGTGAAAGATGTTAGTTAATACAAATATACTCTTGTTTCCAACACAATCCATTTACTCACACAAACACCTTGCTCGTGTGGACCGCGCGTATTTATTTAAATACGCACATAGACAATATCATTACTGTTCTGTATTATTTGTCTATGACTTTATATTTATCTATAGAAAGAGGTGATGTAATATTTTATTAAATTTTCGCAATTATTACGTATTGATAAAACTTCTGCTTTCTATATTACACAATACCTATTATCACCTTTATTGATAATACTAGAAGTATATTCTACAAAAGTTTCTTTGCTGTGGCCTAACTTTTTAGAAAACAATATTCTGATAGCCCAGGACGCAAAATGGCTTTGAAAGCATTACCGAATGGGACAAACAACGCACTCAAGCAGAATGGACTCAGAAGAAGCGTTAAGAAACGCTACTAACAACGTGTTTCTGTGTTTGCGATTGTTAATTGATCGTCAGATTGTCAGAGGGATGTGCAGTAGAAGACTGGTGTAACTGCATTCAAATATCAAGCAAGGTGCAAACACAGGTGAACTCCTATACGTACACTATAAATTAGCTGCTAATTGTACTCTCCTTGCCTACAAATACTTGATTTTGATGCTTTGTTTTGCAAGCTATACATGAATAATATGCAAATAGATTAACAAGTAGTTTTGAATGATTAAGGATTTATTTATTTATTTGACCATTCAGTAGTTGCTACATATATAAGGGGAATAAACATAAATAAGGGGAAGTCTGAAAGTTGCGCCCATTATAGAAAAGTCGAGAAGTGCAAGATTGAGATGGTATGGACATGTAATGAGGAGGGGTGAAAATCATGTGACCAAACGTGTGTTAAATTTGAATGTGGATGGATATGTGCCTAGAGGGAGGCCTAAAAAGAGATGGTTGGATTGTGTGAAGTATGATATGCATATAAAAGGAGTGGCGCCAGAGTTGACGAAAGATGGGACAGAATGGAAGAGAAAAACATACAACATGTTTTTCTCCTACCCCACTTAGAGTGGGATAAGGACAGGATGATATATATCAGTAGTTGCTACATATAAAACTTCTGTATAATAAAAATAGACACAAAAAAATAAAGTAACATGCTCAACTTATAAAGGTGTCACGGCATGCACCAAAAAATTATTAAACAATTTACATTAAAAAATGACGTTAATAGGTAAAAAAAAACAATAATATTTTCTGTAAACGAAACAAATTAAGAAAAAAAAAGAAAAATACTTAATCTGTAATTATTCTATAGTCCGTAGTGATCACTTCGTTAATTTAAATCTCATTTGATCTCAGCAAATACAATACATAGTAATTAATCTATATATCGTACGCTTAGTATTAAAGTGACCGAATTCAAAAAAGTTGTTTTGTGATAAATTGCAATTTATATAAAACGTAGCAATCCGCCTATTAAACTCGTGAATGTTAAAGAGACCCATAACTTGGTAGGAAAAAATTACCTTTTTTTATTAGTTTGTTACGTAATGTTATGGATGGCATTGAAATAAAATTGGGAAATGTGTCTAACTCAAGCCTTATTTTGAGTTAGGTCACTTTAATACTAACCGTGTGATATATACAAGCGAAAGTAAGTATAGTATATAGTAGTAAGTATGTCCCTTATAGACCTCGACTTAGAAACGTATGGACCGATTTTAATGAAATTTTCAGACATCTTCATTTCAGAAATCTTTAGATAGACCCATAGAATAAGTCTGTAAAGTTTGGCGACGATCGGAACATTTTTATTAAAACATTCAATGATAGTTTAGTTTTCAAGTAACTCGAAACCAAACTTAGTCACAGCAACGTGTGGCCGGTCCGCTTGTCGCTAATAAATCATTTAACCATTTCCATTAGTAAACCGAAGCGGTTTGAAACAACAATAACTGTAACCCAAAAAAAAATATAGTCTTAATCAGTTCCTCAATAAAAAGTTTGTTTACATTTGTGCTGGAAACGAAACTAGGGATGTGAAAAATAATCGATTTTTTATAATCGATTATTTCTTCATCAAAAATCGATTATTTTAAAAATCGATTATTTTAATTATGCTCTTTCTCTTTTTTAATCTTTTTCTTGTATTTAAAGATAAGATATGCATTGTTGGATGAAACCAATGTAGGCCAAACTACACAATATAATCGAATTTCACAAATAGCGTATCTGTTTTATTAATTCTTGGTAGTTGTCAACTTTAATAAGAAAATTTAAAATCTACCAACTTTATTTGGCTTTATTGTAAATAATTATTGATATTAAAAATCCCCCTGCCCTTATTCCACTCTAAGTGGAGTCGGCACAACATGTAATAAACATGCTGTAACATGATTTGGCTACGTTTTTACGACCGGCCGCCTGCCTGATGTCAACTTACCTTAGTCGTATTTTACGACGCCTCGGTAAGAAGGAGGATGGTCTATTCTACTAAACCGGATACCACACGGTGGGTCAACTTACCTTAGTCGCCTTTTACAACACCTCGGTAAGAAATGAGGGTGGTCTATTCTACTCGGCCGGATACCACACGGTGGGTCGACTTACCTAAGTCGCCTTTTAAATTATTAATATTAAAAAGGCATCTTCAAATGGTAAGAAAAAAATCGATTTACAAAATCGATTATTTATTAATCGATATTTTCTACTCCATGTTACATCCGTAAACGAAACATTGGTGATGACTATTACGACTTCGCAAGAACAAAGACGTTTCCCGAACAAGACCGAGGATTGTCGAAAGCTTACGAACAGCTGTGGCACGGCTACCGACTGCATAACCAAAATTATCTAATATAAAACATAACTGGTTGTCTTAAGGTTTAAATTACATTGTATTAATCTACTTTTTTATCCACACCAATGTACAGTCCTTGATTATTGAAAAAATGTAGTGACAGTTCCATCAACTTTTTTACGGTTATTATCCGACCGGCTACTCGCATTGTAATCAGAAATGGAACTGTATTATTACTTATTTAATATAATTATGTCAATTTATATTTATTTTATTTATTTTGAGTAATAAATTAAATTATAATTAACAATTTCATTTGTAAATAAATTTAAATTTAGATTTAATTTTTATATTAATCAATGCCTTCTTTTTTTATAATCGTGTTATTTAATTATTTCAAGTATTGTTTTTATACACGTGTTATATTTAAAATATTTGATATTTAATAAAATAAGATTACTGTTAACATAATTAAAATCCGTTATTGGCTGTATGTACAATTACACATTAGGTATAGTTTGTAAGTTAATAATTTAAGAGCTGTCTATTTTGTAAAAATAAATTAATTGTATGATTGCAATTTATTAATTATTTAAGAGAATATATTGTAATTTGTACGTTAATAATTGTACGTTTTACAATAATTTATACGGATTCCATTGAAATTGAGAAAATAATTGTTGTCATTTTATCATTTTCTAATGGATTATTTATGTTTTGTTTTATTACGAATCGACAATGAATTTGTAATATCAAATGATAATAATCTACTTAACCACCAAGTGCCATTAGATACGACAAATGAGGAATTTTAAAATAAAATTCCACAATTAATACAATTTAAACCTATCTGTAGACTGTTCTAGTGAAAATGTTATTAATCTCAGCTCACATGTTACAGAGTGGCTAAAGTAAACCAATTTATCACATAAAAGTTACCACTGTTTTAAAGTTTTAAACCAGTTTCAAATAGAGATGCGTTCAATCTTGATACGACGCGCAGATGCCGGGCAATCAATAAAATGGACAACTGAATATTTTCCATTGTGTAAACAAAAAAATAATGAACAAAAAGTATGTTGGATAAACGGTTATAGTATATCTACTCAAAGCGTTCGCGGGTTCAAACTTTAAATGGGCATATGTAAGTTTTCTATAAAAACAAAAAAAAAGCGAAACTAAATATCGTGATGAATCTATATTAATATAAATCTATAATAAATCTATAAAATAAATATATAAATCTGTTTGTTTATTTTATTTGTCTGTTTCATTGTTTGAACGCGCTAATCTCAGGAATTACTGGACCGATTTGAAAAATCTTTGAATGTAAGATAGTCCATTTATCGAGGAAGGCTATAGGCTATATAACATCACACTAAGATGAGTAGGAGAGGAGCAGCATTAGAAAATATTAAGAAAACGATAAAATTAAAAGCTTTCCTCGCGTGCCCTAAGTAAACGGTGAAAGTTATTCAAAAATCATGTATTCCAAAATAATTCTAAGGAGTTCCAAATTATAGTTAGAATATGTCTATCTTTTAAGGTTATCCCACTTTAATCATTTTTATGGTTATCAAAATACTATATATACATATTACGGTTATAATCTTTCCACGCGGGCGGAACCCTGGCGACTTCTAGTCTTTTTTTATAAAAGAAATTCTTGAAATTACCTGTCCCCCTTTACGACATCTCGGTAATAAATGAGTGTGGTCTATTCTACTCAGCCGGATAATATGTATCTGCGGTTAAATATTCATTATATTTAAAACGACGATTAAAACTTTTAATATTAAAGATTAAATCAAATAATATATTATACCGTATTTACTACATTACAACTTCAAATAAAATAAATACTTCTAATAAATAAAACAAAGGCTTGCAAATCGTTTAGAGAAAACCACGTGTGTGGGCCTCCATTGTTGACGTTTGTAACCTATGGATTTGTAGAACGGAGATCGATGCTTGCCTATTAATTTGTATTGTTTCCGAAAGCAAATATAACGGCCTAGGCTCAAAGCAAATAGCTTAAACCTCACTGTTAGATACTTATATGTGTATACTTTAATTATTTGACTTTCAAAGTAATCAAGATATACTAAATAGGCTATACTATGTGTAAATTTTGAAACTCATTATAGTCTGGATTGCGCTATTTTAATTGTTTTCAATTGTAAATTTATCAGTGGCAACCCAAAAGTTTCTGACAGAACTAGTCAATAATCGATTACCCATTATTATAACTACATTCCCCTGCCCTTATCCCACTCTAAGTGAGGTCGGCACAACATGTTATAAACATGTTCTGGATATGTACATATTTTACGACCGGCTGCCTGACGTCGACTCACATTACTCGACTAAACATGCTGTAACATGATTTGGCTGCGTTTTTACGACCGGCCGCCTGCCTGACGTCAACTTACCTCTGTCGTATTTCACGACACCTCGGTAAGAAAGAGGGTGGTCTATTCAACTAAACCGGATACCACACGGTGGGTCATCTTACCTTAGTCGCCTTTTACGACAGCTCGGTAAGAAATGAGGTTGGTCTATTCTACTCAGCCGGATACCACACGGTGGAAAATACAAATATTATAATAAACTAAAAATTATATAATTATGCATAAAATAATAATAATAGCAAATAGCGTTATACCGACTGAGTCTTGGCGGGCTATTGTCTATATAAATAGTTCTAAGCAATAACGCTGCTGGAATTACAGGTGATTGGACCAGGTGATATTATTTAGATATATTAGTTTCATCATGCCGAAATACATCTGTAAAATAGCTTCTACAACTTTCCAGTAACACCGTCAATGAAGTTGTTGCAAACAGGATATTATTAAGTAGAAAAAAATCACAACCACATAAATCAAAATATAATATTTTAAAAAATGTCTTACAAGTTGTGTTATATATAAGTAAATATATTTAGCGTGCAGATTCTGACAAAAATGTCCCTTACGCCTGCAATCTAACATATTTAATCCACCCACACACAACAGAAACACCAAATATAGTAGTAGTCATTCGATTAGTGTACACCAGTTTCAATATAGTTGGACAAATAGGACAAAATTCTAAATATATAGTAAACTAGCTTTTACCCGCGAAACTTCGTTCGCGTGGACTGTAGTCTTGAAATTAGGAGTGGCTTCTGTCACCATCCCAAACCTTCAAATATCTCAATCACAAAAATGAGATCGATCCTGGATGAATCAGAGGGATTTATTGTTTGATCAAGAAGTTAATATGATAATTTTAGTAAATAACCCGTACTTACATGAAATATATTTTAAAATAGCGCAATAAAAGGAGTACAAAAACTTTATATACATGGAAAATTCATAATGTTTTCTGGAATTAAATATATCTATAGATATTATAAATCTTATAACGTGTTAGAAATTTATTTAATAATAACATTTATACGTAACGAATCAACTGTCAAATTGTTGATTTTTTTTTAATTACTTATACGTATGGCGCTGGATTCCAACGTTTTTGTATAAATACGAAAAATTAAATTTCAATTATGTTTTTGTTGACATAATATTTTTAAATAGGTATCGGAAAATATATTAAACTTGACTTTATTAACTGTAATGACTTTTCAAATATTAAAAATGGTGTTTAGAAATAAAATATTTTTTCATTAGCAGTATGGCTTAATTTCTATAAGATTCAATTAAATAAAACTTCCCAATACATGTCAATTAATAGTCATTTATTTCGTACTTGTTGCCATAGACTACTAGCTAAAGACCGTTTAAGAATGCGTTTTCTTGAAACGTCTGTTTTTTTGACAACAAAAATTATATATGATTAAATTTTACTTGAACTTAAATGATTATAGCTTATTGTTATATTTTCACCACAAATCCTATCTTTTTAATGTGTTATTAAGGTATTTAGATAGTAATTGTACATGTACATAACCTCAAACTATAATAAATAAATATTAAATAAAATAATAATTGATACTAAGATAATAAATATTTTTCTATTTAACAACAATAAAATTAACACATACATTATAAGGAATATTTATGCCAAATTTCATCGATATTGGTTCAGCGGATTGGCCGTGAAAACGGAACCGACAGACAGACAGACTTTCCCATTTATAATATTAGTAAGGATTAGGTAGACTGTGTTGCAATGAGTCCGGGGACGCCGTGTGGTATCCGGCTGAATAGAATAGTACCACCCTCATTTCTTACCGAGGTGTCGTAAAAGGCGACTAAGGTAAGTCGACCCGCCGTGTGGTATCCGGCTGAGTAGAATAGAATAGACCAACCTCATTTCTTACTGAGGTGTCGTAAAAGGCGACTAGGGTAAGTTGACCTACCGTGTGGTAACTGGTTGAGTAAAATAGACCACCCTCTTTCTTAGCGAGGAGTCGTAAAATATGACTAAGGTAAATTGACGTCAGGCAGGCTGCTGTTCGTAAAATACGTACCTAGCCAAATCATATGACAATATGTTTTTAACATGTTGTGCCGACCCCACTTAGAGTGGGATAAGGGCAGGAGGATGATGATGCAACGAGACTAGGGGAAAAATGGATTTTTAGTACAGTCAAGATAATAAATAGCAGCACTAACACTAGGCATTGTTAATTGACCAAAGTATAAACTTTTATGACTAACAATCCAGAGCTCGGTCAGTGGTTTTGAAGCAATCCTCGCTGTAATAACTAAACTAATAATAAAGTAAGAACTGCAAGGACGGTCTCGTTTAAAAGCAAAGCAGCTTAAAGTCAGTTCTTAGATGTATCTAAATGTAACCGTTTAATAAAATTATCTTGCTATAATCCGTGATGAAGTAAAATAGAAATATATATAATGCTAAATGTAGAGTCAACAATCCGTTTTCATACCTGATACATGCAGGATTCGTAAAAACACATGCGCAAAATGCTTTGCTATTTTGTCGTGGAGTCTATCTCCTGATGATGCTTCGTTTGCCGGGCAAAACGATTGTTTAGTTTGTAATAGTGAGTGCTTGTGTATTGTGGTGGCTGTGTGGTGGAGTTTTGTGCATGTGTTTTTACGAATCCTGCATGTATCAGGTATGAAAACGGATTGTTCACTCTACATTTACCATTATATACATTTTCTATTTTACTTCATTGCGGATTATAACAGAATAATTTTATTATTACTTTTGTATAATGGATCTCCGCAAACTAACGCCTAATTCTATAAAATATGTAACAGTTTACATATTGGTACCCTATCATGCAAAAATAGCTGAACAGATTTTAGATTTGGCGTGCAGTTTATATCCTATTGGATACTTTTAATTGAGGTACTAAGGTATTTACGCCCACAACGGGCAATTTAATAATTGTGACGTTAATTAAAAGATTGACTAAACACGCCTTTAAATGTCTTTAGCCCTTTCGCTCCGGGCTATTTAAATGAAACGCTAGATTTTGGTGCCAAATTTAGAAAAGCGAAGGTGGGACATGCCAAAAAAACGTTGGGAAACACTGGTCTAAATAGAGGAAGTCGTGGATATATGCCACTAGCAATCGCTAGCCGCTCCACGTGGAAAAATTAAAACCATAATATAGTCTTTTGATAACCATAAGAAACGGTTAAAGTGGGTAAACCATAAAAGCTAGACATATGCTGTTGCGGACTTTTGTATAGAACTTTAAGAGGGGAACAATTTTGCGATACATGATTCTTGAATAACTATCACCGTTTACTCAGCGCACGCAAGGAAAGCTTTAAATTTTGCCGTTTTCGTAATATTTTTTATTGCTGCTCCTCTCCTATTCATGTTAGCGTGATGTTATATAACCTGAAGCCTTTCTTAAATTGACTATTTTACACTAAAATAATGTTTCAAATCGGTCCAGTAGTTCCTGAAATTAACGCGTTCAAACAAACAAACTCTTCAGCTTTATATAATAGTATTGATAGGCTATAAGCTCAGTTATAAGTAACGTTGTACCTAACGTTAAGCGAAGCTACGGGCCACTGCTACTTTGTAAAAGACAAAAGTACGTAATTTATATTCATCGCGTGTTAAACATATAATATTGTTTTTATTAGGCTTTAGCTTAATAAGGCAAACCTTGTAAATTGTTCGAGACAAATTTATTAGTGACATAGTGTAGTAACATATTAAATAGTAATGACCTGATTGCTCGCTCGGTCATTGACCAAAGACAAAGGAATTACTACAAATTCCAAATATCTATGAATTTTTATTATTATTTATTTTAATTTTAACTTAGTAATATATAACTTACTAATTAACACTATATGGTATCCAGCTGAATAGTACCACCCTCATTTCTTACTGAGGTGTCGTAAAGGCGACTAAGGTAAGTTGACCCACCGTGTGGTATCCGGTTTAGTAAAATAGACCAACCTACTTCTTACCGAGGTGCCGTAAAATGCGACTAAGGTAAGTTGACGTCAGGCAGGCGGCCGGTCGTAAAAACGCAGCCAAATCATGTGACAACATGTTTATAACATGTTGTGCCGACCCCACTTAGAGTGGGATAAGGGCAGGAAGATGATGATATAACTTACTAATTAATTAATACTAATTAATTACCTAGTATATTTGCACATAGTTTTTAAAGGCTAACAGTTTAACTCGGACTTCGCCTGCGGGTTACAGTACGAGCGCGTGACCACTCGAACCTAACTCAGTATTCTCGTCTTACCTTCGCGTTCTTGAACCCCGCAGACAGGTCTAAGTTAAACGGTTAGCCTATAGTTCTTTTTTTACTTATGATATAGTTAAAGCACACTTAATGAAACATTTTACAAAAAAAATCTTACTAATTTTGCTCATTTCTATATACAATCTAATGTTTTATAATTAATTCATAAATGGGTTCAACCATTCCACGTGGGCATGATTTGTATAGTCCTAGCGTGTAAGTAATTTAAGATAGATATAACTTGTACATTTTGACTGTAAATAAGTATGTTATTAATTTGGAGTAAAATAAATTCATACCTAAATAATTCAAACTTATTTTAGTCACGTTACAAATATTAACTCGTCAGAGAATGATTAACATCCAACGACATCAAATCTATAATTAAATTAACCATAATTAGTCATTAATAGAAGTTTATTAATCACAAACGAAAATAGTAATAGTACGTCAAACACCACGTATGAATTTGAATCTCTGAAAGTATTATTTTTAGTTGCCAATGTCATTTCGGTTTGTGGTGTCAACGACTTGATAATTGTTTTTACAACAACCGACACGACCTGTCGACGATGTTGGGACTATTTTTAAATAGTCCACTCATAGCAATGACATTGAACATAAGTTTATGATTTTTATGAGTATCTTTTTAAATTTTACAATCTCTTTATCCATTTAGTAGTGGCATGAAATAAAATACGTAGATCTGGTTTTTATCAGCTTTATTTCAGTTTAATTAACGTTTCTTTTTGAAAACCATTTGGGTGATCGCAGTCGTAACATAACATAGTATTTGCTATTTTTGAAATCATCATCATCCATCCATAATCATCCAATGCGGATTTGTAGGTTACACATATCTCCAGAATTGTCTAGAGATATGTAGGTTTCCTCACGATGTTTACCTTCACCTAAAAGCATGCCATAAATTGTAATTATCAATTGAAATGAAATGAAATGAAATTTATTTATTGATGGAACATTTACAGGTAGTACTTGTACAATGGTAGCGATGATACTGCAAAAGTTAAAACTGCGTTGCAGATATCAACGCCCGCCTCCGATACTATATTACAAAGTTCAGACAAAAGAAAAATACTAACTACTTAATAAATATAAAACAAACTATAATTAGATATTAGATCAATTTGTACCTTCGCGAGAGTACGAGACTGTGTGGATTAGTGTGTGTGTGAGCGCATTAGACACATAAGTTTTAACAGTAAAACTCATTGGTGTCTGTCCGGGTTTGAACCCAAGACCTTCTCGAAAGTGTCGCACGGTGTTACCGCTGGGCTATCACAGCTACTCTAAGTGGGGTTGACACAACATGTTATAAATCATGTTGTCACATGATTCGGCTGCTTATTTTACCTGCCTGACGTAATGGTCTTCGAGTCTGGGTGTATATTTGTATTTAAATATGTATTTAAAAATACATATAAGTATATTCACCACTTTGCCACCCATAACACAAGTATTAAGTTACTTTGGGGACGGACGACCCTGTGTGTAAGTATCCCATATATTTATTTATTCATTTGTCATTAATCGTTTCAGCATACAAGTGAGATTTTCAATCAAGGATTCGGTCCGGAACGAGATTCCCCATCGATATTTAGGTATCTATGCATCACATTACATATTTGATGCGTATCGTTGTCGTATACTAAAATAAAACACTATAACGTATTCAGCACCTGCCTTTGTAAGAAATCGAGGCACAAGACTTATAAGGCGACAAAAAATAACGAGACATCTTTACGAATCGAACAAGATGATCGTATCGGCCTCTAACGAAATTTGAATTCACCACCATGCGTCAATTTAAACTGGTACTTGTGATTTTATGTCTTTTGTTACACGTTCCTTACAAAAATAGCAATTAAAAAAACTTTAAATATCTAAATATAATAAATTTTCAGATTTTAAATTATTAAATATAAATAATTTATAGTGTTAGACGTTACTTTGCTGAGATCCCTACTACAAAGGTAATAATAAAATTATTTTGCTATAATCTGCGATGAAATAAAATAGAAACTATATATAATGCTAAATGTAGAGTGGACAATCCGTTTTCATACCTAATACATGTAGGATTCGTAAAAACACATGCACAAATTTCTACCACCACAATACTCAAGCACTACATACGTTCACTATCACAAACTCACAAAAGCATCATCAGGAGATAGACTCCACGACAAAATCGCAAAGCATTTTTTTTATTAAATGTAATCAAAAGTCTTTATTTAGACTTACAAATAATTATAAAAAGGAAGCCTAGAGCCCTCTAGTTTTGCGTCGCTTACCATCAATTTGAAAACCTGTTAAGTTTTTGTGACGCTAGAGGCGTAAGTGAGATAATGTAAAGCTTCTGTGAGAGCAAGAAAAGTACTTTACTAGAGGGGTAGGCATTGCCCAACAGTGAGATCCTAACAGACTGTTTCTATTTAGTCCTTGTAGACAATTGCCAATCCCTGTTATGGATACCAGATACCTCACTAGATTTTGACAAGAATCCATCTTTCTTTTTCGCTCGCAGTAACAAATTTACCTTTATTTAATTTTAAAGTTGCAGCAAAGTATAAAGCATTACATGAATTAATTTATTTAATTTCTAAAGTAAAGAAACTGATAGGAAACAGTTATCATCCTCCTACCCTTATCCCACTCTTGGAGGTCGGCACAACATGTTAAAAACATGTTGTCACATGATTTGGCTGCGTTTTTACGACCGGTCGCCTGCGTGACATCAACATACGGTAGTCGTATTTTATGACACCTCGGTAAGCAAGTGGGTGGTCTATTCTACTAAACCGGATACCACACGGTGGGTCAAACTTACCTTAGTCGCCTTTTACGACACCTCGGTAAGCAATGAGGTTGTTCAATTCTATTCAGGCGGAAACCACACGGCGGTTCGACTTACCTTAGTCGCCTTTTACGACACCTCGGTAAGAAATGAGGTTGGTCTATTCTACTCAGTCGGATACCACAGGAAACAATAGAAAGAAGAATATTTCATTCTGTTATTAACATCAAAAACCTAGCAGTCTCCAATATTTTCCGATTTGTGAAACTGGCGTAATTTTGTATGGATTTCATTTCCAATGAGCGGAAATTGCTGCAGTTTTCGCAGTAATATGTATAGCTTCAACTTCCAGAAAGCTGATAGTTGGGTGGATTAGACTTTTTGTACGGAACTTACCAGTTTACTAGAAATAGTCGTGGTTAATTTTTGTACCTTTCTTCGATCTAGCCCTGATTGGAACAAAGTGTGAATTTTTAATGTTTCTATTTTAGAAAAGTATTTTTTTGGACACTAACACAGGTAACATATATCTCGCTAAACTTTAAACACTAAATTCACCTAAACAAATTTTCCAGTAGAATCTAAACCTGCTATACACTGTCCATTATATTAACCATCTTTTGACAGATTGACGATTTACATATTTAGTGATGTCCTAAAGATTCTCGTATGCGATACCATTCCGATTATAGTACCTACTATCATTAATCGAATTACGTACTTAAGTAATTCGATTAATGATAACCTACGTAAACTAATAACAGATATAGAAATCAACATTTTGATTTAATATTGCCTTAGTTTTTTGAAAATAAATGTTAATCCGTGTGTATTTATTATAATCATAAAAAATATATTATACATCAACTGGCAACATCAACAGACCTTCCGCTCGGCCGCCATTTTGACGTGATCTGTCACTCTCAACGAAACGCCCGTGATAGTCACACGCATTTACGTTCGCTGAGTGTTCTCTCGCATCTGTTACACCTTGAGTTAAGTAGCTTTATTCCTCGGAAAAACTTTTGTGAAACTTATATTAATTGATCGTGAAAATGCCGAAAGGACGTGTGTTGAAAGCACAATCGAGACAGTTAGTGTTAAAACTTCATGAGTATTTTGAGCAAGAAAATCAAAATGGCGGACCTCTTATACCTATCACGCAAGTCCGAAACCGTGTTGCAGCCGCGTTGGGGATCAGTCTATCAACTGTGACTAAAATCACTACTGATGCCTACGGCAGGAGCGGCTTGGAGCAAAACAAACCATCTACACCAAAAAGAAAGCGCCGGGCTCATAAGGTGACAGCTGTTGATGACTTTGACGCTGACGCTATTCGTCGTCATGTATATGATTACTACTTGAGAAAAGAAATTCCAACTTTGAGAAAACTTATTGTTTCTTTGAAAAGAAGTGGTCTATTTCATGGTGAAAAATCTTCTTTGGTCAAAGTTTTGAACACAATTGGCTTTTCATATAAAAAGTTAAATAAAAGAAAATTATTAATGGAACGCACAGATATAGCTATAGCACGTTGTGATGTTTTAAGAGAGGCAAAGAAAATACAAGATTGGGCAAATATTGTTTTCACGGATGAAACATGGCTCAACGCTAACCACACACTATCTCGTTTCTGGACTGATGATACTGCTGATTCCACTTCCTCAGTACCAATGGGAAAAGGTGAGCGCCTAATCATTTGCCATGCAGGTACAGCAAAAGGATTTGTACAAGACGCACTGTTGGCATTTAAATCGAAGAAATCAAATGACTACCACGAAGAGATGAATGCAAATGTGTATGAAGAGTGGTTCAAAAAAATGCTCATTTCATTGGAAGAACCATCAATAATTTTTATTGATAATGCGCCCTACCACTCCCGTCAAATTGACAAAATGCCAACACAGGCTAATAAAAAGCATGAAATAATTAATTGGCTTCGGGACAATGGAGAAAATGTGGACGACTCAATGTTAAAAGTTGAATTAATAAAAATATTAAAAACCAAAAAGAGAGCAAAACGCTATGTAATCAATGAAATGGCAGCAGAATATGGCCATACTGTTCTTCGGATTCCTCCATACCACTGCCAGTACAACGCAATAGAACTTATATGGGCACAAGTTAAAGGGCATGCTGCGAGATGCAATACAAGCCCCCCCATTCACAGCGAATAAAATGTTGCAATTGCTAAAAAATGCTTGCACCCACGTAACGGCCGAGAACTGGGCAAGTGTGGTGGAAAGAACTAAAAGAGTAATATTCTCTGATTGGGAACGTGATATTGCGTTTGATAATATATTATCTACACAAGAGCTAATAATAACTGCTACTGAAGACTCCTCATCGGAGGAGTCTAGTGTTGATTATCATTCCGACGACTCGTGCTAATAAAATAAATTAAAATATCCTGATTGTTTTATTTGTATTCATGTATTAACTAAGAAGAAAGTAAAACTTTATATAATGTTATTAAATGTCTTTTAATACTCGTAACATCGATTTCTACCGATTATTTTTAATCTGTGGCATAATCGTAGTAACCATTATGTGTGACATCACTAAGTGGGCGGTACCCATCCATAAAGTACAAATATTATTTGTATGATATTTGTACGTAAGCAATACAAAACTTAATGAGCGTGAGCTGTCAAAAGACTGATAATATGATGGACGCAGTATAATGTACGATGTAACTATGTCTCAAAATAGAAAGTGTAAAGCTTATATGTGCCTCCCGCTTTGTGCTTTACAAAAATGTTTGATTATATAATAAAATTCCCCAATAAATTCTTGTTTTGATCTAACCGCAATTAAAAATAAGTATTAAAATGTTTCCCTTTATGCATATAAGAAAGCTTATCACACATTCGAGGATCATTTAAAGGAGAATAATGCATGGACTTTATTGTAAAACAAATTTAATAGTAATAATAAAATTACTTCCGCAATAAAATTTATAGAAAAATATTTTAATACTTTTGTATTATCTCTTGTATTATCTCAACAAAGTAACGCTTAATTATATAAACTACAATTATAAAAATTTTCAAAATAAAATAATTACGAAATATAACTATGTACATAGTTATAAAAATAATATTATGCAAAGAAAAGCCGCCGAGTTCCTTGATAACTATTCTTAGTAGGAACATGTTTAAAATCCGAGATACAAAAAGACATACATATTGTTGTCTATAACTTATCGTGTCTAAAACCGCGACGCGGCGCTTTTAAGACAAAGAATCAAATAATTTTGTAATGAATGCATTAAAAAAATACAAGCTAAGTCATTTATAAACACAGATAATATTTACATACTCGCTCATTCAAAATCTATATACTGAAAGCAAATTGACTCTGCGAAATGTGAGATTATAGTGCGACTTATAAAAATCGATAAGCAAGTTAGCGTTGTCGGCCGAAGGGATCGGCGCGTCTGCTTTCGGTGTGAGGGGACGTGGGATCGATTCACGACTGACATTTACACATGAGAGAAGAAGAATAGTAATTTAATTGTACAAAATATAACAACATCCTAAAGAAACATCGTCTATAAGTACTGTAAAATGTGTAAAAGGTGATTTCGACAGATACGATTTCTTCCAGACAATCCTTCGAAAGTGAGAATCTTTTGTAGCGTGTTGTAAGTAGTCAAGAAAGCAAAAGAATATAACAAAAATAAGGGTAAAAATAAACTAAAATAAAAATACATTTTGTACTTAATATTCCGATTGCATGGCGTATGTGCGGTGTATATATGGGTAGTAGGCGTGTAATACATAAAGTTATTTATAACTGATTTAGCGAAGGAAATTCCAGAAATTCCTGGCGGAGAAACTCGATCGAGAATATCTGGATATTCTCGGTTGAGTTTCTCCGCCAGAACCCCTGACTTCCTTAATTCGCTCTGCTTTTCAGAAAGCCTACTATACTCTTGAAGATTATTTAGAAGATAAGAATGTGTGGATATAGATCTCTTTGAACCTGTACAAGACAGTAACGACTCTTGATATAATAAATCAAATTACGCAACTAGGGATTTGTCAAACTTAACCTCTGTATAAATTAGTACTATCAGATTTTATTAGAATAATTCTAGAATTATTTAGATCTGCAGAATTATGATTACAGGGTAAAGTTTTGTAATAAAAATCAAAACTGAATACAGTGTCGGTTCCCTAAGGAGATATATCATAAGTAAGAAGGGTTGCAATTTAAGCCGACGAAGAAAATGAAAAAGTATTAACGCTAAATTGGACATTTTGTTCAATGTGCAGTGTACCACACATTATATACGGCGAAAGTTGGTTAGAGTAATTTAGTCTTTAAGATTTTGTTTTACTAGCCGTGCCCGCTGTTTTTGTAAAATATAAGATGTCAGCATGCAGAAGCAGAGGGTTCTAGTTTGGTCGTCTCGTGATGCTTTAAGTTGTTGATTCAATCAGGGAAAATGTGAAAAAAATGAAAAATCTCTTATAATTAGAGTGCTGGAGATCCGAATAAATAAGTAAGTAGTAAGTAGCGGCCTGTTACTATCCCACAGCTGGGAATAGGCCTCTTCTCTCCGTTTTTGGAGAGAAGGTTTGGAGCTAAGACCTACCACGCTGCTCCAATGCGGATTGGTAGGTTACAGAATTCTCTAGAGATATGCAGGTTTCCTCACGATATTTTCCATCACCGAAAAGCGTGTTATAAATTGCAATTATCAATTAAACAAATAAGTTTTTTTTACAGAAAAACTCTTTAGTGTCTGCCCGGGTTTGAACCCGTGACCTCCTCGAAAGAGTCGCACTGTGTTACCACCGGGCTACCACAGCTTGATAAATAAACTAAACAATAAAACGAAAAATAAAATAGTATTCTGAACTCACAAGTTCAATCTTTGTAAAAGCCTTTACTAACAGGATACTGATAATTAAAAAACTAAAAGAAAGTTAGGACAACTTGAGTACAATGAAAATAAATATTAAAAACAATACTATAAGTTTGTAAACGACTTTTCCAATAACCATAAATACACACGTCATAAATTATTTGTCCGTAAGGAAATTAAAGTTTTATTGGTCGTTTATAACGCAATAATAATATCACGTAGTAGACGTTTAACGTCATTTACATACAGACTTAATGGTTAAGAATTATTAACACGTCAACACACTTAAGTCCGGTATAACGCGCTTTTATAATGTTAAGATTGTTAATTTTTTGAAAAATAAAATCTTTAATATTTAAATGAGTTAATCTTGTATATATAAATACACATATACATTATATATATAATTTTCACAATACTTAAAATATAAAATATATATAATACAAATTTGGCTCAATTATTCCTTATACGCCGGGGTAACATATGGGCTATAGATATCCTGTTAATTCTACAGGAACAGGATGACATTGAAAAGCGCCATCTATTATCACCCAATCACGCGACAACAGTCCACGCAAATGAAGTTTCGGGTAGTATTCTTCAAGAGTCACACGGTCTTACTATACTTTTAATCCTGTAGAATTGCGAATGTCATCTGAGTATAAAGATCAATATGAATAAGGGATATTAACGTACGAGGTCCGAATCTGTTTTTAAATATTTTAACATAACTTTTATTTCATTTTCCTTTTTAAAGTCATTTTAGTAAGAAACCGTATTTAGTAAGAAAAAAATCAATTTATTTTCCCGCTTGTTTCTGATTGACGTGGACAAATTAGGTCGTCAATCAAAAATTAACAGGACTGTAATACGGATTATAATTTAATAAAAGCTCTGCCCGTGTCTTTGTTCGCGTGAACTTCAAGTATCGTTATAAAGAGTAATTAATCTATGTAAATCGATTATCACAGCCGAATAAAGTTAATCTAAATATCTAAATCTAAGCGCCATTAACAAGAATTTTTGAAATCGGTCCAGTAGTTTTTGAGATTAGCGCGTTCAAACAAACAAACTCTTTAGCTTTATATATAAGTATAGATATTCGAAGTAAAGTACCACAGATGGGCAAGAGCGTCTTTGCTCCTTAAAGAGACAGATTGGAGCTTTAACAATACACCTACACTTTGAAAGTGAGCGATATGAAATGAAAAGCTTTCGGCCGAGCTCGTTTGAAAGAGGTCTTACTCTTTTAAGAGGTTACGTCCACATTTCGCAGGTTTGTGTTAAGGAATGTAAAGTTAAGATCTTTTTAACCTAACATTTAGTGTGCTTGACCCTTATCTCCACTGATGAAAAGCAATGTTAGCATAAAAAATTGATGACTAAATGATGATGAAAAATTGATAATGGCTATGATGTTTAATTCAAAAATACAAAACACGATTTTTTATATTGAATCTTAAAATATACTTGCAGAGTAGTTTATTTAATTATCATTAAAATTTTAGATTAATTTTGTAAAAATTACCCACGTAAAAGTGTTATCACGATTTAGTAAACGATTTTTCTTGTATTTTTCGTTGCGGTACGCAAATTTTTGCAATTTGCAAGTATAAAATGTATTTAATATTATCGTTAATTGCAACGAATTCATGACGAGTTTTATATAATTATGTATACATTTAAATATTAACATGTTTCTTACGTTAAGCGTTTATATCATTTATATTTAAATATCTTAAGATGTTTGAGAAAATAAATAATGTTTAATGCTCAAGTAAATTAGTGTTGAAAGACTAACTGAAATTTGAATATTTCATACTAATAATATGATAGATCAAACGAATTTACCTGTAAGTGATGTTTGATCTTCATTATATAAAGACTACTGCCCTTAGATGGGCACTAGTATAGTTTCCCTTGATTCGTACACATCATGACGCTTATACATATATTTAGAAAAGAGAAAGAAAAAAAAACCATATGTATAAAGGCGGACTTATCCCTCAAAGGGATCTCTTCCAGTCAACCTTAATAGAAGGAAATGAATGTCTATGAATCAAGGGAAACTACACTAGTGACCATCGAAGGACGTTTGAAGTATAATAAATAATTCTGTAGGATGGGTGTTTGATTTTATGTCCAAAACACATAGCCGAACTATTATATAAAGCCTACAAATGCCTGCTTTGCGATTTTGGTCGTGGAGTCTATCTCCTGATGATGCTTCGGTTGCGGGGCGAAACAATTGTTGAGTTTGTGATAGTGAACGTATATGGTGCTTGTGTATCATGGTGGCGGTGGTGGAGGTTGTGCATGTGTTTTTTACGACTCCTGCATGTATCAGGTATGATAACCAATTGTCCACTAATTTTATTATTACTTTTGTATTATGAATCTCCGCAAAGTAACGCCTAATTCTATAAATTATATAAAGCCTACTTTAATATTGAGGATTACTCAGATGATAAGACTGTGTGGATAAAGCCAATCTTCGACCCTGTGCAAGATATTAATTACTAAAAGTAACTAGTTATAAGAAATATCTGGTTGACCGAGCTTCGCTCGGTAATTTTTACAAAAAAAAATAAAAAACTTAAAAAAAGAAAAAACAATTATTTAGTTGGGATCGATCCTTTGCATTCACATTTCTCGACGCTGCCGTTACCCGAATAAGCTACGCTGACTTGACAGTTAATGGCGAAAATTCAATTCAATATAAATGTTAGTGTTTTTTAATGCCCAAAAACAGGGATAAAACAATATTTTTTTTACATAAAACCTAGCTAGATCAATTTTTCTCCCCCAAAACCTCCTACATGCTGAATTTCAGGAAAATCGTTGGAGCCGTTTCCGAGATTCGGAAAATATATATATATACAAGATTAACTCATTTAAATATTAAGAATTATATTCTGTAAAAGCAACTGCCGAGTTTCTTGCTGGCTCTTCTCTATACGAACAACTTTCCGAACCAGCAGTAGAGTTGACAATTCAAAAGCACTCGTTTACAAGTTAACATGAATGAAGAATATTTAGAATTTGAATTTATTACGAATTGAGGATATTTTAACACTACATTTAACGCGAAAAAAGGCGCGGATATTCGTTAAGAATTACGTTTATTTTGTCAAAAAGATTTTAATCGATATTTTTATTTAAGAGATTACGATTTTGTTCGTGGAGCCTATCCTCCTGATGATGCTTCGGTTTTGGGGCAAAACGAGCGTAGAGGTTGTGGTAGAGAGTGTGTGTAGTGCTTGTATGGAGAGTTCGTGTTGACGGCGTCTTGTGATACGTGTGGCGGCTTGTCCTGCATGTATGTGGTATGTGATAGTTGCCTGCTTCATAAACTTAGCATTGCATGTATTTTCTTAACAAACGCGGATTACAACAAAATAATTTTATTGTAACTTCTATACTATGGAGTTCCGCAAAGTAACGCCTGCTTATAAATCAAAACGATTTTCTTTAAGCGGTTTAAGGCAAAATTATTTCATCATTGTTACTTTTATAAGTTGAGGTGCCCGCTCAAATTTGGTAAATCCAGTATAAAAATACAAATACAAAATACAAAAATATTTTTTTCTTTTCAATAATTCATTACAATAAATACAGATTGAGACCTTCTAGTAAGTATTAGAAATACGTGTAGCAGAAGGTCTCGCTCTTCTAAAACAAAGGTAAGTTATTTAATTATTAATAAGGTAAGTAATTATTAAGTTATTTAATTATAGCGTATGTGTATGTGGCGTGTGTGGGTGTATGTAGTGTGTGTGTGTGTGTGTGTGTGTGTGTGTGTGTGTGCGTGTGTGGGCGCGCGTGTGTGTGCATGTAGATCTATTTATTTAAGATGTATATTCTAATAGAGCTTCTGTGTCTTCATAACTTAATGTTTTTAGCCAATAAGATAGAGTATTTATATGTATTTGTATTTATATAGTATAAGATGACCAAACGGACCACCTAGAATGGTTCACACATAAAATAGGTACGATCGCTAAAGTTGAAACTGCATATTTCGGCTAGTCGATGAACCCGTGCGCCCGCCTGCCGTCAGTCTAGACTTGTTTCAGACTGTACGTACTTAGTATGTTCGTGACGGACATTTTAACAAAGTTCTAAGCTAAAACTCATAACTATTACATAATTCAATGACTAAATATATGAAAGGGTATTAGAGAGCCATGAATTATAATTTTTGAATGGACATATTTACATATATTTACATAAAAAATGGGAGTCTGCTTTGCAAGCTAAAATATCTCATGCGTTAACTTATGGATTTATTTAGCGACATCCATACTAATGTTATTAATGTGGAAATCTGTCTGTTTGTTACGCTTACAATACTAACCCACTTGACCAATTCTGATGAAATTTGGCATTATTTATTTATTAATACAAATACATTAATGGTTTTTACAATTTGTTTCTTAGTATCCTTAAGCCTTGAAGACTTGTCTGGATATTGCACATTCCTTTCTCTTAAACAAATAATCTGAATACAAATTAAAATAAAGTAACAAAATTATACTAAAACTATTAAAGCTTATAAACCGAGATTATTATACTAACTTGTATACTAACATCATCATCCTCCTGCCCTTATCCCACTCAAAGTGGGGTCGGCACATCATGTTATAAACATATTGTCACATGATTTGGATGATTTAAAGCTGTGATGGCCTAGCGGTGCGACCGTGTGAATCTCTAGAGACGATCATGGGTTCAAACCCGGGCAGACACCAATGAGTTTTTCTATTAAAACATAATTGCAATTTATCACACGCTTTTCGATGAAGGAAAACATCGTGAGGAAACCTGCATATCTCTAGAGAATCCTAGGGATATGTGTAACCTACCAACCCGCATTGGAGCAGCGTGGTAGGTCTTAGCTCCAACCCTTCTCTCCAAAAATGGAGAGTGGAGGCCTATGCCCAGCAGTGGGATAGTAACAGGCTGTTACTTACTTACCTACACATGATTTGGCTACGTATTTTACGACATGCCGCCTGCCTGCCGTCAACTTACTTTAGTCGTATTTTACGACACCTCGGTAAGAAAGAGGGTGATCTGTTCTACTCAACCGGATACCACACAGCAGGTCCAACTTACCTTAGTCATAATTTACGACACCTCTGTAAGAAAGAGGGTGATCTATTCTACTCAGCCGCATACCAGACGGCGCGTCTAGTTTAGGTTAATAATACAATTAAATTTAAATGATTTAAAAGGGAATCTATCAATTAATCAAACTGCGTACATACTACTAATTTAAAAAATTACAAATCCCATCTGTCTAAAGACCTGTGGTATTGGCAAAATATGGCTGTTCCAATACAGATCTTATTTCTTTACCAATAAAGGCTAGTATACAATGACAAAATACGTATGTGTGGGTATTAGGAATGCAAAACAGCAGACCATGGAGAGATTGATAAAGCTTTTCGCCCACTACACGCTCGTGTTGTGAATAACATAACTTATTCATATATAATATGCAAATAGTATATCAAAATTTAGAATCTAAAATTTCAAGTTATGTTAATGAACGGAAAATGAAGCAATTGTCCTCTTTCATATATACTAATATATAAAGCTGAAGAGTTTGTTTGTTTTAACGCGTTAATCTCAGGAACTACTGCACCGATTTGAAAAATGATTTGAATGTAAGATAATCCATTTATTAAAGAAGGCTATAGGCTATATAACATCGCGCTAAGATGAATAGGAGAGGAGCAGCAATAAAAATTAGAAAACGGTTAAAATAAAGCTTTCCTTGCATGCACTGAGTAAATAGTAATAGTTATTAAATTCAAATTCAAATTATTCTTTATTCAAATAAACTTGTAAACAAGTGCTTTGAATCGTCAACTCTACTTTAAAAAAATCATGTATTACATGTATATATAACATCGCGCTAAGATAAATAGGAGAAGAGCAGCAATAATAAATATCGCGAAAACGGCAAAATTTAAAGCTTGCGTACGCTAACCGGTGAAAGTTATTCAAAAATCATGTATTACAAAGTTGTTCCCCTCTAAATGTTCTAAATAAAAGTCCGCAACAGTATATGACTAGCTTTTAAGGGTAACCCACTTTAGATATTTTTCGGCCCTGTACAAGATAGAAACGATTCAATGTAACTAGTATTAAGAATTGTATTTTTTAAAAAGAGCAACCGCCGAGTTTCTTTCTGGCTCTTCTCGGTAGGAACAGCTTTCCGAACCAGCAGTAGAGTTGACGATTCAGAAGCACTTGTTTACAAGTTTATTTGAATTAAGAATATTTTGAATTTGAATTTGAATTTGAATTTGAATTTAACCATTTTTATGGTTCCACGCGGGCTATGCCGCTGGCGATTACTAGTTAGTTATAAATCTGACTTTGTATCGTTGGAAAGTATCGCGCGTGCCTGTATGTAATAAATAAAATGTATTCTTGACGTCGACTACTATTTAAAGAGATTTCACACATTTTACGTGTTCAGATATGTTTTTAATTATATTTTTAGAACGATTTGAAATGAGTGTTTTGTATAAAAATATATGATGCACATAATCAAACAAATTGTGATATGAAAAAATCATTATTCGACAAGATTAAAAATCATTATTCAATCATTAAGGTACAAGTAAGTTGACCCGCCGTGTGGTATCCGGCTGAGTAGAATAAATCACCCTCATTTTCTTACTGCGGTGTCGTAAAAGGCGACTAAGGTAAGTTGACCCACCGTGTGGTATCCGGTTTATTAGAATAGACCACCTTCATTTCTTAGGTACCGAGTTGTCTAAAAAGGCGGCTCAGTTTAGTTGACCCACCGTGTGATATCCGGTTGAGTAGAATATACCACCCTCTTCCTTACCGAGGTGTCGTAAAATACGTTTAAGTAAAGTTGACGTCAGGCCGACGGCCGGTCGTAAATACATAGCCAAATCATGTGACAACATGTTGATAACGTGTTGTGCCGGCCCCACTTAAAGTGGGATAAGAGCAGGAGGTTGATTATATTCAACAACAACAACAACAACAAGACATTTATTCATTTCTGCAGGCAATATACAAAATTTATCTTATAGGTAGGTACAGACACTTAAATCTATCTTTAAAAAAAAAAGATTAAAATTTAAAAACCACTACTATGCAGAAATGAATTGGCGTTCGACTCTGCATAAAACCAGCGTGATGCAGCATATGGCTAACATCACGCGGCGCTGGTTTTCAGTCGGAACCTTAGTGACGATCCTAATAAAACATCTAATTAAATAAACAACATTGCATGCAACTAAAGTTTAAATAAGATAAAACAAAAAAGAAAGTTACTAATAAAAAACAGGAAGTGTAGGTAAAGAAAAATTGAATGTAAAAATAAAAATAAAGATATATAAAATAAAATAAAAATAAAAAATTAAATGTAACTAAACTACGCTCTCTAGTCCATATTTGTATACTTATAACACTATGGACTAATAACATTATGTACGTTAAGGTCTTAAGGTGTTAGAGTAACCGCACTGAAATACTTAGTGTAGTCAGAATTCCTTGGAAGAGACCTTTGTCCAACAGTAAACGGCTATTACATAGAGATAAGAAAGAGAGATAACACTATAAAAAGTAAGTTATTCATAAAGTCAAATTCAATCAAGTATCTGAGATATCCACAATCTTCTATACATACGTATAGTGGATCATCATCATCATCATCTTCCTGCCCTTATTCCACTCTAAGTGGGGTCGGCACAAAATGTTACAAACATGTTGTCATATGATTTGGCTACGTATTTTACGACCGGCCTGACGTCAACTTACCTTAGTCGTATTTTACGACTCCTCGGTAAGAAAGAGGGTAGTCTATTTTACTCAACTTGATACCACACGGTGGGTCAACTTACCTTAGTCGCCTTTTACGACACCTTGGTAAGAAATGATGTTCCTCTGTTCTACTCAACCGAATACCACACGGCGGGTCGACTTACCTTAGTCGCCTTTTACTAGAAAATGAGGGTGGTACTATTCTATTCAGCCGGATACCACACGGCCTACTTATTTAATATTAATTTATCGCGGATTATAGCAAAATAATTTTATATATTATTTTTGATTTATGTATAGTGGATAGTTAGCTTTATTATAACATGTTCACGCACCGCTATACGATACGTTCATGATTAAGGACCTCGGAATGATTTGAAACTAGACGAACACTTGATATTCGGCGACCTAGTTTATTTCAGCGATATACAAATGCCAACTTACAGAAGTTTCATAAATATTTGAACGCATTTTAATGTTCTTGTTAACTGTATTATTTCGTATTATCATAAATATACCTATATACCTATTAATGTTGTTCAAATGGTTAACTTGTATATATTAATTGCATTATGTATGCATTATTAATAGAAAATATATTGAACTAAAAGCAAGGCGATAATCTATATAAAAAACAATACAGAGTAATTTAACTTTATCCACCGCAAAATATTGGCCTTTTATGCGTAAAAAGCGATTAAAGTAAGTCGACCCGCCGTGTGGTATCCGACCGAGTAGAATAGACCAACCTCATTTCTTACCGAGGTGTCGTAAAAGGCGACTAAGGTAAGTTGACACACCGTGTGGTATCCGGTTTAGTACAATAGACTCTTTCTTACCGAGGTGTCGTAAAATACGACAGAGGTAAGTTGACGTCAGGCAGGCGGCCGGTCGTAAAAACGCAGCCAAATCATGTTACAGCATGTTTATAACATGTTGTGCCGACCCCACTTAGAGTGGGATAAGGGCAGGAAGATGATGATGTTGAACTAAAAGCAAGGCGATAATCTATATAAAAAACAATACAGAGTAATTTAACTTTTTCCACCGCACAATATTAGCCTTTTATGCGTAAAAAGCGACTAAAGTAAGTCGACCCGCCGTGTGGTATCCGGCTGAGTAGAATAGACCACCCTCATTTCTTACCGAGGTGTCGTAAAAGGCGACTAAGGTAAGTTGACCCACCGTGTGGTATCCGGTTTAGTAGAATAGACCACCCTCTTTCTTACCGAGGTGTCGTGAAATACGACAGAGGTAAGTTGACGTCAGGCAGGCGGCCGGTCGTAAAAACGCAGCCAAATCATGTTACAGCATGTTTATAACATGTTGTGCCGACCCCACTTAGAGTGGGATGAGGGCAGGAAGATGATGATGTTGAACTGCAAGCAAGGCGATAATCTATATAAAAAACAATACAGAGTAATTTAACTTTATCCACCGCAAAATATTGGCCTTTTATGCGTAAAAAGCGACTAAAGTATGTCGACCCACCGTGTGGTATCCGGCTGAGTAGAATAGACCACCCTCATTTCTTACCGAGGTGTCGTAAAAGGCGACTAAGGTAAGTTGACCCACCGTGTGGTATCCGGTTTAGTAGAATAGACCACCCTCTTTCTTACCGAGGTGTCGTGAAATACGACAGAGGTAAGTTGACGTCAGGCAGGCGGCCGGTCGTAAAAACGCAGCCAAATCATGTTACAGCATGTTTATAACATGTTGTGCCGACCCCACTTAGAGTGGGATGAGGGCAGGAAGATGATGATATTATTCCTATTAATGTTGGTCAAATGGTTAACTTGTATCTATTAATTGCATTAGCTATGCATTATTAATGATGTTTAACTAAAAGCACGGCGATAAATAATATAAAAAATAATATAGACTAATTTAACATTTTCTTCCGCACCATATTATCCTTTTATTGCCTACTGGAGTTCCGGCTACGCGTTACTGTGGCTCAATCTAGTTTGGACTGTCGAGACAAAAAATAATTACATCGCTACCAAACTTAACAGGATTATCAGGGTCAATCTAAAGATAGTCTGAAAATTTCATTAAAATCGGTCCAACCGTTTCAGACTCTATAAGAAACATATATACTGTCTCTTTTATATATATATATATATATATATATATATATATATATATATATATATATATATATATATATATATATATATATATATATATATATATATATATATATATATTTATATATGTATATATTTTATATATTTACGCCTTGTGGTATCCGGCTGAATAGTTGATAGGCGGCCGGTCGTAAAATCGCAGCCAAATCATGTGACAGCATGTTTATAACATGTTGCGCCGACCCCACTTAGAGTGGGATAAGGGCAATAAGATGATGATGAGCAGTAGTTTCCTTTATCTGATATTTCATATTAGAAATAAGAATCTGCATTATCTTCAGGATGCGAAGTGACTTATGTTAACGTGAAAGGTTTAGTTAAGAAAGTGCTATAACCATTTAGAAGTATGGCAAAAATCCCAAGCATAATCGACCACTGAAAGTGTTACAGTTAAATGTTTGTCTCATGCACACAGCACAGCTCGAAGTCCTTGCATACTGGCCTAAATTCCATGAAAATGCGTTCACAGTTATAATTCTTACTTACAATGATGTTATTATAGCTATCCCTTAACGACTTCAAATGTGTAGTGGAAAGACAGATAGGACAATGGGAACATTAGTAAGTAAAGTAGCGGCCTGTTACTCTCCCACAGCTGGGAATAGGCCTCTTCTCTCCGTTTTTGGAGAGAAGGATTGGAGCTAAGATTGGTAGGTTACACATATCTAGAATTCTCTAGAGATATGCAGGTTTCATCACGATGTGTATATATTCTTTATATTGACCCCTTTTTATTTATAAAAGTCTCAAATACAAAAGAGAAGTACAAGTTGACCTAATTTCATTAATTTATAAAGTTCGTCATACCTAAAACTACACACGTTAAAATTAAAGAGTTAAAAATGCGTTAAGTGATTAAGTTTATACATTTTTCTCAAGTAATGTATCTGTAAGTCGTTACTTGAAATATTTAACAATAATAAGTCTCATTACAACGCGCGGACAAATCAACAATGAAAGTCTCCAAATAAGGCCACCATTACAGCAAATTTAACGGCACCTATTATCTTGAACACCGTAAATTAAGCAGCTACGTAGATACATACAGCTGGATAGATCGGATGATCAGTCGAGTAGGATAAGAAAACTGTCCGACGACCGGTCGAGCAACTCGTGCTCGGATTTCAATCTTATTTCTTTGTCCTGGGCGGGATTCGCGGAGCATTCGAATGACAGGTTGGACGCTGTGTCGGTGACATCTGCGGTAAGGTTTGTTCGGGCTTTTACGAAGACTATATAACGATGGTTCAAAGATGCACGGGATAAAGGGGCGCGGGGCAGGTGCGTTCGTTCCACGGGGAAGGGACTCAATTGAAGATCTCGTATAATTAATTCGGCCTACAGACAGTTTAGTTATTAACAATCATATACATCTATAATGATGATATAAACGACAGATATCAAGCTTATGCTTTAACGATTATAAAATCATCAAATTGAATTGAAAAAATGCGCAAACGAATTCGAGACTTAAATTAATCATGTATGTATTTAAAATATTAAGAATTATAGCCATTTGTTATTTTTAGCAATAGGCTATATTCGCTACTTGATTCGAGTTAATTCAGATTTTAAAATATCTTTAATTATGTATTTTTCCCCTATTTTTGAGGAAAAGAATTGAGATTTCATTTGTCCTACTTTAAGCTCGTATAAAAGTTTCTAGTATATCAAATTTCACCAATATTGCACTATTAAAGCGGGTTAACCGTTAAAGCGTCACAAGACATTCGCCCTTATAATATTAGTATGGTTTTTTGTTTTATTATTATCACTTTTGCGCCATTATGATTTAGTTTTGATAAAGTTTTATTTATATTATTTAATGTATAAATAACAACTTGTAACACATAAATACCTGTTATCAGCTTTTAACATAACGAATATGATAATATTTTATTAGAGGCACAGATTACAAAAAACGGGCCACTTTTGACCCATTAGATTGTTCAGTAGTCGTCTAGCCCATTACCATATTCAAAAATGTAGAATAATCTCTGACCATATTTTATGATTGATTGATTTTGTGTTATTTGTTCATGATTTTATACTCATTGGACGATACACCTTCTGTGTACATTATAATTAATATATCGTGAGTCATAGAAAGCTATAAGAATGATTTATACTGAACAATAAATCCAATGGAAGTCATAACAGTCAGAATTAGATAGATTGATTAAATATGACCTGTAGTTCTATATGTCGTATAAAGCCTACAGTAACTAGGTTTATTTATTTATTTATACTGATCTCCAACATCATTACATATTATATAACCCAAAAAATATCCAAATAGTTTCAAATTAATTATGTAGTACCAATTACAAAAAATCACATTATTCTTAGTTACAATTTTACAATTACAAAAATACCTAAAAAGAAAACAGAAAAACAACATTAAAGTTCAAAAAAAATGAAGAGAATAATGAAACATAAAAAACAACATTAAAGTTCAAACTCTGAACTTAAAATTTTAGTACATTTTTTTATAAATTATTAACATACCCATCGCAGCCAATATCCGGTGATAATTCGTCAATTGTGCAGCTATTATATAAGCGCGAGATACGTGATATTGGGGTATTCTGCTTTTTTTTCCTTCTAACAAACTTTGTCTTAAAGAACGGACATGGAACGCGAGGACGTTTACGAAGTACTTATATTAAATCTTCTTAACAGTTCATGGTTTCTCGAAAGTGAATAAGAAAATAATATTTTGAAATAATTAATCTACGCGAATTTCGTATCTCTAACAATTGCATCCGAGCGTAATCAAAATTAGAATTTGCACGACGTCAATAATTCAAACCATTTTGTCAGCAGGATTTGACGCTGTATTGCGAAATACGGAAATGAGAGGCTGATCTGTTAACATCATTGAAAGCTAAATATAGTTTTTAGTACCTTCTTGAATATAAGAAGTTGGTTTTAGCAAATAAGTATACTAGATTCTAACTATGGAATTCAAATGTTAACTTTATTATTAATGTAATTTTTAAACTTAATCTGGCATTTTATAAAACATTTATAAATACTTCATATACTTATTCAAGAGTCTAATCTTAAAATGTTTCCGCGTTCGAAGCTTTCAAAGTTGAAGTTTCTAGCCACTCTTTATCGGCTGCTGTAATTTCTTTCATGAAGGGAATAAATAATGTTTATTAATAATTTTATTAATGTTTATTCGTTTCATTAATCAAGATAAAAAGAATACATAACAAGCTAAACATCACCTTCCTGCCCTTATCCCACTTTAAGTGAGGTCGGCACAACATGTTATAAACATGCTGTCACATGATTTGGCTGCGTTTATAAGACCGGCCGCCTGCCTTACGTCAACTTACCTCTGTCGTATTTTACGACACCTCGGTAAGAAAGAGGGTGGTTTATTCTACTAAACCGGATACCAAACGGTGGGTCAACTTACCTTAGTCGCCTTTTATGACACCTCGGTAAGAAATGAGGGTGTTCTATTCTACTCAGCCAGATACCACACGGTGGGTCAAATTAAAAATTCAAACATCAAATAATTATTTATTCAAATTGGCTTTTTCACTTTCGAATCGTCAAATTACAAAGAAGCTACGACAGAAGGTCGACTTAGCTTAGTCGCCTTTTACGACACCTCGGTAAGAAATGAGGGTGGTACTATTCTATTCAGCCGGATACCACACGGGGTAACAAGCTAAAGTCTAACATACCGCCTAATTAAACATGTGATAAAACTAGTTTACTTTTTAAAGAATAGACCTAAATGGAAACCATGTTCTTTGGATACATTTACATATCGAAGTATTTTTCTTATGCAAATATATTGATATATCCACTAAGTAGTTCTCACGACAAGGTTTTGATTTTACAAGCAAAAACATATGATTAAACTTTTGATAAAATGTTTCTTTAAATTATTTTATTAAAATCCCAAAAAGATTTATAGATTTCGAGAACATAATTAAATAAAATAAATTTTAAATCATTCTTTTTCAATCATAAGGGAAGCCTTATTCCAGTCTAAGTAGGGTTGGAACGTTTAGTTGCTTTTACTAGGTATTTTACGACCGGGCGCCTGCCTGACGTCAACTTACCAAAGCTGCCTTTTTCAACACCTTAGTGAAATGAGGGTGATCTATTATTCTCTGTCCGATACCGCACGGCGAGTCGACTTACCTTAGTCACTTTTTACGACACCTCAATAAGAAATAAGGGTGGTTTACTCTACTCGCCGGATACCACACGGCAGGTCAACTTACCTTAGTCGCCTTTTACGACACGTCAGCAAGAAATGAAGGCGATCTATTCTACTCAGCCGTCAGCGGCGAAAACATCTCCCAACACATTCAATTAAAATATTTAATTTAAGAAAGTTAAGCGCATTTTGTTTCTTTTTAAAACAAACACCTTATTCGCGATTTCTTTTTTCCTACAAAAATATACAAGCAAAAAGCGTACGTACTCCACATGTGTTTATTTGTGCGCTGCATTAGAACACCGCTGTTTCTGCACCCTCTCATTATAAAAGTAGGCTTTTGTCCTGCGGGGAAGTAATAGAGCATTATACTCCGTCTAGCGTCTACGGCTGTAGTATCAAATTGCTTTAGCTTTTTAATTACATTTTTATTAAAGGCATCAATTAGTTAAACTTCATTGTTTAAATTAACGTACTAATAAACAAAATGGCACTGTTTAAACACTTCTGAATTGTATTCTACTGCCCTTATCTCACTCTAATTGGGGTCGGCCATTCTTTTTCTCTTCTATTCTCTTCTATCATTCGTCAACTCTGGCGCTTGTGAGGAAACCTGCATATTACATCAGTTTAAAAACACTGTTAAAAAGAAGCTGATCCATAAAGCCTACTATACTTTAGAAGATTACTTAGAAGATAAGAATGTGTGGATATACCTTGCTTAGACCCCGTACAAGACAGTTATGACTAAATGTATCTAGTCATAAGAATTATATTTTTAAAAGAGCAACCGCCGAGTTTCTTGCTGGCTCTTCTCGGGAACAACTTTCCTAACCAGCAGAAGAGTTGACGATAAAAAAACACTTGTTTACAAGTTTATTTGAATAAAGAATATTTTGAATTTGAATATCTCTAGAGATATATGTTACCTATAGGTGATAGGTCTTAACTCCAATCCTTCTCGCTAAAAACGGAGAGGGAGGAGGCCTATGTCCAGCAGTGGGATAGTAACATGCCGTTACTATCCCACTATCTACTAGCGTCGGGGAACGTCGTCCTAAGGTCGTGCCTCGGGCGAGGCCGGACCACGGCTTATGGCGACGTATAGTGGAGGGCTGATGCTATGACTTTGATTAATCATTACGACGTCGGAAGGGTGACAAAAAGCCATGACCAACCGACGTCAGAAATCTGGGACCTCGTCTTCGCTTGCAAACATATATAGAGGGGAGACAGTCTAGTAGGTCGCTGCTCCAATACATAAATACTTGATACTAAAAACGGGCCACGCTTCGTTGTAGTTTACTTTGAAATTTCTCCATTTCCACGCATGCGCACTAAATCTTTTGCCTAACCATCACTAAACGGTAGTACTTGTGAAACCCAATCATTTTTCATTAAACTTTGCTAACTTTGTAAACGAAATATGTCACAATACCGTCAGAACTCATTAAAATCTTTAAAAAAACACGCAAGCGTATCGCGCACAACGGAGTCCCTCTAAGTAATTAATTATAGAGTACCTGGTTGGTTTTTATTTTTTACAAAATAAAAAATGAAACTTCAAAAAATAGAAAAATAATAGCGTAGGTGGGGCTCTATAATATTATTTTAATTTCTCGCGACCACCCGTTCTCCGAATAAGCTACGCTGACTAGAAAATTAGCGGCAAAAATAGTGTTTTATATATTCAATAAATTAAAAGGATGCCTATGCCCAGCAGTGATATAGTTACAGGCCGCTACTCTACTTATATTTGCATTTAAGTTTGTATGTATTTAAAAAACATGTAAGTACAAATTCACCAGTTGTCTGTCACCCATAACACAAGTATTAAATTACTTACTTTGGGGACGGACGACCGTGTGTGTAAGTGTCCCATATATTTTTCATCCTCCTGAAATCCTCCACTTATAGTGGGATAAGGGTATCCCACTATAAGTGGGGTGAGCACAACATGTCACATGATTTGGTTTGCGTTTTTACGACCAGCCGCCTAGTCGTATTTTACGACACCTCGGTAATAAAGAGGGTGGTCTATTGTACTAAACTGGATACCACACGGTGGGTCAACTTACCTTAGTCGCCTTTTACGGCACCTCGGTAAGAAATGAGATTGGTCTATTCTACTCAGCCGGATACCACACGGCGGGTCGACTTACCTAAGTACCTTTTACGACACCTCGGTAAGAAATGAGGGTGGTACTATTCTATTCAGCCGGATACCACACGGCGTATATTTTTATTTGTAAATATTTACTGTTTACTTGAGTTTTGTTATAACCGTATTAAGCACTTGAAAATTCAACATTATAATTAACCACACCTTGCAATAAACAGATTTCATAATACTGAAATTGCGTAATTCGTAACATTCGCAAGCAATAAGCCCCAGGGAATACTTAGTGATTTAAGTATTCCAAGTTTACTTCAAAGTCTGTAGACTTTAATAAATATCTTTTGTACTTCTTTAGTGAAACGTCACTTTATATACACTTTCAAAATGTATATGAAAATAAAAGAAACTTAATATTTTTGTCTCTGAGGTACGCACTAAACTTCAAATATAAATACTCTAAAGGGATGTTTACACAAAAAACGAAAATATTGCGATTATCATAAATAAAATTAAAAACATGAAATAAATGACTGACTCGTTGGAGCAGTGGGTAGTGACCCTGCCTTCAACTCCGCGGGTCGCGGGTTCGATTCCCGCCGAGGGCCAACATTTTCTATAAATGAATTTGTTGGTCTTTGAGCCTGGGTGTATATTTGTATTTAAGTATGTATTTAAAAAATATATAAGTATATATTCACCAGTTATCTGTCACCCATAACACAAGTATTAAGTTACTTACTTTGGTGACAGACGACCGTGTGTGTAAGTGTCCCATATATTTAAAAAAAAAAAAAATTTAAATGTTAATATTGAGAATATGTTACAATCATCATTACCCTGCTGCTCTTGTCCCACTCTAAGTGGTGTCAGAACAACATGCTGTGAACATGTTGTCACATGATTTAGCTACGTATTTTACCACCGGCCGCCTGCCTGACGTCACCTTACTTCAGTCATATTATATGACACCTTGGTAAAAAAGAGGGAGGTCTATTCTACTCAACTGGATACCATGAGGCATGTCAACTTACCTTAGTCGCCTTTTACGACACCTCGGTAAGAAATGAGGATAATCTCAGCCGGATACCAAACGGCGTACAATGCCAAAATCTTACCACAAGAGATGCAAAAAGCAACTTAGTCATTATGACACGTTTTAATGATTATAATATTTCTTCAAGTTAAAAAAAATTTGGTAACAAATTATTTTATTTTTTAATTAATTTATCTTACTTCAGTCATTAAGTAAAAAGCTAACCCATATAAAATAAATTTAATTGTATCTTCTAATACAGTAATATAAATTATTAACAAATGAAAGTTATATAGATAAGTTCCGATTTTTATAACGTATTGATTAACATATTTATGTAACAGTTATTGCTAAAGACTATAAATTAAAACATTATCACGCGTTATCAGATTCGTATAATACGTAATTGAATAGATAAATATAAACCGTTTTAATAAAGAAACAACCGTCGATCGCTTAATGATAGCCGCAAGACATTTAATGTAATTATTTAAATAAACGCATTTTACATTTTTACATCCATTCGTGACCTTAGTTTTATCTTTACGTTAATTCTCAAAGCATTTTAACATAATCTATATATTATTTAAATGCATTACATAAACAATATATTGTATAGTAAATACATTGTTTGCTTTAAATATAATTATAATAAATATATCGTGAAGTAAATAGGACGTCAGAGGTTCAAGCGACAGAAGATTACGCGAAAGTAGTTCGAATTCCGAACACCAGTCTCGTAAGTTTACCTCGACCAGGTCATCTTGAGCCATCGCAAATTGGCACTAAAAACGCAAACCGGCAAGTTTCGTAGCACGGCTCGCGACAGAGCGGATCTTGGTAAGTTGGTCTCTAGGTAAGTACCTTTCACGATCTTGGCGCGTCACTTTCCCCGCTCTAGCGCGTTTTTTCGAACGTAACAACATCACGATTACATCAAAATCGCATGCGGATCGTTCCGCGTGCTGTCGCACTTGTGAATCGGAACGTAATATATTAATAGATGCACCGTCACGATTGTTTATTGTTTTAAAGATAAGTAGCTACCGGTCGCCTGTTACAGATAAATAAAAATAACTTTGTTACGTTCATAAATTTATATCTAATACACAATTCCTACAAAGTATAAGAGATATGCTTATACGTAAAGCATATTACAAAATTGAAGATTATATGGATGATAAAAAAGCCTGGATTTGAAAATCCTTTCAGCTTCATACAAGACTGCGGTTTAATGTAAAATTGAAAATGTTCATAAGATTGACCGCCGAGTTTCTTTCTGGTTTTTCTCGGTAAGAGCAACATTCCGAACCAGTTGTAGCTTCATTAATCATATTGATCCTTGACGATTCAAAAGTGCTTGTAAGAGCTTATTTGAATAAAAATATTTTGATTTGATTTGATTTGAAAGATAAGTCTAAATTTATTAAAAAAGACTCTCGACTTTTGCCTATCGACTTTATATTAAAAAAAATTATTCATGAGAATCGAAAAAAAATGATTCAAGCTACTTGTACCTGTTGCCAGGAGTTTAAGAAAGTTATTCAAGAAATAAATAATGAAGGTCTTCTATTGATACTTATCTTATGTTTCCCAATAAAATAAGGAAAAGACGAACTTAACGTCTGCTTTTTTATAAATTCCAAATCGCATAAACATATTTAGCGATAGCATCCATACTTTTAGACTAAATAAAGTTATAATTAAAAACAAAAAACAATAATAAATTTTGTATCTATAAATACATAATAATTAAGTTAAAAATATTGTTATACTTTTGTGATATTTTTTATTAGGTAATATATATATTTAAATAATGTACGCGTCTCTATTGCATGCCGTGGTAACCTATAATTAATACTAAATTTAAAATAGTTTGAAGAGTATTTTATAGTAAAATAAAATCATACTTAATCGATTTGTATTCCAAATCAAAATCGATTATTATTTTATTAAAAATCATGCTTGTTACGAGTATATACGTGTTTGTATTGAAAATTGTTAGCCGATCGTCGATGAGACTAAAGTTTTTGCTTCTCCCATATTTCAACGAAACTTTAAACTCTGTGTTGACCGTACAAATTATTAGTCTAGTTTATCGCAGTAGATCTCTAAGCCTAAGCAAACGTTTTGTTATAAATACAAAAATAATTATACAAGGAGGTGCGTTTAAACAACAAAAACTTGTTTGAAATTCAAATGGGCTTCATTGACAAAAAATGCTAATGTCCACTAGACGAGGACTGCAAAGTTTATGGGTACCCCTGGAAAGCAATAAAAGGCTCTGGGGTAAAAAAAGATGTATAATTAAGATGAAAGACATGTGTTCGTTGTGTTTCAGATTGGGATAGATTTTATGAAACTTCATTCGTATTTCGTAACCAAGTATTAAAACTGATAAGGTACTATTTTGGTTATTTCGTTACTTTTATTTCATTACATTATTATATGTATTTTGTACTATTTTAGGTTCATTTAGTGCATTCTCTGCGAGGAAAATTCTAGATTCCATTACCTGTGTGTTTGTCATTTTACGCTGTACAGCTGTGTGCTAAGTTGAATAGACCACCCTCATTTCTTACCGAGGTGACGTCAATTTACCTTAGTCCCGTTTTGTAACACCTCTGTCAAAAAGAGGGTGGTATATTCTCTACTGAACCGAATACCACACGACGTGTCAACTTTCCTTAGTCGCCTTTTACATCTCAGAAATGAGGGTCTTACTAACCGAGTTGTCGTAAAATTCGACTAAGGTAAGTTGACGTTAAGCAAGCGGCCGGTTGTACATGTATGTATGTAGCCAAATAATGTGACATGTTTATAACATGATGTGCCGACCTACTTACAGTGGGATAAGGGCAGTAGGAAGAAGGAGGTAAGAAACGAGGGTGGTCTATTCTACTCAGCCGGATTCCACATAACACAAGTAACGACACTTGTAATTTTAAAATTTACATCAAAGCAATAAAAATGATCTATCTTCAACACCTGAGAAGACTTTAATTATTGAGAGTAAACACTCTGGAATCAGTTACAGGAGTTCATAAATGTAAATTGAAGGCGCACCCGTTCACCGACCGGAGCTCCCTCACCCCACCCCAGGACAGGGGTGGGGTCTGGTGAATGCGGCAATCTTCAAAAGGAAGTTCGGAAACAGTTTAATTGTGATGATATTAACATGTATGGACCCTTGCACTTTATATGACCTTTAAAAAAAGACACAACAATTAACGAAGATATTATAAATTACTAGCTAGATACTTTAAATTACTAGCGGTCCAGCCACGCGTTGTTGTGGCTCAGTCTGCTTTCGATTTTTCTCGAAACAAAACAGTCCATGGTAGTAAAAACATTGCTCCGATCGCACTTTACAGGATTATTCGCTGGTTCATATGAAGATTGCCTGAACATTTCAATTCTACCGTTCCAGCTGTCTCAGAGTCAATAAAGGATATACAGACAAACATTCATTTATATATATACTATATAAGGAGGTCTTAACACGTATTAAATATCATAATACCTTGAATCAGCGTCTATTGCGCTATAAATCTGGTTGATTGATTCGTTAGATTAATTATTTGACATCTTAATGTGCGTGTTCTATAAACCTAAATTTAACGATATAATAAATTAACAAAAGTAAAATTTTTTTTTTTAAATATATTTTTTTTTATCCCGACGTCATGGGAATTCCAAGATAAAAAGCAGGCTATATGTCCACAACATCCTGTATCTTCCCGGAAAATTCCCATCAAAATCAGTCTAGCCATTCCGAATGTACTATCAACCTAAACCTTCCTTAAGAATTTCGCAATCTTTAAGTAAAAACGGTACAAGAATACGTTCAGTAGATTTTGAGAAAATCAATCCTTTACAGGCAGACAGCTTTTGGGGACTTTTTAAAAGCTTTTATTTATTTATTTTTATTTTACAAAAAAAACATTCTTACATAAGTATAAATTAAAAATATTATTATTTATACAAATTTAACTTTACATAATTTAAATCTCTGTAACCGAAGTAGGTTAGGTTAGGTGACACGCATTTCATGCATTCAACTTGTTGTGCATTTTTTTTATTTTGTTGCATTTTTTTGATAAGCATGACCTGATCTGCTACCAGGATTGTCTCCAGACGAGGGATCTCCTCAGTAGGGAAATGAAAAAAAATAATTGTTAAAAGCTTTAATATTTAACTTACCTATAATATGTAAAGATTATTTGTTCCTGTTTCATATCTGAAGCTACAGTTCTATGTTATTTTTGGTATAGAAATGAAAGGTTGGAGAATGGCAAGGGGTTTTTTAACTTGGTATTAAAAGCGGCATAGATAGTCGCCGGCAGAAGCCAGTATAGGCCTATACACACCTATCCGGAACCTGTTTAATTATGTAATATGTCGGCTTTTAAGTATAGAAAGTCGCTTTGCGACTTTAAATTTCCGTCACACATAAGCCTAAAGTATTATATTATCATATCATTATTCATTTTTATTTATAAATTTTAGCAAGTCTCATATTTTAAATGCCTTTAATGTATTAGTTTTATTCTTCAAATTCATATGTAATTTGGTTCCCAAAAACCCCTATTTAATTCTTCTTGGTTCTCGGTTTATTTTGCATGTCCGCACTATCTTGAATTATCGGTTTTACTTTTAAAGATCTCTGAATTAACTGTTAGTTATTTCCAACTGTAAATTAATAAATAAAGAAGAATGAACATATTTTACATTTACACTAGTGGTATCCGCGACTACGCGCCAATTTGAACGTTTAAAATACCCTCAATAAAAGAGAGTTTTTTTCTATATGCTACCCTGGTGTAAGAGCTTTAAATGTCCAAAATTTCATAAATATTTGTAACTGAACTGAACTTTGGATGGACTTCCATTAAAAAAGGATAGACACTAACTCGCATTATTAATATCGGAATGATCTTTTGTTAAATTCTCTACGAGTTTACTGTTGTAATTAAACAATAGACAATTTTTGCATACCTAGTTATTTTTTTTAATTTATTACCTTTTCCATTGAATCCATTCCATGATTCCAATAACTTGTGCATTAAATATGAGTATAGTGTGCATTAAATGTATATCACAGTAACGCTTAATTCAATTCGAACAGTAAGAAATACAAGCAAAGTTTCCCTTTAACAGTATCGATAAAAAACTATACATCTTAGTATCGTTACAACGAAAAGTTTCAATGATATCCCAGACAGTTGAACCTTACTAAGGATTCACTCATTCTGACCCCGGTTATTCACCTTATAGGTTAATTTACAGTCATAATATACAGTTAGAGACTACACAAAATGTTATGTATACAATAAAAATAGGTCCTGTTTAACATATGTATTCAATCAACTTTATATAAACCACAAATAAAACAAAAAAATAATCAGTTCACTGTGGTTCACGGACTGTGGTAATGTTTGAGTTGCATTCTATTTTTAAACTTTATCTATACTCACTCCATAGTGTATTTTTTTTATTTCTATAATCTCGGTAGAGTTTAGGACATCAGATTAATAACCCTATATCACTACTAGTGATTTGTTATTAATGCGGCACTCGGAGCCACTGCGCCTCGACGCCGCCCGCAGCCACCGCAGAGAGCGGTTTTGTTAGCTAATATCTCCTCCTATTTTCATTTTTGCACGTTATATACACAAAACTAAACCGCAAATAAATCCAAAGCCCTTAAAGTGTAATAATTTACATAAAGATTTATATGATCTTTGACATTTAAACATTTAAAAGAAGATGCAATTATTTCCTTTTAATTCAAGTCTTGTGACATATCAAATCTGATTAAGGAACAAATTCGCGCGAATTTAAATTCGAAATTCAACGTAACTAATCGAAAAACATACTGCACGTTCCATTCCATCCTTCCATTCAACTGTGCCTTATTAAATAGGTACATTTACTCACGCATCCAATAATAGACTCTAAGACATTCAAATAGCGTTCGAAATATGAAATTAAATGAGCATATTTTATCGCGGTAGACGAACGAAAACGCACTAACATTCTATTTTTAAAATCGATGCGGTGACCGAAGTGGGGCATGTATCTTTTACAATTATGGTGCGTTTATCACTTTTTGATGGCACGAGTCTTCTACACGATTTAATATAACTTTCGTTCAATAAAATTAATTTAACAATTAATTACCTATTTAGTACAAAGCAAATGATATAAAAAAGTGTTCATTGTGAAAAATCGTAAAGGATATTCAATGAAGTGTTTACATTAAAAATGACGGCACTCTGTCGCCGCCTCTGTGTAAAGGAAAAGCGTCCTTCATGCGTATTTTATAGTTATAAATTTGCCTGTATTAGATAAGTATTATATAGTACGCTTTCTCTGCGTGCGGTGCGTTGAAGCGTGGGTAATCTTTTAGCCAGTCTACTATTTTCTGATACCCTATTGTTTTCTTTTTCCCGCATTCTTGTCACAAATTACCGTTGATTATTGGTATGGTTGTATTTACATTAAATGAAATGTTTTTCCGTATCCGTTATCCAGTTCTACATTCAATTTTTTTCTCTCTCCTCAGCTTGTTATTGTATTAAGTAAATATTATTTATTAATCATTATTATTAAAATTAACACAGTATTTGAAAATAATATATAAAGTAGTTATATATTTCTTATCATTACAGTAATATGAGAATTGTCTACTTAATTTTCTAACATATAATAATTTACATATATTAACCGCTTTACAAGAATACGATTGGCATCATTAAATAATTTTTACGGCAGCAAAATTTATTAGATATTTGTTTTACTTAATTTCTAAGGGTCCCAATACTCAGGGGCTACCTGACTGTTAACGCAAAAAACAATAATGTGTGTTCGAAATGTTATGCGTCAGAAACTAGAAAGGAATATATTTTAAAATCTATATTTATACCATCTTGTAAAATGTGTATTATAGTAAAACGCTTAAAAACATAATCTTGCATTAACAACGTAAGATAATAGATTTCAAAGCATCTACGTACAATGTTTATATTTGCCTTTCAAACAACGAGCAACGTCTTTAAAATATGCATTCTATTGTATATTGTATATCAAAATGCATAAAGATCAAAATAATGTGACTGTGTATGATGAATGAGATATTTTCCAAGTATAAAATCACTTCAAACGGTTACATAAAAATTTAATACTAAATCTGTTACGAATTATAAAAATTTTACAAATCACAGTAATTAATATTAAAACGATAATATTTTGATGCCCTTAATAAATAATATCAATAGAATAATCATAATTATAAAAGAATATTGTGTCTAAGAACAAGCGAGTATTTTGAAATTTTTCACTGGCACAATGGCTTTATGCGACGCTCTACGCGTTGGTCGCGTTCGAAGTTCAAAAAGCAACAGTACCATCCTCGCGCAGCGTTGCTTACTGGACCGTTATGCGGCCGCACTGAGTTTAATGACTTACTGCATAAGCCCAAGTATTACGCTACAGGATTCCGTGATACCGTTTTTATATTTTATTAATTTTACAATAAAAATAGGTATCTATAAATTAAAATTAAGAAAATTTTACACTTTACTAGTAGCGTATGCGAAGACGCATTCTTTTTCACTTTTAAAGTGCTATATTGATTTTAAAATTAGAACATCACAATAGAAAAAAGAGCGAACAAAAAAAATTACGATTTATAAATTTATTTACATTATAGTCTGAAGAATTTCAAAAATAATTATATTTGAGACTTAATCATCCAGCCAAGTATAATAATAAGTTTATAATACAGATTTTCACAATTAAATAATGTATGAATATTACTTTAACCTTTAAATTTTAAGCTTTCGCGTACTGTGCGCTTAGATAGTTTCGAAGTAGGTGTTTTATTTTTCTATTTAATTTATGTCAATTACTCATTTAGTTTATTACCATTATTAAATGAGTTAATCTTGTATATATATATATATATTTTCCGAATCTCGGAAACGGCTCCAACGATTTTCCTGAAATTCAGCATTGTAGGAGGTTTTGGGGGAGAAAAATTGATCTAGCTAGGTTTTATGTAAAAAAAATATTGTTTTATCCCTATTTTTGGGCATTAAAAAACACTAACATTTATATTGAATTGAATTTTCGCCATGTCTGTCAAGTCGACGTAGCTTATTCGATTAGCGGGCAGCCTCGAGAAATGTGAGCGCCAAGGATCGATCCCAAAGAAATAATTGTTTTTTTCTTTTTTTAAAGTTTTTTGTAAAAAATTACCAAGCGAAGCTCGGTCACCCAGATATTTACCATTATATGTGCATAATCAATTTACTGTAGTAATAAAGATTATGATAATGTATTTTTTGTTTTTTGTTGAATATTTCGTTTAGTAATCCTGATCACTTCAATCGAGACTTTAATCTCTTAGGGCTACTACATAGCAGTGCAATGAGCTTATAATTAGACTATAGCCGAGGCAAGGCATCCAAGGTTCAATATAGCTCTTAATGAAGAGTAGATAGCTTTCTATTTTACTTGCGTTAAATAATATTTTATTTTATAAGCGTATCTTTACGTGCTATTTGAACCGTTAGTGATATACACAATATTTAATGGTTCTAATGTAAATATTTAACTTTTTATTCTGTGACAGTATTTTACACAATTAATTAAAGTATTGAAGTGTACAGAGTGCATTTAATAAAATTGTTATTAGTTTACTGCTACTAACAAAATTACATTTTTTGTAATTTGTTTAAATGAATGGGCAAAGCAAAAATTGTCGATACAAAGCTGTTTATTTGATCCATTCTTTCTAATTTGTTAACGTTTATTTGTTTTTGCACTGGGATCATGACATCATACTTACATGGTATTAATTACAAATAAATTACCTCGGTACAGATTATAAAATAAATCCTTTTTGGTATCACCCTCACCCTCATTTCTTAACGAAGTACCGAAAAAAGGCGACTAAGGTAAGTCGACCTACCGTGTGCTATCCGGCTGTGTAGAATTGACCACCCTCTTTCTTGCCGAGGTATCGTAAAAGGCAAGTAAGGTAAGTTGACGTCAGATAGGCGGCCGATCCTAAAATACGTAGCCAAATCATGTGACATGTTTATACAATATTGTGCCGACCCCACTTAAAGGGGGGTAAGGGCATGAGGATGATAACAGATAATAAAAATTTGTTGGTGGTTGGATTATTTATAAAGAATTAGAAATAACGCACTCTCCAACTACAAAGGACTTTTATGAATAGCAAATGAAAAATAGCATTTTTTGTTAGGTAAAAGTAATTTACACATTCAAAAGATCTAATAACGAATGTTAAATATAATCCGTGTTGAGGCATTCGTAACGGGAAATTACCAGTTACAACGAATTGTACGAATAATCATGATAAGCTAACGGATCATATCATATTTTTCAAGAGTTCGCAGGTTCAAATCCTGGTCAGGTGCAATTGATTTTGCTATAAACACTTATGATCTTATATTTACAATTACGGCGAAGCAAAACATCGCTAAGAAACCTGCGTTTAAATTTAAAATGTTGTTTATAAATATAAAGAAATTAAAATTCAATGTTTGCTCTTTGTAAAGTAAAATTTTGTAACTAGTTAAATTTCGTCATTCCTTTCTTCAGTAAGGTTGAATCAATGATATAAAAGGATTTCTGTGTGTCTCAAATTAGTAGTTATTTAAGATATCGCATTCAATATGCGATATCCTAAATAACTATTTAATTGAGATTAAATCGCAGTAGCATCGTCGTTTAACTTAGATGCATAATGTAAACAAAAAAATCTGATCCTTAACAAACAGCACGATACTGGATTTAAGCATGTGTGTGTAATGGAAAATGTAAAAAAGTATATTCAGTACTGTACGTAAAAAGTAAGAACTGCAAAACTAAAATACCACTAATATTACAAAAGATGTGCGTGTGTCTGTTTATGTAAGTATACAGGTCTTTATATGGAATAACACATGTGGTATTTTTAATCAGGGAATCCATGGTTCCAAATATAAATTTGAAAGAATAATAATTATAGATATATACACTCATAACCATAATAACAAATACATGCAAATACCTAACTCACAGATTACACAATCGTACATGATCACAAACTTATACATAGCACACAAAACACATCACCGCACAAACTTTCTATGTATTCATATTTTAATACGTAATTATTTTATTATTAATATCTTCTTATTGTTTTTTAAAGACTTAGGTTTAGTAGAATAGACCACCCTCTTTCTTAAAGAGGTGTCGTAAAATACGACTGAGGTAAGTTGACGTCAGGCAGGCGGCTGGTCGTAAAGACGCAGCCAATCCATGTGACATGTTTATAACATGTTGTGCCGACCCCACTTAGAGTGGGATAAGGACAGGAAGATGTTGTTGTGTTTTTTAAAGACCATCCCCATAAAAGCCATCCCCAGATGGCATATGCAAGCACAGTTCATACTATTGCAATGCCACGCAAAATGATAGTTTGTTATTTAATTTTCAATTGTTGTTATAAATAAATAAATAAAAAATACTTTTTTACGTAAAATTTGCCGGTAAAATCACGGGGCGCAGCAGTGTTTCATACATTCAATATACAAGTAATAAAAAAACTTGAATACAAGCTAAAGCATTTGTAACGGGTCGTATTACCAGTTAGGACGAATTGGACATTTGCCATGTACTTTATCACAGTTTGTTCAAGCGTGCGTTGACTCTGTTATCTTATCGGACGATTGCAGGACAAAAAAAATGTATCGTCCATTATCAGTAGATAAATTATTTACATTTATTTTCATGTTAAAATCTTAACTAGAAAATCATTTAGACGAATCCCCAGTTAATCCCCAAGTACATTTTGCTACAAAGATTAAAAATAAAAGAAACGCGCTCTTAGCTTTTGTTATAAAAATGTTTCAAATCTCAAATTTCTGATAGATGGCATTAAAAGTATCATTCTAGTTATTGAAGTATTATTTAACATTATTATTATAAATTTATCAGTAATCGCTTCATAGTGTTTTTAATAATAAAAAATACTATAGTGGTTCCAAATTACCTTTTAGACTATTTTGTTTGCGGCATTATATTTAGCTTCCTTAGCTCGTTTTGTTCCTTTTTTTTATAAAAAGACCTAAGAAATATCGAAATATTTAACATTAATGTTGAAACCACTATTGGTTAACTGGTATTTTACCTTTACAAAAGAAATGATAAAATGATTTTCCTGTTATCAGTGATGAAAGAAAATCTTTGTAATACTAAATGTAGAGCAATATTCTTAGAGCAATGTTCTTATACTTTTCGCAAGCATTACAGACAAATAACATACAACACACATTAACTACGACAATTTTGTTCTTTCATTATCTATACATTCAAATCTAATTATTATACTATTAAAACTACGATGACCCGAGTGTATCGCGTAATTGTATAAAATCCATACAATATTTCCTATTATATTTGTCAGTTGTTAATAACCACAGTCCCCACGCAATTGTAATATGAAAAAGTGCCCTATAATAATAAATTTAGTGGATAATGAATCTTACTTAGTGTACATAAGGTACAAAATCATACTTTTTGTTTCTATTAGGGGCAGATTACACTGGCCCCAGTCCACTGGAAGTTTTTCACGGCGGGGGTAGTGACAGAAGTTGCTCGATTAATTACATCTCTCGCCCCTTTCGATTTGAACGAGTTGGATTTAGAGAATAGGGTTGTTTACTTAAATGATTTCGATTATAAATTGAGATTGTAGACGCTAATTGAATTAAAGTGCACATTGAAATATTATAAACGGAAACGAATGTAATTAAAAAGCGTATACAGAGAATTTAACGATACGAAAAATATTATAAAATTACGAATTTGTTTCTAAGAATTTAGGACACTGATAATAAAAACCTATACCTATATTATGGCAATTTTCAGACTCTATTAAATATTTTTGTTAATTATTTAGATTAAATATAATAATTTAATACGCCGTGTGGTATCCGGCTGAATAGAATAGTACCACCCTCTTTTCTTACCGAGGTGTCGTAAGAGGCGACTAAGGTAAGTCGACCCGCCGTGTGGTATCCGGCTGAGTAGAATAGACCAACCTCATTTCTTACCGAGGTGTCGTAAAAGGCGACTAAGATAAGTTGACCCACCGTGTGGTATCCGGTTTAGTAGAATAGACCACCCTCTTTCTTACCGAGGTGTCGTAAAGTACGACATTGGTAAGTTGACGGCAGGCAGGCGGCCGGTCGTAAAAACGCAGCCAAATCATATGACAGCATGTTTATTACATGTTGTGCCGACCCCACTAGAGTGGGAAAAGGGCAGGAAGATGATGAAATATAATAATTTAATATCACAGAAATCATGCAACGGAATATATTATCTAATACAATTGAGGTAATACACAACATAAGTTAAACCGAGAGCGACACGTGGATGGAATCGTGATTTTTTTTACTAGCAATTTGGGTTACAAATTACTAGTAAACTTGTTAACCCCTCCAGATAATCTACAATGCTTGTGTTAGGAGTAGGTTCACGTCGGCCGGGATTCGAAACCCACGATCTCTCGATCGCAAGTCCGTTACCCTAACCATTCCACTACCGGCGCTTAAAATTCAAATATCCATCCGATTTTAAAAATAAATTCTTTGTTTTGTGGTAGTAAAGGTTTGTAGTGCCTGCATTTTTACAACTCCTTCATGTATCAGGTACATTTAGCATTACAAATATTTTCTATATGCTTTATCGCGGAATATATCAATATAATATGATTATTAAGCTGTGATAGCCCATTGGTGAGACCGTGCCACTCTCTAGAGACGATCATGGGTTCAAACCGCGGGCAAACACCAATGAGTGTTTCTATTAGAACTTATGTGTCTAATTGACAGTTGCAATTTATCACACGCTTTTCGGTGAAGGAGAACATCGTGAGGAAACCTGTATATGTCTAGAACATTCCGCGGAATATGTGTAACTTGGTAGGTGACACATATTGGAGCAGCGTGGTAGGCCTTAGCTGAAACCCTTCTCTCCAAAAAATGGAGAGAGAAGGTCTATACCCAGCAGTGGGTTAGTAACAGGCCGATACTTTTAAAATGATTACTTTTGTAAAAATATATTACAACGCAACTACAAATAGTCACTTATAAATTAAAAAATACGCCAAAATAAATCCGCAACAAAAGAGCTCGTTCTGAAACGAAGTTGAAATCTTTAGTCTGCTGTTATTAAGATCTAAATTATGACTTTTTGTTGCGAAGTGCGTCCTAAGCCAAGTTTATGTCGACGTATTTGTTTAAAACTAGATGCGATGCGCATTTTAATGCTAAACGCATCGACACTTAACGCTTGAGAGCATTATGCGTGATTGTTATTACATGTTTTTACATATATATCATAACATATAATCATGCATAACATATCATCATAATAGAATAATTGTTTACTTACTTCCTAAATTCTTAACTGTTAATTTAAATTTCGTGAGGAAGAGATGATTCAAATTTACTTCAGGAAACAAGTTATCTAATTTGCAATATCATATAATTATAAAAAATTGTAAGTAATAGTGATTGCTATAGTTTATCTGCAGATATCTCATAAGTTGACCCATTTCGAGGAAATATTATTGCGGCACGGCCACAAATAAAAAAGGGAGATCGCATTGTGGATATGAAGGAATATGTATCGCAGGCGCTATATGAAATCCCCTCTCAGACCCCTATTCCCACAGAGCGACGGGATTTTTCAAGTGACAGTAAGAGCCCTTTAGGATGAAACGCATCGATGTATTTTCCGTCGCACTTCGTATTTGACATTTGCCGTTCTTCTGAATTATTAATTTTAACTCTAAATTTGCACTTACAATAGATTTTTTCAGTGTGAAATTTAATATCGAAAATACCGCTAAAATGTAGCCTATATAAGACTTCCAACCATAATTACGTATAATTTATTTTATTTACTATTATTTATGTATCAGAAAAACAAAGGTAAGAAAAAGGTAACAAAATTGTTCCCCTTTAAAAGTTCTAAATAAAAAGTCCGCGGCAGCATATGTCTAGTTTTTAAGGTTAACAAACTTTCAACCATTTTTATGGTTATCAAAAGACTATATTACGGTTTTAATCTTTCCACGCGTGAAGAGCCGTTGGCGATAGCTAGTTATAAATAAACCAATAAACAAATAACGTACAAGACCACAAATTAAGTAAGAAACATCAAAATGTTTAACACAAGATATCCCGTACAGCCGGCACCTATTTGCCTTTGATTTTGTTATTCATCGCGGGGTGGAGTCACCCCAAACAACCCTCTATTTGCCTCCCCTCGCCTTACGAATTTTCGAATTTTGCATGATTTGAACAACTCATCATTTTGCAACATGTCTTAAAAGCGTATAATGTGCAAATACATTTGTTATATAAAGTAGAAAAATTAAACTGTTATTATTCCACAGCTTGGCTCGCCTTTTTTGAATAGTATGTGACAAAATGTTTAAAACATGTTGAGCCGACCCCACTTAGAGTGGGATAAGGACAAGAGGACGTTGATTCGATATTTACACGTTACAGTTAATTCAGCAATGTACGTATAATGTACTAAAACAACCAATCGAATCGTTATGTAATAAATTCATGACCGAAACCTACAAGTAGTCCTAAACTAATATATATTGATTTGAATCCAGTTCAAATACACTTGATTCCATCTCAGACGTATTAATAACATCTAAAGTAACTTTAACTCGTTACGTAATCGGTAACTTGATTACATGTGCGTAACACAGTTTGCAAATTATATATGTTATATATTAATAATATTCAGCCATAATGTCCTAATAGTAATAGGTTGTAATATGCCGTGTGGTATCCAGCTGAGTAGAATAGACAACTCTAATTTCTTACCGAGGTGTCGTAAAATGCGACTAAGGTAAGTCGACCCGCTGTGTGGTATCCCGCTCAGTAAAATACACCACATATTTCTTACGGAGGTGTCGTAAAAGGCGACTAAAGTAAGTTGACTTACCGTGTGGTATCCGGTTGAGTAGAATAGACACCCTCTTTCTTACCGAGGTGTCGTAAAATACGACTCAAGCAAGTTGACGTCCGGCAGGCAGCCGTAAAATGCGTACCCAAATCATGTGACAACATGTTTATAACATTTTGTGTCGACCCCACTTAGAGAGGGGTTTTAACTTTTACCTAGAAACCTCAGAGATGCTTTCTCGTGTTTCAAACTACCTGGTCTCTCTCTCGTGGTTATAATCTTGACTGATATTTACTACCAATATTAATTTTACTATATAACTACATTTAGATGCTAACTATAGTGAAAAGAGATGCTTCATAAATGAGACATCTCGATTTCCAGTAAAATGTAAATTTTCTGAATCATTCAGATTTGGCCCAAGTAGAGCTCTAGTTAAAGTCTCCGTTCTTAAATAATTAACCCCACCAATATCGCTGTGCGTCACTAGATTTAGCTTTCCGATCCAGTGTATACAGAATGATCATAACGATGTAAAGGTATTATATCAATGGGTTAACCAAAAAAACGTCCCTATTAATATAAAATCACTGGTTCTTATGAAGCATGACGTTTATAATTAAAATAAATATTTCGATATAAAAGCAGAAATGTAAATTGCCCGCTATAAAATTGCGTAGATTACTTGACCGTATCAATGTATAAATACTTGGGATTTACGCCGGTTATAAAAATGCGTAGAATTGGAATAGCGTGAACAAACTTAAATGTTCAACCGTGAAAACCTTTAAAGATATACGATATTTCATTGATGACAGCAAAAGCCGAGCAGTTATTGATATTCTGTTCAAATATATCTATGTGATAAACTCTAAAATCTAGAATTCATAAAAAGAGCTGTTGATATAACTCGAAGGATAGAGAAACCAAGAAGTTTGACAACTTAACACTTATCTAGAAATCTAAGGTTAAATCAATTTCAAAATCAAAAGAAATCGTATTGTATAATCTAGAAATGGTAGTCTTAAAGTCTTCTTGGCCAATCACGAGATCTTACAGACTACATCACACAGTCTTACCTCTCTCGGATCAGGTGACTCTCCTAAACCCTATTTCAATCGTCTTGTCATTCACCTCGTAGGGGGACTTACAACGTTGTATTTTCCAGTCTGGAGTCATGATTACTTCACCTCAGAGACTCACCATCCATAATAATAATAATTCTGGTAAAGTAGAAGCTTATAAATTAAAAAAAATTAAAAAACCTATAAATTCTATGGCTTCAATTTCAGTATGATTTTGAACATTTGTATCATGCCAATGCAAGTGTCCTCTAAAATTCCAGGATCTTCTAAACAGCGAGATCATTCAGCTCCCCCGGGCCTAAATAGTGGAACACTACAAGGGAATGTTGCTTGTAAAGGCGGGAAAGTATTTTGCAGGTTTTTCCTCGGCCTTCAGGCAGTGTCTTCATGATCCAATTTTTGAGAGCTTTAGGTATGACATGTGTCTTTTTAATCCGCAGTGCCTTGTAAATGCCCAACGTTAATTGATAATTTCGCTTAGAACGAGCTCAGTTCCATCGTTAATTTTAATTCTTCTATAAATCTAATCGTTCTTGATTTGATCATGTATATACACCAAGCTTTTTTGCGATTTTGTCATTTTATGATGATGCGTCGGTTGCGAAAAAAACGATTGTTGAGTTTGTGATGTGTATTGTGTAGTGCATGTGTTTTTGGGAACCCAGCATGTATCAGGTATGAAAAAGATAGTCTACTCTAAATTTACCATTATAAATATGTTCTATAGACTTTATAGCGGAATATAGAAAAATATTTTACTATTACTTTCGTAACAATAAGAGTCAAATAAATATACCCACATGTTGTGCACTTATTATATAATCTGTGTGAGCTCGCCTGCGGCCAGAATCATTACCATTTCAATTTATAACCGCTGGCGCTCATAAAACTCAATTGTTACACTGTTCATACAATACTATGAATTTTTAGCGACCTAATGAACTTATGGAGATATTTTTCATATATAAGTGATGAAGTATAAAAAAATGTTTTTTTCAATTTAAACTATCGTGAGTAGTATTCATAGTCAATGTATAGAAAACATATATACTTATGTCGGAGACGTGATTATAAACGGTTTTTATACATTAACTATAAAAACTACATTACATTACATAAATTGTAACGTACATTTTGGGTTTACATCGGCCACCTGGGGGAGCTTATTCCAGCGGGCGTTCGATAAAGTACATAGAACATGTTACTTAAGAAGCACAAATTGGCAGAGTGGGTACATCCAAGGCAGATCAGGCTACCAGTATTATATGGGATAGCAGAAACGTTCACAATGACATCTAAACATAGCTATTGGCGTTAACAAATAAAAAAGCTAAATGGCGTCATCAGTGCCAAAGTAGGTTACCAATAATTGAGTTGAATATAAAACAGCAGCCTTTTCTCTATCATTTGATACTAAGCCCTAAAATCTATCTAAGTGGAGTCACAATTACAACAATAAAAATGTACGAGCTATATGCGATGTCTAAAACAATACAATTTTCAAACGTTCACGGTTGCGAAATAATCTCATATTGAACAAAATGTGTCAAGGAACTGCAACCGTAGTCGAAGTGGAATTTCGTATGACGAATACTTCGGGCGGCATTCAGTTACTAATTTTTTGATTGTGTGTAGGACTTAACCAAACGTCTACAAATATGTATATCATCTATAGATACTTATATAAAAAGCTGAAGAGTTTGATTATTTGAACGCGCTAATCTCAGGAACTACTGGACCGATTTGAAAAATTGTTTGAGTATAAGATAGTCCATTTATCGACGAAGGCTATGGTATGTATGGCCCATAACATCACACTTATATATAAATCTGAAGAGTTTGATTATTTGAACGCGCTACTCTCAGGAACTACTCGACCAATTTGGATAATTCTTTGAGCGTAAGTATAGTATAGTCCATTTATCGAGTAAGGCTATGGCCTATATAACATCACGCGGAGATGAATAGAAGAGGAGCAGAAATAAAAAATATTGCAAAATCATCATTAAATTCTAGCCTTCTACCCATTTCTAATTGAGGTCCGCTACTAACTATTTCTGGGTGTTTGGATCTAAATTATCCTTTTTGAGGTCGTTAATTATGAACCTTATCCATGTGATTCGTGGGTATTTTCTAATAAATTAAGATTTTTCAAGAATAACAACACAATTCCTTGACAATCCGTCACAAGGATATAGCACATGCTTAAAGGTTTTTCCTTTAACTTAAGTCATATTTATAAGATCATTTAGTGATGAGCTGATTCTTTTATTAATTGAAGAAAAATTACCTCACGAAGGTAATTTAAAATATAGGTGAATAACGCAGTTATTTCCTATGCCCTTAGAAACCAATCAATACTTTTTGTTCTCTTTCTTTCTTTAGTTGTAAACCAGTACCAATCCATTCCACTTCAACAAGTAACTGTTTATGCGAAAATGTATTACAAATATTGGGTGGATTCTATGTTTCTCTTAGTACGAGGTATGCGTGAATCGGTTGTATCCGGGGAATGACTGCGATGAACAACCTACTAAATTATAAGGCCAAGCGCATATTGGCAGTCACTTTTGAGCCTTATTTATATGATAAATAACCGTTTTATCAAGCTCTGGTCTGAAGAAAGCGCACAATGTAGTCTAAATTTGCTTGATCATGTCCATAAAATGTTTAGATAGGTGTAGACAGGCTTTCTAAAACGAATCATGAAGTGAATATTTCGCTTGAACAGATTTGTTCCCAGAAGAATATGTTTATAAGACGACTACCTACTACTACTACCATCTAAGGCCATTGGTCTTGTACTGTCGAAGGACCTTAAATATTTTTATATTACAATAATAATAATTTTAATATTAAGAAAAATAAATGAATAATAATACTAAAATACATCAAAAAAATAACTATTATGTAAAGGGAAAAGTTAATGTGTATGGTGTAAGAAAACCATCATAAAGTTATAAAACAATATAGAATTCACAGTCTAGCAAGATACAGGTAAACCTAGATATCCCAGTAAGGTATAATTGTATTTGTTTTTCTTAAATACGACTTCTACAAATAAATACAATCAAATGCGCCCGATTAAAATGGTTAGTACCTATTGCAACTATAGAGTTATTATAATACAATAGGTGAGTCAAGTAAGAGTGTTGCAATAAATAATGAGTGATGAGGGAAGATAAAACATAAACTTTTCTTTATTTAATTACACATAAAAAAGAGATGTAGACGATAAGTATCATTTGCTCTCTTTATTGTCAATGGACACATTTTAGGAATAAGATGGCTTCCCCTACGCTATAATGACTCTATAATCAACAGCATGTGCGCTCCCTTATAGTTAAAGTGGGTCGGCCTTCAACCGTAGTCGCCGTCAATGTTCGTAATTAAAGAATTCTGCGCCTTTATTGTGTCACCCTAAATTTTTAATACAACGAATCAATTTACAAATAAAAGCTTTGCTAATTAATGTTATAACAATTGACAATGGAGATTTAAATAATAAACAAAAAAGTGGAGGAAAAAAAAGAATATCACGGAACTAAGAACTAAAAAAAATTACATTAATATTTCACGATAAATGGACTATCTTAGACTGAAAGAATTTTTGAAATCAGCCAAGTATTCTTAGTATATCCTGAGATAAGCGCGTTCAAACAAAAAAACGAACAATTGAACGAACGCTTTATATATCAGTATAGATATTATCAATTTATAAAACTTACATTCTATAGTTTTATATATTTATACTTCAAATCTTTTAGGAATGTGATTCAGTAAGTTGCTAGCCAGGAAAGGTTTTCTCGATATCAAAACCAAAGAAGACCTGGTTTGTTTGGTTTTGTTTGCAGTTAGTGAAGTCAGAGAACTGCATCTTTAGAATCTCCTGACATGCGCAGATTTGCCGCCGAGGGGTTATAAAGCGATATGGGTCAGACAGAGAGTGCGAATATCCTTATATAAATTATAGACTCCTATGCATATGCTGTGTGGTATATGGCTGAGTAGAATAGACCACACTCATTTCTTACCGAGGTGGCGTAAAAGACGACAAAGGTAAGTCGAACCACCGTGTGGTATCCAGCTGAGTCTGAGAGACCACCCTCATTTCTTACCGAGGTGTTGTAAAAGGCGACTAAGGTAAGTTGACTCGCCGTGCGGTTGAGTAGAGTAGCCCACCCTCATTTCTTACCGATATGTCGTAAAGGGCGACTAACTTGATGTCATGTAGGCGGCCGGTCGTAAAATGCGTAGCCAAATCATGTAACAACATATTTATAACATTTGCGAACCCCACTTAGAGTGGATAAAGACAGGAGGATCGTGAGTGTAGACATAGGCTATATTAATAGCATAGACAACTAAATCTGAAGTAGAATTGAAATAATTCAAAAATATATTCTTTTAAGAAGGTTAAATATAATTTCAAATCTCGTATCGAATATACAACCACAATTCGTGGTAAGAATTCAGAAACGCTGATTTAAGTCGAGGTCGGACAGTGATAGATATCGTGTACGTACAATATATCGTTAATTATCACGCGTTGTCAATGCTAATACGGCACTATAAAAACGTTAAATTAAAATAATTAAATTGACTTAAATGAATATATAATTGTATATATGCATCACTCCTTGTTTCTCCTTGTTGTTGAAGAGCAACTGCCGAGTTTTTTGCTGGCTCTTCTCGGTAGGAACAGCTTTCCAAACCAGCAGTAGAGTTGACGATTCAATAGCAGATGTTTACTTGAATAAAGAATGATTTGAATTTGTATTTGTAACAAAATGACCATAATGTAAACATGCGTAAACCTTCGATCTTTATCATCATCGTCCACAGAGAATAAATAAATAAGATCATCATCTTCCTGCCCTTATCCCACTCTAAGTGGGGTCGGCACACATGTTATAAACCTCTGTCGTATTTTACGACACCTCGGTAAGAAAGAGGGTGGTCTATTCTACTAAACTGGATACCACACGGTGGGTCAACTTACCTTAGTCGCCTTGTACGACACCTCGGTAAGAAATGAGGTTGGTCTATTCTACTCAGCCGGATACCACACGGCGGGTCGACTTACCTTAGTCGCCTTTTACGACACCTCGGTAAAAAATGAGGGTGGTACAATTCTATTCTGCCGGATGCCACACGGCGTAATAAATAAAAAAGATAAAGAAAAAAAAAAATCTACGGGTATTTTCAAACAGCGAACTAAATACATTCACATTAAACATTACTATTTTTATTTTGTCATACTAATTTTATAAAATAATTTTAATATAAACTGGCTGATTACTTACTATGAATAACAAACATAAGTACCTCTTTCAAGGAAATATTACCTGTAAAAAAGAAACACAATAGATTAATTTTAAAATACAGTGTAAGCCATTCAATGGACAAATAAATTACAAATCCAATTTCGAACGCAGATCGTTTCAAAAACTTCGTTCCTTTATTTCGTTTCAATGGAGTTTGATTGTGTTCGTTATTTAAATATGGAATAATTATATCAGAAACATGTTATTAACAATCTTTACTTTTTTTTAATTTCCAAAACAATTGTTAATTCGTATACGATAAGAGGGCCTATACTTATATATACCTATGCCTTTATATGGCTATAGACAATAATAATAAAATATTATCTAGTTTTTTATTCATAACGAGGTTATGAATAAAATTACTTTAACTCAAAAAAAATAGAACTCGTGTTCTTCGACAATAAAGAGAAGGCTAATGAAACTTATTATCTGTCTGTCTATTTTATGTGTGATTAGAAAAAGATAAGTTCTTATATGATTTTGAACTTCTCATTATTTGTTGCGAGTTGCGTCACTGCCGGTCTCCCCATACTCTAGTAAAATAACTCTATGATAATGACAGAATGGCTGTATAAATTGAATTATGGATGGAGTTTTTTTTTTATAAGAGTGTTAAATAGAGATCAAGCTAAAATCTATCATCCAAAAAACAGTTATAATATCATAATAAATGAAATATTCTAGGAATTTCTCTAAGCATTTATAATGTACTTTCTCAAGGTCCAGACCATAGACTTATTAATACTAGAGTAGGGGAGCCAAAGACATGTAAGTGATAGTGACACAATATACTTCATCTTTGTCTTATCGCACACAAAAAAGCGAGACAGATAAACCACTCTCATTTGCTTTCTTTATTTCACTTTATGGCACATTTTAGGCTGGTTTCCTACTCGAGTGTAATTGCTCTATGGTCCAGACTCGCCACATATTTAATAAAAATAGCGTATATTAAATCTAGGTTAGCTCGTCTCTTTTGTATATTTTGTATGCTCAGTAATTGACTTACAGATAAACACGGACAAGGTCGGTGCGCAGCGATAACTAATGTATGAGTGTATAACACATTATTTTAATGAGTTATTTTATATGCACTTTTACATTTAAAATTCGATTTTGCACTTAGGTTTGTTTAGATATTTGAAAGTTCATAAAACCATAAAGATTTGTTTTACATTAATTCCGGTTTCCGTGGTAATCTATATCTATACTTACTGTATAACAAAATCACCAAAAAAAATTCTCAAAATGTACTGTACGGATTTTTGTACGGTTTTTATAAAACGGTAGTGCGATTCTTCCGGAACGTTGAGGTAAATAGTGCATTACGGTTTTATGTTAATTGTGTTAAAAAGGTCATGCGGTTGTAAAAAAAAACTCTACTCCTGGGAGGACCACTAAAGTAATGTACTAGAGAATTAGTTAAAGTGAAAAATTATCAAACAATTTTTAGAATAACATAGCGGATGATTCTGTTAAATTTGGTGGCGATCGGAGCATCTTTTTAACGGTTTATTTCAGTTTATAGACAAATTCGAAACCATTTAAATTATCTATTGACTTACGAGAACAGATTCTAAATCACTATCTTTTTAAATGAAATGTAATTTAATTAAAACAGTTGGACTAAATAATTCTATCTCATCCTTCTCTTAATAATGATTCATATTTAAACACAAAACACAATATTTGTAGTACAAACATGACAAATAACACCAATTTATAAATATTAGTCTTGATTGTAAATCACGTGCAATAAATACAGATAATAAATCAAGTTAGAACAATAACGATGCTTTCTCATTAACTAGTCAATCACTCAAATTATGATAGGAAGAATTTTCACGAAATGTATTCATCTAGGTATTGTTAAACATTATTTTCCATTTTCTTTTAGGACGAAGGTTTTTTAAGGTTTTTCCACGTCACACGACTCGCCGCTTAGATCCAAGCGGCGAGTCGTGTGACTCCAACAACTCCAGCAACTCCCTAGACCCTTTTTGTGAATGTCTCTTTGTGCGTGTGTATGTGCGTGATTGCGTGCTTGCACCCGTGCGTGCGTGCGTGCATGCGTGCGTGCATGCGTGCGTGGTTGTTTTTCTACCAATGCTATGTTTCAACCTGATGGTTGCAATTCCAAGATCTGATGACTTTAACGTCTATCGTTTATTTATACTTTTACCTTTGTTCCCCATTGCTACTTTATCTCTCCAAAACGGTAAGCTATAGCGGTAATTTTTGATGATGATGATACAAATTGCATACAATATCCGAGTCACATATTGTAGAATAGCTTTTACCCGCAACTTTGTTTTTGTGGACTGTTGTCGCGTGATAGATCGATGAAAGACGGCGCTTTTCAATGTCATCCTATTCCTTTAGAATTAACAGGATTTCTATATAGCCTATATGTTACCCCGGTGTATAATAATTGTGCCAAATTTCATCGAAATTGTTTCAGCATATTCACCGTGAAAGAGTAATAAATACATCCATACTCACAAAATTTCATTTTGTGAGTATGGACTATTATATTATTATTTAATTAATAATATTAGTAGGATAGGATACGCCGTGTGGTATCCGGTTGAATAGAATAGTACCACCCTCATTTCTTATCGAGGTGTCGTAAAAGGCGACTAAGGTAAGTTGACCCGCCGTGTGGTATCCGGCTGAGTAGAATTGACCAACCTCATTTCGTACCGAGGTTTCGTAAAAGGCGACTAAGGTAAGTTGACCCACCGTGTGCTATCCGGATTAGTAGAATAGACCACCCTCTTTCTTACCGAGGTGTCGTAAAATACGACTAAGGTAAGTTGACGTCAGGCAGGCGGCCGGTCGTAAAAACGCAGCCAAATCATGTGACAGCATGTTTATAACACGTTGTGCCGACCCCACTTAGAGTGGGATAAGGGCAGGAAGATGATGAATATTAATAGGATAGGATACACTCGCTACGCTTAAGGTTTGTGTGTCAACACAAACCTTAACAAGTATAGTTGATATACATAAACTAGTTAAGCATTCGAAAAGTAACGTTATCTGATCAATTTCACTGTCCCCGCAAATATTTATGAAGACAACCTCACGGATTACGTGTTTTGAAAAGGCACGAAACCGAACCAATAGAAGCGCATGTTCGGGGCCTTATCTTGAATAAATAATGATATTTGAGTCGTCGCTCGCAACCACCTCTGCCAGTACACATGGCTAGAAGCTCAACTTGTTTAACTAGACCTTATTACTCTTATGTTAAAGTACAATTTACAACATAACGTTCTCCGCATACCATTCAAGTAGCAATGTCGCGATGAAGCGATTACTACCGTAAACAATACAGTTATTGTACGTTAATTTTATTAAACGTATTTGCGGAGAGTGTGCCGCGGTGTGTGCTTAATCCTCCTTCAATATTTGTATTATAGGAACATACTTTTTTATTAGTTTAATAACGACCTGGAATCAAGTCCTTCATGGCCTATTGAAACACAATAAACACACGCACAGATCTTACTCACACATTCTAAGCAATGGCACATAACCACGCACCCACACACGCACACTCTCTTTTTAATCATATTTTTATTTGTAAATTTAATATTAATTTATTTTTATTGTTTATACTTTTTATGTTTTATTGTTTTTTACGTCTGTAGGAATGACATATGCACATTTTATATTATTGCAATGATAGCGTCATGTCTAATTTTGAATTGCAATAAATAAAATAAATATATACGTCTACCGAAAAGTTTCTTTCCGTTTTAGAATGAACATAGGCCCTTCAGGTTATCCCTTGTTTTTTATTATTGCCCTTACAAAATATCTTGCAGTGTAAACCATTCAAAACTAATAAGATATCAAAAAAATATCACTAAACTAATATCATAAGTGTTCCTAAATCTTCATTGATCGGTTTATATATTTTCTATTTAACTACTTTATCGAGGATTATATGAAAATAATTTTATTATTACTTTTGTACCACGTATTTGTTAATATAAGAAAAAGAGACAATAATATATTATATTATATTATATCAAATTGATTGATTTATATATTATATCACTAATATATTATTTTATAATAATATAATATATTAGTGATATATAACCCAGGAAATAATTATGACAAAAATGGACGAACATCGATTAATTTACATTTGTATAAATACTACTTCAGAAAGTGTTTAATGAAACTCCGTAACCTTGTCCTACTTTAGCATTTTATTGCCGAACCTCATGACATTGTAAGGCTTTCCGCCAGGCACCACTTCTGAATTAAAATAATTAATACATTTTATTGTGCACTAAAGTAAAGTCGGGGTTGCCACAAAAAAATTACAATCGCCGTCTTATCGATAGTAACACAGTGTAAAATAATTTAAAAAAAAACGGTAACAGTAGTGAAACTAAAGATACATTTACTTGTACTATTGAATTGAATATAAATAAATCAATAATAATATATAAATAAATAAGTTCAAAAAACCATAAAGTTGTACTAGAGGAGCAAACTTAAAATCTAAACAAAAAAAACTGTGTCCATCGCCAATAGCAAGAAAGCAATGGGACTTATTCTGTCTCTGTTTTATATATTTGATTAGACAAAAATAAGTTTAAATCTTTCCACTCATTATATGTTGCGACGATCTCACTTATATGCTTGTCTATGACTCCCCTAGTATATATAACTCGTATAGAATTATATGAAACTAAAATGAAATATATTATAAAAATTATATATTGGTTTGATTCAAAAGTGCTTCAAAGAGCTTATTTAAATACCGATTATTTTGATTTGAAATTTATAATTCAGTAAAATTAATGCCAGCAAATATCTACACTGATAAGTAGTTACAAACCAGATCTAAATGTCACGCGTATACAGAGCTAATATTTTATGTTAAAGTGATAAGTTTATCCAGTTTTAATCTATTCATTGCATCAATTAACCACTTTTATAAAGTACAGAGTATTAAATACAATATTGGTATCAATCGTTCTTAAAAAAAAAAGTAAGTAACGGCCTGTTACTATCCCACTGCTGGGCATAGGCCTCTTCTCTCCGTTTTTTTTTTGGAGAGAAGGATTGGAGCTAAGACCTACCACGCTGCTCCAATGCGGATTGGTAGGTTACACACATCCCCAGAATTCTCTAGATATATGCAGGTTTCCTCACGATGTTTTCCTTCACCGAAAAGCGTGTGATAAATTGCAATTATCAATTAGACACATAAGTTTATACTAGAAAACTCATTGGTGCCTGCCCCGGGTTTGAACCCTAGACCTCCTCGAAAGAGGCGCACGGTGTTACCGCTGGGCTACCACAGCTTAATCGTTCTTAGTTTAAAGTTATTTCTGAACGCATGTGATTTATAAAGTTAATTTGACAATACGTCGGATAACTTGTCCAATATTTTTTTCTGTTTATTGTTTTTTTTGCCTCGTAGCATTGTCAATATTGAACCCTGACCTTATTATTCTAATGCATTCAATGCGTCTGTCATTTGACCTTTAAAAATGTTGGGGGTAATCCCGTAATATAAATCTAAATTACGACAACGATAATCTGTGGCGAGTAATGTTAACTGGGACATTATGGTTTCTTCATGGCATAGACAAGAAAATCGAGAAGTTTGTTTATAGAATGGCTCTTAATATTATCTTAACGATTTTAAATCGATGGACTTAAAGAAGTTAGTTTCCGGTATTTTAGTAGGTTCTGCTTAAAATGTGGAGATGTCATGCGGCTATTGTGTCGGGTAAAAACTCGTACTACGGAATGACAGCTGTTCGACCACCTTAAACCGGTTCAGTATTAACCAATGGCACGGGGATAGATTAAATTCAGATTGAAAATAATTTTTATTAGTTATCGGGACTAACGACTTAATATTTTCTTCAATTTACGAAATGATAAGGCATTTGCTGTCCGGCTGAGTAGAATAGACCCTTATTTCTCTCCGAGGTGTCGTAAGAAGCGACTAAAGTAACTAGACCCGACGTGTGGTAACTGGCTGAGTAGAATAGACCTCCCTCATTTCTTACCGAAGTGCCCTAAAATATGACTAAGGTAAGCTGATGTCAGGCAGGAGGCCGGTCTTAAAATACGTAGCCAAATCATGTGACAAAATGTTTAAAAAATGTTGTGCCGACCCCACTTAAAGTGGTATAAGGGCAAGAGGATGATGTGTAAACACAGTCCATGAAAAAAAAATTCTGTAATCTATATTAACTTTCCATTACAGCAGTTTAAAAATACTGTTAAAAAGAGGCTGATACAGAAAGCCTCTTGAAGATTATTTTGAAGATCAGAATGTTAGGATATAGTTACTCTTCGAACTGTACAAGACAGTAATGACTAAATGTAATTAGTAATAAGAGTTATATTTTGTAAAGAGCTATAGCCGAGTTTCGTGCTGGCTCTTCTCGGTAGGAACAGCTTTCCGAACCAGCAGTAAAATTGACGATTCAAAAACACTTATTTATAAGTTTACTTGAATAAATTTATATATCTTGAATTTGAATTACGTAACTATACAAAGTTGCAATAACATAAATATGTATGATAAATGAATGATATAAGTAAAACGAACGTTATCACGTTCTTCCCTAATTTTCACATAAAACAGACAAACTAGGGCAAAGTGAAGGCGAAGTCAAATTTAATAAATAAATAAACAGCTATCGCACTGGCAGCGGTGAGAGCGGCGCGGCCTCCAACGCGACATCACTGAGGTCGCCCGACGCTTCCTACACTACGAAATAGCGGCACCATCGACCAAATAAAGGAGCAACCTTTATATCTGTTTTAATCGCACTGATTTTATTATAGTTTATATATTATAGTTTGCGATAATCCGCGATAAAGTGAAATAGAAAATATATATAATACATAACAGGCCCTTGGCATTAGCCTGTTTCACAAGCTACCAATAAACTGTCAGTCAGCTTATTCGGAACATATCTGACACATATCTCGGAATTTTGCGTTAATCAGGTTTCTGATAGGCTTATTCAGCACTTAAAGTCCCTAGTAATTTAACAGGCAGATCATCATCTTCCTGCCCTTATCCCACTCTAAGTGGGGTCAGCACAACATGTTATAAACATGTTGTCACATGATTTGGCTACGTATTTTACGACCGGCCGCCTTCCTGACGTCACCTTACCTTAGTCGTATTTTACGACACCTCGGTAAGAAAGAGGGTGGTCTATTCTACTAAACCGGATACCACACGGCGGGTCGATTTACCTTAGTCGCCATTCACGTGTAAGGTTCATTAATTTAAGAAGATTTTTAGAAAAACATTTTTAGTTTTATATTGGTAATTCTTGTGTTAAATATTAAAAAAACAAAAAAAAAGAAATCTAAAAGCATTTTACGATTATTGCAAATTGAAGGTGGGGAAAATAAAAACGGAGGATAGTAGGCCGATGGGGGCATTACGTTTTGTGAAGTCAGAGAGTGAGGACGGGAGTGGATTGTAAAGTGAATATTAAGAAAAGTAAATATATTGTAGTTTGAAGCTATAAATGTGTTTTACTTGGTGCGGCCGTTCTTACAGTTCAGCAAGCGGGATAACAAAAACGAATTCCACGTAAGTACTATAAAATTGTTTGAATGTCGAGAGTTCGTGTGAGAAGATCTGCTTATATATTTATTTATTTTAATTATCTAAATTATTACTTTAAGCTCGAGGTTTCACAAATAATTATGTTAATACCGTTTGGTACATTCGAGAAGTTATATATTACTAAATAAAAATCTGATATGTTGTAAAGTTGAAATCTACCCTCAGTTTGTTTTATCAATGCAATTGCTTTGAAGTTTCCCTTTACCTACTTGTTTTTAAATGTGCATATAGTAACCCTCTACTTCTCGTTTGTTTTGAGTTCAACATGTTGGAACAAGAACGGTGCGATGATGATGGCGATCGGGGACAACGTAGGCGGGAAACGCCTCTCCGAGGCTCCTCGCACCGGTGCAGCGGTGCGAGTTGCAGCCGCAGTAGGAGTCGCAGCCGCAGTCAGCGCTTGCAGCAGCAAGAGCGAGACCTGGACCGCGAGCGTGACTGAATCAAAAGATTGGAGCGGGATCTTAGGGAGGAACGCGAAAACCTGCGAAGGAGGCGTAGTGAGGACCACCGTTCACCGAGCCGCAGCGAGCAGCGGGGTCCCCGAACATCGACGGGCGCCGAACGCAGGCCGTCACGAGCCACTGGCGTCAATCGACTGACATCAGAGAGGTGCAACCGGGAGGATGACAACGGACACCAATCTCGAAGGTCACGTAGCCCCGTTTTCTCTACTAAAGATGTTTTTAATCTTATAAACTCCCTTAAGGATAATAGGCCAATGTCGTTACAGCCAATAGATCAAAGTGCAAAGTCCAGTAATAATTTTGATTGTAAAAACCTACTGCCTGAATTTAATCCGTCTACTAAAAATCAGCGCATGGATGTTTGGTTGAACAAGGTTAATGAATGCGCTTCGGTCTATGGCTGGGACGATAAAACCACTGTTCATTTCGCTTTGCAAAAACTGCAGGGACTGGCCAAAACGTGGTACGAAAGTTTAAGTTCCATACTTTTCACTTGGAGAGAGTGGCAGCAAAAGCTTTTGAGTGCGTTTCCATGCGAACAGAATTATGGCCAGTCTCTGGAGGATATGTTAAGACTTTCGTCTTAACATATCCTCCAAGTAGGATTAATGAACCGATTGAAGTTTATTATTATGAAAAACTGGCGTTGTTGAATCAATGTGATATAACCGGGAAAAGAGCGGTCGATTGCATCATTCACGGTATCAGTGATAGGACAACGAAATCGAGCGCGTTAGCTTTGCGATGTAATATGCCTGATCAATTATTACAATTCTTATTAAGTAATAAAGAAACCACGCAATTTTCATTCCTCAAAAACAGAAGTCAGGGTACCGGAGACATTGGGCAGCAATCTAAATTAATTACAAGATCACATAATAATTCCGGAGTGCATTGTTTTAATTGTAAAGAGAAGGGACACCCGTACCTCCAATGCCCAAAACCACTTATGAAGTGCGAACGATGCCATAAGATAGGGCATAAGACTGAAAGTTGTTCAGTAAGAACAGAAGACACAGTCACAAAGACTGGTGCGATCCACAAAACTATGTGTATTACGGATTCTACACCGAATGACAAATTCGTAAAGTCAATAAACGTTAATGGAATAAGTTTGGAGGGTTTTATAGATTTCGGTAGCGAAGTTACTATGATACGGGAGTCCTCATTTAAAGAACTAGGTTTACCACACGATGGCTCGGTGACTACTATGAGGGGGTTTGGTAATAGCTTAGTTCAGTCAGTAGGTTCTGTTGAGCTAAATTTGGAGATAGATGACGTAGCCGCCACAGTTGCTTGTAGAATTGTAAGTGATCATTTACTCGATAAGCCAATTCTCGTGGGGCAAACTTATACCGAACAATCTCATGTTATAGTATATAAGGATTCGGATAAATTAAAATTTTTGGATATAACCTCGGAGATGCCGAATCTTAGAATAAATGATACTGTCGATAATGTCATTAAAATTAGCCACGCTGGAGATAGTAGTCTATATGGCACAGCTAGTGTAAAAGCTAAAACTGAAATTCCTTATTCTGGAAGCGTTTTGCTGCAGACAAAGATCGTAGGTAGACCAACCGACAGATACATCGTCAATGGGGGTATCTATAAAGTAAATGACGGACTTCTATGGGTAACTTTGTCTCCATGTTCAATTCCATGTGTCATTCAATACAATAACATATTTTCAAGGGGTGATAAAATAAATTTTGTTCATAAACTTAACGAAACATCCCGTCATTACGAAACAATTTCGGCAAAAATTATAGATGAAAACGAAGTGATTATAGGTGAATCGACGTCCGATAACGATAGACATAGACTAATAAAAATTCTTCAACGTTATAGCCATTGCTTTGCGCGCAAACTCAGCGAATTACCGGGTACAAATATTACCGAGATGAATATTGAATTAAAGAGTCAATGCCCGGTTATTTACAGACCCTATAGGTTATCACACCATGAACGTGGCAAAGTGCGGGAGATGGTTGATGAAATGTTAGATGCCGGAGTAATTAGAGAGTCTGTTTCGAATTACGCTAGCCCTATCATTTTAATCCGCAAGAAGGATGGAAATAGTCGTCTATGTATAGATTATAGGATGCTTAATTCCATTACTGTTAAAGAAAGGTATCCCATGCCTATCATCGAAGACGAAATTTCGCGGTTATCGGGTCAAGGATGGTTCATCACTCTCGATTTAATGTCTGGATACTACCAAGTTCCTATTGCGGAACAGTCTAAACATTTGACCGCATTTGTCACGCCGGACGGCCAATACGAGTTTAATCGTGTGCCGTTCGGGTTGGCAAATGCACCCGCAGTATTCCAGAGGATGATGAACCATGTCCTAGGCACAGCACGGTTTAATAAAGCTACTGTATATATAGATGACTTGTTAATATTTGGTGCCACGGCAGTAGAATGCCTAGACTCGTTAGAATCCATTCTAAAGCTACTTGATAAAGCCAGCCTGAAGCTAAATTTAGCTAAGTGCAGTTTTCTGCAAAATGAAATTGAATATTTGGTTTACGAAATATCGCTAGCCGGTATGCGTCCCGGAAAGGCTAAAATTGATTGCGTTACTAAATTTCCTCTCCCGGTAAATGTACACGTAGTACGACAATTTCTGGGCCTAGTAAGCTACTTTAGGAAATTTATCCAAGGCTTCGCTCAAATTGCTTTTCCACTTACGAAGTTACTCAAGAATAATACCGCATGGCAATGGACAGAAAGCCAAGAAAATGCTTTTAATATTTTAAAGGGGAAATTGATTGACAGGCCCGTGTTAGCAATTTACGATCCATCAGCCGAATTAGAGCTTCATACGGATGCAAGCCGAATAGGCATCGGGGGTATCCTTCTACAGCGACAAGATGGAAACGAATCATTTCGACCGGTGGCATTTTACAGTCGGCAGACAACCCCAGAAGAGAAAAACTTTCACGCTTACGAGCTAGAAACATTGGCAGTTGTATGTTCGCTGAAAAAGTTTCGTGTTTATTTACTGGGTGTCAAGTTTAAGATAGTCACTGACTGTAGTGCTCTTCGGTCAACGTTTCAAAAACGGGATCTCATTCCCCGTATAGCACGTTGGTGGCTAGCGTTGCAAGAATTTGATTGCTCTGTGGAGTATCGGGCAGGTGTAAAAATGTCCCATGTCGATGCATTCTCTCGAAACCCAGTCGCCAAAACAGATCTAGTTTGTGAACCGTACCCGGCTGTTATGATCATAAGTGACGAAGACTGGTTACTTACTTTACAGCTAGGAGATACTGAGTTGACGCGCATTAAGGATGTCCTTGAGAGCGATATAAGTTCTAAGGAACTGACATACATTACGGATAATTACGTTGTCCGCGATAACAAGTTGTTCCGATGTCTGGCAGGCGACAAAAACAATATCCGATGGGTAGTACCAAAGGGTGCCCGATGGCAATTGTGTAAGTTAAATCACGATGATATCGGGCACGTAGGCTTGGAAAAGACTTTGGAAAGGATGAAGAAAAGCTACTGGTTTTCTAAGATGGCGCGCTTTGTTAAGAAATATGTCGAAGCGTGCATCGAGTGTGCATATTCTAAGAAAACTTCTTCTCGAGAGGGCTTATTGCATCCTATCCCGAAAATCGAAGTGCCATTCCACACCCTGCACGTTGAACATTTGGGGCCATTCGTAAGATCAAAAAGGGGTCAAACGCATATTTTAGTGGTAATCGATTCTTTTACGAAATTTGTATTTATAAAAGCGGTTAGAAACACAAATACACAAAATGTCCTTAGAGTTCTAAATGATATTTTCGACACCTTTAGGGCCCCGGAACGAATAGTTAGTGATCGCGGCAGCTGTTTCACGTCACACGCGTTTAAAAGATTTTGTCTAAATAGGGGAGTGAAGCATATCTTAAATGCTGTGGCTAGTCCTCGTTCCAATGGACAGGTTGAGCGATATAATCGCACCATATTAAGCGCTTTGACAGCTCAGAACCTTAAGGAAGATGAAAAGGATTGGGATAATAACTTAGGCAGAATACAATGGGGTCTGAACAACACTGTACAAAAAACCACAGGCAGAGCTCCTTCGGAAGTTATGTTCGGCATGTCAATGGCTGGAGAGATAAGCCCGATTTTAAATGAAATTATTAGAGAGACACACGACCCCGAGGACGTGACAACTATCCGTGCCGAGGTCAAGCGCAAAATTGGGGTGCAACAAGAATATCAAAAACAATACTATGATAAGACGCGTAAAACGGCACGAACGTATAACAAGGGAGACTTAGTGAAAATAACTAAAGTAAATTTTCAGAATTATGGTAAAAGCTCAAAACTATTGCCCTCATATGAAGGTCCATTTCGGGTTGTAAGCGTTTTTGGTAGTGATCGCTATAGGGTTGCCCCTATTCCTGGATTCCATGGAATGAAGAACAAGCGCAAGACTACTGTGGCTGCTGACCATATGCAGCCATGGATTCATATAAAAGCGTTAGAAGTAGACGATAACATTAATATTTCAGATGCCGAGGATGATGTAATTGATGAAGGAATGGTTGAATAGAATAGTTTTGAAATTATGACACTAGTTTTTATGTTTAAGAAGTAATATTAGAAAAGGGGGCTACAGGCTAAATTTAAGGTCAAGAGCGAGAAGTGATTGGTTCGCATCTTGATAGTTATGAATTGATCGGGTCACGAGAAGTGATTGGTTCGTACCCTTTTATAAGCGGGAATCGATTGGTTCGCTAAAGACACTGCTCTACCCTAAGAATCGATTGGTTTAGAGGCAGAGAGAGACTAGTGCTCTTCTGAGAAGAGATTTTCAAGTTACGAGAATTGATTGGTTCGTTTCTTGAAATAAGACTTAGCGAGAATTGATTGGTTCGCTAAAGACACTGCTCTACCCTAAGAATTGATTGGTTTAGAGGTAGAGAGTGATGAAAAGTTTCCCTCGAGAATTGATTGGTTCGAGGTAGTTTTAAGATTCGGGAGAGGCACTAAACTGATGAATTTTTTTTGTTTTTTTTTTGTTTCGGATTTATATAAATTGAAGAAATTGCTACTATGAATTTTGTGTAATTAGATTTGTATGATCTATTTTTTGTATATGTTTCCAGTATATGATGCCAATTTGTAATAATCGTATCAATAACTATGATATTTAAAATATATATTATGAAGTATAAATAATAAGCAACTTAACCGGCCGAGTGTAAGGTTTCACCAGATGCGTGTATGGGGTCGGTCATACACGATGTCAGGATGGTCGAGTGTAAGGTTCATTAATTTAAGAAGATTTTTAGAAAAACATTTTTAGTTATATATTGGTAATTCTTGTGTTAAATATTAAAAAAACAAAAAAAAAGAAATCTAAAAGCATTTTACGATTATTGCAAATTGAAGGTGGGGAAAATAAAAACGGAGGATAGTAGGCCGATGGGGGCATTACGTTTTGTGAAGTCAGAGAGTGAGGACGGGAGTGGATTGTAAAGTGAATATTAAGAAAAGTAAATATATTGTAGTTTGAAGCTATAAATGTGTTTTACTTGGTGCGGCCGTTCTTACACACGGCACCTCGGTAAGAAATGAGGTTGGTCTATTCTACTAAACCGGATACCACACGGCAGGTCTATTTACCTTAGTCGCCTTTCACGACACCTCGGTAAGAAATGAGGGTGGACTATCCGACTTATCCGGATAACATATATATAAAATATATATAATGCTAAATGTAGAGTAGACTATCCGTTTTCATATCTTATACAAGGCTTTACGATTTGTCGTGGAGTCTATCTCCTAATAATGCTTTGGTTGCGGGGCTAAATGATTTTTGAGTTTGTGATAGTGAACGTATGTAGTGCGTGGTGGCGGTGGTGGAGGATTGTGCATGTGTTTTTACGAATCCTGTATTTTCTATTTTATTTATCGCGTATTATAGCAAAACAATTTTATTATTACGCTTGTATTATGGATTTCCGCAAAGTAACGCCTAATTCCATAAATTAAGCACTGATCTTTTTACTGAGACAAACAGAAACGGTTTTAATACGCAACAAAGTTTTGATCGGATTGTATTAAGCCACTTCCCAAACAAGTACCTATGTAGCTTACGAAATACCGTCATGATTAAATAACAAAGTTATGAGAGCAATTATAATGGAGTAGCCAAAGTACAATATATAATCAGATCAAGAGCCGTCACTTTCTGAGAATAGGACATTCGGATAACGGTGAAAAGAACTGTTATCGCTTCAATTCAATTTCATAAAAAGAAACATGATTGTTAAATTTTTGTAAGACTATACGTATCGCTCACGGGCTGCAATAATGGCACAAATCAAAAAAATCATATCTTCAGATAAATGGGTTTAAAGTTTTCATTGCTTAGGAAAAGGTATAAACAATAAAGCATTGGTTCCTTAAACGAATGGCCTAATATTGAATTATGAATTATGCCTATATTGTTACTGTAAAGAAAGTGTAATTTTAACACCTATTCCTAATCCAAAAGACGTGTTTTTGAGTAATGCCACTATCGCAGCCTATGAACGATATAATATCGTCAACCAGAATAAAATAAAAATAGCAATGCTATTTTCTCAGAAAAAAGTTAAGCTATGTGTTTTAAATTGGCCAACAGAAAACTCTATATTACTCATTGCTAAACTGTTTTGCCTTACACAGGTTCTCTAATAATCCAACCTACCAAAATAAAGTAATAAGTATAACAAGATGAATCCCACGCAAAGAACTGAATTTCAGAAAAGAGAATTAACCATGCAAGTTACTGAAACTGTCCCAATGAATGTTCTTAGCAAATACTCAGATAATTTCAAAGGCCGCGTTTAACATAATCCGTCATTCATTAATCAATGGATATTTCAAAATAAAATTTAAAGACAATGTAGTTTTTTGTTTGTATTACACAAGGGAAAGCGAGTAACGAGCGTGGACTAGTTTTATTTAAATGTAATTGAACTGCTAATGTATCTTATACGTCAGAAGTCTTTTCTGTGGACAAAGTTAGTGCTCGTTTTAATTCCGTATCATCCATAAGGTGTCTGATGTAAGCTAAACTATCTAGTGTCACATTAACATAATTGACAACTTACTCAATAGCATTCATTAAGTAATAGAATAAAAAATCATCTACGTTCCCTTATAGGCCATTAATCCGAAATTTGGAATTGTACATAAAGTCATACATTGTTCTTTAACCTCTTAAGTGGTTTATTAAGTTTAAGGAGATGCGCTTCTCAGTGGTGAGTTTTGTTATCTGCTAGCGTATATAGTATATACTCGTAAACGTCTTTCGCCTATGCCCAAGACACATATATATATATATATATATATATATATATATATATATATATATATATATATATATATATATATATATATATATACGGTGTGTTATAAAAAATAAAATAGTATATTTTTAACATATTTTGTCAATTTTGTAATTTTTTTGATGACGTTACATCCGCCATAGTCACTTAAGAGGTTAATGATTTTAGATTTATTTTTGTAGCACAACTAGAAATTAAGATGGCTCCTTGTTGTAATCATAAGATACTCCTGGACTAGATTAAGCCGTGTAGTATGCGGCTGAGTAGGATAGACCACCCTCATTTCTTACCAAGGTGTCGCAAAAGGCGACTAAGGTAAGTTGACGTCAGGCAGGCGGCCGGTCGTAAAATACCTAGCCAAATCATTTAACAACATGTGAACATGTTGTGCCGACACCACTTAGAGTGGGATAAAGGCAGGAAAATGATGATGACTTCTGGACAAGATAATTGAGGTCAGATATATACAAAATATAAATATAGGTAAGATCATATTTTAACCCATTGCTAACGACCATCATACATCTACATCCTTTGTAAAAATAATAAAACTCAAATAGCCGACTACTTTAGCAATTGCCTCTTAAAGAACAATTCACGAAACAAAACAAAGTTTTTTGTTATTACTCGCGGTCGGAATCGAGCAAGGTCGTTCAGAGGAAGCATGGATTGTTATAAAACTTGTGACTGTGTTCATTGCTTGCGTAGAATTATGTCAGTTAACAAATGTCCCAGTTGAATTAGCAATGTTGTTCGTGCAAGCGAAACAGTTGATTTATAAGAACGAATCGCATTGTTACGTAGGGCTTTGAGCGGAATAGAAATCGTTTTAGGTGATGTCGTCACGGCGTGATTGTCAACAGTTACTGCAGTTGCCTCAATGAAATCGTGAGTTATCTACCTAGGAGCGTAGATTTTGCTGTCGTAATGGTACAAAATGTTATTGTGAAATATGTTTTTATTATTTCGCACTTAATGACTTTCTTTTGTGGTCATAGTTAACGATTTTCTTATTTATCTTATGTCTATACTAATATATAAAGCTGAAGGGTTTGTTTGAATGTTTGAACGCGCTAATCTCAGGAGCTACTGGACCGATTTGAAAAATTCTTTCAATGTAAGACAGTCCATTTATCGAGGAAGGCTTTAAGCTATATAAAATCACGCTAAGATGAGTAAAAGAAGAACAGCAATAAAAAGTTACGAAAACGGCAAAATTAAAAGCTTTCCTTGCGTGCGCTGAGTAAACGGTAATAGTTATTAAAAGATCAAGTACGCAACATTTTTCCCCTCTAAAAGATCTAAATAAAAGTTCGCGACAGCATATGTCTAGCTTTTAAGGTTAACCCACTCTAACCATTTTTATGCTTATCAAAATACTATATTACGGTTCTAATCTTTCCACGCGGGCGGAGCGGCTGGCGATTATAAAAATAAAGTAAAAAGTTTTCTTGTTCTTAAAGAAAACGCGGGAACATTTTTATCTTATACGATAAACCCGACATAGAAGCATAAATTCTACCAAATATCATCAAGATTTTTGGAATATCCACGAAAGCGTAACATTGATAACAAATTAAAAAATCAGGGTCAGCCTTACCAGTATCTCTACTGCAAATACTATTATAGAGTAAAAAATTATTATAGAGTAGGATTATTTTCTTACTTATATTAGAGCATTAGGAAAGCCTGTGAGCTCGAATTTCTAACAAAAAATAAAAGAGGGAAGATAAGAGACCTTACTTATCTTTGTCTAATCACGCATAAAGAAAGAAAGATAGATAGATAGATTTACAAGCAGGCGTTACTTTGCGGAATTCCTTAGTACAAAAGTTACCTTCGTTGTGGTATTAAGTGTGTGTAGTGCTTGTGTGGAGTGTTGGTGTTGGCGGCGTCTTGTGATACGTGTGTCCAGCATGTATGGGGTATGTGATTGTTGCCTGCTTCATACACTTAGCATTACATATATTCTAAATAATGTATAGAACTGTGCGGAGATCCATTTATTTTATTTTGCGTGCAAACACGTGTTGAACGTCGGGGTTGAACCGTTTAGTATATAACTAACCTTGCTTAGGTAATGCTTCACTTTGCGATTTTGTCGTGGAGTCTATCTCCTGATGAAACGATAGTTGTGTTTGTAATAGTGAACGTATGTAGTGCTTGTGTATTGTGGTGCCGGGGGTGGAGGTTTGTGCGTGTGTTTTTACGAATCCTGCATGTATCAGGTATGAAAACAGATTGTCCACTCTACATTTAGCATTATATATATTTTCTATTTTACTTCATCGCGGATTATAGCACAATAATTTTATTATTACTTTTACATATATTCTCTGAACAAACGCGGATTATAGCAAAATTATTTTATTGTAACTTCTATATATATGCTTCATTGACGCTCTTTTTTTATAGACATATTTTACACTGGATCTCATACCATACTCTAGTATAATAACTGTATGAAAAAATTATAAGTCTTTAAAACAATAGTAAAAACTTATCTCGCGTAGCTTCAACGTTATGAAGTTATAGCGTAACCTACGCGGTAATCTCATTTGCAGTAAGTAAGTAGCGGCCTGTTACTATCCCACTGCTGGGCATAGGCCTCTTCTCTCCGTTATTGGAGAGAAGGATTGGAGCTAAGACCTACCCACGCTGCTCCAATGCGGATTGGTAGGTTACACATATCTCCAGAATTCTCTGGAAAAATGCAGGTTTCCTCACGATTTTTTCCTTCACCGAAAAGCGTGTGATAAATTGCAATTATCAATTAGACACATAAGTTTTAATAGAAAAACTCATTGGTGTCTGCCCGGGTTTGAACCCATGATCGTCTCTAGAGATTCACACGGTCGCTCCGCTAGGCCATCACAGCACTCATTTGCAGTAAATAGGTCTAACTCTTAGTAATAACCGCCTTATGCCATTATTTTATACCGAGGCAGATGAAATATAAGAACATTTGTCTCACTATATGCTTTACAAACAATAATTTATAGAATTAGGCGTTACTTTGCGAAGATCCATAATACAAAAGTAATAATAAAATTAGCGATGAATGAATGAATGAAGCTTTGCGATTTTGGTCGTGGAGTCTATCTCCTGATGATGCTTCGGTTGCGGGGCGAAACGATTGTTGAGTTCGTGATAGTGAACGTATGTAGTGCTTGTGTATCATGGTGGCGGTGGTGGAGATTTGTGCGTGTGTTTTTACGAATCCTGCATGTATCAGGTATGAAAACCGATTGTCCACTCTACATTTAGCTTCATTTATTTAACTTCATCGCGGATTTTAGCAAAATAATTTTATTATTACTTTTCTTTAAAAACAACAAAATTGTAAAGTAAAAAGTAAATTTAATGTTTTATGTATGACAAACAACTAGTAAACAATATGTAATTTTAGTAATTAATAATCATCATCCTCATGCCCTTATCCCACTCTAAGTGGGGTTGGCACAACATGTTACAGACATATTGTCACATGATTTAGATTTTTCAACCGGCCACCTGCCTGAGGTCAACTTACCTTAGTCGTAATTTACGACACCTCGGTAAGAAATGAGTGTGGTCTATTCTACTCAGATGGATACCACATGGCGGGTCGACTTATCTTAGTCGCCTTTTACCACACCTCGGTAAGAAATGAGAGTGGTCTATTCTACTCAGCCGGACACATACGACATATTTTTTTATATTATTATTTACTGATTTTAGTAATCAATAATATAAAAATAATAATTTCCTCGCGCATACAGTAAACTGGTCTTTATTTATACAGAAATAAGTATGATGTCCGTAAATCCGTGGGCACAATATTTATTAATTTGAACATCCAGTAATTTCTATACATACGTATAATAAAAATAGACATAATTTAACATACACAACTTATGAAGGTCTTACAGTACCATAAAATTATTAAACAATTTATATAAAAATTTAAGCAAATGACGTTAATAGGTAAAAACAACAATATTTACTGTAAACGAAACAAAAAGAAACAGACACAAAGCGCATACGATAAAGTAATTAAAAACGTAACAAACACGAGATCCGTTAAAAGACTATTCGGCCTAAATTGTCTTATTTCAACCAGTAATGCCCTCTAGTAACCGTTCGTGTAACTATTCGTTGCCGTCACGTAGGCCCAATCCGTCGATTTGTCGTCCAACAAGTCGTTAGATATTTCATACATAAGTTTTCAACTTATAACAGTGTTAGAGAACAGTTTGGAGAAATAAAACGATGTTATTGTGTGCGCTGAGACGAGATCATTAAGTTACGCTTACGTATCTTAGGGTTTAATTAGTTCTAATTCCTGACAATCATCATTTTGATTTTTAATCTATCTAAATGTTGCGTCATAATTTACTAATATAAAATATATTTCATCTAGTTAGTATTGCATTTTAATGGTGTATTTAGAAAATAGGTAGATCTTTTAAAAAGTCATCATAAAAGTCATATTAAGCTGAAGATTGTGTTTGTTTGTTTGAACGCGCTAATCTCAGAAACTACTGGACCGATTTGAATTTATTTCAGTGTAAGTTAGTCCATTTATTCGGGAAGGCTTTAGGCTATAACATTACACTAAGATGAACAGGAGATGAACAGCAAAAAAATAGTACGAAATACTAAATCAATTAATTATTACTGTTCATTAATTATTAAGTAGGTAATCGTTATTTAATAACGATTATATTATAATCGTTATTTAAAAACGATTATAATTTTTTTTCTATAGTCATATACCTCAATGTTTGCTATAATTATTTTATTTTTGTTAAGACAAATGCTATAATATTTAAATAAATACTTTAAATACTAATCTTCAATTTTGATTTTTGTCCTCCCCACGAGTCTCTATCTTACCGCGGTGTCGTAAAATACGACTAAGGTAAGTTGACGTCAGGTAGGTCCTAGAATACCTAGCCAAATCATGTGACAACAGTTTATAACATGTGCCGACTCCACTTAGAGTAGGATAAGGGCAGGAGAATGATGATGTTCCAGAATATCAAACATACGCCCATCGCAAATTGCAGATTATAAATAAAAAGTGGCGACATTAATCAACTCGTTAGTCATCTAATAAAACTACGCGACACGCCAAGCTCCTTCGAGTTAGATTGAGGAAATGTGCTCTTTGACATTGATTTCATGAATACCAATGCTCTTCCTGTTGTTTATATGCGATGTCGCTTAATGTAATCTCTATCAAGTTTATATAAAGTTTATCACTAATTCCATAATCGCTGTCATAAAATTTTACTTACTACAAGTACTTTAAATACTTAATTTTAAGCGCACGCTTAGACCTAATTCAAGATTATTTTTATTTATTTTTTATTTGTGTACGATAAAAAAATGTTGGAAAAAACATTATTGGCAAAAAAAGTGTACAAAGGTCAACTTATACCTAAGACAGAGATCTCTGCCAGCTAACCTACGAAGTGAGACAATTTATAGTTAAGAAAAAGTTCCTAAAATAAATTCCTAATTTAACAATAAATAAAAGAAAAAAAATATTCAATCTATGACATAGCTTTTTCTTGCTTTTCCAATTTATGTATCTCTTTAACACTCACGAGTTTTGTAGGCGCTACGCTTCGCTTTATTACAATTTGCTATAGAACGATTTTTTGAATTGGGTCACTTCAATACTAAGCGTGCAAAATGACTGTATTGTTCAAAAGTCGCAGACGTTCACTAAAGTTATTATTAACAGTTTATTTATAAAGATGTTTATAAAGATTTTAAAAATTATTTTAAGTTACGTGTATCCTAAGCACACACAATTACTAATAATTAATAAAAAATCCCATTTAAAAATTTTAAAGTTTTGTTATTATTGTAAATGTTGTAGCCATCTTTAATTAATATAGCATTTAGTTTCTATCTTTTAATGTATCATGTATCTTTTGAACACGTATTTAATGTATATATTGTTGATGGCTTAATAAAATAAATAAATAAATAAAATACAGTACCCGGGTGACCGGCCTTGCTCGGTAATTTTTAAAAGATATAAAAAAGCAATAGAAAAAGAGCTGGTGATATTTGGGACATGATCCCAGGTGTTTTGATTTTGTATGCCACCCGTTCCCCCCTGAGCTATTACAACTCTACAAAGGACAGCCAAATTAAGCTTTGCATTCTGTTCTATACTATAAATCGCCAGCGGTTCCGCCGGCGTGGAAAGATTTTGATAACCATAAAAATAGTGAATGTGGGTTAACCTTACGTGATGTTACATGATTTTTGAATAAATAAATCAGTTTACTCAGCGCACTCAAGGAAAGCTTTAAATTTTGCCGTTGTTGTACTATTTTATTTTGCTGCTCCTCTCCTATTAATATTAGCGTTATATAGCCTATATATAGTCTTCCTTGATAAATGTACTATCACGCATTCAAAGAATTTTTCAAATCGGTCCAGTAGTACCTGAGATTAGCGCGTTCAAACAATCAATCAAGCAAACAAACTCTTCAGCTTTATAGTATAGATTTTAGCATTTTTTCAGTTCCCTTAAAACACGGATAAAACTTAATTTTTTTTTAATGAAGCCTAGCTCAATTTATGGTCCCTGAAATCCCTATATATTAGGTTTCATACAAATCGTTAGACCCCTTTTCGAAATTCAGTTTCTATATATACATACAAGATTAACTCATTTAAATATTAACGATTTATATTATATTGAATTCATTGTTTTCTACACGTATAGTGCAATTACCGAAGAACTTCCATTACTTTTACCAGCGCATACTTTGCCGATCGGTCGCTAATAAACAGTTCGATGTTGATGAAATGAGTCAGGTTTATTGTCTTTGGTAACGGAACATTCCATAACAGATAATTAACGATTGTAAATTAGTTTGATTAACAGATTTTTCATTTGAATTTGTTACTTTTTCGACATTTCATGAATTTATTTAATGGAAACACTTGTAAAATTTTTGCCTCGATAAAGTCTGATAAATTCCCGCTTTCGACCATAATGTAATATTTTGCGTAATGTGGTAAGTGAAGGGTTTTATAAATTATCTTTTTATAAGTTTATCTTTTCTACTAAATCAGTCGTGTGGTATCTGGCTAAGTAGAATAGACCACCCTCATTTCTTACCGAGGTGTCGTAAAAGACGACTAAGGTAAGTTGACGACAAGCAGGCGGCCGGTCGAAAAATACCTAGCCAAATCGCCTAACATCATGTTTAAAACATGTTGAGCCGACCCCACTTAGAGTGGAATGAGTACAGGAGAATGATGATAATCCTTTCTGGCATAATAGGCTTTCTGTATATGTTACATATCGTTAATCGATATAATAAATTTAAAATATCGAGTAATAAAGATGTTTTCTTATATATACTTAGTATATATAACAATGAATAAATAATATATGTAAATTTTTAATTATTTCATGTTTCTGTGAATTTATTAGCATCATAATGTATTTAATTATAACTTATAGTTGCAAATTAAGATGCTAATAGATTATATAAAGTCGGGGACATACTATCGGACTAATATTGCTATTTCTCGCCAAAAACGGAGAGAAGAGGCCTATTCCCACCAGTGATAATAACAGTCCGCTACTTATTTAAAGTATGTAAAAACGTATGAGGTAGACAAATTACAAGAAGGCGCAGTTCAGTTCGCGCTTACGCCAGTGTGCTGGGTGCAAGTTTTTTAACCTACTCGATCGCGTTAGAGTAACTCCTGTGTGCGTAGTACGAGTTTTTTCAACCTACTCGATCGCGTTAGCGTAACGCCAATGTGTGTGACGCTGCAATAGCGACATCTAGTGATTGCTATACATATTACAAATTTCGCCATACAAATTGCGTTACGCTAACGCGATCGAGTAGGTTAAAAAAACTCGCACTACGCACACTGTTTAAGCGCCATACAAATATGGCGCTTAAATAGCGGTCACTATATGTAGCAGATGCCGTCGAGTTAATTTCTAAGGAAAGGTACTCGATCATCATCTTCCTGCCCTTATCCCACTCTAAGTGGGTACGGCACAACATGTTATAAACATGCTGTCACGTGATTTGGCTGTTTTTTTACGACCGAACGCCTGCCTGACATCAACTTCCCTCATTTGTATTTTACGACACCTCGGTAAGAAATAGGGTGGTCTATTCTGCTCAGCCGGATACCACACGGCGGGTCGACTTACCTTAGTCGCCTTTTACGACACCTCGGTAAGAAAGAGGGTGGTCTATTCTACTAAACCGGATACCACACGGTTGTGTCAACTTACCTTAGTCGTCTTTTACGACACCATGGTAAGAACGAGGGTGGTCTATTCTACTTAGCCGGATACTACACGGCGGGTCGACTTACCTTAGTCGCCTTTTACGACACCTCCGTAAGAAAGGAGGGTGGTACTATTCTATTCAGCCGGATACCACACGGCGTAAGGAAAGGTAATCGTTATGACCCTTGAAATTAATAATACATCTCGTTATCTCAAAGATAAACGAAGATTTTGTTTCCTAATTTGTGATTGCAATATTAAAGTAGCCTACAGAAACTTCAAGCTGTGGTAGCCCAGCGGTAACACCGTGCGACTCTTTCGAGGAGGTCACGGGTTCAAACCCGGGCAGACACCAATGAGTTTTTCTGTTAAAACTTATGTGTCTAATTGATAATTGCAATTTATCACACGCTTTTCGATGAAGGAAACCTGCAAATCTATAGAGAATTCTGGAGATATGTGCAACCTACCATTACGAATTGGAGCAGCGTGGTCTTAGCTCCAAAGACCTTCTCTCAAAAAACGGAGAGCAGAGGCCTATTCCCAGCAGTGGGTTAGTAACAGGCCACTACATAAAGTATTTAAAAAGGTATAAGGTAGAAAAATTACAAGTACAAATTCAGTTCGCGCGTACGCTTGGTGCGAGTTCTTTTAACCTACTCTATCGTATTAGAGTAAGTTAAAAAAACTCCAATTTGTATGGCGCTGAAACAGTGGACACTAGATGTCGCTGTTGCTACATACAAATTAGTGTTACTAACGCGATAGAGCAATTTAAAAAGACTCGCACCAAGCACACAGATTTCTTGTCCTTGCATTGGTAACACTATGACCTTGCCGAAACGTCCAGACAATTTCTAAGAAAAGGTATCCGATGTGACCCTTGAAATTAATAATACATCTCGTTATCTCAAAGATAAACGAAGATTCTGTTTCCTAATTTGTGATTGCAATATTAAAGTAGCCTACAGAAACTTCAAGCTTAACTTCAGCCGCTACTCGGCGTTGATGAATGACGCGGGAACGTTTTGATAAATCCAGCAGAAACTTCGCGAAGGGTGAACATTAATTAATGTACCCTAATATTTAGCTGAATGCGTTGAGCAAAACCCTTGTTTACAAAAAGTTGAAGCAAATCTTCAGTAGTTAAACTTTGTGTCTTACATTGTCTAATTAAAAAAAAAACGATATACTATAGTGAGAGCTTATAGAAAATATTGTCAAAATAAATTACTAATTTATAGAAGTACTAGTAGTATCCGGCTGCAAAGAATGGACCACTTTCTTATCGAGGTGGCGTTAAAAGCAACTAAGGTAAGTTGACCAACCGTGTGGTATCTAGTTGAGTAGAATAGTAGATCACTCTCTTTCTTACCGAAATATCGTAAAAGGCCGCGAAGTTAAGTCGACGTTAGGCAAGCAGACGGTCGTACCTAACATACGTAGCCAAATCAAGTGACAACATATTTTATAACCTGTCCCGATAGCACTTAGAGTGGGATAAAGGCAGGAGGATGATGAAGATTAATTTTAAAAAGAGAATTAGAAATAAGTTATTGAATATTTTGTAAGTCGTTACATTGGTCTCAAAAACCTTACAGTATATATAAAAATGTACATTACTATTGCCTATAGTAAACGTTTAGTAAAGTAAAGTAGCAGCCTCTTACTATCCCACTGCTGGGAATAGGCCTCCTCTCCGTTTTTGGAAAGAAGGTTTGGAGCTAAGACCTACCACGCTGCTCCAATGCGGATTGGTAGGTTACACATATCTCCAGAATTCTCTATAGATATGCAGGTTTCCTCACGATGTTTTCTTTCACCGAAAAGCGTGTGATAAATTGCAATTATCAATTAGACACATAAGTTTTAACAGAAAAGTTATATTGGTTTCTACACCTGTGAACCCTCGAAAGAGTCGCACGGTGTTACCGCTGGGTTACCATAGCTTACAAACGTTTATTAAGGTAAACGTTTACATAAATAAAATTATAACAACGCGATTTTTTACAAAACGCACTATCGATTTATTCATGATCGATTAGTAAATAGTAAAAACAATAAACTTCAACACCACACTGCACCGTACCGACAGACAATTTATGTCGGCAATTACTTTCACTGCCGTCTATAGCAAAATAGATTTATCATTCATCTTCGTAAATAAATTATTATGTATTTAGATTGTACTACATGAAATAATTTACAGAATTAGGCGTTACTTTGCGGAGATCCATAATACAAAATAATAATAAAATTATTTTGCTCTAATCTGCGATAAAGTAAATAGAAAATATATATAGTGCTAAATGTAGAGTGGACTATCCGTTTTCTGATATATGCAAGATTCGTAAAAAAAACATGTACAAACATTAACCACCACAAATACACAAACTTAACAACCCGCAACTAAATCATCATGAGATAGACTCCACGACATAATCGCGAAGCTTTTTTACAATCATAGTTACGTTACTAGAATAGAAGAGTCATAAGTGAGAGTGACACAATAAATTATGAAAATCTTATAATTATCTTTGTTTAATCACACATAAAAAAGAGAGACAGATAGATACAGTGTTATTTCGCTTTTCTTTATTTGTCTTTATATTAATAGGGCGATTTTATGCTGGCTTCCCTACTCTATGATACTTGAGTATGTCTATCATACTTGTGTATGACTACAATACATTTTAAAGCCCATTCGCCGTATACCCAGGTTTCGATATTCGAAAGATTGACGTCTGTGATCTCGCGATAGATTAGATTGTAAAATATCAAAGGTGAAGGTTATACCTCACTTAAAAGTCCCGGTAACTTCAGATCGTGCGGGGGCGATGGGTAAAAAGGTAGCTTTAATATGGAATGGTAATTACCATAGAGATTTACGTTTTATTTATATAAAATTTGAGACTAGCCACTTTGATGCCACGTGTTTAAGAAATGATAATTAAAAATAGTTGGTAAAAAATTAGCTAAATCTATATCTAGCAGCTATCTTGTCATCTTTAACCAAATTATATCGGTCTTAGTCGGGTAATCGGTTAGTTTAAATCACGCAATTTATATCACATAATATTATTATATAATTGATATTTGCAATTTATTATCACTATTTACACATATCTGTGGATTTTTTTAGAAATATACAAATTGGCGTTACGCGTAGGCGATCGAGTAAGTTAAAAAAGCTGGCACTAAGTACACTGAGACAAGCGGCGTTAGCGGAATGGTTAGGGTTCTCGGCTCTTATACTACCGACTCCTAACACAAGCATTTAGCTTAGCTAGTGGGATTAACTTAAGTTTACTAGTAATTTGTAACCCAGTAACCTTTTTGAAAAAAAAACGAACTCTCACGTGATAAAAAAACGTTTCGAGTTTTGAGTTTAGAGGTCTATAATAGAATGAAAAAATATATATCTTCAATGAAACCGAAACCTTATGATACTGAAAGCGATTCGGAAATTTTATAGGTTTCAGGCCCTATTTAACTAACAACCAATGGCGAAATAGGATGTCGAAAAGCTTTCATATTATTAGGCATAGCATAATCTTTAAAGCAAAGTGTATTTTCTTGGGAACTACAATCAATCATGTATTGGTTTCAGCTACTCATATTATACCTACACCCCATTTTTCGACGCTCACCGCCCCTCTTTAGTGAAGGATTTGTTCATAAAGAAATTTAAATCTTAACACTATGTATTAGAGTTTACATTACTTTGACATCGTGTTTAGCTGAAATTGTTTCTCTATGCTGCTAAATATGATGGAAAGTACAATTTTGATAAAAGCTTGTTTTCGATAATGAAACATTGAATAATTATTAACTTTAGTGCGATATTGAGGCGGATCAATGACTGCATTGTTTTAATATGATTGATTAATTGGTTGAAGGTTTGATTTCGCGGTATTTTTTAGTGATGATGGGTTTGCACTTGACCGTACTCTTACATGACAGTTAGTGAATATAGTATATACTGTGTATTAACCCTAAAGATTGAAAACTTTACCATAGATTATAGAATTGTATCGAAATATTAAATTGGTTGGCGCTACGCGCGCAGGTGGCATTGACCCTGACTTCAGTAGCGGATCGCGGGTTCTATTCCCGCCTAGGGCATTACTAAAAACAATTTATTAGTTCAGGTGTATTTATGTATATTTGTATATATTTAAAATTATAAATTTTTATCATTTATCTGTTAAGTTCCATAATTTGGGGACGGACAACAGTAAGTGTTATTATCTCATATATTTATTTATTTAGAAACTGAAATGTTACAGATAAACAGGTGAAACTCCACCCCTATATCACCCCTATTTTAACATCCGAAGATTGTCAAAACTATCCAGTCCATAATCAAATGAAATCAATTAAATATAACTAGGTATTTCGATTGTTCTTATTTCAAACCATTAATCCATGGGAAAGATAAAGAGCTTGGTGGCATAGCTTCATCAGCTGAAAACTTACACAGCTTTTGTTTTAACTAGATTGGTACAATAAAAAGAAAAATTATTATTATTTCCCAAAAATAAATCGAACACAAAAGCATTGGCTTGTGATACAGTTAATTGCAACAACGCCAATGTAAAAATAAAAATTAAAAAGCGAATTCCTCTTCCGAACGAACAAATTATTTCTATATTAATATGTATTCGAATTTTGAATAAATATTTTAATGTGATATAAAGTATTGAAAATTTGAAATTCGATTACTCTGTAAGTAAACTGTAACTTTATATTATTTAATCTGTAATTATAATCATTCACAAATTTTAATTGACTACTCAATAAAACATTCTATAATGAATTTAAACTGTCTGCAATTGCCTTTATAAAAAACTACATTTAAAGGATTTATAAAGGTTTAATTAAAGACGGGCGAAATCGAGCAAGATTTTGTATTAATTGTCAGAGAAAGTTCTGTATCTAACACTAATTTCTTTGTCCGCACCATCGCATACCAATTGGTTACGTCATGGGCGTCACGAAAACCCCCTCCAGGCCCGTCCATCCCTCCCTATTTTAGCCCTATATTATCAATCGTTTAAATTGATTATCCTGTTTCCTTTTTTTTTATATTTAACGCCTACTTTTGTATTCTTTTCTTACTAATTTAGTCAATTGACAATATTTATAATATTCTTAGGTAAAACTTTATGTAAGTTTTATAGTTCATTCTGTATTTTATATGCAAATAAATAGATGGCTAATGTTTGAAACAATCTCGTAAAAGAACATACATTTAGGAATTCGGGTATTTACATAATTAATAATGTGAGAATTCGTCAATTTTTTTAACTAATGACCTACTAACATATACGTAACAAAGCCCATATATTAAAATTTAATTAAGTAGGTATTATGTTATTAAGTTGGTAAGTACCTTCTATAATGTAGGAAACTCTAAAATATATTATTAGTACCTTTTACTCATTAATTAATGAATAAAACTCGTGATAATTACAAACATCATCGTTTCTACAGTTGATGCGATATTAATTAGTGCGTGCCAGATCCACGGAAAACCTGTTTCGGCCCTTTTCATCACGCCGTTGTAGGCTTTGTTTATTAAGAATATTTTTATAAAAGGTTGAAAAATTTGGCTAATCGCCTCTTGTTCAGTAAACAGTAGGACGCTCCTTAAACTTTTAAATTAGGAATAAAAAGAGAGAGCGTCTGCCTACCTGATAATTAGACAAAGAGATGTCCGTGACAACACGAAACACAAACATGCACACTACAGTCTAACACATGGGTTCGGGGCAGCGGGAAACGAGTCTGCACTCGGTAGCGGGACGCTAGGGCGAGACGGGGACATACACTGACACGTCTGCCCGCGGGCGCCTATCGACAAAGACTGGCGGCCCGCAATGCACGCGGCATTCGAACATTTCGAACGGGCACGAGCGCACGCCGAACAGCTGATGCCTGCGCGCACACCTGTGCACTATCACGGACCAGAGATGGACGTTCCACTCTCTCTTTCTACCGCACGGTCGCAGGCGCAGCGTGTTGCCGGCCGCCCTGAAATCGCTGTGACGTTATTGTGGTGGAATGAACCCCGTGTGAACGCGGTGCAGTTGGCAGATCTGTACGCCTGATCCGGCTACTTGTTGAGCTTTTACATGGACCATATGATGCGTGACGTCAAATGAGTTCGCGTACATTTTCATACGTTATTAAAGAGTTTACAGATGCTTTTGAATACAGCGTTACTACTTGAATATTGAGCCTCGAATTTATTGTATAACAATTACAGCATGTAAACTATTTTGTGTCAAAAAAATTCGCGAAAGTCTGAAATGAATATACTTTACTAAAACTGTAATATTTTAATCTACACAATATTACTGTTTACTAAATAATTATTACAAAAAATTACGAGTTGAAAAGCCAAAGCAACTACTTCATCTTAAATAAATAATCACCTTTGCCGATAAAAGTAACCTCATCGACACTATGAGTAATCCAAAGATTTGATTTAAAATATAATACAGATGATCTGATAAAGTTTTCGGAATGTATTTAAGTTGAATCAAAATTTCAAATAAACATATAATCTAATTTTTTTTTGTGAGATATACCTACCTTTTTATTTTTTACGTTTATCTCCTGTACTATTAAAGTGAATATAGTCATAAGTACCTAAATGTTGAATGTATAAAACACACCAACTTTTTTTATTACATGTTTCTTACAAACCTTTATTTGTGTAAAGTATAAAAATTTATTGCCTTTCCAGTGGAACATTTATTATTTTTATTGATTTTATGTAAATCTCGCTTTATTTTTGACGTTATTATAAATACTTAGCTCGCCATTTTGCCGCCTTGTGCGCGCAAATACACAAACGCTACTTAGCGGTTTATCAAATGGGTACAATTTTTAAGGTGAAATATATTTATTTTTAAATTAATCCATTTCTTATCTGTTATGGTGTTTAAATAGGTTAGTAGCAAATTAGTATTAAATTAAAGCATTATTATGTACTAGGTATGTGTGTTTGCCTCAAAGTAAAAACGGAATATTTTATCTTATTTGTTCTCTCGGTATATAAGTTTTAATTGTACCAATTATCGACAATTGCCAAAATAGATTAAGCGCGAAAAATTTACAGACTGTTGTTTTGATAACATAACACTAATATTATTTTAATACTTGTTACATTTAATTTCATACTAATATTTGAAATGCGAATTTGTGTTTGTTTTAATTTTCATTTTTCATGTGCAAATGCGACCACCGATCGATGATTTTTTTGTACAACGCTATTCACAGGACCACAATGTGTTAAAAACTTCTTGTTGCTAGGGACGTCAAAAAATAATCGTTTTTTGTATTAATCGTTTATTTTATCACAGTTATCAATTATTTACACATTAACAATCGATTTTTACATCCTTTATTCTTTTTTCTAGACTATTAATATAAGATATGCGTTATTGGATGAAACCAATGTAGCGAAACAACAAATAATCGCATATATCTTATTTTTATTCGTACTTGTCCACTTTAATTATTCTTTATTTTAATTATTTATTAAAATATAAATGCAAATTTTTAAAGTTACAAAAAATCAATTATTAAATAATAGATTTTTAAATAATCGATTATTAAATAATCGATTTTTTCAAAAAAACAATTATTACGAAACGAAAAAATCGATTATTTAATAAAGATCTCCATATCTCTAACATCATTTCATGAAAGTATAGTCTATTTTTTTAATATTCCCCTTATGCTAAGTTTTTTTATGAATATACATATCGAGTTTTTCGAAACAGGTCTGAAATATTCGAAAACTATTTTAAATTGCAATGTATATTGTCTCCAACAGCTGATTGCTGCGAACAGCAGCTGATCGTTCAACAAACAATTCTACAGCGGAAGAACGCCAAATACACCGGCAATACAATACGCACGTCGATTCATACCTGTAGGGTTGCCACTATTTACAAAATTAATATTTCAAAAATTGAATTTGGAATTTTTTTATGGATATAAATAATAAATAAATATACGCCGTGTGGTATCCAGCTGAATAGAATAGTACCACCCTCAATTCTTACTGAGGTGTCGTAAAAGGCGACTAAGGTAAGTCGACCCGCCGTGTGGTATCCGGCTGAGTAGAATTGACTAACCTTATTTCTTACCGAGGTGTCGTAAAATACGACTAAGGTAAGTTGACGTCAGACAGGCGGCCGGTTGTAAAAACATAGCCAAATCACGTTACAGCATGTTTATAACATGTTGTGCCGACCCCACTTAGAGTGGGATAAGGCCAGGAGGATGATGATTCCACATAATAACCGAGTAACGGATATGATATATTTAATGAAAATAGTTAAAAGGCTAGCTGATAGTGACGTATGTTTCTTTTTAGGTCAGAAATAAAGTTCACACCGTGGACAGAAGCTTAATGAATGAACTAAATTGAGATCAAGATAAGTGACATTTGCGGGACTAGGTCTCTGTTATGACTAGGCTTTTGAAGGGAGCGTCTATTTTGATATTTTAAGCACAAAAAATTGTATGATAACCAATATTTTTATTTATTATTTAATTTAATTTATAGAGTTAGGCGTTACTTTGGAAATCCATTATACATTGAACCCTTCATCGCGGATTATAGCAAAATAATTTTATTATAACTTTTGCATTATTTTATTAATAAGACTAGCTGTGCGACTTAGTCTGCATGGAAATCGTGGTCACAAATTTTCACCCGAATTGAAATTTGGAACATAAAAGAAATTCTTGTGAATTAATCATAAGAGATAGAGAAATACTGTCGAGGACTTTTTGTAGTATTTTGTAGATCTAAAATTCTCTAGTACACTACTTTACTGTATCTATGCTGGTAAATCTCTCAGCAGGCGAGCTTTTTTTACAACCCGACCTCCTCAATACATTTACATGAAATGGTAATGTGCTGTTAACCTGAACCTATATCATTCTTATCTTTAAGTTTTTTTAAATCCTTTTTTTGGGTGTTTTTTCTCAAGGAAAATGCCACCCCCATAGTAACTACAAACTAACCTTACTTTCCACTACTGATGCCTACTTTAACCACATTGTAAAGCAATTTCGCTTCTCCCGAATCTGAAGAAGCTAAAATGCTATTACAAGTGGCAAAATCAAATATTAATCCTAATTACAGTCTAAAATCACTCCTAAGGTCCTCGTTCCGCACACATTCCATCAAAATATGAAATGCATTTTCCGCACCGCAATAAACACGATTCGGAGATGGCACTTTCTAAATCAAATAGTCAAATCCTTAATGTTATAACTACTAGATTGTCTTTTTAAAAGTTACTACATTCTCTTTACATACAGTGTGCGACGGTCGTCGATTTGTAATTCGCTGTCTGGCATATCGGTCCACACGAACAATATATTTTAGTTAAGGCAACCCTAATTTCTACAACAATAATGCGTATTTTTCGGACCCTTACGAGGCATCTATTGGCGAGCAATTTACGCTTTCACAAGTGCCCTCATGTCTACCTGACATAACGACTTAATATTTCACGCCTCCTGCACCATTTTACAATAGGTACAGATTGGCCAAGAAGTAATTGCGACCGCATAAAGATCTTATTTTCAACTAAAGTTACTTTTAACGGTTACAGATGCAACATAACTTGATAGTACCTGGTGGACCTCGGTAACCTTGCTCGGTAATTTTTTAACAAAAAAAAAAAAAAACTTCAAAAAAAATGAAAAAAATAATTGGGTAGGTGGGACTCGATCTTTGTTATTTTCATTTCTCGAGACCACCCGTTCCTGGAATATGCTACGCTGACTTGTTAATTTACGGCAAAAATAGTGTTTTATATATTCAATGTAAATTTTAGTATTTTTAAAGATAAAACGTTTTTTTTTAATAAAACCTAGCTGAATCGCTAAGTTTTTAAACACAAATATAAACCCAGGCTCGAAGAACCAACAATTTATTTTATAGAATAAGTTGGCCCTCGGTGGAAATCGAAACTGCGCCCCATGGAGCTGAAGGCAGGGTTATTGCTGCGCCAACGGGCCAGTCAATATTGATTTTTATGCACGAGTAGTTACGTTATATTCAAATAATTAATAGAATAAGCGTTACTTTGCTGAAATCTAATAAACAAAAGTGATAATGAAATTTTGCTGCAATTCGCGAATCTTAAATTTATACAATCATGGATATAGCACATTAATATTATCATTACTTCGTTTATATTCGTACAAGTTTTGTGTCTTTAAATTTAGTCAACAATAATTTTGAGAGGTGTTTAGTTTTCATAAAGATGTTTACTAAAGGCAGCCCTATTTCCTACGACTTTCATGCGTATTTGGCCCCTGACGTATGACTGACCGCGTTCTCTGCTTTCACAAGTGCCCTTACGTCTGTCTAACATAACTCAGTATTTGATGTCCCTGTACTATTTCTTGTAGCAAAGATTCTTTTTAGCGCTGAAAAGTTGCTTACAAATAGAGTAACATTGAAAAATATTCCTAATGATATAAAAACATGATTAGCACAGTTTCGATGTGTTTGCTGTGTATCGATTAATAAACTGATTGCATCATTCTGCCCTTATTCCACTGTAAGTGAGGTCGGCACAACATGTTGTCACATGATTTGGCTACGTATTTTACTAACGCCCGCCTGCCTGACGAAACTTACATTAGTTGCCTTTTGCAACACCTCGATGAGAAAGAGGGTGGTCTATTCTACTCAACCGGATACCACACGACGAGTCAACTTATCTTACTCGCCATTTACGAAACCTCGGTAAGAAACGAGGGTGGCCTATTCTACTCAGCCGGATACCACACGGCTATCTATTTATTAACATTCATTGTTAAAAAATAGATACCGGCTATCGGGTATTCCACGGTTATTCCACGATAGTCTAAAATGGTTAAATAATAATAATAATAATAAATATATATATATATATATATATATATATATATATATATATATATATATATATATATATATATATATATATATATATATATATATATATATATATATATATATATATATATATATATATATATATATATATATATATATATATATATATATATTCAAATTCACGGCCTCATTTATAATTAATTATAAATGAGGCCGTGTTACACACACGGCCGTCCGTCTCCAAAGTAAGTAACTTAATACTTGTGTTACAAATACTAACTACTACTACTCCTAATATACACCCACACTCGAAGACTAGCAAATTTATTTATAGAAAATGTTGGCCGTCGGCGGGAATCGAAGCCGCGACCCGCGGAACGAAAGGTAGGATCACTACCCACTACTCCAACATATCAGCGAAACAACTGCGTCAAGACCTGGAGCTGCGGCGGGAATGGCCGAATCCGGCAAACGGCATATGCATCTCTCATCGAGAGTTATTTATTTGTGCCGTTTGCAGTTGAGACCCTAGGGCCATGGAGTCAAAGTGCAAACATTTTTTTATCCGTTTTAACACCACTGGCTGGCTGACACAGGGCTGGCTCCTTTTTCGCCCAAAGAATCAGCTTAGCGATTAAGCGCGGAAACGCTGCCAGCGTTCTTGGGACCATTCCACGTGGGCATAATTTGTCTTAGTCGGTGCGAGTCCGACATAACCCGGCGGTACCCATAAGGGGTAACATGTGCCGACCCCACTTAGAGTGGGATAAGAGCGGGAGGATGATGATGATGATAACTTGTACATTTTTCCTGTATAAAAAAAAAATCATCTGTATCAATCCGGAAGTAATTTAATTTTCTTGTCATCCACTATCAGGCATCAGTGAAACGCTTGCCCGTCTCTATTAAAATTAATTAATCGGTAGGACCGGGTGACGTAACCGTGGGGTATGGTGCCAAGATCCTTGAACCATGACTCCGACCGCAAGCAACGGCCTTACGCGAGCGTGACCACACTTATCATGACAGTGCAATGACTTTCAGCAACATTATACGTTTTATGTTTAATTAACGCAAATTAGTATTATACATTAGCTCGACAAATAAAATGGGAATTAAAATGCTAACAATTTACGTGGTAACTCAAGAAAAAAACAACCTGTAGGGGTCATGTACTTCTATACTTATTATAAAGCTGCTAAAACTTATTATAAACCAAGCCTTGCTTGGTAATTTTTTACAAAATATAAAAAAGATACTTAAAAATAATAATAATAATAGGGTAAGTGGGACTCGATGCTTAATAAGCTACGCCCCGAATAAGCTACGCTGATTTGACATTTAACGGCAAAAAATAGTGTTTTATATTCAATATAAATTTTAATATTTTTAATGGCCAAAAACAGGGATACAGCGATTTTTTTTTACTAAAATCAATTTTACAATATATACATAATTTACAATATATTTACGACACCTCGGTAATGTACATAAAAATATAAAGAATTATAAAACGATAGGTGATGTATACAATAGACAAAGCAGGAACCGACATAAGCTAGCGGCTCCTGCTTTGCGCCTTGCAAAAGTACGTAATTCGTTTGTGGGTTTTGGTATAAGATTCTATAATAAAATTCCGCAATCAATTTCAGCTTTGCCATTACAGCAGTTTAAAAACACTGTTAAAAAGGGGCTGATACAGAAAGCCTACTATACTCTTGAAGATTATTTGGAAGATAAGAATGTGTGGATATAGCTCTCTTTGAACCTGTACAAGAAAGTAACGACATAATGTAAATAGTATTAAGAATTATATTTTTAAAAGAGCAACCGCCGAGTTTCTTGCTGGCTCTTCTCGGTAGGAACAGCTTTCCGAACCAGCAGTAGAGTTGACGATTCAAAAGCACTTGTTTACAAGTTTATTTGAATAAAGAATATTTTGAATTTGAATTTGAATTTAAGAACTGAGGGTGGTCTATTCTACTCAGCCGGATACCACACAGCTTAAATGTAAACGATGCATTTATTTACTAATTATAATTATAATTATAAAATATGAAGAATAAGCCAAATAAATTAAGCGGAGATATTCACATTGTGGTCTAATAGCACAATGGCATTAAAATAGTTGTTTTTATTGCTTTCGTAATACGCTCGGCTAATGGATCGTTCAACCGGAATGCTCGCTTTCTGACATCAAGGTGCGTTGCTTTACAGTTAACGAAACATAGCTTTATCTAGCCTAACTTAATGCAGGTTAGATTAACAACTAATCTAGAAGTGTTTTGCATTTACCAATATACACCCTTAAATTTAAAAGTCTGTCAGTCTGTTATTATTCAAAGGCCAATCCAATGGACGAACATTATTCAATTTTGGCACGATAAAAACTTATAGGACACAAACATATCGGATAAAATCTTAAGTTTTTCTTTTTATAAAAACATAGCATAAAAGGTGTGTGGTATCCGACTAAGTAGAATAGACCACTCTCATTTCTTACCGCGGTTTCGTAACATGCAACTAAGGCTAGTAAAATACGAAGCCAAATCTTGTGACATCTTTATAACAAGTTGTGCCCCCACTTAGAGTGGGATAAGGTCAGAAGGATGTATTATATACGATAGAAGGTCCCTTTTTTATTTCGGGAACAGGCAACAACAATATTGTTCATAATCGGAAGTATGTAGGAAAAAAAAAACAGTACATAATTAAGGATTTTACCTTCATAAAATCCTGAATATGTACTGTTTTTTTTCTATTCCAAATGGAAACCACGATTAATTTTTAAAAACAGTCCAAACCAAATGTCATATGTATCATATATTCTGTCGAAAATGTAATAGAATTCTAACTGTCTTTAATTATTATATATTAGAAACCTCAAAAATTACAGTAATAATAATAAATAAATAAATAATAATAAATATATGGAACACTTACACACACGGTCGTCGGTCCCCAAAGTAACTTAATACTTGTGTTATGGGTGACAGACAACTGGTGAATATATACATATATAATTGTTAAATACATACTTAAATACAAATATACACCCAGGTTCAAAGACCAACAAATTCAATTATAGAAAATGTTGGCCCTCGGCGGGAATCGAATCCGCGACCCGCGGAGCTGAAGGCCGGGTCACTACCCACTGCTCCAACGAGCCAGTCAATTACAGTATTTCTCTACTCCATATTGAATGTTATTATACATATAAATCTTCCTCCTGAAACACTATTGCGTAGTTTTAAAAATTTAAGCATACATCCCTATATATGCTATATCCCTATATAAGGACAAACAAAGAATGTGACTGTGAATTGTTTTATACTATGTAGTGATTTAAAATGCATCGACCACAACAATTTTTAATCTGAGTGTATAAGTAACATATAAAAGTAAAAGCATCTTAATATTATTATCAAATTAAAAGGTCACACTAAATGTTAAACACTCAACCGCTGCGTTCGTGTCAGGAAGTCGGCGAGGGTTTCGGTCGTACGTCGCGTTACTATAACTTTTTATGAGAGCGATAAAAACGTGTATTAATGATGTTGTGATTGGCCGCATTGTGTTAGTGTTTAAACTGACAATTTACAATATATTTTGAAGCTTTTTTTAGGATTTAGAATTTAACTTTGAGCACAAAAAAATATTATTATATCATCATCATCTTCCTGCCCTTATTTCACTCTAAGTGAGGTCAGCACAACATGTTAAAAACATGCTGTCGCATGATTTGGCTGCGTTTTTACGACCGGCCGCCTGCCTGACATCAACTTACCTCAGTCGTATTTTACGACACCTCGGTAAGAAGGAGGGTGGTTCGTTCTATTCTACTAAACCGGATACCACACGGCGGGTTGATTACCTTAGTCGCCTTTTACGACACCTCGATAAGAAATCGAAGAAATCGTTGGATAGTATTTTTATTTAAAACAAAAGTGTACAAGTTATATCTATCCTAAATTACTTACACGCTAGGACTATACAAATCATGCCAACGTGGAGTGGTCCCAAGAATGCTGGCAGTGTTTCCGCGCTGAATCGCTAAGCTGATTATTTCTGCGAAAAAGGAGCCAGCCCTCTTGTCACCTGAAGAGGCAATTAACCGAGGAGTTAAAACGGTTATTTTTGTTGCACTTTGACTCTGTGGCCCTAGGGTTTCAAATGCAAACGACACAAATATATAACTCTTGAGGAGATAGTTGACATAGTTATGAACACAGGTACCCACAACTACTACTTTTAATTACCGACAGTGTTTATTTACTCATTTCGGTTCATTATTGCCACATCATACCTTTGTTTAATTGAAAATTGGCCTTTAAGGCGTTACCGACAGACTTCGGGTAAGCGCAGAAATGTCGTCGGAACTCTCTACAACTTAAATCGCTGCCTTCATACATATTTGAGAACTAAACGTCAGTGAGCACTTTCTTGACACAGCGCCATCTAGTTTGGTTTGCGGTACTAATATTATTGTATTAAGGTAATTATTACAACCTTAGATCAAACAAGAAAAAAATATTGTTTGTTTGTTGGTTGTCATTTTTTTCCCCAAACTTAATGCTTGTGTTATGGGTGACAGACAACTGGTGAATATATACTTATATATTTTTTAAATACATAATTAAATACAAATATACACCCAGGCTCGAAGACCAACAAATTCATTCATAGAAAATGTTGGCCCTTGGCGGGATTCGAACCCGCGACCCGCGGACTTGAAGGTATGGCCACTAGCCACTGCTCCAACGGGCCAGTCATTTTTTAATACATTACATATATGTGGTTTTTCTCACGTTTTAAAATTAACCACATATTTGACTAGATTTGTATTTGACTAGATAAACCGGTTTTTCCTAAAAGGATTCAAAAACTAACTTGACAAGGCCTAGCCATCCATCCATCCAAATGAATGAGAATTCGGGTGCATTGTACGATTTATTTTACAAATTTATTAAGCTTTTCTAACACTACCACGCACACACTTGAAGTATTTAAAAATTCTTCACTTAAATGTTCGGCAAGACTCCATTTATTTTTTTTTAATCTAAGACTGACAGACTACGAAAATTTTTAGATTCATGTCTTGTTGTGGACAAGCGAGAACTAAATCACAGGCGATATTTTTTTTCGTATAACAATGCTATAAATTTCAAAATAAATAACGTTTCTGCATTATTTTCTTTCTTATAACAATGTCTTTCGTAATAAATTTCAAACTAGATAACGTAAATAGAAATAATATGATAATACACGAAACTCAAATAGGTAGTTAAGTAAGGATTTTTGGAATTCGCGTTACAGTACATTTCTGAAATTGATGCTTATCAACAAGTTTGTTAACCACAAGATCGTTAACACATCTCTAAATATAAATATGTACCATATAAAACTTTAAAAGTAACTTTTTGATGATATTAAGTTTGGCGTTATGTTATCTTCGTTTGGCACGTCGCATATTACTTACGCCATCTATCGTGGTGTAGATAAACAAAATTGATAACTTCGGGTAAATAGGCATTTAAGCAATATAAAAAGATATTTAGGCCGATATAAAAAGCTAGAACATTGGTATATTGGCGTTTCAAGTTCGATTTTTTTTTAAATTAATGTGCAGAGTAATTTTAATGTCTCGAAGGGGTTTTTCATAAGCACTAGGATATACGGATAGACGGACGAAGGAAAGCATTATTTTCATTCATTTGTTAATTGCTTTAAAATCGGATGGAACTCTATTATTACCGCTACCATTATACTAACATTACAAATTAAAACAAAGCCGCACAAAACTTACACCAAGCAACTGAAAAATCAACAAAATTTAAAGACCCATAGAATGTAATTTTTAAAAGATAGTAAAACAACTTTTAGTTTATTATCCCAATTATAATTCTCAGTATTCAACAAATAAATTAAGCACATACATAAGCGGTCGTATATCACGATGGCGGACGTATATCACAATTTCTTTTAAATAGCCGTATTTTATTGCTCTCGTAAAACGTTCAACTAATAGACCGTTCAACCGGAACCCTCGCCGACTTCCTGACATCAAGGCACGTCGCGTTATAGGTTTTAGAATCATATTATTGTCTATGAAGCAAACGCAGGACAGGCTAATTTACCACAATCACAAAATCATAAACAACTAATTATGCTAATTAAAGTGACATATTTTTATAATAATACAGATCGTATATATTTACTAGCAACATTATATTTAAGTAAAATTATATCAAATAGTATATTTATAGTAATAGAAAGCAGTAGAAAGCGTTTTCAATTTTATTATTTAATTACGTACTACCATCTAACATACTTGACTATAAATTAGTCCCAAATGTTCATTACAAAGTAGGCTGTACTGATTATGACATTTACCTGTGTATAAAAATAGAAAATTATAAAAAACAACAATCAACAACATGTATATAATGTTTTTTAATCAGTCGAAAAAGGATCTGAATGCAACGAGCCAAGTATTAAAATCAAATTTGATTGAAAAAAAAGAAACAATAGATTACACGTTCGAATTTCAAACTCGTCTGCAGTCGAGACCGAATCCGTGCCGATGTCGCCCGCCGCCCGCAGTCCGCGCAAGGTTGGCGCGAACGCGAGGTCATTGAACATCGAGCTTTCAACCCAAATACCTAGTAGTTAGGCAGGAGTTAGGACGCCGAATTTATATGTAATATAGCTTTAATAATATGATATTTCAATAATAAATAAATGTTAAAACTTATACCACGTATCACATACCTATTTTTTGAGTGACAAAAATAAATAAAATAAAGGTTTATTTTTTATTAATTGTATAATATTTTTACGAAATAAATATTCAATTACACTAATTTAATGCGCTGCATGTATTTGGCTCCTAAAGTAAGTGAGGAGAGTACTACGGTAGGACTGTATGTTACAATAAAAAAAAATAGAGGGCTGTTAAAACTCGTATACTTTATCTTTGTCTAATCACACATAAAAAAGAGAGACACATTTGACACTTTGACTGGATTTGACTGGCTCGTAAGCGCAGTGGGTACTGACCCAGCCTTCGGCTCTGCGGGTCGCGGGTTCGATTCCCGCCGAGGGCCAACATTTTCTATAAATGAATTTGTTGTTCTTTGAGCCTGGGCGTATATTTGTATTTAGGTTAGTATTTATTTAAAAAAAATATAAGTATATATTCACCAGTTGTTTGTCTACCTTAACACAAGTATTAAGTTACTTACTTTGGGGGCGGACGACCGTGTGTGTAAGTGTTCCATATATTAAAAAAAATACAGTCTCATTTGCGTCTTTTTATTGTAACAGGGCACATTTTAGGCTGCCTTCCCTACTCTAGAATAACTCTATGATTTGACTACAGCTTTGTGCATACACACATCACGTGAATGTAATGAAGGTTAGCTTCATACAGTAGATACTAGATTTCTTTGCTACGATTGGAAATCTATCAATAAACGATCCGACTACATATCTCTGTTTATATATTTTTTTAATCAGGGCTTTTTATAACAAAGATGATTAAAATACTTTTAGTCAAAGTTTGAAGCCAATCTATAAAGACATTTTAGAATTGAGGTGCTGCAAAGCGTAAATAACTTATCCAAGTTTCAATACTTATTTAGATTAAATAATTTACATTGCGACAATATATGAATGACCGAATAGGTAAAATCTACGGGGAGAACAGTCTTTCAGTTAATACTTTGAGTTAGTTAAACTCAAGGGACCGAGTTAAATTACTTTGGAATTAGAATTTACTATGGAGTATAAATGTTACAAATAATAAACTTAAAATTTTGGTTAATCTTGCAGATAAAAGTTTTGCAAACAAATCAATTAGTCATTACAGTTTGACGTTTAATTGCTTTTTTGAATATGCTGGCTTTTTTTACACACAAATAATTATGTTACAACATGTTTCTAATACAGTAATACCACAATGCTCATAATAAATGAGCATTGTGGCCGTCATTATGTCATTGAGTTGTTGAGAGGGAGTAAATGGGTTGACTTTGGGAAAATTGCTTTTTATTTATTGAACAAGTATAAATGAGAAATATCGTCGTTTGTTATAATTAGTTTAGCTATTCAAAACGGAAATATGCTGCCACTCTCAGTGTGCGTATTGCAAGTATTTTTAACTTACTCGATCACGTTAGCGTAACGCCAACATGTATGGCGTTGGAAGAGCGGTCACTAGATGTCGCCATACAAATTGCATGTGAAGGAATCTTGCAAGTTTAATTTAACCCTCTTACCGGTTACCTCTTACCTATTGTGTTGAAATTTTATATACTGGTCCAGTCTTGATGACAATGCATGTTTATGATAAGAATGATCTGATGATGGCAAAATTGGCTCCAGACGAGGGAAGTCCTGAACGGTTAACAATAGGGACATGAAATGTTGATAAAAGCTTTTTTAATAATTTATAGAATTAGGCGTTACTTTGCGGAGGTCCATAATACAAAAGAACGAAATAATACACTTTACATTTAGCATTACATATATTTTCTTTTATCGCGGATTATAGCAAAATAATATTCTCATTACTTTTGTAAAAGCTTTTTTACTGAAATAGTTATTTGCTAACAAAACTGTTAAGGTTCTTGGAAGATGATGTAAAATTTAGTTATTTAGTCCTACGCTTTGAGCTATTTATAGAAGGGAAAATGAATTTCCGTGGGATAAATAAGGGTCCAGATCGGGTCTGAGGACATCAAAAGCGCTGGAAACGCGTAGGAGAATTGCTATGAGTGTAAGATGGCCACCGGTATTGACCTTTAGAAAATATTGTTACGTTAAATGTTGTAATGTAATGTAATGTAAAAAAAGAAAAAAGTAATGTTGTAAAAATTATTACTTTATTTTTTGTGGATAACTAAGAAATAAATTGGTCGTGACGAAAATTTACTGTAACCATTTATTAGAACGAACGTGTCATTTACAAATAACATTTTTAAAGACTTAAATAAGAAGAAAGATTCATTCATTTTCCTACCCTTATCCGTTTTAAATGGGGCATAACATGTAACAAAAATGGTGTTGCATGTTTTGGCTAGTTAATTTACGTTTGACCGCCTTACTGACATCAACTTACCTTAGTCGCATTTTACAACACCTCGGCAAGAAATGAGGGTAGTCTATTCTATTCAGCCATTTATTGAAAAAGGCTAGAAGGAACACTATATGACATCACGCTAAAATTAATAGGAGAGTATAATAAAAATATTATGAAAATGGAAAAATTTAAAGCTTTCCTTGCGTGCGCTAAGTAAACGGTGAAAGTTATTTAAAAAATTCTTATGTTCTTATGTACTACTTTTATTCTGAATTCAAAATTTGAATTCAGAAAAAAATTTATAGTGACATACTGACTTGCTGGCACAGCTAATGTATAGTTTATTACCATAGTTCTTTTAATTATTTTATAATATAAGTGTAAGATTTCTTTAACTACACAAAAAGTACGGATGAAACTTGATTCAAAAAAGGATTCCGTAAATATCTATGTTGAATACCAATTTTAGTTTCAAACAAGAGGGTGTATTTTCTTCTCCTGTTTTACCTTTGATATCGTACGCTCAGCGTAATTAGTTTTGCGTCAAAAGCACTCAATGCCTACGAGTGTTTTGAACAGAGACTACGTATATAAAATAGTTTATAATACAACGGTAAAAATATTTACATCTCTGATGTTAATAATTATATCTATATATAACATATATCTATATATATAAAAGAAAGTGGTGTTAGTAACACTATTTATAACTCAAGAACGGATGATCCAGTTTGGCTGAAAATTTGTGGAGAGGTTGCTTAGAACCAGGAAACGGAAACAGGATACTTTTATCCCATTCGACCGCGTTTCCGTCAAGTCACTCTAAAACGTGGTATAACAAAAACGTCTACGACATAGAATACATATTATATGGAATACGCTCTTTTAAGAGTAACCTCTAAAGAAAACATGTTTGTACTGTGTAATGACAAGAAAGCTGTGAATGTTGTATATAAAGACATTCTGTAATTAATTGTAAAAATAAAATACACAGGGAAAAATGTTAAAGTAAATATGTAGTATATGAATTTAGATATTCCAAAAATAGCATAAAATCTTCATGGTATAGGGAAAGGGGAATTGTTTAACTCCAAATTTAACGCGTGCGGGCCACGGGCAGTACTGAATAAAACAAAACTACTAGATAGATTTTAATGATTTTTTTCACTGAGTGACATTGGCTTTATATTTTACCACTAGTTTGTGATATAATCATATAAGACTAAAATACTAACCTAGAAATCAATTGTTTAATTTGCTGCTCGGTAAATTATACTACAATTTTAATCAATTTTTATAGAAGAGTTTGATTATGTATTTTAATTATCTCATTTTATTCCGTATTTCATAATCACAATTTTTTCTTATTTTACTTTATTTAATAATTTTTACAATTTAACTTAAATTTATATTTGCATGCTGAGATATCGGTAAAACCTATATGGAAGGAATTTTTATAAGCTACAACTTATTATGTACCTACGAGTATGTTCTTGCAATAAATGATTTATTATGACTTATTTATTTATATACAAATTTTCATTATATTTTAAAATATTTTCTATATTTAAAAAAAACATCAAACACAACAACAATCTAACAACTAAGTGAGAGCTTCTTGAGATGTTGGTCGAGGCTCTAGTCTCTCTCCTAGTAAACCATTTACCGATACAACAAATGGACCAATTATTGTCGAGTCAATAATAAAATTATTATTAGGTATATACTTTCGTTACTATTTATATTTAAGATATAATAATTTAAGACATAAGCACTAACTAATAAGTAAGTTAATTAAAAACAATCACACGTACACTACTTGATATGACATGATTTTATTTTTCAAAATACTTCATGATTTTATTTTTCAAAATGGTTATTAAATAAAAATTTGTGATAGCGACTCGTACTAGGGTATCACGTGTTTAAAACCCAGGCAGATATCAATTAGTTTTTCTATTAAAACTTTTATGTAAAATTGATAATTGCAATTTTACACATGCTTTTCCGTGAAGGAAAACATCGTGAGGAAACCCGCTTACCTCTAGAGAATTCTAGGGATATGATATGTGTGATCTAGTAATCCGCCTTGGAGCGTGGTAGGTTAGCTGCAAACCTTCTCTCAAAAAACGGATACAGGAGGCCTATGCCCACCAGTGGGATAGTAACAGGCCGTTACTTTTATATAAGCTTCAATAGTACAATGATAAAACCGTGTTTAAACGAACAGCATCAAAACTTCCTAAGCGTGCCATACCAGTTTGTAAGGGGACGGGTGGGGGGTGTGAACCTTAATTATTTACCTGATTCTCCCGGTGGCTGGGATGAACCCTTCATTGTCTAATTCTACGAAAAAGGATCTTAGCGCTTTTTGTCGGACCTCGCCGGTCCGACAAAAAGCTGATTTATAATAATTTTTATGTCTATATCACGTTAACTTAAGGATCAAGTTTCAAGTAATTTAATTAATAGCGTCTAGGTGATCCTATAATAAAATTCCGCAATCAATTTCAACTTTGCCATTACAGCAGTTTAAAAACACTGTTAAAATGAGGCTGATACAGAAAGCCTACTATACTCTTGAAGATTATTTAGAAGATAAGAATGTGTGGATATAGCTGTCTTTGAACCTGTACAAGACAGTAACGACTTAATGTAATGTAATGTACCTAATGTAGTATTAAGAATTGTATATTTTTAAAAGAGCACCCGCCTAGTTTCTTGCTGGCTCGGTAGGAACAGCTTTCCGAACCAGCAGTAGAGTTGACGATTCAAAAGCACTTGTTTACAAGTTTATTTGAATAAAGAATATTTTTAATTTGAATTTGAATTTGAATAGGGCTAGCTCGGTAATTTTTTTAAGATACAAAAAGAAACTTGAAAATAAATGAGTAAAATAATTTGCCAGGTGGGGCTCAATCAGGTGAGTATCATTTGTATTTTATTGTACATTTTAGCATTTCTTCAGTGCCTGAAAAAAGGATATAAAGACATTTTTTTTAATTGACTGGCCCGTTGGAGCAGTGGGTAGTGACCCTGCCTTCAGCTCCGTGGGTCGCGGGTTCGATTCCCGCCGAGGGCCAACATTTTCTGTAAATGAATTTGTTGGTCTTTGAGCCTGGGTGTTTATTTGTATTTAAGTATGTATTTAAAAAATATATAAGTATATATTCACCAGTTGTCTGTCTACCATAACACAAGTATTAAGTTACTTACTTTGGGGACGGACGACCGTGTGTGTAAGTGTCCCATATATTTATTTATTTATTTATTTATTTAATTGAAACAGCTAGATCGAAGTTTCCCACAAAACCCCTTACACGCTGAATTTCATGAAAATCGTTGGAGACGTTTCCGAGTATGTACCGTATGTACAAACTATTTTAATATTAGTAATGAGAATATTATTTTGCTATTATCCTCGATAAAAAAAAATATATGTAATGCTAAACGTAGAGTGTACTATACGTTCTCATACCTGATACATGCAGAATTTGTAAGAACTGATGCACTACCCGACACCGGTGACACAACAATACACAAGCACTGCACACATTGTCCTGAAGTCTATCTCCTGACGATGCTTCGGTCACGGGGCGAAACAATTGTTGAGATTGTGGTGGTGAATGTGTGCAGTGCTTGTGTATTGTTGTGTCATCGGTGTCGGGTAATGCATGAGTTCTTACAATTCTGCATGTATCAGGTACGAGAACGTATAGTACACTCTACATTTAGCATTACATATATTTTATTTTATCGCGGATTATAGAAAAATAATATTCTCATTACTTTTGTATTATGAATGTATAGAATAAATAGTACCACCTTCATTTTTTACCGAGGATTCGTAAAAGGTGACTAAGGTGATAAAGGTCGACCTGCCGTGTGGTATCCGGATGAGTACAATAGACAACCTCATTTCTTACCGAGGTGTCGTAAAAGGCGACTAAGGTAAGTTGACCCACCGTGTGGTATCCGGTTTAGTAGAATAGACCACCCTCTCTTACCGAGGTGTCGTAAAATACGACTAAGGTAAGTTGATGTCAGGCAGGCGGCCGGTCGTAAAAACGCAGCCAAATCATATGACAACATGTTTATAACATGTTGTGCCGACCCCACTTAGAGTGGGATAAGGGCAGGAGGATGATGATGACTTTTGTATTATGAACCTCCGCAAAGTAACGCCTAATTCTATAAATTATTTTAATATTTATAATTAATAGTTTAAGAGCAATGGATGTAAAAATAAATAAATAAAGATTATTTCTTTCTGAGTCACTTCAGTTCTGTACACGAGAATTGTAACGCGGAAATTATGACGTCGTACACTCTAATTTACTAGTATATATTCGTACCACCCTAGAATAACAGCCGCTGGGGCTGTGTGGGCTACGAACACAGGAAATTCAATAGTATCCCCATTTCTATGGCGAAATGATCTGATTACCCATCTTACTATCTAACCAAGATATTATTTAAATAAGACATGATTTTTTTTAAATTGAAATGTGTTGTTCTGTATGTAATAATTTTATTTCGGGGAATATATTTAGCGTTATTGAGAGATAGATATATACTAATTTAAAAATAAAAGTCTGGCTTCCTGTCTACCTGTTACGGTTCCAAAATAAATCCAAAAGAGCAATATTGATCAAATTTGTAAAATAATAAATGGTAGAATTTATAGTTAATATTAAGAAACCGGCTGTACTCACGTCTTAAGACGTGATCTATATATTAACTATGTACTAGTCACGACAATTTAAATTTAAAAATGGTAGAATTTAATAATATTTTTTTCTCACCCTTTCTTACCAAGGTGTCGTCTAATTTTACAAAGGCGACTAATTTTATTTGACCCGCCGTGTGATATACGACTGAATAGAATAGACTACCCTCATTTCTTACTGAGGTGTTGTAAAAGGCAGTGATGGAAAGTTGACGTCAAAATAACTATCCTAGTGGTCGGCAGAACATGTTTAAAACATGTTGTGCTGAACCCACTTAGAGAGGCATAAGGGCAGGAGAATGATGATGTCAATTAAAATAAAAGAAGAATACAACCTTTGTATGCTTTCCATATCCCTGAAGCAACATTAAAACGTATGGAGAAGCCAGTGTTTGATATATAAGCAACAAATATTGAATTGATACAGTGAACCGGTTTATAAAAGTTTGACAAACGATATAACCAATATTTGCCAAAGCTGTATTTCGAATCTGGATCACCAGAGACATTGTTACTGAACCAATTAAAATGTTCTGATGTTTTCGAATTTATTCTACTGTTAACTATTCCATCTTTGACTATTCTTACTTGTTAAAAGTGCTTAAGTTTAGCATTAATACAAATTAATACAAACAATAGAAATAGTAATTGTTTATAGTTTAATAGAATTAGGCGTTATTTTGCGGAGTTCCACAATACCGAAGTAATGACAAAATTATTTTGATCATTATTCTCCTGCCCTTAGGTGGGAACGGATTTAGTTCTCTAATACACTTAGGAGTACTTTACTTATTTATCAAAAATAATTAATACTTTGTTCATTATTCTACTGCCCTTATCCTCCCTAAGTGGGGTCGGCACGACATGTTATAAACATGTTGCCACATGATTCGAGTAGGTATTTGACGCCTGCCTGACGTCAACTTATGGACTAAAAGCATGAGAAACCCCAGAACTTCGTCATTTTATAAAAGCTGAAAGTTTGTCAGCGCACGCAGTACATTTGAAGTATTAAGTAACGGCCTGTTACTATCCCACTGCTGGGCATAGGCCTCCTCTCTCCATTTTTGGAGAGAAGGGTTGGAGCTAAGACCTACCACGCTGCTCCAATGCGGATTGGTAGGTTACACATATCCCCAGAATTTTCTGAAGATATGCAGGTTTTCTCACGATGTTTTCCTTCACCGAAAAGCGTGTGATAAATTGCAATTATCAATTAGACACATAAGTTTTTATAGAAAAACTCATTGGTGTCTGCCCGGGTTTGAACCCATGATCGTCTCTAGAGATTCACACGGTCGCACCGCTAGGCCATCACGTTTGAAGTATATATAAAAAATGCACAGTAAATAACAACCTATTTCGCCATCTCGCCATCTTCGAGCGTTAGTATTTAAGTATGTATTTAAAATTATATAAGTATATATCATTTGTCTGTCTCCCATATCACAAGTATTAAGTTACCTACTTTGGGGACGGACGACCGTGTGTAAGTGTCCCATATATTTATTATTTCTTTTATTTATTTAATGTTTCATAGTTCACGATGTTTTTTATGTTAATTAGTTTTGTTTAATATATAGTTGTCTGCACAACATGTTGTCACATGATTTGGCTTCGTCTTTTACGACCGGCCGCCTTTCCTTTACTTTAGTCTTATTTTACGACACCTCGGTAAGAAAGAGGATGGTCTATTCCACTCAGCCGGATACCACACGGCTATTTTTAAGTTTTGTTGTTGTTGTAAGTGTTGTGTTTTGATTAATATATAGTTAGGGTATTTAAAAACTCGCCGCGACCGATTTTCTGTGTACTATAATTTTATATAAAAATGGCGATATATTTTCATTAAACAGTTAATGAATTTGATTTCTTTGGAACCTGAGTACCGCGTTCAATGCCTCCCCACCAGGGGTGGGGTGGGAGACAGGGCGGGCGGGTTTGAACGGGACGCGCGCCTTCAATTTACATTTATGAACTCTCGTAACAGATTCCGGAGTGTTTACTTTCGATAATTAAAACAGTCTCAGGTGTTGACTGTAGGCATGCTTAATTGTACCACAATTTATGTTTAATTGGGTGACTAGCCATAAACAGTGGTACCACTTAGATAAGTAAATTCTAAGCATAAGTTAGTCGGCCAGAGCGTATTCAACTACCATTAAAATAAGAAAACTTAAACTTTATTATTTAACTATTTAACTGGCAACTTAGTTCGCGTGAAATTTTAAAAACCCTTAATTGTGTACTGTTTATTCTGTTTCTAAAAGAAATACAAAAATATTATTTTATGCTATAGTCAGATATATACATTTTAATTGTACCAAACTTCATTAATATTGCTCGAGTGTATTGGCCGCTAAAGCGTAACAGACAGACAAACTTTTAAGCGACGACTACTGTCCTTAATGTGACAAAAAAAAAAAAAAGTGAAAATGTTGATAGATACTATACCTACATTACTTATTTTCATCTTATTGTTTAAACAAAGTATAAATCAATTTTATTTATGTACCTTAAAAATGTTAGAGAAAACATTACTGCTATAATATAGCAAAATAATTTTATTATTACTATTTAATTATGGATCTCCGGAAAGTAACGCCTACTTCTATAAATTATTTATTTAAGACCTAAAATCGGGTCTTTTAAGACCAATTTTAGTATAGCCAAACACGATTAGCATTATTATTGAAGTAATCCAATACTATCAAATCATTTTTGGCGATTTAGCCTATATTTATTTTGGATAGCGCTTTAACCGCACCTGTTCCGCGTGCCAATGATCCGGATTCAATTTCCGGCTACTCAAATATTTGTTCCGATTGCGCAACATATACGGCTCTCTTCGTTCGTAATGTGCGTTCAAGATGTAATATAAAATAACGTCAATTGACTGGCGCCCGTTGGTAGCGACCCTGCCTTCAGCACCGCGGGTCGTGGGTTCGATTCCCGCCGAGGGCCAACATTTTCTTTAAATGAATTTGTTGGTCTTTGAGCCTGGGTGTATATTTGTATTTAAGTATGTATTTAGAAAATATGTAAGTATAATATATATTCACCAGTTGTCTGTCTACCATAACACAAGTATCAAGTTACTTTGGGGACGGACGACCGTGTGTGTAAGTGTCCTATATATATTTATTTTTATTTATTAATTCCCCTTGTCGGATTATGGTTTTTTGGTAAACCGATCAGCTACTAGTCAAAGTTTGTGAACTGTTGCTCTAGTACTCGTAGACAGAAGTCTAGTATAAGCAACAGGGAGATACTTTAGTATCCATCCCTTCTTTCTTATACTCCGTACGTAAAGACACTTCACAAAAAGTAATAGCGGTATGTGACTATCACTCTGCTTGGAAAAAAATCTTTCTTTTCCTTTAAGAAAGAGGATGGTAATGTTTTTATATCTTTTAAAAAAATACCGAGTTTATCTCGGTCCTACTATTAATATGTACTTAAACATAATTAAATTGTTAAATAAATAAAAATAAAATTGTGTATATTTACATGACATGCCGCTATGCTAAAGGTGTGACATAATGAAAAAACTGAATAAAACCGCAGGTAAAATAACCTTTTTTTCACACACAACAAACACAATATATCAAGTGAACTTATGTGGCATTATTTATATAATGTGCGGTCGTCCACGCGATGGGAATATGATGAATCGTTTCAAAACTGGCACCGAACATAACCCTCACGTTAGGCAAATGTCGGTTAGAAAATATTATATAAACGAATAACAATATCTTACAACTTAATTCTAAATAATCTTAACTTAAAGCAGCGCCCGCGACATGTTTTGGCGTCATATATTTCATAATAAATTTAACTGATTATTGTAATTTTGATTACTGAAAACGAGGGCTTTTTTTCAAAACTTATGATAGAATTGTTTTGCTATAATCTACGTTTATGTTGTGTACAACTATGGGATTCCGCAAAGTCACAGCTACTTTTATATAAAACAGATTTTTTATTACACTAGCTCTAACTAAGGAATCGAGTCCGTGACTCGTGGAGTTAAGCTCTGCCTTCACTTCACTTCACTGCAAACGAGCTAACTAAGTATAATAAAAACTATTAAATACAAAAGTAATAATAAAATTATTTTGCTATATTCCGCGATGATTCATCGCGGATCGCGGATTATAGCAAAATAATTTTATTATTACTTTTGTATTATGGATCTCCGCAAAGTAACGCCTAAGTCTATAAACTATTAAATAGTTAATTAGAAAATTGGCAATAGTGTTTGTTGTAACACTATTATCAAAAGTAAAAGGGAACAACAATTAAATGGACACGGAGTGTAAAAAAAATATTTCTTTAAAAAAATTAAATAATAACTTTTTTAAACTTTGTGACAGTTGAAATAACTCAGTCACACAGTCTGTTCGATTTTTAATTTGACTCCCGTTAAAACAATAGTTATATAACAACGCGCTACTGCAAACAGTTACCGGTAACACATTTGAAGAAAGTCCACGGTTCCATAAGATGCGATTAAGAACCTAAAAAGTAACAGTAATCAGTGTAAACCGGTACTATTTCGGTCCAACCAACTAACTAGAGCTCCAAACAGTGTTGCCAACCCTACTGCTTTAACAATAGATTTGCTGTTTCCACATTGATGCCCCTGTTTTCTATTTATTTCTACTTTATACTGTTTTTAAAGATGTTACGCGCAACCTATTACACTATGTAAATGTTTTCTGATAAGTTTTAGTATAAGAATGACAGCTACAGGCTAAAGTGGCAAAGCCCTATTGAAACATTTACCGTTGCAAGTAATATATTAGAAGTATCGTTTAAGCCACAGAAAGGCAGATGAATGAATAATTCAACCGAAAAAAATATATGATTCTTAAAAGGATCTCATCTTTAGACTAAAAGTAGAAAATAATTTTAGTTAAATTTGCTGTCAAGGTTGTAATAGCGCATTGGTAAACGGGCGGATTAAATATGTTAAAATACGTGAATTCAAGTTCCACATATTACCTACCCTTTCTTTCTTTTTTATTTCTTTAATTGCATTTATTTATACATCTTTTAATAAAATTATCGGGCAAGATTCGATCACTCAGGTATTAATACCTTATGATTCCTAGTAGATATTGTATGAGTACAGTATGATATCTACCTTTTTTTTACTTTACCTACTGTTTTTTTAATTGGTGAGCTGCTGTTTTTTAGTTTCATGGGGTTGGCAACACTGTCTCCAGAGCACGAGCGTGGCGCGCAGCCATTTTGTTACTTTACAGCGATATTACATCCGTAACGCACGTTAAGTGCTATTATCGTTCGGCCATGCCGCGTAAAATATCGAGCTCTGTATATAAGTATTTTTGTTTACAATAACGACAGTGATACATCCTGTTACACAATAGGGAACTGTAAAAAGGAAATTAATATAAGTAACGACTACATTTCTTAAAGTAGTGTAAAAATTAAACAAACGTTATTTTACTGATACCGCAAATAATTATCTATTTGTAGATATTTTATTTAATATTAAAGAGCTCTTTATAAGAGTTCTTTTCACTTTAACAAAACACAAACAGACTGCTCTCTTGATACGCGCCACAGAGCTTAATGTCACAAAATAGTCGGTACCTTTACTTTTATACAACCACCAAAAAATACCACGGCACGCATGCTTTAATTTAGCGAAGCATTTAAGACAGAGCCACAACAATTAATTTGGTCTATTGCTCCAAGAAGTGTCCCATATATTTATTTATTCATTTATTACAAAAGTAATGAGAATATTCTCATTACTTTTGTATTATGGACCTCCGTAAAGTAACGCCTAATTCTATAAATTATTTATTTATAACAAAAGTAAATCGCCTAGACGTATTCGTAGACGTCACCAGAAAATAGGAAAAATTCACATCACTTTCAATCAAACATCAAAGTTTTAGCAAAATTTCCAGCCAACTTGTCGAACTATTTACAATTAATGGAAAGGAATCTGAAAAATCAGTAGACGAGTAATTTGAAATACACAACATGACACTTGACTTACGTTACTTTTCTACCATGGGGGTGTCACTCATTAAGTAAAACAAAAATGATATACCAGCGTCATCTAATAGGTAGGGGACCCTTAACAAATTTATGATTAAATTCAGTAAATAAACACGGCAGACCTTTCTTATAACGGGCGTAACTTTCAGAGAATAAGCTCATTTCATAATCAACAAAAACAATGCTAATTTCAATTTGTGGACTGATATAATCAAAAATTTAATAACATCGGAAACGTGATAGAAAGAGTTCTAGTACTGTCCTATATTTCTTTGTAGGGAAACGGGGAGACTGGGTTGTGGAGGGTGTTCTAAGGGGTGGCTTGGAGTGTTGTTCCCTGTAAACGTCAAGAGCGATCATTGTTTAAAATTTTAGTCAACTTTGAGTATAAGGGTAAAAAATAAAACTGAAGTGTTTCAAATTCTAACTCAAAATAGACTTATTATCCGCTTTATTATGCGCTTAACCACTTTGAGTGGGGTCGGCACAACATATTATAAACATGTTGTCACATGATTTGGCTACTTATTTTAGGACTGGCCGCCTGTCAACTTACCTTAGTCGTATTTTACGACACCTCGGTAAGAAAGAGGTTGTGGTTTATTTTACTCAGTCGGATACCACACGGTGTGTCAACTAACCTTAGTCGCCTTTTACGATACCTCGGTAAGAAATGAGGTTGGTACTATTCTATTCAGCCGGATTACCACACGGCATTTAAACTCAAAATAGATTTATGCAATAAATTCAAATATTACTACGACTTCGTTTATTATTAACGGCTACGGTTTAATATTATTACTCCTGCTGATATAACTAATATAACAATTTTTCGGCTTCTCTTTTAAAATTAATATTTCAAATTGTATTATTAAAAACAACTCACTACTTAGATAATTAAGTAACTAAGTACAATGTTTGAGATTATAAGTAGTAATTGTCTAGAATAGCTAAGTATTAATTTAACTGTGTGGTATCCGGCAGAGTAGAATAGAGCACTCCGATTTTTTACCGAGGTGTCGTAAGAGGCAACTAAGGTAAGTCGACCTATCGTCTGGTATCCGGCTAAGTAGAAAAGCCCATCCTCATTCCTTACCGGCTTTCAAAATTTTTTCATAGACTTTCATAACAATTATTATTTTTGAGTCCTCATAAATTATTAATATCAAATTCGACGCTATCGAAAAACAACGTCCAGCTTAATTAACTAATCATCCTTACAAAATTAACCTGAGAGATTTGAGCTTGAGTTTTGACAATCAAAACTTTCTTCTTTATATTAATATATTATATAATTTTTATAAGATACAAACTTTATCTGTGACTTAATTTTAAAATTCCCTTAAATACTTACTATTCGTATTAACTCCGGATAAAAACGCGATTTCCGATGTTACAAAATGTTTTCCGCATATATCTCTTTATTTTATTCCAATAGTCTCTAAATATTTGAACATAAAAGTAGTTATTGTGAGTTAACTATAAGTGATGGAGACAAGCTGTCTCAGAATTTTTGTAGTATTTTCGTGGATCTACGATTTTCCAGTACATTACTTTAGTGTATCTCTTTTGGTTCACGCGAAACACGCGACTAAAGCTGCTAACAGGCGAGTTTTTTTTAAACCTGCGACCAAATCAACACAATTTACATAAAACCGTAAGCAACTATTAACCTAAAACTTCCGGAAAATTGCACTACCTTTTAGTAAAAACCGTATCAAAATCTGTTAATTAATTAATTCAGTAGATTGTGAGAAAATCGATAACATACAGACATACAGCTATTGGGAACTTTTGTTTTACAATAATATAAGCTGTGCCTGCGGCTTCTCCCGCATAGAAATCAGTGTGTTATAAAGTTTTGCGTGAATTGTAATGTACTATTAACTGTAACTTAAACCTTCCTCAAAAATTTAATTATCTTCTAATAAAAACCGAAAAAAAATCCGACCAGTTGATTTAGAGAAAATCGATCACATACATACAGTTTTTGGGGTTTGTTTAGCGTTTTATAATATGCATAGATAGGTATGATTAATTGCTATGACCAAAGAAAAATATTATACTTTAGAATAAAGAGAAATAACCTTTTATTACACTTATTATAATAGATGTTGAATGTTCAAATGAAATATAAATCTGGTAAATGAATGCCCCCAATTCTTATAAAGGGCTAATATAATGTATCAAACATATCGGAATATATAATTTGGATTGGAATACATATTACATATTGCTATTTAACTCGAAGGCTGTCTCCGCTTCAAGGTCGCAGACTAAATACATCACTTCGTGAGTTATACTAAATCATATTTGTAACGACAAATACATATTTACAATTTAATTGAATTACGACCCTAGACCAACTGAGCCAACGTTAAGCGACTTCTACACGATCTAACATGCCACCACCATCTAACAGCTAAGGTAAGGTCACTAATAATTGACCTTGTACTAGTTGTTGACCGTTTTGTATGAAATTTTAAATAATAAGCGTTTTGGTGTTTGCCCGAAGTTTGAACCCATGGCCCTCTCTGGAGAGCCGTATGGCTTACCGCGTAGCTATTACTGCTGTAATATTTAGTTACTAATCATATTAATTAGTATAGATTGTGTTACTGGTCTCATTTATATAGATCCTTATTGCTTATTCCATATCTATCCTTGACGATTCAAAAGTGTTTGAAAAAGTAAAGATTATTTTGTTTTGATTTGATTTGATATTGTTTTACCATAGTAAACAAAATTAATTATACAGATTTTAACTTAGGTATACCGATTATAAGCCTTTGATGACATTGAAAATTACTACCAAGGTAAGCCTTACAGCTCTCTCTTACTAACTGCTTACCCCCGATTACTTATCTAACTAAATATTTTTAATTTATTTTATTAATATTATTTTATTTTGTATATCTTTACTAGTAAATCGTGCGTACTCGCCATAGTGTAGAGGAGGCTTAACGATTATATTCAATTAGTACGACTAAGGCGCGAGTGACCGCTTTCAGAGGAACTGATCTAAGCACAATTTTTTTAAATATTTTTCATTCAATGTAGTTGAACGTAAGTATAAGTACATTAAGTAAGTATTCTCCTGCTTTTATCCAACTTTAAATGGGGTCGTCAAATGTTCTCTTCCATTCTCTCCTATTATTCGTCAACTATGGTGCTACTCCCTTCATATGTATGTCACCCACACAATCCTTTTTCGGCCTTCGTCTAGTCACATATCCAACCACTTTTTATATTTGATCACATAATTTTTATCCCTCCTAATTATATGTCCATGCCATCATAATCTTGTACTTTCGTCTTCTCTATAATAGGCGCAACGTTTTAGTATATTTAGGGCCTGTTTCACAAGTTATTATAAAGTGTCGGATTTTTAAACGACAAATAAACTAAGTAGCAGATAAATGTCTCAAAAAAAAAGTGAAAAATTAAAAAAAATCGCGGCCATTTTGAAAAAGGTATTTGCTATCCAGCAGATAAACAAAATAAACAAAACAGCCACATGATCTACCTGTTAACTTATTAGGGACTTTAAAGTGTTGAATAAGTCTATCAGAAACCTGAGAAACGCAAATTTGTGTCAGATATGTTCCGAATTGGCTAACTGATAGTTTATTTGTAACTTGTGAAACAGGCCCTTAATCAATAACAGAATATTAAGACCTCAAGAAAATAATAACTATGCGAAATAATTTCTATAAAGCATTATCATGTAAAAAGTTATAATTTAGTCTAAAATATGAACATACCAGTGCTTAGTGTGAGCTTTTCTAAAAAACCTCGAACCAACCAATGATTAACGGGGAATATTAAAAAAAAACGTAATTAACATAATTTTCCGTTTACTAAATAATTTGACTGGATGTTTTATAGCGACTAGCTATAATTGTGAAGCTTTTAACTGTTTAAGAAGTATCATTGAATCAATATCAAAATGCGCACGAAGTATAACGAGTTTCCATTATAATTTTCGAGCGAGATTTTTAGTTATGCCACCTGAATTAATACGGTCTAGATCAAAGCGGGTTGAACCACTACAGCACGCGAGCATTAACGTCACTCAAAAATTTAAACGCTTTGTACAATTTTGAACACATTATGTCTTGACGTTTTAAAGTATTGAAATCATTGAGTTATTATACTAGATAGGAAAAGCCAGCTTAAAATGTTATAATAAAGAGAAAACAAATGAGACTTTTTATATCTGTCTTTTTTACGTGTAGCTTTTACCCGCAAAACATTTTTTTAGTTATAAATGTCAGCATTTTAATAATTTCAAGATAGATATGTACATTTTTGTTGTAAATAAAAGTAAAATTATTAGTGGTATCCGCGACGTCGCTTAAGCTAACTTAAGCGTTTAAATGCCCTCAACAATGCAATGCGTTTTTCAAGAAAACCGATTTTGTTATTTTACATGGTATGCGGATATGCTTCAATTGTATTAAATTTCAACAATATCGGGCCTGCAGATTAGCCGTGAAAGCCTTTTTAACAGACTTTTGGATTAATAATATTAGAATGGATATATCAGTATAGTAATACGCCGTGTGGTATCCGGCTGAATAGAATAGTACCACCCTCATTTCTTACCGAGGTGTCGTAAAATACGACTTGGGTAAGTTGATGTCAGCGGCTGGTCGTTAAATACGTAGCCAAATCATGTGACAACATGTCAGTATAGTAATATAATAAAAACTATATCGTTGGCACAGATGGTAGTGAGTCTGCCACAGCTCTAGGAGACGAGAGTTCGATTCCCGCTTAGGGGCAACATTTTCTAAAAATAATTTGTTGGTTCGTAGAGCCTAGTGACATATGTATTTAAATATTTATTTATATCTAATAAATATTTACCAGTCGTGTGTTATAGATAACACTAGTATTAAATTACTTTGGGAACGGATGACCGTATTTAATTATCCCATATATTTATAAAAAAAGGAAAGGAATTTATAGAAATGTTTTTATTTTCAGCATTAATTTATAAAAGCACGCCGAGGCACAATCCCTTCCCAACGCTCCCCACAACTTCACAGACCACTGAGGATAACAGCAATTGTCGATTAACGGAATTGTTTTAATTAAATTTGTATTACGATTTATAAGTAACATTAACTTGTGTAATGTTATGCTATATACAAAGAAATACATACATCCATACATCGTCAACAATGACTACCTTAGCCTTTCCTTCAGCACCTTTAAACTAAGACTAATGAAACACATCTTAACACATCTGTACCATCACAATGTAATTGTTGACATTTATATATTATATTTATTGATTTATATATTATATATTTCTTTTATTTTTATTGTTAAATTACGAAATTATTAGTAGGTAATTCTAATTCATAATATTTGATATTTGCGTATTAACTTTTTCTTAAATATAAATTGTCTCACTTCGTAGGTTAGCTGGCAGAGATCTCTGTCGTAGGTATAATTTGACCTTTGTACACTTTTTTTACCAATAATGTTTCTTCCAACATTTTTTTATGTTACATAAATAAAAAAATATAAATAAATAAATACTAACTATCCTAACCTACGAATTAAATGAGTTCAAATGGTAACAGATTATATTTTCAAATCATTGTACTCTTGCACTTATCCCACTCTAAGTGGGTTCGGCACAATATGTCATAAACATATTGTCACATTACGCTACGTATTTTACGACCAGCCGCCTGCCTGATGTCAACTTACCTTAGTCGTATTTTACGCGAGGCGACTGGTGAGTGCCACGAGTGCGGCGCCGACTTTGACACGGCGCTGCACACGCTCGCAGACTGTCCAGCTTGGGCGGTTCAGCGGGTGGAACTCGTGGCACAGGTGGGGCACGATCTCTCCCTGCCCACTGTGGTTCGCGCCATGGCCTCCTTCTGCGAGGACGTTATCTCGCGGAAGGAGGCGGCGGGGCGGATCCGGGAAGTCGAGTCCTTGGATCCAATCCGCCGCAGGCGAGCGGGGCGCAGGCGACTCGCCGAAGTCCGTCGCATGCCGCTCTAACGGGGACCTCCGAGCGATCCTAACGGGGTTTATCGGACGCTCGCTGGAGTTAGGTCCCCGAGGGGTTTTTTCCTGTTAAAAAAAAAAGTCGTATTTTACGCCTGTGTAAGACAGAGGGTGGTCTATTCTACCCAACCGGATACTTCAAGGTAAGAGCTTAATAATACAACAATAAATATAGTTTTGCGAAAAAGAAAATATATGTAATGCTATTTATAAAGTATATTAACAGTTCTCATCTGACGCCGTGTGGTATCCGGCTGAATAGAATAGTACCACCCTCATTTTTACCGAAGTGTCGTAAAAGGCGACTAAGGTAAGTCGACCCGCCGTGTGGTATCCGGCTGAGTAGAATAGACCACCCTCATTTCTTACCGAGGTGTCGTAAAAGGCGACTAAGGTAAGTTGACCCACCGTGTGGTATCCGGTTTAGTAGAATACACCACCCTCTTTCTTACCGAGGTGTCGTAAAATACGACAGAGGTAAGTTGACGTCAGGCAGGTGGCCGGTCGTAAAAACGCAGCCAAATCATGTGACAGCATGTTTATAACATGTTGTGCCGACCCCACTTAGAGTGGGATACGGGCAGGAAGATGATGATTAACAGTTCTCATCTGATATATAACTGTATTATATAGACATTGCCGATGTATACAAAGTAGGAACCTATACGTAGAACTATATTACTGTATGTATAAGTATACTGTTGTATTATAAAGCACCCCAAGTAATTCGTAATTCTGTAAATTATTAAGGGATATCTCGTCAGTTTGTCGGGCAGGTGAGATTGGTAATAGAATAGTTTAAGGAGAATTTTCCCACTTACAAACCTTAAGTATCGGCTGTTAACTTAGTATCGTTCAGGAGCAACCCGTTATAAAATGGTGCCGTGAAGTGGCTCCTTTGTTCGAAGCAAAATAATTATATGCACAGTGAGGGAAAAGCTCTTTCTAGCGTTAAACGATGCTGAAAGTCTTGAGAATGTTTCATTCATAAAACATTACTTATGGCGTACTTTATTTTTTTCTAGTTTGTCAACATATTCAGGCATGCATTTTACAAAGCAGCTAACTTTTCTGGTGGTGTAATGAAATAAAAGTGGTGAAAGTTAGCGTTAGAATATAATTAGGTGTTTTGAGGTATTTGGAAATTCATAACATTAGTAATAATAATATTATTTTGCTATAATTGGCTATTAAAATGATACTATCATTAGTTAGTTATAGTTATCATTCTATTTTATTCATCATTTTTAAATACATATAAATGCCGTTGCCGATATCTTTATATAGGCAGGAACAAGTTAATTTAATTGCAAGTAAAAAATATGCATAGAGCATATTATTGTGAAATCGTTTGTAAATATTTATTAATCGTTAAATTCGATCGTTCGTTATTTAAAAATAATTTGATGTCGCAAAGAAAATAAATATTAACGCTTAACATTAACGATTTACCCGGTGTCTTTGAATGAAACCTAGATTATTGAAATATAAAGCTGTTTACAGATAACTAATTTATTTGTCTTTACATTCAACAGCGACCATTTCCTAAGATTTACATCACGTGTGCCGCCCCCCGACCTTTTAGCAACAAATTTCGATACGGCGATACCATCGAACTATTCAGGGGTTGCTGATAGGGCCGCCATAAATGTAAAATTATGAGGACAAATTTGTAGCTGTACTTAATAACTGACAACGATATAACAGACAATAAATTAGAAAGCTTTTATAGTACACAAGTAATAATAAAATTATTTTGCTATAATCCGCGATGAAGTAAAATAGTAAATATATATAATGCTAAATGTAGAGTGGACAATCCGTTTTAAGCGGATTGTCAACTCTACATTTAGCAAAATAATTTATTTATTACTTTTGTATTATGGATCTCCGCAAAGTAACGCCTAATTCTATAAATTACTTTTATAGTACCTTAGATCACAAAAAATAACAATAATGATAATTTATGTCGTAATGAACAATGTTTATTTGATATTGAAACCCTGGCTCCTACACTAGATTTAACCGTATTTAGGGAGCTTTTAATTATAATACCAAAAGATCATTATATTGCACTGTAAGATTAATTAGTAAAGTAACTGCCTGTTATTATCCACTCTGGGCATAGGCCGCCACTCTGCATTTTTGGAGAAAAGGCTTGGAGCTAAAACCCTCCACGCTGCTCCAATGCGGATTGGTAGGATACATAATATATCCCTAGAATTGTCCAACAATATGCAAGTTTCCTCACGACGAAGTAAAACATTTCCTTCACCAAAAAGCGTGTTGCTAAATGCAATTATCTATAAGACTCATACATTTTAAAAGTAAAACTCATTAGTGCCAGGTTTGAACAAGTACCCCTCTCGAGACAGTCGCACGGTTTCACCGGTGGGCTATCACTACTTTTATTTTATTTAGAAAATATAACATTCAGTATCAATTAATTTGACATGAAAAGTATAAAGTTTGCAATCATATTATTCTGTTTAAATCTTTTTTTAAATAACGTAAAAAAATTAATGGTAGGATCAAAGTCCGGCAAGTCCTATACACCCCAATAAACTGGCAACACTAGTTGTAACTGGGGCGACGGATAACATGTGGCGTAGTCGACTGGTCGGCCAATCAGTCCAGCGATTTATCCGTCATGTTATTACGCTTCATTTGCGGATGTCTTGCGTCGTTTACATCTAATATGGTCTTCAAAAGATGTTTAGCAATTTTAAGAGTAATTAGTTAGTTGATTGCACATATAGTACTATGGTTCAAACAAATCAACAGGAATGTATGATCATCGAATCATCGAATAAGGCATTTTTAGGTCTATTGAAAAATATTACACTCATTATTAATTTACAATTTCCCACTATTAGTAAAAAAAAATAGAGCTGCCAATGTAATAATTTTTGGATCGACCATACTTAAATATAAGTACCTAGGTGAACGAGCCTTGCTCTGTATTTTTAAAATGGTGTAAAAAAATTTAAAAAAAATGTAATAGAAAAATGATGCTGCTCGGCCAGGTAACTGGTCATCAATTGGAATAAGTAGAAATCAGAAGGGGTGATGTCAGGAAAGTACGGCGGGTGGGGTAAAATGGCCAATTTCAAAGTTTGTAAGTATGTTTTCACTACCTTGGAAACAAGTGGTCGAGCGTTGTCATGCAGAAGTATCACTTTGTCGTGTTTTTCCAAGTATTGCGGGCATTTTTCTTTCAACAATCGACTCAAACTTATTAGTTGCATCCCATAGAGGGTTCCTGCAATGGTTTCGTCTGTTTGCAAGAGTTCATAGTATACTACACCGAGCTAGTCCCACCAAATATACAGCATTGACTTCGAGCCACGAAAGTTTGGTTTTGCTGTTCAACTCGTTTTTGAACGTAATATAAATATAACGCCTGCATAAAGTGAATACATTACAAGTGTATAATATATACACTTGTATATTGCTGTAACAATATCATACAAGTGTATAATGCTGGAAATTGTGTTTCAATTTCCAGCATTATACACTAGATCCGTTTAAACACCAATACACTTAAACTGTTCGATTCCATATTCCAGAATAAACAAACATATCTATTTCAACACCCAACGCGTGATCGTGCATACTTACAAAAACAACATTGCATTCGTCTGTACTTAGATCATATTAAGGAATTACACATGCTATATACGCCTTTGCGTCAATGACCATTGTTCAAACAAAAGATAGCAATGAGTTTTTCTATTCAAACTTGTGTTCCTTAATTTTTTTATCTTTATTTCTCAGGACTTTTATACAGTAAGTAAATGTCGGTCATATAGTACCCTTTTACTTAAATCTATACAATTCTTATATTACTTAAAATTATCTATATTCTAAACTATTTATGACAAAGATATATAGCATTTTAGCTCGATCAGAATTTGGATCATTTAAAATGCTATTTATAAAGCCAATATCCCTTTGATTTACAGAAGGCTTATCAAAATTTTCTATCCTCATCTGAACGTTTTAACACATTCCATTAAGAAGTGTATATTTGCAATTTATCACACGCTTTTCAGTGAAGAAAAGCATGCATATCTCTGAAAAATTCCTGTGATATGTGTAACTTACCAATTTGCATTGCAGAAGCGTGGTAGATCTAAGCTCAAACCCTTTCCAAATAAGGACAAAGGAGGCCTATGCCCAGCAGTGGTATAGTAACAGTTACTTTACTTTACCTTACCTTCGTTCACTTCCTCTTCAATTAAGTTTAATCTATTGGTTTGAACTAATCATTGTCGGAACAACGATTCACCTTTTGCGCGAAAGGTTAAAAATAAGTACATTCATAAAGATGAGATAATCGTCGCTGTATTTCAGACATGTAAAAACTCGAGTCTCGTCATAAAGGCTCCGTTTTCTCCTTTTTATAATGACACGGAGATTTGGAGAGGGGAAAAAGGACCTAGAAAACGACCTCGACTATCGTATCGCTCTTGCTCGCTGAGAATTATTAAGATTCCCATCCAGTAAAAGCTATAAAGATATGTAATTAAAAAAACTGTATAAACTCTCAGTCTTCTTTTCTCGTATTTAATCATTCACAGTATGATCTTAAAGTCTTATAATTTAAACAAGTAACGTAAAGTAAGTGTACTAGTAATTGACCATGCACTAGTAGTTAACCGTTTTGTATAAAATTTTAAAAAATAGTTGCTAACTGGTAACATAATTAAAAAGTATTTCTAACAAATCTTATGCTACATAAATCTATACTAATATATAAAGCTGAAGAGTGTTTGTTTGTTTGAACGGAGCTAATCTCAGGAACTATTGGACCGATTTAAAAAAATTCTTTAACTGTCAGATAGTCCATTTATCGAGGAAGGCTATAGACTATAAAACATCACGCTCAGATAAATAGGAGAGGAGCAGCAATAAAAAATGTTGCAAAAACGGGAAAATTTAAAGCTTTCTTTGCGTGCGCTAAGTAAACGGTAAAAGATATTCAAAACTCTCTTTTAATTAACTCACGATAACTTCTTGTATGTTTTAAATTTCAATTCGGGAAGAAAATTGTGACACGCTGATTGCGTGCGAAGCTGCTGGCACAATCAATAACTAATGTACTTTTGAAATAAATGATATTTAGCATCAATTAGTTCCTCTTAATAATCTTAAAGCTATAGCACGATAAAAACTTCGCAAAACCGGTGTGCTCCTGACTTTGAGAACGGTCATAGACGTCCGTCCATTTATTTGAGCTTTTTGCACCAAATAACGTAATAGCCTCCAAGGTACACAAACAAGCAATACGAATATATGACGTTGTCTTTGAATATTTATCTTTTATCATCCATTTGAAATTATTTAAATGCTTTTTTGATGAGTTTGTGACGTAACCTTGAACTATAAAATATATGGAAACTCTAGATATCAATGAAGACTTGTTCTAAAGACGGTTGTTTGTAAAATAGAGAACAAAAACAACTATGGCCGTAATATCCGTTAAGTATATATTAAATATATCCTTATATCTTTATCATTTTCTAAGTGTGGTATCTGGTAAGTATAAATAGAATATCTAACCAGGTCAAGCAGGCGGTCGGTCGTAAAATAACTAGCCAACAAGTAACAGCATGTTCAAAACATTGTACCAACCCCACTTACAGTGGGATAAGAGCAGGAGAATGATGATGATAGGTACAAGATGAACCTCATGAATGCAATATCAACGATTTGCGAGGCGTATAAATAAAAAGGTTTATTATCAAATATATTTATAGCTCGTCAAAGACCTCCTCCCCCTAAGAGAGATTAACGGAAGCAATGATCAATATCCAAAGCATATTCCCAGGAATTCACTAGGTACGAGTAAATGTGGCTTACAATATTTTCAAAGCAAAGCGTTGTCAGAATCGTAAACTTCAATTAATCACACAGAAAAATAGGTAAAAAAAGTAAGCCCACTATTATTTAGTAAGCATTTGCTTGTTTATTTGACTGTACTGCTAATTCGTTTACATTTATTACCATAAACTTATACCATGAATTCTCTATCAATACATAACAATTTCGTTCCTGTAATCAATATCTCAATTTTTCTAAAGTTTTTACTTGTTGGTAGCTAATGTTATTATTTTTTTTATTTGTCCTTCATTCGAGTATGAATGGTGAAATAAATCGTTTGGTTTTTTGATAGGGAGGGTAAGAGGCGAGTATATAAAAGGAATACAAGTAAAAAATAACGACCTGCTCCCACTGCTTGGCATAGGCCTCCTCTCTCCCTTTCTGAAGAAAAGGGTTGGAGCTAAGACCTACCACGCTGCTAAAGTGCTGATTGGTATTTTAGACATATCCCAAGAATTCTCTAGAGATTTCCCTTATAATTTCCTCATAATGTTTTCCTTCATCGAAAAGCATGTGATAAATTGCAAGGATACAAGTGTAAATGAGTTCTTAAAGACTATTTTGGTATCTAGAAACTATGGTACACGCAGACGTAGCTGTGTGTTCAAGCTAGTAATCTAAAAGTTAAAAGTTCATTTAAAGTTAACCCTCTCTAACATTTAACAATTGGAACTTTTATTGTTAATTGGTAGACAAAAGCCAGATTTCGCTTTCAGTTTAAATGTTCCAGTAAAAAAGCCTGCGTAATACGCGACTTATAAAAGCTTTAAGAACAAAGTCACCGTGTACTATAGTGACCATGGTCTATTGGTGTAGACCTCACTATTGATAACTTTTTCTTCAATTAATAATCAACTTTATGTGTATGGCATAAGGAGTAATTTAAAATAACCTAACATCTAGTCCCTTTTAACTCAGGTAATAACAAAATAAGAGATAACATCTTTGCGTAAGCAACAATAGGGCTCTCACTTATTTTATTAGGGGCAACAACGTACGGAAAAATGAATTTTATTTCATTCGTGTTAGCGTATATATCAGAGTAGAAGGTGTCGCGAGATTTGATTGTATCTAAGTCGGATTGTTGTGATAAGTAATCAGTTGTTTAAGCGTTCGTACGCCACCTGTTTGAACATTGTTTTCGATAGATTATTATTAGTTTTACGCTGAATAATTACGTTACTTCTATGATTATTATGACTTTTGACTTCTAATATTGAATTAGTTCTGTGTGCATAGAAACCGCAGCTCAAGTAGCGGCCTGTTACTATCCCACTGCTGAAAATAGGCCTCTTCTCTCCGTTTTTGGAGAGAAGGACTGGAGCTAAAACCTACTACGCTGCTCCAATGCGGATTGGTAGGTTACACATATCTCCAGAAATCTCTAGAGATATGCAGGTTTCCTCACGATGTTTTCCTTCACCGAATAGCGTGTGATAAATTGCAATCATCAATTAGGCACATAAGTTTTAACAGAAAAAGTCATTGGTGTCAGCCCGGGTATGAACCCGTCACGGGTTCCTCGAAAGAGTCGTACGGTGTTACCGCTGGGCTACCACAGCTTCTACTATATCCGCAGCTTGCTGCTATGCAACTGGTAGACATATTATATTCTTAGATACAAGGATTTGAGTTTTAAAGCACGCTGCTCCGCGAATGATTAAACATATCCTAGAAATTCTTAACGGAAATGAGGATAGTTTAACTTAAATTGTTTTCCGTAAAAGCTAAGCTAAGTAAATGAACTGTAAATATGTTTTATACAAAACTATTCGGGACGCCTTGTGGTATTCGGCAGAGTAGAATAGACCACCCTCGTTTTTTACCGAGGTGTCGTAAGAGGCGACTAAGTGGGATCAGCACTGTTGTTCTGATCTCACTTAGAGTGAGATAAGGACAGGAAAATGATGATGACAATTTTATACAGGGTTAGAACCAGAATAGACTGCTTTATTAAAAAAAGCCTAAATAAGTTCTACCACTTCTATAACTTTATAAACAATATAAGTGTTATGATATTATAACAAAAAACAATTATAAACATCAGATTTCTCGTCAAAGCAATTATGGGAAGAATTCTCTCTCAATACGAATCCGGAATTATAATAAGGGATCATTGAATTAATGACGGAAATTTCCTGATTCTGCATGAACTCATTTATCCAGCGCTATTAAATAATTTATAATTGTACTGCAAAAAGAATTTAATGCAATTCTAATAACTAAAACATTCTAGAACATACTTAATATATAATTAAATTTTTACTAAATATAAATTATATTCGTTCTCCAGTTAAAATACGGTATTATATAATATTTATTGACTTATTTACTTTTACTTATTACTTACCTAAATACGACTACGCTCCATTAAGACAAATAAGTGTGACAGAAACAATTAACTCTTGCAGACGCTCAGAAAATTCAATGTGCTTCAGGAAAAAAAGGCTTTTAAACACATATAAATATTATCAAAGACTAAAATTAGTTTATAGTTGCAACACTTGCGGCATTTAAATATAACTTGACCTATTTTTCAAAATACAAATACTACAAATACACTTCTTAACCCCTCCAGCTAAGCTAAGTGCTTATGTTAGAAGTGGGTTCATAGGATAGTATAATGGCCGGGATTCGAACCCACGATCCACTATCGCAAGTACGTTGCCCTAACCATTCCGCTATCACCGCTACGTTTTCAAACCGGTCGCCTAACTTTGAAATGTCGTTAAGCGCGCAAATCCTAAAAATTCACTCCTTTGAGAAGTATTACTTAAAGTCAGTTACAGTCCTAACCTAAATACTATAAAACATCGTTCGATTTTTAAAAACTATTTAAAACAGTTGTAGCTCGTAACAGCCCGATTACAAAGATCCATTAGATGCGTCGACACCAAAGTTAGAGTGTAAGTAAAAAATAAATAAAAAACCCCTGGAAACGGATACGGGACGAGTGAAGAATGCATGCCGATACCGATGTGAGTCATCTCATCATTGGCCACCTCGAAGCCGTCATTTCCACCATAAAAGGATCTACAAAGTAACTAAAAATATACCTTATTTAAATATAAATAAAGATCGTCTTAAGCGTCAATTTATACCGGTCAATTCCTATAGTTTTTACAAAAGTATATTGAGGTTATTTAAATTTAAATGTTATTAAAGTAGTGCGATTTTCAATCTTAACGCATTGGTATAGCGACTGCAGTTAAGTTTATTCAATTTTATGAACGATGAATATATTTTTGTATGTATTGTAACAGAAGTTTAGACTACATTCCGTCCATGATATCTAGTGTATTGTTCTAGCGTTTTGAGTGATGTAAATTTTAAGTGATCAACTTATGACAAGGCCGTTAAGTCATCATTGGGAAAACAAAAGTGACCAACAGTTATGAGTCGTTTTCAATTTTGGTTTTGATTATTCTGCTGTTTTTTTTGAGTTGATAAAATGCTGTTAGCTGTAACAGAGCAAGCCTAAAATGTGTCCATAAAGAAAAAGATGAAATTTATCTGTCCCTCTTCTTTATGTGTGATTATACAAAGATAAATATGGATCTCTTATTCTCTGTTTTATTACTTGTTTCACACTCGCAGGTCTGGCCGTGGCTTCTGTACTCTATGTGTAATAACTCGATTTATTCTCTTACAGCGTTGAATCTTTTTGAGCGGTTATGTTGGTATTAGTACTGTTTAATAATTCCTAAATAAAAAATTTAAAATACTTTGTGACAACCTTTGATGTCGTCATGGTTTGATTTTTCTTTGTTGTTGTTTATGTTAAAGATAAGTTACAAGTTTAAAATAAACTAATTAACACTTAATACACAGAAGACCTTTGCTCAAAAAACAACAAAAAAATTTCTTTCGGCACATTTAATACTCTATTTATGGTTTTTAGAGCAACCTCATTTCTTACCGAGGCGTCAAAGGCGTCTTGTCGTAAAAGGCGACTAAGGTACGTTGACCCACCGTGTGGTATCCAGTTTAGTAGAATAGACCACCCTTTTTCTTACCGAGGTGTCGTTAAATACGACAGAGGTAAGTTGATGTCAGGCAGGCTGCCGGTCGTAAAAACGCAGCCAAATTATGTGACAGCATGTTTATAACATGTTGTGCCGACCCCACTTACAGTGGGATAAGGGCAGGAAGATGAAGATGATGACTCTATTAATGGTTTTGAAAGCTTAAAATTCTAAAACTTCATCGTAGCACTGCTAAATATTAACGAATAATATAAATAACTTTCATATATTTCGAGTGTCGTAACAAGCATATGAATCTTTTATGATTTTTCACTAATTGGCTACAATGTTTTGAAGGATTCGTCGAGTTTTCTGCTTATCTCTTACAAAAATGATACACGATTTTATTTTAACTTTCATTGTACGCGAAATAAATACTTGAGATTGTACGCGAATGGAGTGGAGCAAAAAACTTTTTTATGATTAGCAGAATGAAGCTAATAATTAAATATGTAATAGGAGGAATTTGATGCTGATGTTGTAATAGGTAGGAATTTAATTGTACCATTTTCGGAATTCTGTAAAATATATTTTTAGGAATGTACTAAATAATTTAGATTAATATTACATGAAGGGATACTCAGCGTAATTAATAGAATTTTAATTTTTCATACCTAAAAGTAGAGAAAGATGCTAAAAGTAGAGCATAGTATATAAGATAAAATACAAATGATAAACGAACTTAAAACAAAAGTAAACAATGTCTTAATCATGTATGTAAAAATGTTTTATGTTCAAACTATTTTTCTTTTGTATATAGATATAATTTCTATTCTATTCTATTCTATCGCCTTTTTTAATTTAATATAATGAACTTATTGAGTTGAACGATCTTCAACCTTAGCCTGATAGAGGAAGGAGTGAAAAAGCATTAATAAAATATATGTTACCAATGCCATTAAATTAAAAAGTAAACACGTCAATTGAGATGCATAAGGCGGGAAATTATTTATACTTGGTAAGTTAGTAAGGATTGGAGTGAGAGGCGCGGCGCGGCGGCGCGGTACAGAATAATCGATACCCCATAGCACCATAAGTAGGGTGGACATACGGGGCGGATTATGGCGTTTTGGTGCGAAAATAAGACGGCAATTGTAACCAGAAGTCACCCTAACTTTAAACACGCTTTTTTTAAAAAAACTCTTACAAACTATTTTAAATCGTCGATTGAACTAAACACAAACTCTTTTCGAAAATGTTTACGCTTTAACATTTGTTACTGACTGTTAACTAAATTAAAATAATTATGGAATTTAATCAGGAATTATTATCATTTATATAATCTTTCATTTTATGTGTATTTTACTATAATAATATGTAAATCTGAAGAGTTTGTTTGTTTGATTGTTTGAACACGCTAATCTCAGGAACTACTGGACTGATTAAAAAAATTATTTCAGTGTAAGATAGTCCATTTATCGACGAAAACTATAGGCTATATAATATCACGCTTAGATGAATAGGAAAGGAGCAACAATAAACAATATTAAAAAACGGCAAATTTTAAAGCTTTCCTTGCGCGCGCTGAGGAATTGGTAATAATCGGCAAAAATCAAGTATCACAAAATTGTTCCTCTCCAAAAGTTCTAAATAAAAGTCCGTGACAGCATATGTCTAGCTTTTATTCTAATATTATTTTTTATTATTTTATTCTTTTTTTTATGATTGGCGTGAAATACAATGATAATATTTACAGTATTGTACTTACAGTACTGTACGTCATCTGCTGGGCGTCATCTGAAAATCAGTGCTGAATGTCTTAATTTGGACATTCAGCTCATACTGAGATGAAGGCCCATTCAGATCTACGTACTAAAAGTAATAGACATTAAGTTTAATGATAATAGGAAGTATATAATTAGATTTATTTGTTTTTTCTGTGACATTTAGTACAACATAGAGTTGAATAAATTCTTTTTCATTTCATTTCATTCCATCCCATCCCATCCCATCCCATCCCATCCCATCCCATCCCATCCCATCCCATCCCATCCCATTCCATCCCATCCCATCCCATCCCATCCCATCCCATCCCATCCCATCCCATCCCATCCCATCCCATCCCATCCCATCCCATCCCATCCCATCCCATCCCATCCCATCCCATCCCATCCCATCCCATCCCATCCCATCCCATCCCATCCCATCCCATCCCATCCCATCCCATCCCATCCCATCCCATCCCATCCCATCCCATCCCATCCCATCCCATCCCATCCCATCCCATCCCATCCCATCCCATCCCATCCCATCCCATCCCATCCCATCCCATCCCATCCCATCCCATCCCATCCCATCCCATCCCATCCCATCCCATCCCATCCCATCCCATCCCATCCCATCCCATCCCATCCCATCCCATCCCATCCCATCCCATCCCATCCCATCCCATCCCATCCCATCCCATCCCATCCCATCCCATCCCATCCCATCCCATCCCATCCCATCCCATCCCATCCCATCCCATCCCATCCCATCCCATCCCATCCCATCCCATCCCATCCCATCCCATCCCATCCCATCCCATCCCATCCCATCCCATCCCATCCCATCCCATCCCATCCCATCCCATCCCATCCCATCCCATCCCATCCCATCCCATCCCATCCCATCCCATCCCATCCCATCCCATCCCATCCCATCCCATCCCATCCCATCCCATCCCATCCCATCCCATCCCATCCCATCCCATCCCATCCCATCCCATCCCATCCCATCCCATCCCATCCCATCCCATCCCATCCCATCCCATCCCATCCCATCCCATCCCATCCCATCCCATCCTATCCCATCCCATCCCATTTCAGTATTGATTGTGCCTTCTTAAAAAAGTTAGGAATTTTATGATGTTGTAAAAAATTAAGTAACATTGTATTATTATCTAACACCTACCACGCTGATTAAATGCAAATATATAATCAGTATAAGCATCAAATTCTCTACAGATATTTAGGTTTCCTGGCTATTTTTCCTTCATCCAAAAGCGTGTGATAAATTGGAATCATACACGCGTAAGTTTTAACAGAAAAATCGTCTTCCCCGCGCTGGAACTTATTACCCTAAAAAAAGGAAGTAGGTACTTCCTACTTCCTAGAGCTATCCATACTTATAAAACAAAGCCCCCAAAAGCTGTCTATATATTTTTTTTGGGAAACAAACAATTTCTAAAAAGATACTTAAATAAAGTTCTATTACTAAAATTAAATATTTAAATATAAATGTATCATAAATCAATAAAGTATCCACTAAAAAAAAAGATCGATTTTCTTAAAATCTATTGAACAGATTTTTGTATGGTTTTTACTAAAAGGTAGTGAAATTCTTCCGGAAAGTTTAGGTTAATAGTACATTGCCGTTTTTATATAATTACCTACTCAGCTATAAAATATGTATGGTAAAAATAATTTCTAAACTATCCTGTAATTATTTTTGAATAGAATATATTATAGTTAACAAATTTGCTGTGATGGCCCAGCGGTGCGACCGTGTGAATCTCTAGAGACGATCACGGGTTCGAACCCGGGCAGACACCAATGAGTTTTTCTCTTAAAACTTATGTGTCTAATTGATAATTGCAATTTATCACACGCTTTTCGGTGAAGGAAAACATCGTGAGGAAACTTGCATATCTCTAGAGAATTCTGGAGGTATGTGTAACCTACCAATCCGCATTGGAGCAGCGTGGTAGGTCTTAGCTCCAATCCTTCTCTCCCAAAACGGAGAGAAGAGGCCTATTCTCAGCAGTGGGATAGTAACAGGCCGTTACTTACTTACTTACTTTAACAAATAAATAATTTTTAATGTATGTAAAATGCTTAAAAGTAATTTTCATTTAGGTACTATCAAATTATGTACTATACTTTCTTCTTAAACTGTGGGTCGCGACCCCCAGGGGGGTCGCGAGACTACTGAAAGCAAAAGGCGTCGCAAAGATCTGATACTTTTCAATCATTATTTATACAACTAGATGGCTGCAGCTGTCCTTTAAAGAACTTTTCTAACAAAGAAATATTGATATTTCTCCTCCTAAGTTCCTTCATTACCCCTTTTCATTAAAGTTAATTAAATTGATTTTATTAAATTTATGATTGGTTAGTTTACAACAATTATAAATAAAATATTAAAATTAGTATACACACTACGTACAAATATAAATACAAATAAAAATCATACAAAATACTATTGTAGTTTTATTATAACTATTTTTTGAAAAAAGAGGCAATGCATAACTGTTATTTACATTGTAAAATAGTGCGATGTTACATCTACATCTACGGTTAATATATATTTCATTATATGGAGGGAGGGATCGTTTAAAATTTCCTAAGCTTGAAGGGGGTCGCTATATAAAAAAGTTTAAGAAGCCCTGTACTATACTATCATTACTATAGCGTGTATTTTTTAAAATTTTACTTTGATATTTTGCAAAGAAATACCTACTTGTGCATTCGCACCAACATACATTTGACGTATAAAATTCAAATAATTCTTTAGGTATTCAAATTGGCTTTTACAAGCAGTTTTGTGTTATCAAATTACAATGAAGCTACAACTGGTTTAGAAAGGTGCTCTTACCGAGAAGGAACAACAAGAAACTTGGAGGTCACTCTTTTCAAAAATAATTATTTTAATAATATATAAGTGTTTAACAAATAGTCGTGTGGTATCCGGCTGAGCATAATAGACCACCTCATTTCTTACCAAGGTGTCGTAAGAGGCGAATAAAGTAAGTTGACTCACGGTGTGTGGTATCCGGTTAAGTAGGACAAATTCAAATTCAAATTCAAAATTCAAATTCAAAATATTCTTTATTCAAATAAACTTGTAAACAAGTGCTTTTGAATCGTCAACTCTACTGCTGGTTCGGAAAGCTGTTCCTACCGAGAAGAGCCAGCAAGAAACTCGGCGGTTGCTCTTTTAAAAATATAATTCTTAATACTATTTACATTAAGTCGATACTGTCTTGTACAGGTTCAAAGAGAGCTATATCCACACATTCTTGTCTTCCAAATAATCTTCAAGAGTATAGTAGGCTTTCTGTATCAGCCTCTTTTTAACAGTGTTTTTAAACTGATGTAATGGCAAAGCTGAAATTGATTGCGGAATTTTATTATAGAATCTTATACCAAAACCCACAAACGAATTACGTACTTTTGCAAGGCGCAAAGCAGGAGCCGCAAGCTTATGTCGGTTCCTGCTTTGTCTATTGTATACATCACCTATCGTTTTATAATTCTTTATATTTTTATGTACATAAATAAGATTGCTTAAAATATACTGTGAAGCAAATGTAAGAATACCTGTTTCCTTAAACTTCTCTCGCAGGGAATCACGCGGTCTTAAATTATAAATGCCACGTATAGCTCTTTTTTGTAAAACAAAAATTTTTTCACTATCCGCGCATTTACCCCATAGCAATATTCCATAAGACATAATGCTATGGAAGTAGGCAAAATAAACAAGTTTTGCTGTTTCGACGTCTGTGAATTGTCTTATCTTTCGAACAGCGTAGGCCGCTGAACTCAGTTTCCCTGCAAGAGTTGTTACGTGTGTGCTCCATTGGAGTTTTGTATCCAGGGATACTCCCAAAAATACAGTTGAATTTTCTGTTTTTAGTGGTACATTATTTAAAGAGAGTCTATTTGCTGTTTTTGCAGCATTAGGTAATGCAAATTCAATACATTTAGTTTTATTCGAGTTCAGTACCAAATTATTTAGCCTGAACCAATGAGCTACTTGCGATAAACCCCTGTTTACTTCGTCAATATTATCGTCATTTCTATTTACTTTAAAAATTAATGATGTGTCATCCGCAAACAGTACAATATCGCAAATATTATGAATAAAATATGGTAAATCATTTATATAAACTAAAAACAGAAATGGACCAAGGATTGATCCTTGAGGCACACCCATAACTAAGGCCGTTCCGGATGACTGCACATCATTAATGCACACTCTTTGAATCCGGCTGTGAAGGTACGATGCAACGAGACGAAGTGCATTGTCTTTAATGCCATAATAGCCAAGCTTTAACAATAAAATTTCGTGTTGAACGCAATCAAATGCTTTGGATAAGTCACAAAATACCCCTATGGCATTTTGTGAGTTCTCCCACGCATCAAAGACATGCTTCAACAACCTGACACCCGCATCCGTTGTTGACCGACCCTTAGTAAACCCATACTGCTCTGGATGAAGTAAATTATGTAAATTAAAATGCTGGAGCAGCTGCTTTAGAATTATTTTCTCAAAAATCTTGCTTAGAGTTGGCAAGACCGAAATGGGTCTATAGTTCTGAGGGTCGCTCTTATCGCCGGACTTAAAAAGGGGGATCAATTTACTATGTTTCATTAAATTGGGAAATATTCCTGTATCTACAGATTTGTTAAAGATCTTGGCCATAATCGGGGCGATAATATCAATAATATTATTAATTAATTTTACGGACATTCCCCATAGATCAGTTGTTTTTTTAATACTTAATGTTTTAAAAATTTTGACGATATCGTATGGGGAAATGTGTTGAAATTTAAAATTAACACTGCACTCCGTGACGCTGTCCTTTAAAACATTAAAAGCTTCCATTGGGGATGAGTTTATTGAGCTAGTGGTAGAAATGGGTATATTTTGAAAGAAATGCTCAAATGCACTAGCTACTCCTGTATCAGAATTAATAAGTTCATTCCCAATTTTAAGCTCTATGGCAGAATTATGCATTTTACGTCTACCTGTTTCATCTCCAATAACATTCCAGGTTGTTTTTATTTTATTTTTAGAATTAATTATTTTACTTTTAATATGAAGAGATTTGGCCTGTGTGCAGACACTTCTAAACGTTTTTGAATATTTTTTTACATATTCTAGAAAAGTGGGGGACTGATTATATTGTTTTTCTGCATACAGATCAAATAACTTGTTTCTACTCTTATAAATGCCATTAGTGGCCCATTCGCTAAACCTAAGATTTTTTATCACTTTTTTTTCTATAATATCAAAAGTCTTATTAAACTCACAACCAATCATTCCAAAGAGGGCAAAGACAAGATACGACAAAGGCTATTGATGTTTTTTTTTTTTTTAATTAATTTTTTAATTTTTAATCTAGTTTGGCCACACTGTTACTTATAATTAGTATTAAACATTGTATCACAATTTTCTTGATAGTGCTTTATTGGAAGAGCGCGATTTGATACGCTCTTCAGGCTATTTATTGTTCAAGTCGTGTTTGCCTTAATACGATTGCACATAGTCATAGTAAAAAAGTAAAAAGTAAGTAGCGGCGTTACTATCCCACTGCTGAGAATACGCAGGCCTCAGGGGAGAGAAGGATTGGAGCTAAGACTTACCACGCTGCTCCAATGCGGATTGGTACCTAGGTTACACATATCTCCAGAATTCTCTAGAGATATGCAGATTTCCTCACGATGTTTTCCTTCAGCGAAAAGCGTGTGATAAATTGCAATTATCAATAATACAAATAAGTTTTAACATAATACTCATTGGTGTCGTCCCGGGTTTGAACCCGTGACCTCCTCGAAAGAGTCGCACGGTGTTACTGCTGGGCTGCCACAGCGTAGTCATAGTATTATAATATTAATCTTGTATATTGGTATAACATATGTAACAATCACTGGTAAACCTTAATAAATAAAAATAAACAATTAAAAAACATAGACAATTGTCCAACGCAGTCGCAATGAGCTCGATTGAAAAGATCCCAAATAGCATCTCGACATGGTCCCCTGCGCTAGATGCAGCGCTGCACCGAGGGTTGATTGACCTGTGCTTAGGGGTGACTTACCGGATACATCACACGTGTCATTTACTAAAACACAGATAATAGATCTTATTTATAGAATAAAAAACAACTCTACTGATAATATCAATCTTTCAAATCGATTTCTGATCGACTTAAATACAATTAAAAATTGATTCCAAATTCAAATGACTACAGGGCAAATTGCTAGAAAGGGGAACCCTTGGGACCAGAGACCTGCTTTAAGCTACACATTAAGAAGGACTGTCGTCTTTAAGGTCAAATATGGTTTTTGTGTTATTGACAGTTTTTTGTTTATGTATATTATCCTAGAATCTTTGTGTCGATGTCATTAATTATATTTAATTTAATGACAGAATATTAAGAAACTGGTTAGAACAATTATGATAATTCAACAATAGTATTGCAATGATAATAATGGGACGCACACCCCGGGTAGCCCTATGAGTTTTTCTTTTAAGACATGTGCCTAATTTTTCTTTCTTTTTCTTCTTTCTGTCTAACATCAGTCTCTAGATTATAATTAGATTAAAGAAGAAAGGATATCATTTCTTTTTATTTTGACTTTGGGATTAAATTCATCCTTTGATAAAGCAATCGTCTAAATGTTATGTGCCTAATTGATGTTTTTTTTATTGCGCATTAGGAAGGACTAGCTTTTGCCCGCGGCTTCGTTCGCGTGGAACCAAAATTGCATAAAATTATTACAAAACATGGCCTTTGTGTTATTCCGATACCCGACTATTGTGAAGTTTCATCCAAATCCGTCGAATAGTTTTTTCGCGAAAGTGTAACAAACATCCATACTCACAAACTTTCGCATTTATAATATTAGTAGGATACTATGATAGGACGTTTTACATGAATATAAACATCTCTTATACGAGTATGTAACGATGCGCGATACAATATTTGAACAATGTGAGGCGCGATGAGAGCGAAACGAGAATGTAAATGCCTCATAACAAATTGCAAATTACTGATTAAATAATTCTTAACGAATTGTTTAATCTATCTTCCACGGATAATTAAGAATTGATATTAATTCATCCTATTCAGAGCATGAATGGGTAGCAGTGTTTGCGTAGGTAACAATGGGAATATAGAATGTTCAAATGAATCGCTATCCGGCGTATATCTTGAAACCGATCGCCCTCACATTTGTCGATATAACACAAGGGTTAGGCTCCGTTCTTATAACTTACTACAAACTGTGCGATATGCATAGTCTACACCAGGTATGGTAAACCAATGGCACGCAACATAATATTTTTGGCACGACACTGAACACGAAATATACAGATTCACGGTAATCGGTACAAAACTAATGAAAATATTATCTTGCTATTATCCGCGATAAAAGAAAATGTATGTAATGCTAAATGTAGAGTGTACTATTCGTTCTCATACATGATACATGCAGAATTTGTAAAAACTCATGCACTACCCGCCACCGATAACACAATAAAACAAAAGCATTGCACACATTCACCACCTCAATTTCAACAATTGTTTCGCCCCGTAACCGAAATATCAACAATTTGTATTATGGAACTCCGCAAAGAAACGCTTAATTCTATAAATGTAATCGGTTTTGGTTTTGATAAAGTGTTTCGAGAGTAATTCTATTTTGATTTAATTTCTTTCTCAGTATATTCAAAATTTGTGATGCTAAGACCTCATTAAATAATAAAGGTTCGCCTACACTTATCTACATAATACGTAAGTGTTCAAAGTGTTTAAAGTCTATTATTAAGACAGTATATATAAGTTGCAATAAAATTATTTTGCTGCAATCCGCGTGTGTTGACGCATTACGATTTTGTTCGTGGAGCTTATCCGCTTGGTGATGCTTCGGTTTCGGGGCGAAACGATCGTATATATGATTGTTGCCTGCTTTATACATTTAGCATTGCATGTATTCTCTTAACAAATGCAGATTACAGCAAAATAATTTTATTGTAACTTCTCTATGGAGTTCGGCAAAGTAACGCCTGCTTCTATAAATAAAGAAAATATAAAAAAAGTAACGGCCTGTTACTCTCCCACTGCTGAGAATAGGCCTCTTCTCTCCATTTTAGGAGAGAAGGATAGGAGCTAAGACCTACCACGCTGCTCCAATGCGGATTGGTAGGTTACACATACCTCCAGAATTCTCTAGAGATATGCAGGTTTCCTCACGATGTTTTCCTTCAGTGAAAAGCGTGTGATAAATTGAAATTATCAATTAGATACATAAGTTTTTAAGAGAACTCATTGGTTTTATTAGATACATAAGTTTTTAAGAGAACTCACTCAGAAACTCATTGGTGTCTGCCCGGGTTTGAACCCGTGATCGTCTCTAGATATTCACACGGTCGCACCGCTGAGCCATCACAGCTTATAAAGAAAATATATAATTTCTTATTTCTAATGAAGAATTGTTAACTTGTAGACATTTGTAGTTAAGCAGGCGGCGTCTAAGCAATTCATCCCCATCACGATATCACAGAAACGCATCTACTCAATAATGGGATATAAACGAACTGTATTTATACTCTATCATACAAATATTATAAAATAATTATATTGAAACATTGGATGCAGCGATAATACTATTTCTCGCTCGCTCGCTTTCAGTATCCAGCTTTAGAATCAGTGTTTCCTACGCGTTATACAGAATTGTCGTCCCTTGTCAAACACACATATTGTCGATTGATATTTATAACAATTACATGTGATTACTTAATCAGTTATGATATAACTATGCTAAATTGGCGACCTATTTGACGCAGGTATATTTGAGGAAGCTTTATATTCAAAAGGACAAATTCAAAAATACCTATGGCTGATTCTTCGCCTTTCGCTATGTTTCAACTATGTTTCTGCGCTCCCCCGTTTCTCCCAGTGACAAAATCCATTGAGGCTAAAAGCATTTAATAAGTTCGGAAAACAATAGTTTTTGTAAGAGACAAGTCGCAGCTTAATATCGTGGTCAAGGCCATGCCGCCAAGCATCTTGGAGATTTATATAATACTGCGTTGATATCGGTGTGACATATATCTAAAGTAATAAGTTAACTTTCAATTTAATGTGTAGAGTATTAACTTATTAATTTTATTAGAGTAAGATTAAGTAGAAAGAAATCCATGCTTCGACACCTAAGGGAAGGGACGGGGATCGAATATACACACATATCCCACTAATTTCCTTGGACTTCTTTTCAGTCTTTTCTCAACTTTCAGTCTTCCCCTTATATACTCATTTCGTATTTTATCTAATCTTGTCACACCACACCTTAACATTCTCATTTCATTTGCATGCACTCTTCTTTCATCCGTCTTTTTCATTGCCCTTTCTGATCCATATAATACGACAGGTCTGACCGTTTGATCAATTTTTCCCCTTAACTTTAAGAGGCATTCGGGGGTCACATATTGTTCCTTAGACCTGGAACTCTTTAAAATAAAGTCTATTTTAAGTAAAACAAAACACTTATGTTCTTTTCAATTATGTTACGTACATTAATGATTACAGAATGTTGCAATTCCTCATTGTTGCTTTATTGTTTTCTACTATCTCTGTGAATCTGACAGTTTCTAAAATATATTTAGCAATTACATCATTATTGCTGCCTACTTTCGATACTATATATACGTAATTCGTTTCCTTGAGAAAATTCAGTTTAATGTCGTTCCCACGCAAAAGTTTGTATCGTAAAACTAAAAGTATATTTTAGTGCCAGGTCTCTATATATTATCTCACCTGAGTGATGACAAAGTTTAAGATAGTAAAATTAACTATAAGGTTTCATATTAAATTAAGGCAAATTATATGTCAAGCATTGAGTTTTAAAATTACTAAGAATTTGTAAAAGAGAGTATCGTCGGTGTTAGAGTAAGAGTAGCGTCTAGTTCGGACAGATTTCAAATAACATGAGAAGCAAAAGAAAATATTTAAATTAAAACAAACACGCAAGCACTTACAAATTCCACTTAATCTCATATGACCTCACAAATTCAAATTATTCTTTATTCAAATAAACTTATAAACAAGTGCTTTTGAATCGTCGACTCTACTGCTGGTTTGGAAACACATACACATTTCTCTCTCTCTCACACATACACACAACACATCTCTCTCACACACACCCACACACACGCGCGCACCAACACAAGACACTCTCATATTTTATACAATGTTTCGTTTTATTGTTTTTGTCTATTTTTTAAGACTGTGAGGCCTTAATTTGTAAGAAATTTGCAGCAATATGAAGGTACGTATTAAAGTTTCTGATTATTGAAGTGCTACGGCACTTAATAAAATAAATAAATTGTTAAATAAAAATACAAACAGTAATGTAAAATACGAGTTTCATTGACTTATCAGGTTTGAAGGGTAGAGCTCGTTACACAAGTAATACTATAAAATAATAGATCTATCGAACGTTTCTGTGCTATTTTATGCTATAATATTTTTGGCATCAATCTAGTGTATTGAAATGTATGTCAAGTACTCGTAGGCCAAGACATTGACCCGCTAGCCGCATCGAACCTGCAAAAGCTGTGGCCTCCCGCATTTGGCCAAAGTCGGCTTAATCATTGAATATGATTTTTTACGTATTACGTCGTGTGGTATCCGACTGAGTAGAAAAGACCACCCTTATTTCTTACCGAGGTTTCGTAAAAGGCGACTAAGGTAAGTTGACTCGTCGTATTGTATCCGGCTGAGTAAAATAGACCACCCTCGTTCTTACCGAGGTATCGTAAAAGGCCACAAAGGTAAGGTTGACGTCAGGTGGCGGAAAATAACTAGCGAAATCATCTTACAACATGTTTTGCCGACCCCAATTAGAGTGGGATAAGTGCATGGAAATGGACGGCTCTCTATCAGTACCTGATGTCTATTACGAAATGTATCTAATTATATGAATTACATACTATTAATTATTAATTTATATTATTCACCTATAATATTTATAAAAATATAATTTATAAAGGCGACAAAGGTAAGTTGACTCGTCGTATTGTATCCGGCTGAATAGAATAGTACCACCCTCATTTCTTACCGGGGTGTCGTAAAAGGCGACTAAGGTAAGTCGACCCGCCGTGTGGTATCCAGCTGAGTAGAATATACCAACCTCATTTCTTACCGAGGTGTCGTAAAAGGCGACTAAGGTAAGTTGACCCATCGTGTGGTTTAGTATCATCCGGTTTAGTAGAATAGACCACCCTCTTACTTACCGAGGTGTCGTAAAATACGACTGAGGTAAGTTGACGTCAGGCAGGTGGCCGGTCGTAAAAACGCAGCCATATCATGTGGCAGAATGTTTATAACATGTTGTGCCGACCCCACGTAGAGTGGGATAAGGGCAGGAAGATGATAATTATTCACTTATTAAGTCGTACATACAATTTGTATTTCTATTATATTATAGTAATAGATTAATAATCTACCAGCTGGTCAACACACCCTTCTATATTTCCTTAGTAGATATTTAAGTGTCGCGCTGGGAGGAAAACAAAAAACATCAAATAGAACGGAAATCAGATACCTATATTAGCTTTGGTGCATATATGGAAAAGCAATTAAATTCCTAGTAATATATAAGTTCATTTAATTCTAGCGAATTAATTTATATGTGCATATTATACTGATTAATATTTAAATGCATATTTCATTCTCTTGGGTGGTGCGTACTGAGTAAAGAGAAAGAAAATAGTAAGTAACTATATTTATTTACTAGCAAAAACGTGTAAAAATGAAAACCGTAATATAGTCTTTTGTTAACCATAAGAAATGGTTAAAGTGGGTTAACCTAAAAAGCTAGATATATGATGTCGCAGACTTTTCTTTAGAACTTTAAGAGGGGAACAATTTTGTAATACACGATTTTTTAATAACTATCACCGTTTACTCAGCGCACGCAAGGAAAGCATTTTATTTTGCCGTTTTCTTAATATTTTTTATGGCTGCTCCTCTCTTATTCATCTTAGCGTGATGTAATAGCCTATAGCCTTCCTCGATAAATGGACTATCTTACACTCAAAGAATTATTCAAATAGGAAAAAAAAAGTTTATCAACATACAAACTAAAATGGCGCTTTCTATTCTTAAAAGATACAAGTTTAAGTATTATATTTATTTTAAAAAAACCACTAGACAAAATTGGCAAATTCGCAAATGCATCAATTGTATATAGCTCAACAGTGCGAAATAAAAAAAAATAATAAATTACTTCACTTTGTCTATTATCATAGAATTCATAGAATAGAATAGTTATAAGGCTATTCAAAAGTTTTGAAACAGGATCAATTATATTTTAAGGAATTGTTAATTTCTTTCTTGATATTTTAGTACTACAAAAATCAAAAATGTTTCTTAATATTCAACAAACATTAGAAATACTCGACAGAAAAATACTTAATACTAGCCTTTCTAATTAAATTCCTTCTAAAGCTCCGCCTCTCATGAAATATAGTAAAATAACGCTGCCTTCATGCAACGTTATTTGATGAGAGAATTTACCCAGAAATCGGTTTGAAATTCCACCACAAACCCGACGAACACCCCTACAAACTATCCAGAATTTTAGGAATCTAATATTTTAAAATTCGATGGTTAAATTATATATATGAACGATTTTTTGGATAAATATTAAAAATTACGCCGTGTGCTATCCGGAATAGAATATTACCACCCTCATTTCTTACCGAGGTGTCGTAAAAGGCGACTAAGGTAAGTTGACCCACCGTGTGGTATCCGGCTGAATAGAATAGTACCACCCTCATTTCTTACCAAGGTGTCGTAAAAGGCGACTGAGGTAAGACGACCCGCCGTGTGGTATCCGGCTGAGTATAATAGACCACCCTCTTTCTTACCGAGGTGTCGTAAAATACGACAAAGGGAAGTTTATGTCAGGCAGACGGCCGGTCGTAAAATACGTAGCCAAATCATGTGATAGCATGTTTATGACATGTTGTGCCGACCCCACTTAGAGTGGGATAAGGGCAGGAAGGTGATGGTTAAATAATGTTTACTGAACGATTTTTTTGGATAAGTAGTAAATTGATAGTGTCAATCATATAAGCGCATAATTTTTTTTTTGTAAAGTCCTTATTTTTTGTCTCTTTATTCCTTTTTATCTCAGTTTTACACAAGTCTCTTTAATCTTATTAAAGAGACAATCGCGTGCCATATCCTTTTGCCGCCTGTTGCAGAAATTCCTTGCTATATTTTTGAGGTCGATATTACCTTATCAGTTATGCCAGATCATCAAGAGTGGTAGAAGGAGAGTGATCGAGAAAGAGATATAAACAGGTTCTGAGATATATTTTTGCTTTAAAACTTATGCTACTTAAAAGTTACCATGTAGGTAAATAATTTACAGTTTTAAAGTTTTAAAATACAGTGCTAATCAAGTTACTACAACTAAATCAAAAGATTTAGATCTATAATATAGACTTCAACAGAATGGTTAATATAGTAAACTTAAGAAATAAATCTTGGCATAATTTTTGTTGTCAAATATATGAAAGTAAGTAACAACAAAGGAACATAAATATATGCGTTTAAATTTGGATTAATCAATAATTAAATTAATCAAGAAAATCTTCTTAAAATACTCTTAACATTATGTTATGATTAAAAAATCCTTAATATTACCAGCAGTTAGAAAAACTACGTGTTACAATTTTTTTTTTGATAAGAATGTCCAAAAGTTGTCCATCTTATTTTACGTTTAAAGTAAAAACGTTTTACGTTTAACGTTACAATAATTACACTTAATTTATCACAAGAAATACTTCAACATTATGTTCCAAACTTGAATCCTCATTACGTAATTAAATGAAATGTAATATAAAAGAGCAACAAATTAATTGATCAGTAAATAACTTTCTCAGAAATTCCTTTCAAACTCAATATAGCGGTAACATATTTTATTTCGTGTAAAACACTCGGGATTATTCCTTCTCCCGTGAAATATACGACGGATCGAGCGACTGGTTGGTCAATTGGTTGATAGATTAATCCATTCCTCGCTCCAGGGCGCCTATTTAATACAACCATTATAAAAAGATCCGCCACTCCCTTAGCGGTCTTTACATATACAGGCTAAAGAGGTCCGGCTTATTGAAAACGAACGGATCTTCGAATTTTGGTCTTTGTACAGCGGACCGTAAGATTTTACGAAAATTAACTTTAAGGGCACTTCAATCTAAACCTTTGGGAGATTAGAGTTATCACGTGAGTGTCATTAAACGGTTTGTTAGTTGGCTCAAATAATCAAAGAAATAAATACATTTTGACTGAGTAACTTTCGAATTTACTTGCTTTACATATTCTTATTTGTTTAAGTAAATGTTCATATCTTTATTCTAACTTAGTGAAGAAATTTTAAAGTAAGCTCTGCTTAAAAAAATATACGTTACTAAAAGTTATAATTATTACCTACTATAATTTTTTGATATAAAATACTAACTACTACAATATATTTTTTTTATTATTAATCATACTTCTTTCGTTTCCATTATTAAATAATATTTAGTAATAACTGATTCCACTCTTTAAAACAGCAATTACGATAAGCAAAAGGTACAGGCGTAGATCGAAACATGTTTTTGCTTTAAATATAAATTATTTAATGTAATTTGTAACCTGCAATTAAAGAGTCTAAAATAATTTAAATATCTAAACCAAGTAAAGCCAAATATACATGGGTGTTTGGGATTTCTAACCACTGTTTATGCAAGACTTACGGTTAACTGACGATCGATGTGCATAAGTATTTGCCATGGGCGGAAATCGAATCTGCAACACCTGCCGCAAAAGGGAGGGACATCCTACCTTTTTTTTCGATTTAGGATAAATGTAGACGATGTATAACATATAAACTTATAGTACCTGGGTGACCGAGCTTTGCTTTTTTATTTTTTGATTATTTTTATAAGTATCTTTATAAAAATAATCAATTTTAAAAAAGGTGAGAAGTCTAATGTTATTTGGAATATTTCCGGGTAATCAAATTCAGGTCCACCGGTTCTCAACTGAACTGTCATGACAACGTAATTAACCTTTGTTTTCTAATAATGTTGTAGAAGTTTCTCAGTACCTGAAGACAGGCATAAAACGACATTTTTTAATGAAACCTAATTTAAACGATTTATGGTCCCCGATACCACTCAGTGTATAACAAACCACGAAGTTTCATGAAAATCGTTGGTGCCTATTCCGAAATTTAGATTATTAGGTATACAAAATTAAATCATTTAAAGATTAAAGATATGTTTTTATATTACCTACATCTTTGATTTCAATGCTACTGCCTTTTTCTAAACTATTGATTTTAGATAAACATACGGGTCACATCGCGTTATAATCGATTACCTTTGTATAAGGTTCTACGTTTCGGCAGAGTTGCATCCACCGTGGTCACGAACTGACTGGAGCGCCGCGGCGTCTTCGTTTCTGCTTAATTCGGGGAGCAATCACTGGATTGAGCTTCATGATCCCAAAGTCCTGTCAACTGATGCCCACTATTATGCAAGAGTGGCGCGTGAAGCTGTTGAGATCAAAAAGCATCACACATTCAACAGAGAAGAGGGCTTCAGATTGTCAACGACTTGGGATCCAGTGATCAATAAATATAACTCGCGAAAGAAATCGTTGCAAGCTATATCGCGTGCGGATAATATCAGTGTGGTGTGCAACAGACTTTATATGGATTGTGCGGTTCAAGTGCGGGTAGATGAACAAAATAATGACTGTAGTACTCGGGAACGAAGACGCCGCGGCGCTCCAGTCAGTTCGTGACCACGGTGGATGCAACTCTGCCGAAACGTAGAACCTTATACAAAGGTAATCGATTATAACGTGATGTGACCCGTATGTTTATTTAATAATCAGTATGAATCGCGAAAGTTTAAAATCTACTATTGATTTTAGTTTTATATTATGCAGGTGGTTAAAAAATATAAGGGGAGATGCTTTTTGCTTTTAATATGAATTATACTTCATAATTCAGCGATATATTATAAACTACCAGTACTTGAAACTTCGCCCGCGTGAAAATCGGTGTTTTTAATTAAAATTTTGAAAATAAAAGTATTTATTGTGAGGAAACCATAAGAGATAGAAATAGGATGTCGTCGACTTTTTTGTAGCATTTTTGTAGATCTACAACTCTCTAGTACATTACTTTAGTACATCTCTGTTGGTTAAGGCGGCGCACGCGACTAAAGCTCTGAGTAGGTGTTTTTTTTTACAAATGCTCGACCTATTGAACACAATTTACATAAAACCGAAATGCACTATTAACCTATATCTTCTAAATTTTAGAATTATAAAGAAGAATTATACTATATTTTAGTAAAAACCGTATAAAAAACGGTTCAATAGATTTTGAGGAAATCGACGACATACAGACAGACAGCTTTCGGGTACTTTGTTTTATAATAAGTATGGATAGACCATACTTATATGTGAAACTCACGTGTGCATAGACGTTTATAATAAACTTTAGTATCTGCTCGTGAAACCATTTTATCTGAATTTTACGGCGTAGTTTGAGGCAGCGTGAGCCGTTCATGGGATTCTTAACTTCACTATCACATATTTTAATACTTATTTTATAATTTTGACAATACACATTATGTTGGCATAATAATAATACTTTATTTTCCTCACCATAACCTTACTATACAATAAGTAAAAGTTTAAATAAAAAAATTATATATAAGAAAATACACTACATTAACTAATTTAAATAAAACTTTTTTTTTAATTGTTAATAATATTACATTATTTTCTTATTCGATGTGTCTGGCCGTCACCACACTAGGCAGTGTATTCTATTAAGCTGGATACCACACGGCGGGTCGACTTACCTTAGTCGCCTTTTACGACACCTCGACAAGAAATGAGGATAGTATTATTCCATTCAGCCGGATACCCCACGGCGAGTCGACTTACCTTAGTCGCCTTTTACTATAAAAGCTAGACATATGCTGTCGCGGACTTTTATTTAGAACTTTTAGAGGGGAACAATATGGTCATACATGATTCTTGAATAACTTTCACCGTTTACTTAGCGCACGCAAGGAAAGCTTTAAATTTTCGTAATTACTACAACGTACTATATTACTACTAGTATTATATATATTATATTCAGCCGGATGCCACACAGCGGGTCGACTTACCTTAGTCGCCTTTTCCGACACCTCGGTAAGAAATGAAGATAGCACTATTCTATTCATCCGGATACCACACGGCGTTGCATTTAATATAACACTTACGCATTCTTTATGCGGTCCTGTACATTACCACGTCGAACTATTCTCACCCTCGCAGCGTCCCCCATCTATCCGCATCTCGGCGGGGTGAGTGACCCGGTTGGATGTTTGCTACCCTCGCCGGTTCCCATCCGGTCCGGTTCTGTGACTTAGCCCGGATGTAATTCCCGTATAATGATTTTTGAAGTATTTATCAAATTACTTGTCACTACATAGTATAAAACAAAGTCGCTTTCTCTGTCCGTCCCTATGTCCCTATATCCCTATGTATGCTTCAATCTTTAAAACTACGAAACAGATTTTGATGCGGTTTTTTTAATAGATAGAGTGATTGAATGGGAAGGTTTATATGTATAAAAACATTCAATATTGAGTAGAAAAATACTGTAATTTTTGAGGTTTCTAATGTGATGTCGTAAATAAATACATTTTTTTCCGCTTACATTGCAAACGCAGGCTAAACCCTACGTGATTTATCAAAATAATGTACTAAGTATTTGAACACCTTGAAAAGGTCTACAGAAAAGTCCGCCTTGGTATATGTCTATCTGATGGTATGTGTATATCTCTTATGGATAACCCACAATAGCATTTTTTGTCATTTTCTTTTTACAAAAAATAATGCCGTATTATCGAAGCAATTTTAATACATTACAGCATTTATCCTTATCCAAATAAGTACCTTAAATACATTGTTGATTTAATATAGATCAATATGGCCGTTTACAGCATGTAATTTAAGTGAACATTTTCGGATATATTACAGATTTAAAATGCCGTGAGACCGCCGCGCTTCGCCCTATAGCACTTCAAATCCAGCAGCTATATGTCGCTCGTTTAAGAGTTTGTTTAACGACAAGGAAGCTGTGAATGTTGTATATAAAGACATTCTGTAATTAATTGTAAAAATAAAATACATAGGGAAAATTTAAAAGTAAATTAGTGAAAATGTGTACCTATATGAATTTAGATACTCCAAAGATAGGAAATCGTCATGGTATAGGGAAAGATTATTTTACTCAAAATATAACGCTTGCGGGCCACGGGCAGTAATGAATGAATCAAAACTACTGGATCGATTTTAATCATTTTTTACACTGAGTGACACTGAGGGCTATATATGTTATACCCGTGCGAAGCAGGGGCAGGCCGGTAGTTCTATAATAAAATTACTCAATCAATTTTAGCTTTATCATTACAGCAGTATTAATAAAAGGCTAATACAGATAGCCTACTGTACTATTGAGGAATACTTAGATGATAAAAATGCCTAGACGTAGCTACTCTTCGACCTTGTATAAGACAGTAAAAACTAATGTAACTAGTAATAAGAATTATATTTTTAAAAGAGCAACCGCCGAGTTGATAGCTCTTCTCGGTAGGAACAGCTTTCCGAACCAGCAGTAGAGTTGATTTAAAAGCACTTGTTTACAAGTTTATTTGAATAAAGAATATTTTGAATTTGAATTCGAAAAGGTCACGAGTTTACACATGACTGTTAGTGTCATAGAGTTATTATTCTAGAATAGGGGCGGCTACCATAGGCGGCGTGTAAGTGAGTATCACAATAAATAATGAGAGAGAAGATTAAACTAGTTTACTTACTTATTTCTGTCTAATCTATACATATTATAAAACAAAGCTGTCCGTATGCGATAGTAGATTTTGAGAAAATCTCAAAATCTCCTTAACGAATTTTTAATGTTTTTACTGAATGATAGTGCAATTCTTGAGGAAAGTTTACGTTAATAGTTCATTTCAGAAACGTTTAAACCGATATGGCGGGACTGACGGGGATTTTCATTGGAAGATCGAGGAGGTTTTAGAGCAACATATAGACATACTACTACATTATTTTACTATTACATTACTAGACTACATTTTATCCTAGAATTCCCATATAGTCGGGATTTACGCGGGAAATACTTTGTGATTTATTGACACTTCATTACCAGGCGGTCGATGACGTGAACAGACAAAAATATAAAAACTAGTCAAATTAAACTAAACTATCTAAAGTTGCACTTTAGATTAATATTTATAGTTTTTTTAATTTTACTTTTGTGGTGTTCAATAAAAGCATTCATTCATTCAAAATTCATTCATTCCATTAAAAGCATAGGATTTTTTAGGTTGTCAAACGTAATGTTGCGATAGCGGCGAACCGAAAATGTTCACAACCCGGGTTCTAATCTCACAAATCATCGGTGCCTTGTCTTTTAAAAAAAAAAAATATTTATTTTTTTATATTTAAAAAGAAATTACCGAGCAAGTTTATATATTTGTGTTCATCACAACTATCTTCACTAAAAATATCTCATAATAGAACTTTTTGCGTCAAATATGAGCATAATCCAAATTTATTATACAGGTCACTATTAATTATTAAGTATTTCATTAAAAAATGTTAATAGTGGAAGTTTTATGAAGGTCCGATGGGTATGACATAATCTCACAGATTCAGTCTTTAAAACAATAGAAAGTCTTAAAGTTCTGACATTCACAGAACTACTGCTGCCATCTATTGCACATATAGCACAAACTCAACATAAAACCTAATTCTGGCGTATTTCCCTCAGGCTCAAGCCATTAGGCCAGAGCCTTGGCCGTCAGGCCTAAATAAACAACCAGGCGTAAGGCCTGCGAGGAATGGCCCGGGTAAGGAGGTACGCCTCGAAGCCAGTACCACACCCGTCTTCAGGCGAGTGAGAGGACCCCCTACTACTACTCTGGCGTATTTCAATAAAAACCATCAAACTACTTACGAAAAACTCCAATGCTTGTTTTTTATTATGATTTTTTTACAGTTTTTCACTGAATTTGTCGCTTGACTAAATTCGTTGCTCATAAATGCCTGTCCGGGGTTCAAACATGCGATGTGTTTGTTCTTCGGGTCAAAACCCGCCACGTGCATTAACGATTTAGGTAAGAAAGCTTTTTAAAATAAATGCATGAAAAAAATTATTTAATAATAAAGGTTGCTTGCTGTAAACCTTATATTGCAACAAAAAATTTATAGAAATAATATAAAAAAATATAATTACTCATTTATTATAAAATTTCGCAATGTAAAACTCTAGTCAAATCATAATGCAAAGTTTATAAGAACTTCTTTAAAGGTGTTAAACACCCCTTGTGTTAGACTAAAAAGCCTACTCAACTCATCTTTGCCGCATTATTAATAGTATTAATAATGTACACCTATGATCAGTGATATTTAAACATAAAATATTTAAATTGTGGTAGGTTATATATCAAGAGTAGAACGAGTAATGAATGAGAAATAAAATGCCGCTAGCCGACTATCACAAAAACATAATCGTGAACAAAAGTGGTTTGAACATCATCGTGATACCGAATGCAAAGCAAGTAGTAACCACCCATACATTACCAATAACAAATACGTTTTTTAATTTACATTCAATATCCATTGCTGTTTAATAACTGTACCATACTCACATATTACAAATCTAACCAGCAATGAGTACTCAGGATTAATATAAGTTAAAGTGTGAATTCGCATGCGCGACGGTCGTCTCGAGGGCGTGAGACTTCTCTGATTATAAAAGCTTACGTGCTAGTTCGAGTCAAAGCGAAATATATGCTATTGTTTAATTCATAAGGCTTAGAATAGATGAATTACGCGATGATATAATATTTTTTAGCGCGTACCGAGTCCGTTCACCGTTGGTTATCGTCCACATTCGGGTGTCGCCGCCCGTCGCGCACGTGCGGCGCGTCCCAGAATGGAATATATAATATTTCTACAACTGTACAGAACGCAAAAAAGTTCTTTATTGCGTAGTTTATTTAATTTCTAATGGATCATAAAATGACACCAAATAACAATAACACAAATTTATTATATAAAGAACTTACACACAGATTCGCATAACATATTTTAAAAGCGTAATACGATATGAATGAAGAATGTAATAGAAAAGCAGTTTTTAATCTATAGAAGAAGGATGAAGGTTAGCGTTTTAAATCTTTTAACGCAATTTTTTGTAGGAGAAATTTATCCACTTGAAAAATAAGACAAAATAAGATAAAATTGATGTAATGTTTACTTTTAGAAATTATCGTACCTATTATCGTGATTATTGTAGAATCAAAACCGAGGCCTATTCCCATAAAAAAATATGGGAATAGGCCTCGGTTATATATTTAAGCCGTGTGGTATCCGCCTGAGTAGAATAGCCCATCCTCATTTCTTACCGAGGTGTGGTAAAAGGCGACTAAGGTAAGTTGGCTCACCGTGTGGTATCCGGACGAGTGGAATAGACCACCCTCATTTCTTACCGAGGTGTCTTAAAACGACTGGCCCGTTGGCGCAGTGGGTATGCCTGCCTTCAGCTCCCGCGGGTCGCGGGTTCGATTGCCTCCGATGGAAAACATTTTCTATAAATGAATTTATTGGTCTTCGAGTCTGTGTGTATATTTGTATTTAAGTATGTATTTCAAAATAATATATGTATATATTCACCAGTTGTCTGTCAACCATAACACAAATATTAACTTACTTACTTTGGGGACGAACGACCGTGTGTGTAAGTTTCCCATATATTTATTATTTTTTTATAATATATACCGAATTCAGTCATCACTATTATATTAGACGTTATCTGCATAAAAAAAATAGCGCAGTTCAAAATCGCGTCCAAAAGGTCGATGTATTGCAAATTTGCGTTTGCGTTTAGAAGACAGGTAAGTTGACGACGAAGTTGGCGACCGGTCGTAAAATACGAAGCTAAATCATGTGACAACATGTTAATAATATGTTGTGCCGACACCACTTAGAGTGGGATAAGATCAGGAGGATGATAACTCGAGAATATTATTGGGTGATAAAATTAGTAATATAAAATTAGTTAACATTAGAAAAAACTTCATGTTAAATCGATTTAGATATCACAAAATTGTAACTCGATAGCTCCTTACAAATTTATTTTAGCTGGAATCTTGTAAACAGTTGATATTTGCGATCGCACCCTCATACGTAACACCAATGGGGGTGTGTGGCGAAACAATTGAACGTAACCTACTACCCTTCATTAAGGGGGAAAGAATAATGGTTACACTTCTCCGTTATTGATGGCGCACAATATTATCTGTGGCTCTAATCCCTTAAATAAATTACTTTATTGATATTTATATGTGTGACACAAACATCAATGTCAAACGTTTGGTAATTTAGTAAATAGAATTAGGTGATTTTTTTTAAGATAGTGCTTCTTATATTGCAAATAAAATAAGCACAAGCTATGAAGTATACAACTAAAGTAATTTCAGATTTGCTATTACAGCAGTTTAAAAACGTGCACAGTACAGTGTTAAAAAGAGGCTGATACAGAAAGTCTACTATACTCTTGAAGATTATTTAGAAAATAATAATGTGTGGATACAGCTCTCTTTTAACCTGCACAAGACAGTAATGACTTAATGTAAATAGTATTAAGAATTATATTTTTAAAAGACCAATCGCCGAGTTTCTTGCTGGCTCTTCTTGGTAGGAACAGCTTTCCGAACCAGCAGTAGAGTTGACGATTCAAAAGCACTTGTTTACAATTTAATTTGAATAAAGAATATTTTGAATTTGAAATTTGAAAAAAATAATAAATTTATTTTGCTATAATCCGCGATAAAGTAATTAGAAAATACACTAAGTAACGGCCTGTTACAATCCAACTGCTGGGCATAGGCCACCTCTCTCCGTTTTTGGAGAGAAGGTTTGGAGAAATGTAGAGTGGACTATCCGTTTACATACCCGATAGATACAATATGTCGTGGAGTCTATCGCCTAAAAAAGCCTAATAAAGCTGTGGTAGCCCAGTGGTATCACCGTACGCCTCTTTCGAGGAGGTCTAGGGTTCAAACCCCGGGCAGATACCAATGAGTTTTCTAGTAAAACTTATGTGTCTAATTGATAATTGCAATTTATCACACGCTTTTCGGTGAAGGAAAACATCGTGAGGAAACCTGCATATCTCTAGAGAATTCTGGGGATATGTATAACCTACCAATCCGCATTGGAGCAGCGTGGTAGGTCTTCGCTCCAATCCTTCTCTCCAAAAAAAAAAACGGAGATAAGAGGCCTATGCCCAGCAGTGGGATAGTAACAGGCCGTTACTTACTTACTACTACTATCGCCTAATATTGCATTGGTTGGACCGAAACGATTGTTTAATTTTTTATAGTGAACGTGTGTTATGCTTGTGTATTGTAGTGACGGTGGTGGAGGTTTGTGCATGTGTTGTTACGAATCCTGCATGTGTCGGGTATAGTCCACTCTACATCTAGCAATATACGAGGTGTGTTCAAAAAGTATCGCGAATTTTGAATTTTCGCGAGTTACATATATTCCAATTTCGATTTTTTTGTGGCGTTATGTTGGTACATATGTCTCTCACTTATGCTGACAAGTTGGGCCATTTTGAATGTTCGGTTAATTGTTGACAGCTGCTTTGCTTGCACGTGTTTTGGTTCGTCTTCGATTTTTACCTATTCAAAAAATGGAACAAGGAACCTGTATCGATTTTTGTGTGAAAAACGAAATTAAGTGCGCGGATGCATTCCGAGTGTGGACTATGGCATATGGAGAAGCTACTCTGGACAAAAGCAACGTTTATCGGTGGTACAAAATGTTTTTAAATGGCCGAGAAGATGTGAATGACGAAGAGCGTGCCGGACGCCCGAGCACTTCAACAACAGACGAAAAAATTGATGAATTGAAGAAAATGGTATTGACCAATCTGCGAATCATCGATAGAGAAATTGCTGAGGACCTAGGCATATTGATTGGCTCGTGCCATTCGATTTTAATCGATAATTTGTGAAAAAACAAAAATTGGCTTTTGCACCTCGATAACGCCCCTGTTCACACATCGCTGCTTGTACGCGACTTCTTGGCCAAAAACAACAGACCAATGATACCGCAGCCACCGTATTCCCCAGATCTGGCCCCCTGTGACTTTTTCTCATTCCCGAAACTAAAGAGGCCCATGAAAGGACGACACTACGCCACGATTGACGAGATAAAGACGGCATCGAAGGAGGAGCTGAACAAGATACAAAAAAATGATTTTTTGAAGTGCTTCGAAGATTTTTAAAAACGTTGGCACAAGTGTATAATATCCCAGAGGGATTACTTTGAAGGGGACAAAATAGATATTTACGAATAAATAAATAATTTTTGAAAATACACAAAATTCGCGATACTTTTTGAACACACCTCGTATATATTTACTATTTACTTCGTCGCGGATTGTAGCACAATGCTATTATTATTACTTTTGTATTATGGATCTCCGCAAGTTAACGGATTTTCCTAATTCTATAAATTATGCATACAACTAAATCAACTGCCTACGCATTATTACCTTGACTAGATTTTAATAATGTTATGAAAACGGCGGCAATATTAAGCGAATAAAAAATAGTTCTAAATAGTAGCAAATTAAAATTTTACTTTGATTAATATAAATATTTTTTTTTTATTTATTGTAAGCGCGACGTGTTATTTCTTGTTGCCATATAAGAAATTATTTGTTCATTTAGTCAAGATAGATTTTTTCTATCCGTGCCGTGTGGTATCCGGCTGAATAGAATAGTACCACCCTCTTTTCTTACCGAGGTGTCGTAAAAGGCGACTAAGGTAAGTCGACCCGCCGTGTGGTATCCGGCTGAGTAGAATTGACCAACCTCATTTCTTACCGAGGTGTCGTAAAAGGCGACTAAGGTAAGTTGACCCACCGTGTGGTATCCGGTTAAGTAAAATAGACCACCATCTTTCTTACCGAGGTGTCGTAAAATACGACTTAGGTAAGTTGACGTCAGGCAGGCGGCCGGTCGTAAAAACGCAGCCAAATCATGTTACAGCATGTTTATAACATGTTTATAACCCACTTAGGGTGGGATAAGGGCAGGAGGATGATGAGTCAAGATAGATTTTTTGTCAAAAAAAAATCGAGGGGCCCTACCCGGAGAAGGTGTTTATCTCTGGGATTAGAGCTGGTGGGGATGGGGGCAATATGTACAATGATACCCTGTCCTTGCCATCGGCAGGGTGGTGGAGCACACAGGTCGTTTTAGTCGGTGCGAGTCCGACATAACCGCAGCCTGTCCCCGTCGGGCGGCGGTACCCATAAGGGTTTTTTCCTGTATTAAAAATAAAAAAGATTTTTTGTCAAATATGATTAACAAAATACTATTATATTAGGGTTTTAATCTTTCCACGCGGGCGGAGCTGCTGGCGATTGCTAGTCGTTTTATATACATCCTGACCCAAAACTTAATTTCAACCCAATAAAAATTACAATCAACACTTTGATTATAATTTATTTCTTGAAATCTAGATTTAAGACAGAGTTGTTTAGGATGATTTCATTCGCCGTGAAAGGCGTAATGTTATCCACTCGCGTCGATCCAACTATAACAGCATTGATAAGACATTTTAGAGTTTATTGTTACCTGAAATAAGGCTCAGTGTTTTATATGCACATTTCGATAACGCGGTACACAATTTGTGCTAAAACGTTATGTATTTTTGTACGTAACCTTAACATCAATAAGCTTCATAAGCCTTAAGTTTAGCCAATCTTAATACTGTATTTTATTATTTTTGAGGTTATTATATATAGGATCGTACATAAGTCGTACATAATAGTCATTGATTTTACTTATTTCTGGTAATATTTATTTATATTGTTGAAATATCCGCTCGACTTACCTTAGTGGTCTTTTAAGACAGCTCGGTAAGAAATGAGGGTAGTCTATTCTACTCAGCCGGATACCATACGGCATTTAAGCGTTAACTCCTTAGTTTAATTAGTTTTAGTTACTTATAATTTCAGGATAATCTTTTGGTTTTTGCTGCATATTTAATAAAAGGTTTTTTTTAATATGTTTTCATGTTTATTTTATAACGCATTAAGGATTACACAATTACGCCGTGTGGTATCTGGCTGAATACACCATATACCATAGTAACACCCTCATTTTTTACCGTGGTGTCGTAAAAGGTGACTAAAATCGACCCTCCGTGTGGTATCCGGTTGAGTGGAATAGACCACCCTCTTTCTTACCGAGGTGTCGTGAATTACGACTAAGGTAAGTTGACGTCAGGCAGGCGGCCGATCGTAAAATACGTAGCCAAATCACGTGACAACATGTTTGTAACATGTGCCGACCCCACTTAGAGTGGGATAAGGGTAGGATGACTAAGGATTACACAATTAAGTGTAAATCTCACGTAATCACATTTTCCCTCCCACAAGACTAATATTACTCGTTGCATTACAAAATCGCTTATGATCGGTCCCTAAGATACAGAGTTTGAACCATTAGAACTTTTATCAGTAACAAGGACTGTGTTAGCCTCCGTTGAATATTTATGTACTTCTCCCCCACTTTTACCACTTCATAGACAATGTGTGTTTAGAGAAAATAATCACCTATAAATATAAGGAACTATTATAGTAATGGTGCGGCCTGTTACTATACCACTCGTGAAAATGGTTCTTTTAGAGAGAAGGATTGGACCGTAAACCCACCTTACTTATCCTATGGGTATAAGATTCTATAATAAAATTTCGCTATCAATTTTAACTTTGCCATTACAGCAGTTTAAAACATTATTAATAAAAGGCTAATACAGAAAGCTTACAATACTATTGAGGATTACTTAGATGATAAGAATGCGTGGACTAAGAATTATATTTTTAAAAGAGCAACCGAGGAGTTTCTTGCTGGCTCTTCTCGGTAGAAACAACTTTCCGAACGAGCAGTAGAGTTGACGATTCAAAAGTACTTGTTTACAAGTTTATTTGAATAAAGAATATTTTGAATTTTGATTTTAAGCCCAGATGTGCTGAAATATGCAGCTTCCTCACGATAGTTCCCTTTACCGGAGTGTGCATATTTTATGAATTACTCGTGGTAAACGCGACTAAGTTCGCACCAGCATAAACGTTTAAATACCCTCAGTAATGCAATATAGTTTTTAGGAGAAATCTCTTTGAAACGTCTATATCCAGTAGTGGAAAGCCATCCCTTGAAATGGAATAACAACAAGAAAAACATAATTACTTCTTAATGAATGACGAACAAAGACTGAATGTAACTGAAACGTTTTATTAATAGAAAGACTCTAGCGGAAACAATAACGGCACAGTGTTGCCACCATTTCAATCAAAAAGGGCGCGATACTCTTGATTCATGACTGTGTTGCTATAAAATACAAAGCGGAAGTCAATGGCGACAACAATTCCTAAATAATTTTGACGTATTTCGTAACAATTATATGAGAAATAGTTTTAGGGTAACTTTGTTATAATAAAAGTTCGATAACTTACGATTTGAAATTCCACTCAATGATAAAATTGAAATTGATCAAATACGTAATTTGCCACTCAAAAGATCTACCAATCTAGGCTCAAGCCTCAGCCTGTTCGGTAATCCGGTACTAGTATTTCTTACGAATACATATTATGCGAGTTATTCAAACAAAAAGTAAAAGCCTTTATGACGTATTGATGAAGGCTTAACAAAAAACTAGTATGGGACAGCTGCGGCGTTGGGGACAGGTGGCAAGTGGAGCCACAAGTTTTCGATAAGTGCAGCAACAAGGGACACCGGGTCCAAAACACGTAAATGATTTCGTTAAACGACATTGACCTAAGCCTGTAGAATTACAAAAGGCCTATAATATCTATACTGATTGAAATTGACACATCCTCTACACATTAAAGTTGAAACAAGGAAACTTTGTCATTTACTACTTATCCTATCCCACTTTATAGACCATCATTCTCGTGCCCTTATCCTATTTTAAGTGGGGTCGACACAACAGGTTATAGACATGTTGTCATCATTTGTCTAGGCATTTTACGATCGTCCGCCTGCCTGACATCAACTTACCTTAGTCGCCTTTTGCGACATCACGGTAAGAAAGCGAGTGATGTATTCTACTCAGCCGGATACCACAAGGATGTCAACATACATTAGTCGCCTTTTACGACACCTTGGTAAGAAATGAGGGCGGTCTATTCTACTCAGCTGTATACCACGCGCCTTATCCTACTTTATATGACATAATACTTTATAGGCCATATATAACAATTTCCTACTAAACTCTGATAGTTTCCGAGACGGCAGCGACTTAACCTAAGCATGCTTTTTCCATTTTACCAATCCTACTTAATGTTAGTGAATATTAAATATGCGACCTATTTGTATTTCTACCTTAAGCGTAACGGTAGATTTAATAGATGTAACTTAAGTAATATCTGTAAATAAATAAAGACTGTGTTAAATTACTATCATACAAGGGTAAGTGGCTCATCGCGGAAGACACAGTTTAACCAATAGTGACGTTTTTCAACGGTGTTTCAGTACAACCCTATTAGTTACTCACTCAAAACTGGAAAAAAACATGCTTTCTCTACTGTATACTTCTTTTTCTTCCCTATTCAACACTTTACTTGAAAGAACGCTTGTCCTTCTTGTTGATATCTGCGTGGTTTATAAGAAACAAGCTGTTGAATGAAACAAGCCACAACAGAGATCACAATAAGAGAGGTTATATAAAAATGTAGCCAATATAACAATTATGGACAAAGGTACTACCAACCCACAATATAAGGTTGCGTTCCTAATTACCAACACTTCTGTTCTAAATTCTGTCTTTGCTTTCACCTTCGCTCTTAAGATAGTAGTAAACTAAGAATGCCAAAATGCAACTGAAATTGCTGCTATGACTATATCGTTAAAGCAGTAATATTGTGGAATACTCTTCAAATCAAATCAAATAATTATCGTGAATTCATTGATGTTACACGAGTCATTGTAAAACCAATGTAATCAACCTTTTTCGAAATTATTTACACAAAATAAGTCAGTATACAATACATAATAATACCATAACAAATTATTAATTTTTGGTCAAAACTTATCGAATTTGTCACGGGCTGTATTATATATTGCGCAGATATTCTCGCAATGTTTTTAATCTTAAAACAATATTTTATATCTTTATTGTACCTACTTATTGTTGGAAATAAACATAACACACAAAGTATAAGACGAGAAATACGGATAATATAGAAAGAGAAAAAAAGGAAAATAACGAAAAACTATTTATCTAGAATTTGCACTCTACACAAAAGATTAAAAAAAACAGCTACAATATAATAATAGTAACCTTTGAGTAACGAAAGAATAGTATAAGACGAAAAATACGGATAATATAGAAAGAAAGAAAAAGGAAAATAACGAAAAACTATATATCTAGAATTTGCACACTCTACACAAAAGATTAAAAAAACAGCTGCAACATAATAATAGTAACTATTTAAATTTAAATAAATTAACTATTTCATTTATAAATTAATATACTTTCAATACTAACTCATCCTTTCATTACTAGTGTTAATACTAGCCCGTGGCTAAGTTGTCTTTTAAGCCCTCTAACTATATCTATACTAAATACGTCTATACATTGACCGTTGTGACGTGAGAGACAAACAAATAAAAACACTTTCACCTCTTTAATGTATTAAGTATGAAATATGAGTAGTATTGATAATGTAGTTGGATCCAACATTGGATCAAACATTGGTCGATGCTGACGTATAACGGCCTCACGCGACGATGTGTCACGTGACGAGACAAGAAAATGAAACGCGACTATCAACGCGGTAGAACAGCTGCTATAATCGTTTCAACGTCAAACTTTATCGCATGATTTAAAAGAATCACAATATCCATTACTGTATTTTCCTTACAGGTAAAAAACATAAGTGATGCGGACGATTCAATGAAAACATAGAACAGTGTCAATTTTTTAATTAACAGTAATCAGTACAAGTCTCCCTTTAACACTGTATAGGATAAGTTTGATAATTACGTTACAGTTTACCTTCAAGTTAAAGCATGTTTATCATAATAGAGTTCCAATAGCTCAATTGTAAACGCGCGTGACTTGGAAAGAAAATAAACTTTTTTTAATTTATAGACGTACCATGCTAACCAGTAAGTTAATTTATATAGTGACACTGTGCGATTCTTCATGTTGAAAACTTGTGCCTAATTGAAAATTGCAATTTATCACATGCTTTTTGGTGAAGAAAAACATCGTGAAGAAATGCTGTAGACAATTATGGAAATATGTGTAAACTACCAATCCGCATTGGAACAGCGTGGTAGGTCTTAGCTCCACTTCTTCTCTCCAAAAAAACGGAGAGAGGAGGCCTTTGCCCAACAGTGGGATAGTAATAGGCCGCTACTTACTTACTTATATATATATATATATATATATATATATATATATATATATATATATATATATATATATATATATATATATATAAACTAAATTTAAAAAAAATTTAAAATTAAAATTTCCTTTAAATTTCCTTAAATACTGGCAGCGTTACCCTTTGTTTGCTGGGTTTGAAAGCGTGACCCTCTTGTAAGAATCGCAGAATCTCTGGGTGACGATAGTTTTTTACTGTGCTAGTGATTAAATATAAATATTTCGTGATTTTTGTAATACATTATACACTAAAACATTATACACAAACTGAACTTGGAATCACTAACCAAAAAACTAACTAAAACTACCAAGTGTTTTATTACTTTCCGCGACATTTAAAATTACGGGCATACAAAAGTAGAGACAAAACTTATTTATATATAAATCGTCTTTCAATATACTCTAACGAGTTCGGTTGGGAACACATCCGGCGTCCTAAATCCTAATCGGTGGCCGTTTGTGACATATTTAAACGGCGCCAACACTTTATCCTCTGTTATTATAAAAGCACAAGTATGTCTGTCTGTTACGCTTTGTCGTCTAAACCGCTAGACTTGATAAAATTTGGCGCAATCATAGGAGTAACATAGAAATACAATATAGAAAAAAAAACCATCGCGTTTTATATAGGGAACACAACCTGGTTTGGCCCTTTACAATTGAAATTTACCTTTAACCATTTATTTATGTATTATATTTTACAAAAAGTATTAAATGTATCATCATTCATCATTCTCGTGGCCTTATCCCACTCTAAGTGGGGTCGGCACAATGTTATAAACATGATTTGCCTAGGTACGTATTTGATGACCGGCCGCCTACCTGACATCAACTTACCTTAGTCGTATTTTACGACACCCCGGTAAGAAAGAGGGTGGTCTATTCTACTCAACCGGATATCACACGCCGGGTTAACTTACTTTCGTCGCCTTTTACGACACCTCGATAAGAAATGGAGATGGTCTTTTCTGCGCAGCCAGATACCACACGGCGGGACGACTTACCTTTGTCGCCTTTTACGACAACTTGGTAAGAAATGAGGGTAGTCTATTCTACTCAGCCGTATACCACACGGCTGAAAAAGTATTAAATAAAATAAGGTAATAAAATATATCATATTTATATAGATTAAACACGTCATTAATTCGTCATAATCTAAATACAAAATAAATATGAAATCCAACTCTATCTAAAGCTTAAAAAGGTTTACACTTACATACTCAAATAACAATACAGTGAAACCTCCAAAATTATATACTACTCAAAACAAATCTTAAGCATCAAATTATAGAGTCAATTTTTAAATGAAGAATTACAGAGGCCATTGCCACAAACACACAGGCCAATGCCACAAACACATGTTGGTGTTGCATGACAATAATACATGACCCACCCTGCCGCTCTCGCTGCATTCAAATATTTGGCAAACGGCGCTTCTGTAGGGCTAAGTGGGGGTCTTGTTAGTTGGTTGGTTTATATGAGGCAGGCCGGGGGCGTAGGAACGGAATCAATGAACTCGGCAGAGTCTGACCGACAAAAGGACGTTTCGCCTGGCAGGTAATTAACTTAATATCAATCTTTTTTTTCTAAAACGAGCGCTTTACCACATGGATACACCCGTAATGTTTATAATAAACATACAGACCAAAGTCTTAGTGCATTAACGCATATGGATATGAGATTTGGTTGCTAACTTTTACAAGAATACGAAATCTCAAAGCCGTTCGGCGGGCGATAAATTCGTGCAAATATCTGCGCAGCCAATAGCCTGCGTATTATATAGTATCGTACTATATTTTAGTCAATTGTACTATATATTATAGAAAAACAATATAGGACGAAAAAAACTACATTTTTATTGCTAATTCAATTGTCGCGCTTTTTTTGAATCAACTGTGAATGGAACGCACCCGCAGCACTGTATAGGCAATGTTTGAACGAAACTCATTTATGTATTTACGGGGATTAATTAGTTAGTAACTCTAACTCCTTTGTCATTGTCCAGCGAAAAGTAATAATAAATAATCATGGAAAAATAAATAATGATTGAAAATAGATGTGTACTATTTTTTTTTCCTGAATTTCCTAAAAGTACTTTATTTTTTTGATTTAAAAAGAAAAATACTATTTTTCTGCAAAAAAAAAGGTGGCAACCCTAGTGGACATAGACATTATTTGAAGGTATACGAATATTAGAATGGTGACAACTCTCTCATAAGTCAGCTCCGAATCACTTAGTGGATTATGAAGTAAAGTTCTTGAGATCCTTGGGGTTTCTCTACATGATTATATCAAGAATTAAGAGAACTGTAGAACTAAGATACAATGCCGCTTACGCTGTTAGAAAAATAAGGCATCTAACCGATGTTGAAACAGCTCGATTTGTTTATTTTACTTATTTTCACAGCATTATGTCGTATGGAATAATGCTGTGGGGCAAAGCGGCCGATATAGAAAAGATTTTAAATGAAAGAATTAAAAATGTTGTGTGGTCTGTGGAGACCCCTTAAAGAGCCTATGGCCAGCATGACAGTGGCGTGCACAGAGTTTTTGCACAGGGTAGACAAAATATTACATGTTACTATAAAAGTGATACAATGTGCTACCCTGAACGGTCTATCAATGAAAATTATGTCCATCGCACGTATCGGTCTAAAACAGACATTTAAACATTAAAACAGATATTTACTTACCAAAAATACTTCGCCGTTTTGTCGATTAAATAATGATGTAGGTACGCGATTGATTTTCCACCCAAGATATAGATTGACTGATTTTATAGAAATATTAATTTGCGGCTTCCCTGAGTGAGCTTATACCGTTAGTTTGTAGTATTTGTCAACTCGGTGTAGGGCGGCATTTTACAATTATTTGCCTTTTTTCAACAAAAGATAATTTACAAAATGTGTTATTTTTAATTTTCTCTATACACACACATATTTTGCACTTAATATCTATTTTCACTTTGGCAGTATTTTCACTAATAACTACATTTAAAAACAAAACATCATATTCGAAAAATAGCGAGCGACTAATAAATGCAAATTTATGTGTGTATTATTTACATGTGTGCTGTGTATTATTCACGTATTCTAAAGAAATACACAACATTCGCATGCCCGCATTAACATTTAACACAAACAGAAAATAGGCAGTTTAGTTCGAGTCTTTGTTGTAGAACATAGGCAGAGACGCTACTAAAATTAATGACGTGTCTGGTGTCGTTGTAATATCACGATCGTTCAACAGATGGAGCTAATTTAATTATTTTTTAAATTAAGTTAATTTTGCCGAGCTGTGGACGTATATCGGCTAATTTCGGAACGCTAAAAATATTCAAAAAGAATTGTTTCAGTTACTATTCTTGTTGGAATGAATAATATTATTATTTTTTATTTTAAAAATTTTTACTTTTTTTAATTTCTTATCATCATCCTCCTGCCCTTATCCCACTCTAAGTGGGGTCGGCACAACATGTTATAAACATGTTGTCATATGATTTGGCTGCGTTTTTACGACCGGCCGCCTGCCTGACATCAACTTACCTTAGTCGTATTTTACGACACCTCGGTAAGAGAGGGTGGTCTATTCTACTAAACCGGATACCACACGGTGGGTCAACTTACCTTAGTCGCCTTTTACGACACCTCGGTAAGAAATGAGGTTGGTTTATTCTACTCAGCCGGATACCACACGGCGGGTCGTCTTACCTTAGTCGCCTTTTACGACACCTCGGTAAGAAAAGAGGGTGGTACTATTCTATTCAGCCGGATACCACACGGCACACTTTTTTTAATTTCTTATATCCTTCATTATTTTCTTCTTTTTTTTGTTATTCTAAATATGTTTTAATTTTTTAATTTTTAATATTTTTTTTTCTTCTCTGTAGTCATAAGTCAAGTTTGTACATTTTTTTCTTCTATATCTTTTTTTATTGTTGTAACTCCCATTCTCCTGTTATTGGTACACTTAAGCTAATTTTTTAAACTAGTCATTACGGAACTGTTTTGTGTACCTTTGTTGAAGTATATCTAATAAACATATAAACAAATAGAATAAAACAGGAACAGGACATAGATACAGTTTATTTGGGGATATTTTAATGTTTGATAAAACGCGGATGAAATCGCGGATAGACTTGTAAATTTTATAAAACAATCAATGGTTTTGTGAGTAGCGAAAAATGATTGAGAGAGCGCATAGTACGCTCTTAAATTAATGTGCTCCATTTATTAGCAATTTACTATTTACTTTCTCTTCGTGGCTCGTAGAGCACGTTAACACCTCGTTTCCGGTTTTATTATCACTAATATTTAATCATAATAGTAAAATATTGGTTGTCATTTCATAAGTGTCGATTTTAAAAGCGTCAAATGCTGATTGTTACGATTGCATTACTTTTACCAGGGCGGGGATTCAAACTTGTGCAAGTAACTATGAGTTATCTATAAAAATGTGTGTACATAATTGTTATTTACGTGTTTTTGTAAAGGTCTTCTTTTCAACCTATAGACGTCCAATGCAAATTCAAATTTTTCTTTATTAAAGTAAACTTGTAAACAAGTGCTTTTGAACCTTCCATCCTACCGAGAAGATGCCGCAAAAAACTCGGTGGTTTCTCTTTTCAAAATAATACTTATAAATAGTTATATTAAAACTTTACTATCTTGTACAGGGTCAAACAGTAGCTATATCCACGCATTCTTATCATTTAAATAATCCTCAACAGTATAGTAGGCTTTTTGTATCAACTTCCTTTTAACAGTTTTTTTAAACTACTGTAATAGCAAAGTTAAAATTGATTGCGGAATATTATTATAGTCTTTTATACCCAAACCCACAAACGACTTACGTACCTTTGCAAGGTGCAAAGCAGAAGTCGCAAGCATGTCGGTTCCTACTTTGTCTATTATATACATCACCTGTCGTTGTATAAGTATTATATTTTTATGTACAAAATTTAAATTACTAAAAATGCTAAACATAGGTCTTTCCCATGATCTCCATTAAACCCGATCCTATACCGCTTGGCTTCCCGCAACCTTTTTGAGGTCGTCATCTCGTAAGGGGTTGATGCTTGACACCCCTGCCCCGCCGGTATTCAAACGGCAACCAGAGCTGGGAGTGGCGAGGTTGCTGGTAACTAGGGGCTGAGGTTTTCTATATGTGACCATGATTGGTTTATGCCAGTAATCCAGTAAAAGTGAAAGATGTAGCATTTGCTAAACTTTGGAATTTTATTACGTCAAGTAAATTATTAAAATACCCTCGATTGTGTGCTATGTATTTTTTTATATCAAAAGAAAAACTGTTTTATTAGCCTTTTATGAAAATATGAAACGAATTTTATTCACTTCATATAGAGAAAGTTAAGAGAACTAGGCAATTAATAATATATGTATATATATTTTTTTTATTAATAAAAGAATATCGAAATACTAGCAAAGGCAAAAAGGAAAGTGGTCTTTCGATTATAATCTGAACTTAGTGCCTAATTTTTATGGAACTTTTAATTAAAGGAAACTGCGAACATTATTACACTTAAAAGTTTTCCAAGAATAAATTATACAGGTGCGTAAGATATCATTTTTAACAGTGGGACAACTGAGTTATAAAGTGTTTTATTAATAAGGATTTTGTTATCGTATAAGGTAAGTTGGCGCCTGCCTGACGTCAACTTACCTTAGTCGTATTTTGGTATGGCCGATATATGACAACATGTTCATAACATATTTTATATATACTGTAAATATGTCTTGTCAGTCATAGCGAGTGAACCATCAGAATTCAAGGGTATGATGTAGAATAACTTCAAAGAAACCTAACGATAATGTTTTAAGGATTTTATTTATGTTAATCGCGAAAAATACTATCATAGTGCGATGTTAAGATATTTTTTAAAGATTTTGAATAATTTAAAGACTAAAATAAATATTATAGCACAATTATATTTTATAGCGTATCTCTGTGGAAACGTAGCGTAGTGCCATCTAGCGTGGAAGTTTGGAATCGCTACGCATGAAAATTGCTTACAAGTTCAAATCATTAGAGATCAATTAAAGTAATTTAGTTTTTCTCATAAACTTATTATTGTAATACAAATAATAAAAGAGAATAAGAAAGACACATAATACGTCTAATTGGCTTTCTCTTTATTACACATTTAGGCTAAATCCTCTAATCTAGTAGGCATAATAACTTTATGGTTTATGGTTGAGTTATAATTGAATATTATGTTATAATTCAACAAGTGAATGGTGAATAAAAATCATTGATATACAAACCCTGTATATTAATGATAAAAATAAATAAAATTATATTGTAAACTGTTGTAATCACATTGTAATGAATAGAAATAATTCTAAGTCAAATCAAGCGAAGGTTGACCCACTTTTGACTCGATTAAAGGGTAACACTAAACTACACGAGCATAAATTTGGCGGGTTCAAATTGCTCTTGATAAGGGACGACAAGAATTTGACCTGAAAAATGAGAGAGAATGAAAAAGAAAAAATACCTAATGCGTCACGAAAAATGAAAAAAGACGTTACCCGATAAATTACGATTCGTTAAATTTAGATCCTACTAATATTATAAATGCGGTAGTTTGTGAGTATGGTATAAAATGTAGAGCGGACTATCCATTTTCATACCTGAAATATTTATGAGGTATGAAAACGGATAGTCCACTCTACATTTGGCATTTTAAATCACTACATAGTATAAAACAAAGTCACATTCTTTGTTTGTCCATATATCCCTATCTATGCTTAAATCTTTAAAACTACGCAACAGATTTTGATGCGGTTTTTTTAATAGATGGAGTAATTCAAGAGGTAGGTATATTATTCATTACTGCCCGTGGCCTGCAAGCGTTAAGTTTGGAGAAAAACAATTCCCCTCTCCCGATACTAAAAAGATTTCCTGCTATCTTTGGAATACCTAAATTCACATACTACATATTTACTAATCTATTTTTGCATTTTTCCCTATGAATTTTATTTTTACAATTAATTACAGAATGTATTTATATACAAAATTAACAGCTTCCTTGTCATTAAACAAACTCTTGTAAGAGCGACATATATAATTGCTAAATTCGAAGTGCTATAGGGTGAAGCGCGGCATCCTCACGGCATTTTAAATCTGTAATATCTCCGAAAATGTTCACTTAAATTGCATGCTGTAAACGGCCATATTGATCTATATTAAATCAACAATTTATTTAAGGTACTCAATTGGATAAGGATTAATGCTGTATTGTAAAAAAAGTGCTTTGATCATAAGGCATCATTTTTCGTAAAAAGTAAATGAAAAAAACTGCTATTGTGGGTTATCCATAAGAGATAGATATATACCATCGCGGACTTTTCTGTAGACCTTTTTAAGGTGTACAAATACTTAGTACATCATTTTGATAAATCTCGTAGGGTTTAGCCTGCGTTTGCAATGTAAGCGGAAAAAAATGTCATTATTTACAGAAACCTCAAAAATTACAGTATTTCTCTACTCCGTATTGAATGTTATTATACGTACAAACCTTCCTCTGGAATCACTCTATCTATTAAAAAAAACCGCATCAAAATCAGTTGCGTAGTTTTAAAGTTTTATGCGTACATACGGAAATATGGACTTTGTTTTATAATATGTAGTGATACCTGTACGAAGCAGGGACAGTCGCTAGTATTTTTTATTTTACTGTACCGCGGATAATAACAAAATAATTTTATTATTACTTGTATTTGTAATTTAATTCTTCACATGACGTGAATTCTCCATTACAAGTGCTTAAGACTTTTTTTTCCAGTAGACCATGATTTTCTTTACTAAAACCATAAGAATAATAAGTAATTCTACATTAAGCGCGGCATACACTCACGTCACAGTGAATGAAGTCGCAATAATTCACCCCCCAGTTACCGGATATCTTTCTATCGACAGGCCGCTCGACCGGGAAACCGATTTGTCAAGTTAAAAATCGAATAAAAATCTCTTACCTATTTTTTATTTTATTATTTATTTTAATTTTTTATTTTATTATTTATTATTTATTTTAAAGCTGTGATGGCCCAGCGGTGCGACCGTGTGAATCTCTAGAGACGATCACTGGTTCGAACCCGGGCAGACACCAATGAGTTTTTCTCTTAAAACTTATGTGTCTAATTGATAATTGCAATTTATCACACGCTTTTCGGTGAAGGAAAACATCGTGAGGAAACCTGCATATCTCTAGAGAATTCTGTGGAGGTATGTGTAACCTACCAATCCGCATTGGAGCAGTGTGGTAGGTCTTAGCTCCAATCCTTCTCTCCCAAAACGGAGAGAAGAGCCCTATTCTCAGCAGTGGGATAGTAACAGGCCGTTACTTTTACCTATTTTTACTGACTTTTAGTGTTACCGGTCGGGAAGGGCGAACGCAGAAGCATCGTTGACGTTGCGAAATCTGGAAAATAAAGTGTGACTGAAATATTCTTGAGTTAACAAGTACCAATTCAAACTCCCGCTGCCTGAAAAAATCATTATAAATTTTTAATCATCATTATCCACCTGCCCTTATCCCGCTCTAAGCTTGGTCGGCACAACATGTTGCAAACATGTTGTCACATGATTTGGCTACGTATTTTACGACCAGCCGCCTGCCTCACGCCAACTTACCTTAGTCGTAGTTCACGACACCTAGCATTACAAATTTTTAATATTAAAAATTATTATATAACTAGGTCGCCCGAGTGTGGATGAGTGTGTCCTACAGTTTTACTCGCGTAAATCCTGTCATCTACATCAACGGCGATTTTATAAATTAAGATGGTGTATTGTCATTAACATTGTATTATCAAAGTTCATTTCATAAATTAAGCACGCAAACTATTATTCCACAGATTATGACAAAAAAGAAGCTAGGTTGAATACTAATTTAGTTTCTATCAGCAATACCTGTAGGCAATACAAAATTTTAATATTCTTAATTTAAAAAGAAGAAAATTTATGATGTTCTGTGTATGTTGATTAATCAATTAAATGACAATTTCAAACAAATTATTTTATGTATATAGTCTTTATTTGTTGAGTTAATTATATTCTATGCGTTCATCTTTAAAATAAAAAAGACAAGACAAAATTATACTTACTTCAAAATCCTCTATCCATGAATCTATATGAATATAACTAGTTTAAATTTCTAAAATGAAATTTCCTTGCAACTGCAACTCTTCAAACGTATCTACGACCTGTAGTTCAGGGTATGTAATAAAAAATAAATATCATGGGAGCATCGAAACAAAATTACTTAAATATGTGCCAGGCGCGATCGTTCACTGGGCATTTCATAAACTATCATCAGGAAATGGACTGACCTCTCGGAAAGTGATAAGCTTTATAAGAAGGCACTACAATGTAATTTACGATCGGCGCAAAACAGGAAGATCTATAGGCAAAATGTTGCGTGGAGCGACCGAGTTTGGTCTTTTATGTAGACGTGGTAATAAATATTTTCTCAAACAAAAATAATTATCTATCAACTTAACAGTTAGTATTTTGGAATTTGTCAATATTAAAATTGTTACATTCAATTTGTATTTTCATTTACGTTTTTTACAGCCACCTGTCTGATGCCAACTTAACTTAGTCGTATTTTACGACACCTCGGTAAGAAATGAGGTTGGTCTATTCTACTCAGCCGGATACCACACGGAATAGATTTTTTCCAAACTAATTATGAGCAGCAATACTACCATAAGGCCATCTCTGCATTGTTTTAAAGTCCGTATTTGAATGGCAATAATCTTCTATAGGTTGAGATATAAACAAAACAATAAAATATTCTCTTAATTTTTGCTGATCCGGCGCAGTTTTTCGAGTAGATGACATAATCGAAAACACCTCTAATTCCCTCAAATTATTTTTTTTTTTTCCAATAAACATGTAAACAAGTGCTTTTGAATTATCAATTCTACTGCTGGTTCGGAAAGCTGTTCCTACCGAGAAGAGCCAGCAAGAAACTCGGCGGTTGCTCTTTTCAACATAATACTTACCACTAGTTACATTAAGTCATTATTGTCTTGCACAGGAGCTATATCCACGATATCTTATCGAGAAATTATCCTTAGCAGTATAGTAGGCTTTTTGTATCAGCCTCTCTTTATTAGTTTTTAAACTGCTGTAATGGCAAAGCTAAAATTGATAGGTGGATTTTAGTATAGAATCTTATACCCAAACCCACAAAACGAATTACGTACCTTTGCAAGGCGCAAAACAGGGGCAGCAAGCTTATGTCGGTTCCTACTAACATATTCTAGGTTCTATAACTCTTTATATTTTTATGTACAATTAAATTACTTAAAAGGTACTGTGAAGCCAATTTTACAATTGTCCAATTTGGGGATTGGTTGCTCACTTGGGAGATTCGTTCCCAAGGCAGTTTACATGTTCAATACTGATAAACGACCGCTGCTCGTCGAAGATCTGCTCTATAAAGGCTCTCTTAATCAAAACCACGAATTCACTCAAATGGCTAACCCGCACACTATATATAAAGATCACGACTTCCACTATATAAATAAAACAAAAATTCCATCAATATTTATTTTCACCAACTTGTATTTACATGATTTCTTAACATAATCTATATCAAATAACAATTCAAATGTCAATAAATACTTTATTGGGTGTACTTATAAACTCATGATTACAGGATTAACTTGAAGCTTAAAGGGAAGCGCATATTAGGCGAAAAGGCGCCACAACGTAACTTGTAATATGCATATTTTGTTCTAGATAGTAAATCTTCTACATATATGTATAATAATTTACCCTAACATACATACTTTGCATGAACTAAATTATATAATACCAAAGATAAAGAGGCATTTACTGAATCCATGTCAAAAATGAGTATTAGTGCATATTATACTACTGGTATGATACCATTGTTATTAAGGCATAATATCACTATTATTTTTTTTTGCTGATGTTCTGAAAGAGGGAACATTACAATGTAAGATTACTAATGCTTCGTTACAAAGATAAATTTTAGTTCATATTACACGTGAACAATGCAAAGCCTATTGATCTTCGGGAACAATGTTTGAGTGCAAAACATTTCCTTTACACAAAAGTAATAACAAAATTATTTTGCTATAATCCGCGAAGAATCGGATTTCTTCGCGGATTATAGCAAAATAATTTTATTATTACTTTTGTATTATGGATCTCCGCAAAGTAACGCCTAATTCTATAAATTATTTCCTTTACAACCAAAACTAGCCTATGACGTTCTACCATAACGTTAAGACTTGTACATAGGCTTACAAAACCAGTAATTAACATAATTCTAGAACAGAAAATGCGTTATTGGTATTTTTAAAATAACTGAGAACGTTACGGAATGTCCCCTAGTATACGCTTGGCTTTAACAAAATTCTTCCACTGACCAATGAAGGAAGACTGACTTCAGGTTTTATTTAGATCTAAATACAATCATATAATTCTTTATTTAGTTTATAAATAAAACCCGATATAAATTATATTTTTACTTTTAAACAACAAAAAAAACTGCTGGAATGCTTACATATATCTACTGAAACGCCTATCATTGGATTTTAAACCGTAACACAAGGCAACAAGTTACATTTTCAAGCGAATAACAAGACTTATGTACAGAGCTATGAACACTGTAATATAGTTATTTTGCGCAGTCAAAATGGGCCATTGAAAAAACAATTTACAAATAAATTGTAAACATCATACTTTATACTTAAGTAGAATATTGGATCAAACTTTTACTTATTAAGAACAAAATTATTCAATAATAAAATATTAGTATTGCCAACAAATAAAAAAACCAAGCAATAATACGTATTTTTAAACACCTAATAAAATATTTACAAAGAAATGTCATACTTTGTAATTACCATGTTATCGTTTGTAATTATAATATTGGACATTTTAAAGTATCTGAAATAATATTTTATATCAAATATATTAACTGATTTTCTGTACTGATTTTAAGAAATTTCTACGCATTATCTCATTTATGCTTAATAGGTATTAAAAACAATAGGTCAAATCGCCCTATCCGAAGAATAAAGTCATATGTTTCATATACGCTTAGAAAATGCGACTTTATTCTTTGGATAGGGCGAAATTATATTCTGCTAGAAAGTCATAGAGAATTATCTTAAATAGCTAAAAAAAAATTAAAAACTAAAACTTTCGATAATAGAATACTGTTGTTTATGTATTTTATAACTGAATTACTGTATAGGCTCCAATTGACTGCAAACACTACTAACAGATTAAATAGAATCACTTGTGACTGTATTAGAAGAGTAAATCCTCGTCACCCTCGTCGAGTAAGTTTGCAATATCGCGCACGTCCGTGCCTACTTTGGCCATTAGAGCTTTTTTCTGTAAAAAAACAATATTGTTACAGCATGTTTCCAATACAATCTCCTTCACCTACATATAGCTAGTCAATTATATGAAAAGCATTGTGGCCGTCATTATATGTCATTGAGTTGTTGTTTTGTAGCAAATTACAATAAAGCGTAGCGTCTACAAAACTCGTGAGTGTTATAGTGACCTATAATTTGGAAGAGCAAGAAAACACCAGTTTTTTTTAATAGTTCGTAGCGTGATTGATCACATTGAGATAAAAGTAACTTTGAATTCGGTCACTTTAATACGAAGCGTGCGATATATTGTGTTAAAGTTTATATCTAGTTGTGATTGGGATAACTCAATATGTCAAAGGGAAAATATATGTGTGTGTTGCTTATAGACTACAAAACGGCTGGTCCGATTTTAATAAAATTTTCAAATAATGTTTAGATTGTGCCAGTGGATAGTCCAAATTCTTCAATTGTAACGACCAGTAACCGAAGCAGCAAGAAACAGAATCTACGAAAAAATTGCAAAGCTACTTTGAGACTTTGTAAATTACTTTAGGCATTGCATATATTTTATCTTAGCGTGGATTATATCAAAATAATTATTTTTTGCAGCAAGGGGTCTTCTCGCATACCCTTGAAGGGTTTTTGAATTATTTTTTGAAGGTGTACAATGTTAGGCAGGTTTTTAATGTCATCGGGCATATTACGAATAGCCCATAGATGGCCTACTTGTCGCCAACACAAAAAAAATGAAGAAGAAAAAGTGAAATTGTTTTTATTTATTGAAATTGAATTAATAATAACTTTCAAAATTCGATAATCTGTTTGTATGTTATTCTTTCACGGCTAATCCCCTGGACCAATATTGATGAAATTAAACAAAATTAAGGCTAATGCATCAGGATACAAAAGGTAAAAAAATCCCGTTTTTCTTTCAGAAACAGGGTAATAACACATATTACATTATTAAGAGTACACAAACGTGTAATTTGGCGCGGAATAAGTCGCATGAAGCACTAGGTATAAATAAATATCACTCACAGCCTCTGCCTTCTCTCTGATAATCTTCTTCTTGTCCTGAATCTTTTTCAGCCGGTAGAACTCCTCACGTTCGAGCTCGTCCAACTCAGATATGATATACGCCAGTGTACGCTCCAGACGTGGAATAATAACTATATAGATAAGAAAAACAATAATAATTGTAATCTATACTAATATAAAGAGGAAAAATTTGTATGTATGTTTGTAATATTTTTCAAACAAAAACTACTGGACCGATGTTAAAAATTCTTTTACCATTGGAAAACTTCATCTTTACTGAGCAACATAGGCTATATTACATTAAAAAAATAGGAATCCGTAATAAAAATGTAATAAGGTGTAAAAAAATTAGTCATAAAATCTGTCACATGCGCTACGGAAACTATTGATGATATGTAACAAAAACAAATCTATAGTCCGACTAAGTAGACTTTCCACTGCCATGAGATCGGTATGTACGTGAGTGCAACCGCGGTATATCACTAGTATTAATTAAAGAGTGTGAAGAGGTAGAAACAAGTCTTTACTTATAACCGAGTGCTCTATGTACTCGCTGGTAAGATTGGAGATACTAGGTAAGGATGAAATTGTAGTTGAGGACCTAACAAATATTCAGGGATATTATCAAGTTCGTAAAAGCAAAGGGTAGGTTAGAGCAGGTGATACTGTCGGGACAGCAGTGAAACCCTTGTCCCAACATGGGGATGTGGGTGGAATAGTCCAAATTGTAGCTGACCACACGACTTGTACCAAGGGTCGTTCTCGAAATTAAGATAGATAGAATATTAATTAAAACTTTCAAAAATTTATATAACTTAATCACATTCAAATCTATACATATTATAACAAATTCCTTGAAAGATGTCTGTATGTATGTGATCAATTTCTCAAACTCTACTGAACAGATTTTTGAATGGTTTTTATTAAACGATAGTGTAATTCTTGAAGAAGGTTCAAGTTAAGTACATTTGTATGTAAATCGGAACAGTAACTATTTCCACATGGGCAAAGCCAGAGCAATAGTATTAAATAAAAAATTATAATAAGATAATTAAGATAAGATATTTTATGTTCATGATATCTCTATCTACCAATATACTCGCAGAAGAATAATATAGAGTCTTCTTTGTTTCATAGTATTTTTTTTACTTGCAGTTTTAATTGTAGAAGCAATACAAACTTATTTTGAATGAACTAAAAATAATATTTGAGCTGTTGAAGTTAACTAATATTAGACAGGTTCGGTAGTTTGTACCTCATTCGAAATTATTTCTGTTTCCAACATAATTTTTTTTTTTTTCTTCAATTTATAATAGTAGATATTATAATATCAAGATCACTCACCATGCTCAATAGCATTGACACGACGATTGGTAATCTTGATGACCTCATCCAGAGTTACGAAAGAGGTTTGCAATGACGCCAATTCAACCAGTAACTTGACTGCGCTTTGGAAATTCTTTTTGAGCTTGGCCAACTGCTGACCGCCTCTTGCTAGACCAGCCAGTTCATATGTATCTGACCCATCTTGGTAGGACTCGAAAATCGGAAGTGTTACACCTGGAAGAAAAAGTTAATACTTGAGTGACTTAAAAAAAACTAGTTTCTCCCGCTTGAAAATCTATGTACCACAATTTTTTTCCAATCTGAAATTTGAACAAAGTAGTTTTGGTGAGTTAATTATAAGAGACTTTTGAATAACTTTCACCGTATACTTAGCGCACACATGAAAAGCTTTAAAATTTGCCGTTTTTGCAATATTTTTTTTGCTACTGCTCTCCTATTCATCTTAGCGTGATTTTATATAGTCTATAGCCTTTCTTGATAAATGGACTATGTTAAACTCAAGAATTTTTCAAAACGGTAATAATTTTTAAATGATCACCAGCTGTTTACTTGATAGTTGTATATGATTTTTGAGAACAAAAACATCATTTCTGAAAATTGTTATATCATGGTTTTTTATTGTTGACTTTTCAACTTAATCAAGGCATTGGTTCATATGTCACAATTTAAGAGTTTTTATTTCAATCAGTTAGGTTCAGAAAGTTACAATATGTATGAAAAATAGCCAAATGTGTTATCATAATTGTTATATAACATAGCAACAGTACATATCTACATAAAAACATGTCAAAAATAGCATTTTTTTTTGGTAAGTAGCTTTAGATTCTCCATATTTACATATTATGTAAGTTTTTTTTCAAATGTTAGGTATTTTGATTAAGATTAAGATAACATCCCAATGAAGTAAAAAAAAGGGGATTCAATGTTTTACTTTACTGGCCTGTTGGCACAGTGGGTAGTGGCCAACATTTTCGATAAATGAATTTGTTTTTCTTCGAGTCTGGATGTATATTTGTATGGATGTATATATGATGTATATGTACATTCACCAGTTGTCTGTTTACCATAACACAAGTATTAAGTTACTTACTTTGGGGATGGATGACTGTGTATTGTAAGCGTCCCATTTATTTATCAAAATTTATATTTCCATATGGAATAATAGTATATGCAATGACATACCAGCAACATTGTCTTTCTTGGAGCGGATCTTTATTTGTGCTTTAGTAACATTTTGCAGCACAACCTGGTTGAAATCACCTGTTGTGAACTTTGCCTCTGCTAGAGAAAATGCAGCTTCTTTCATCACCTCACCCATAAGGGTTTTGGTCTGAAAAAATAAGATAATGCATCAATACTTTTAAGTATTAAATAACCAACTTCTTTTAATAGGAATTTATTTTAATATACTATGTTTAATATTTCTTTTATTTCTTTCTTATATTTTTTACATTAATTATTATTTTGACATAATCTATTTGTACAAACTGATGTCAATTTATGCTATCTTTTGCCATATAATATGTATTTTTTGCTTTGTATCATAATACACCTTTATTTTTTGTTGTTGTGTGTGTTGTGTTTATTGTTGATATTTAAAAAAAATAGATAGATAGGTATAAGTTAATAAATTTTAACATAATAAATAGCCTAGAAAACAGGTATATATATTTTTTTTATAATTTCACCACAATTTCTAGTTTAATTAATAAAACTGAAAATTCTAAACTTAAACTTTTAATTTAGGATTCAAAATATATTTAAAATACTGTTCATACATATAAGTTGAATTTATTTTAACATCAGATTTTGCTTTAGATTATTTAATAATGACTACAAGGAGTGTGATTTAATATAGATTTATGAGGGTATATGTATTGTCAGCTTTAAACATATTAAATTTTTTGATATAAAATATTAGTACAATCTCAAGGATTTTTGTACTTAGCAGAATTATAATAAGGAAAGAAATAATTTTTTATACACAAATTTGATATGCATATAAATAATTTGATTTCCCTAAAAATTTAAACAAACAAATCGATTATTTATACAAATCATTTTTCTGAGACTCAAAAAAAGAATTAAGACGTACTAACGTTAAAAACGAATTGCTACTTACTTCAATAATTTTGCTCAGAATCAAACGGAACCTGACTTGTAAAGCATCTGCCTTCTTTTTCAGCAGCCCATGGCCTTTAACTGCTCCAGCCAAACGGCCTTTCATTAACATTTGAGCACTAGAACCCAAATTAATGATGAGAACATTAATCACCGTGCATTGATCTAAAAACTTTTGCGAACCTAATAAGTAACGATACTCACCCCCGAGAAGGGAAAATAGCTAATTTATCTTTTCCAGACATATTGATTCAGGGATTATTTGGTAATTTATCCTAATTCAGGATTTTCACTCCCTGTCCCTATCACCTGATGACAGCAGACAAATCAGTGATAAATGTGAGTCTATGGTTAGTCTTGTGATCTAACTTTTAAATTGTCAAATGAAATAAACCATAGTATGAGTATAAAAATGAATATATATATCAGAAAATTATATCTAGCTTAGTATGAGACTTTCACACGTGCATTTAAAAGCTTTTCTACATTAATTTATAACAATGCAAAGAGAAAGAATTACATAATACATATGCCCTTTACACTATAATAATTTAGTCTTGCCACTGTAAAAAATATGACATTGACAATTTTACTTTGTTGACAAACAGGCATACAATGTGTCAAATTTAGCCTCAAAAGTATTATGAAAAGAAAAACTTTTAAAAGTTATACTCATGAATTCAAGAAGTAATATGGTTATTATCATTAAAATACGATGTCTCTGATACGAACCCAGGTTTTAAGTAATTTCAATATGCTAGATGAAAACAGTACAATAAATTTGTGCAGAATATGTCTTGAGGATGGAGCCACAATTCCGATATTTGAAACAAACGAGGAAGTATGTTCTAATATACCGACTAAATTGTCCTTATGTTTAAAAGAAAAGGTGAGTGCACTGTTTTAATCAATTCTTCAATAAAGTAAAATAGGATCCCTGTCTACATTCAATGTTGATTAAAACGTATGTAAGTTCTTGTATCGAAGCTTGTAATCATCGTTATCGATAGAAATGAAAGCTAGTTCGTTTATTAAAAAATTTCAATTTATATAATAATAACAAAACTATTATTGGGGTACACAAAAATTAATGATTAACAAAATATATGAAATTGTGAACTTACTGCCAAGAAATTAAATTAGTTAATGTCCTATTCAAACACCATCATCCTCCTGCCCTTATCCCACTTAAAGTGGGGTCGGCACAAAATGTTATAAACACGTATCACATGATTTGGCTGTGTTTTTAGAACCGGCCGCCTGCCAGGCGTCTACTTACCTTAGTCGTATTTTAAGACACCTCGGTAAGAAACAGGATGGTCTATACTACTAAGATCACATAGTGGGTCAACTTACGTTAGTCACCTTTTAGGACACTTCAGTAAGAAATGAGGGTGGTCTATTTTATTCAGATGGCTACAACATGGCAGCAATGCACTTCTCAACTAATTAAGACTTTTTTTTAATCATTTCTGTTGCTTAAAATAGTCATAGACAAAACTCAAATTTCTTTCAGGTAGAAGATATTGAAGGCTATCCACGATTTATATGTAGCTTATGCAGTAGTATACTAGATTCTGCATACAATTTTATAAACAAATATAAAGAGACATGTAAAATATTGGAAAGTGGAGTGGATATAGTGAAACAAGAAGATGAGGCAATACCAATAAATAATAATGTAATAAAAGAAATTCCAATAGGAAATATTAAAACTGAAGTTCCTGCAACAAGAAGTGATAGTGATGACTTCAGTGATGATGATAAAGAATTTCTTAGACCTTTAAAACTAAAAGTTAAATTAAAAGTAGAAAGAGAACAAAATTTAGTCAATAGAAAAAAATTAAGCAGCATAAAAACCAATACAAAACAGGTGACAAATAAAATAGCCTCTTCTATATTAGAGGGTCAATTTGCTTGGACTGGTGACAAATGGTGGTAATATTATTTAAATTTATCATCTGTTATATTTAATAATAGGAAATGGCTATGCTCTGTGAATTATTAATAGAAGAGTTATTTATGATCTAAAAATCCCAACTGACAAGCAGCAGTGCCATCTATGTAAAAATGGCTTTATTTAAGTAAATATAAAAAATGTTTATTTTAGTCTCCTTGCAAGATCAACAAAATTAAACCTATGGCCCTAACATTTTTTAAATATTGTCTTTTTATACTAATAGTCTAAAGAAATTGTAACAAAAATATAAGTATTACAAAAAGTCTTAATTTTAATATTTCACTAAATAAATATTTGAAAAAAGAAAGGATAGATTTTATATACGTGATTTACTTATTTATTTTATATACTTTGCATTACTTCAACAATATACATATCTATATAAATATCACAAATTTTATGTATGTTTCTAAAGGGACAGAGAAAAATTTAATAAATTTCACTTTTTTACAGTTTAAAATCCTCTATCGCAAAGCAAAAGGCAGATGAAAAAAATAAACTATTAATGCATCTTAAATCCGAAACTAAAAAAAGAAAAAGGGTTAGAATAGAAGTACCAAAAGCGAAAAAGCCGAACCCTCCGAAACTATGCGATCTTTGCGGTGAAGTGTTCAAAGATCAAGATAAATTATCGGTACACAAGAAAAATGTTCACTTCCGCAAGACTATGAAATGCCCTCACTGTCCTAAAATATTATGTTCGAATTATTATTTAAATAAACATATGAAAAGGAAACATGCGGAGACTAAAGATTTTATATGTGCTCAGTGCGGTCGAGAGTTTGCATTTAAAGCTGAACTACGCAGTCATAATAAAAGTGTGCATGAGAAACATTTACGACCTAAGAAACAGTTTAAGTGTAAGTTCTGCCCTAAGACATACAAATGTACAAAATCCGTCATCGTGCATGAGAGATCAGCTCATACAGGTATCTTTTTCTATAATTTAAATCTATACTTATATATAAAGCTGAAGAGTTTGTTTGTTTTTGGATTGTTTGAACGCGCTAATTTCGGCAACTACTAAACCGATTTGAAAAATACTTTGAATGTAAGATAGAGGAGGTCCATATTAAAAAGTAATTAAAATATTATTTTGCTATAATCCGCGATAAATTATTTATTGATTATAGCAAAATAATATTTTCATAACTTCGATTTTTTTATTTTTTTAACTGTTTTTACTGACGAAACTGTTGATGAATATTAATACATATAAAGCAATATATAGAATTAGGCGTTACTTTGTGGAGATGCATGATACAAAAGTAATAATCAATTTTGCTATAATACGCGATAAATTTATCGCAGATTTTAGCAAAATAATTTCATCTTTAATATTTAAATGAGTTAATCTTGTATATATAAATCTACATTTGGTATTATATATTTTTTCTGTTTACTTAATAGCGAATAATATATACTAAAATAGTTTCATTGTTACTTTTGTATTATGGATCTCTACAAAGTAACGCCTATTTCTATAAATTAAGTGTAAAAAGTTTGAATTAAAGTAGATAATAATTGAGTTCCAATCTAATACAAAACTAATAAGGAAATTATCTTGCTATAATCCGCGGTTAAGTAAACAGAAAATATATATAACCAGCTTTTACCCGCGATTTCGTTCGTGTTGACTGATGTCGTGTGATAGGTCGATAATATTTTTTTCGGCGGTTTTCAATGTCTTCCTATTCCTGTCAAATTAACAGGATTTCCATAGCCTATATGTTATTTCGGTGAATAAGCAATAATTGTGCCAATTTTCATCGATATTGGTTCAACGGATTCGCCGTGAAAGAGTAACAAATATACATCCATAGTTACAAATTTTCGTATTTATATTGTTAGTAGGATAGTATCCTATCAATAGAATGCTCGAGATAGAACATCTCGAGTAGAATTAAATTACTTAATTTGCTAATCCGAATTGGAGCAGCGAGTTGAGTGCAAATTTCTATCTCTCTCTCCATGGAAAGATGGTAAAAAGATCAGACTGCTGCTCTACTATATATTTGACTTGTATATATTGGATTTGTCTGGATATTTTTATACCATAAGTAGAAAATATTATATACTAGCGGCCTGCCCCTGCTTCGCACGGGTATAACATATATATCCCATGTCAGTCAATGTAAAAAAAATGATTAAAATCGATCCAGTAGTTTTGATTTATTCATTACTGCCCGTGGCCCGCACGCGTTAAATTTGGAGAAAAACAATTTCCTTTCCCTATACCAAGAAGATATCCTGCTATCTTTGGAATATCTAAATTCATATAGTACATTTTTACTTATTTACTTTTACATTTTCCCTATGTATTTTATTTTTACAATTAATTACAGAGTGTCTTTAAACAAACTCTTGAAAGAGGGACATAGCTGCTAAAGTCGAAGTGTTATAGGGCGAAGCGCGGCGTCCTCAAAGCATTTTAAAACTGTAATATCTCCGAAAATGTTCACTTAAATTACATACTGTAAACGGCCATATTGATCTATATTAAATCAACAATTTATTTAAGGTACTAAATTGGATAAGGATTAATGCTGTATTGTATAAAAATTGCTTCAAAAATATGGCATAATTTTTCGTAAAAAGTAAATGACAAAAAATGCTATAGTGGGTTATCCATAAGAGATAGACATATACCATCGCGGACTTTTCTGTAGACCTTTTCAAGGTGTACAAATACTTAGTACATTATTTTGTTAAATCTCGTAGGGTTTAGTCTGCGTTTGCAATGTAAGCGGAAAAAAATGTAATTATGTACAGAAACCTCAAAAATTACAGTATTTCTCTACTCCGTATTGAATGTTATTATTCGTACAAACCTTCCTCTGTAATCACTCTATCTATTAAAAAAAACCGCATCAAAATCTGTTGCGTAGTTTTAAAGTTTTATGCGTACATAGGGATATAGGGACTTTGTTTTATAATATGTAGTGATTTTCATTATATGCCGTATATTATAAATGCATAATATTTATCAAAATATTATGCATTTATAATATTAGTAAGATGCTAATCTAGACGTTTTCATACATACATGCAAGATTTTTAATAACAGAATTGCAAATCTCCACCAATACTGACTTTAATTCTGTTACATACATACATGCAGGTGAAACTATTAAAGATGTGTAAAAGAAGAAGAAAAAGCCTTTATACATTTGTTTTTTTAGTTATTCTTTCTCTTTTCTAAGCATATGTATAAAAAAAATAAAAAAAGACGTTACATTTGAGTAAACGATTTAATCTTTTAGGCCATAGACCAGCGATCTGTAGTGTATGCTCAAGCAGTTTCTATCATGATGATTACCTGAAAGAGCATATGCGTCTACACACTGGCGAGACCCCATTCAAATGTCCCATTTGTGGGCGTGGGTACGCCCAACGGTGCAATATGAAGAGCCATCTCAGGATACACAGAGTATCAGAGCTTGATGCCGCTACTTTAGGTAAACTTAGACCGAACTATTTAAGACTTCTTAAAGCATAATGTAAATAATAACTCATCATCCTCCTGCCGTTATCCAACCCTAAGTAAAGTCGGCACAGCATGTTATAAACATGCTGTCACATGATTTGGCTGCGTTATTACAAACGGCCGCCTGCCTGACGTCAACTTACCTTAGCCTCGGTAAGAAAGAGGGTGGTCTATTTTACTCAACCGGATACCACACGGCGGGTCGACTTACCTTAGTCGCCTTTTACGACACCTCGGAAAGAAAGAGGGTGGTCTATTTTACTCAACCAGATACCACACGGTGGGTCTACTTACCTTAATCGCCTTTTACACTTCGGTAAGCAATGTGGGTGGTCTATTCTACTCAGCCGGATACCACAGGGCGGGTCGACTTACCTAAGTCGCCTTTTACGACACCTCGGTAAGAAAGAGGGTGGTCTATTCTACTCAGCCGGATACCACACGGTGGGTCAACTTACCTTAGTCGCCTTTTACGACACCTCGGTAAGAAATGAGGGTGGTACTATTCTATTGAGCGTAAATGTAAATATTAACTATAGTTATTGAATTTGTTTATAAAGTTTAAATAAAAGTTTCTAATATAATTTTAATATTGTTATAGACATATTGTTAAACAAAATGTTGCAAAAACGTTATTTTATTACTAAGATAGATAAAATTTTGTTGTGATATAAAAATAGTTTTAAATATTTAATCAAACATGGCAGTTAAGGTTTGTAATAGTTATCTTCAATTGTTAATTTAAGTATTTTTAATTAAAATGCAATAAACTTCTACATAGTAGAAGTTGTGTTCAATAAACACAGTAAACTGAGATTAAATTGGTTATAATAAAGTTTAGAAGAAGTTTTTTTTTTTATATTTTAAAATAGGACTAGTGTTTCCCAAAAATAAATATTTTTTTGTGTGTTGCAAATGTAAAAATCTGTGCATCTTCCCATGGTCTCAGATTAAACTCACAAAATTTAAAAAATAAATAATTTTTATTTTATATTCTGTTATTAGAGTTTGTGCAATATTTATTTAACTTTTTTTTAGTTACGTTTCCTTTCACATAGTTATATTACGTTTTAAATATAGTTTAGAGAATATATTTTTAATATCTTTCAAAAAGTTTCTGAATATATTCCTTACATGGAATTTTGTTATAAATTAACATTGACATTGTTTTATAAAAAAAGTCCCCAAACATATTTTTGATTGAAATAATGGATATAAGTCTTCTTATGTTATGTATACTTTTATGTTCTTAAAGTTGACCGATGATTATAATTATAATTTAAGATTTTAAAATAAAAAAATATTGCATACAATTTTTTTTTTTTTGCTGTTTACGGTACACGAGGATTGGCTTCTGGCGATTAATTCTGACAAATATTATTTACTAAATTACTTGAACATTGACTAACTTAATTTTTGCTGGACTGGACTTTCTTCTTTCTAATTGATACCTAAAAGTAAATAATATTGTAACAACGCTGCCTTGTCGCTACTGCAAGCAAGCCATAACGTCACATCATGCCACAGTTGTTCGCGCCATTTATTACAAGGGAGATGTGACAGCCACTGTTATTAGCAGCTAGCCCGCGAATAGCGAAAGGGAGTTTGCTTTGATTTTATTTTTGTATTTATTATGAAAAGAATAAAACTGATTTATAATACTTCTTTTATTAATACAAGTAGTTTAGTAATAATATATTCGTTTTTAACCATATATATTTTATTGAGTCTTACACAACCATCCATACGAACGCTTTTTTAAATTATGAATTCGCGCCTTAAATCATACCGTGTATTCGGTAAAAAATAAGTAATTCATGAATTCTGTACATATTATATAGGGATAGGGAAGTAAATAATATGTCTTATACGCTTAAATTTAAAAATATGTTATCATTATGAATACCGCAAGCCAATGCCTGCATTAAAAAAAACCCGTCATATTGTTGAAATGGTACGTATTGACATATGACACGATGATGTTTTTTGATTAATATTTGCGCATTAAATTATTACAATAAAAGTTTTGAGTATTATTATGTTACCGAAATTAAATTAACTGTTATTTAAAGACGATATCATAATAAAATATTTATATATTAAATATAAAATATTTATTTATATAGTAACTTTATTATCTACATGACATTATGAAATCTTGCACTACCATTTCTTGTCCATTCTACCAATCTGTAAAAGAGAACCATAAGTGAGAGAGAGGATTGAAAAGCTTTTTACATATTCTTCACCGAAAACTTATGATCAATCAGTCAATATTAACATCAGTACATCCTGTTGTTTTTCTTAAATTATTAATAAAATGTATAGATAAGTAAACTTAATTTTAATGCTTATTTGTATTAATTTTCTAAATTAATTTGTTAGGCTTTAACTTATTCAACGTACCAGCCTTTATTGTATTTTTTTTTTTAATTTTTAATTGTATCATTTTATAAATCTGTGTTGATTGTAATGACATCTTAACGCATGATATATAATTATATCCTCTTGCCCTTATCCCACTCCAAATAGGGTAGGCACAGCATGTTTAAACATGCTGTCGCATGATTTGGCTGTGTTTTACAACCGGCCGCCTGCCTGACGTCAACTTACCTCAGTCGTATTTTACGACACCTCGGTAAGAAAGAGGGTGGTCTATTCTACTAAACCGGATACGACACGGTGGGTCAACTTACCTTAGTCGTATTTTACGACACCTCGGTAAGAAAGAGGGTGGTATATTTCACTCAACCAGATACCACACGGCGGGTCGACTTACCTCAGTCGCCTTTAACGACACCTCGGTAAGAATTGAGGGTGGTCTATTCTACTCAGCCGGATACCACACGGAGAGTCGCCTTATCTAGTCGCATTTTACGACATCTCGGTAAGAAATGAGGGTGGTACTATTCTATTCAGCCGGATACCACACGGCGTACAGACTTACCGTTTAATAAGGCAAATAAAACTTACTCTTTCAACGATGCCGCTATCTCTGTCATGCACTTGAGTTTCTTCTCCTCTAAACCGGTCAAGTAACTAACTTTATTGACTTCAGCTTCTTGTAATTTCAACTCTTCGCTTCGCAACTTCAATTCGAGCGCTTTCAATTTCAGTTCCTCTCCTTTTTGATGTATTCGTTCTTTTTCAATAAACATCTGTGCTTTGATTTTATAATCTTCTAATGATTCAGCGTTAATTGTTTCTTTGTCTGTTAAAGCTGTAAAAGATCCGACAAAATCTAAGTATAAATAAAATTAAGCGAATTAACTAAATGTGAAAGCTAGATTCTGAAAATGTTTAACACATCATTGAAAAGACGCCGTGTCCGGCGGTATCCGGCTGAATAGAATAGACCATCCTTATTTCTTACCGAGGTGTCGTAAAAGGCGACTAAGGTAAGTCGAAGCGCCGTGCCGTATCCGGCTGAGTAAAATAGACCACCGTCATTTCTTACCGAGGTGTCGTAAAATACGACTAAGGTAAGTTGACGTCAGGCACGCGGCCGGTCGTTAAATGCGTAACCAAATCATGTAACAAAATGTTTATAACATGTTGTGCTGACCCCACATAAAGTGGAATAAATGTAGGAGGATGATGATTTCAAAAATTCTTTCAATGTAAGTCAGTTCATTTAACGACGAAGGCTATAGGCTATAAAACATCACGCTAAGATGAATAGCAGCAGCAATAAAAAATAAAACGAAGACGGCAAAATTTAAAGCTTTCCTTGCGTGCGCTGTGTAAACGGTGATACTTATACAAAAATCATATATTACAGAATTGTTCCCCTGTAAAAGTTCTAAACAAAAGTCCGCGACAGCATGTCTAGCTTTTAGGGTTACTCAATTTAACTTATTTTATGGTTATCATATTATCATTCATCATTTTATGGTTTTAAATTTTCCATGTTGGTGGAGCCGCTGGCGATTGCTAGTAATATATAAATAACAATGTGAGTACTACACATGCACATAATTTTTTTTTTTTATAAAAGTCTTAAAAAAAAATTGCTTATAGTTAGATTTAAACATATATAAGTTTAGTAAATTACCTTCAATTTTCACATCAAGTTCACCAATTTCCTTATTATCTACAACAGAATAAATAGAATTATTTATTTTGGCGCCAAAGACACACCACACTGCTCCAATGTGGATTGATATGCAAGTTTCAAGATGTTTTATTTTACTGCTAAGTGTGTGATAAATTGCAAATATCAATTAGACATAAGTTTTACACAAAAGAACTCATTGGTGCCTGTCCAGAGTTTACCATAACCCTCTCAAAAGAGCCACATGATCTCACTGCTCGGCTATCACAGCTCTATAACTGTATACCAACTTAATTATTCAACAATACTTACCAAATATATTGTAACTATGACTAGAGTCTTTCTTATCTTCTCCAAAATATACATATTCTCTATTATTTTCATCATCTAACTCATCAAAATTTTCTTCAATTAAATTTGAACTCTCATTCATCACAATTGATACCCCTTTAGGTGAATTTTGGTTCTGAAATTAATACATGTAATATAGTATGGCAAGCTTCGTTCTATTGGCTTCGTTCTAGAAGAAGGCATATTTTCTTCTATTTTCTTAAACAGATGGGTCTCCACTGTAGGACATCAATCACCTGAAGTGATTTAATATATAAGGTTTTTTTTTGCTATTATAAAGAACAACCAAAACTGAGTGCTTTATTGTTGTTGCGGTCTAACCAAGAGGCTAATAAGCAACTTAAAGATTACATAAACTTATAATTAACTTTTTTTGCTTTATAGGATTCATCTGCGATCAGTCATAGGACTATGAGCAAATTTGTTGAATGTTTAATTAACTTATATCTAAGAATAGGTCCAGTGACTTATCTTAGTCTTTCTTGCTATGCGAGACACTTTGTTCTTGTGTTCTTTCAAGTAGCACAAGCACTACACTACACTATCACTATATTAAACTAACTCAAAAAGTTTTGTCCTTTTCAGTCTTATATATAATGAATGAATTTAATATATAATGATAAACAATGTATAAGGATTTGTCTTAAATTAAAAATAATTCGTGTGAAAATAAAATTTAGGTGTGGGCTACTCAAGGCATTATTCTATAAAACAAATATGAAGATCACATGTTATGTTTATAGTAACAAAAATAAAAATATTAGAGACATAAATAAATATGTCAACCAAAAACACTACCTATACACATAATCTATTGGCAGAGTATATTACTAAAATATTAAGTTAAATTATTACCATTAATGGAACATCACTTTAAGAATAACCTAAACCTACCTAACTGCTTGTGATAGGTGTGAGAAGACCCTGTATATAGCAGTGACTAAGTTGACATGAGTCTTTTGACTAATTGAAAGATTATGAAATGAAAGCCGAAGAGGTATTGATAACAAGTTACCTTATCTTTATAAAGTGCAGCCAATAAAGCATCCACCGGATATTTTATCAACTTTAATAACCTTAGTTCCAATTTTGAAAAGCTCGGCTTTAGTTCTGAAACACCTGTCCTCATCACTATATCTGCTTTTTTCTTTGTTTTATTCTTCCAATCTGCCCACATCTAAAATAGATAAAGTGGTACTGATTTTTGATTTTTTTTTTATAGATAAAGTTTGAAGGATTATATCATCATCTTCCTGGCCTTATTCCACTCTAAGTGGAGTCAGCACAACATATTGTAAACATTCTGTCACTTGATTAAGCTGCGTTTTTACGACAAGCCGCCTGCCTGACGTCAACTTACCTCAGTCGTATTTTACGACCCCTCGATAGTAAAGAGCCACCCTCTTTACTATTCTAGTAAACTGGATACCACACAGTGGGTCAACTTACCTTAGTCGCCTTTTACGATACCTTGGTAAGAAATGAGGGTGGTCTATTCTACTCAGCCGGATACTACACGGCGGGTTGACTTATCTTAGTCGCCTATTACGACGCCTCGGTAAGAAAATGAGGGTGGTACTATTCTATTCAGCTGGATACCACACGGCGTAGTTTGCAGGATTATATGTAATCTATAATGACGATATATATACACTGGATGACTGGATTATATTAAATCTATAGGTATTTCCTCACTTTACACCACTTGTAAAAGTTTTTATTAGCACCATTATCAACAGCATTCAGCTGCACTGCTATGTGTTTCCAGAATATTCGTTTATTTGTGTTCTTGTAGACAACTCTACCGCCTAATAGTACCCCATGTGTGCTGAGTAAATCTAACAGTTTTTTCATTTGTGCCTGGCTAACTCTTCCATCACGATCTTTACTCATTTCGGCGTCTATATTTAAAAATTATATATTCTTGCTTTTTATTTTATGATGCAGTATGCTTTCAAGCGATTAATGCCATACTTTATTGCTTAATTAAGCGTCACTATTATTCACTTTTTAATTATTATAATTGAAAAAAAAAACAACAACATTGTTATTGACAAACAAATTACTTAATCAAACTATATTTTTAAAATCAAATTTTGGCGTGGAACTCAGCTTTTTTACCTTAAAGACACCGTACAGAACAGTGTTGTCTATGTTACTGGAAAATTTTATCCGACGCTATGCAGCATCGGATAAAAAAGTAATAAGATTCCGAAACAAAGTATTACTGAACAACACTCTATCAGACAATGTCCTATGAGCATTGATTTTGCACTCTTTTCAATAATAAGACTATTCACCTTCTAAAATACTAATCTAATTTATGTGGTCACTAGTGAATGTCCGCATAAATTAGATTCATGCTTTACATGCCCCCGGGCTCAACCGCTCTAACAAAGCACATCTCTGTAAACTTTTCTGATATAAAAATTTGAGACAGCATTCTATAATCTATCTATGAGCATCAAAATTCTCATGTAAACAAGACACATAAATTAGGAGCGCAACTAGAACCCCTAGTACTTAGACGGCATTTACTCCCGTGAATACGATATCAGAGATTTTCGAATGGCTTCGACGGTTTATGAGTTAAATTGTAAACAAGTGCTTTTGAATCGTCAATTCTACTGCTGATTCGGAAAGCTGTTCCTATTGAGAAGAGCCAGCCAGCAAGCTCTTTTTAAAATATAATTCTTATAACTTGTTACGAAATATAACTAGTCATTATTATCCTGTACTGGGTACAGGGTCGAAGAGTAGCTATGTCCACGCTTTCAGATAATCCTCAACCGTATAAAAGGCTATTTGTATTACCCTCTTTTTAACAGTGTTTTAAATTACTGTAATGGCAAAGCTAAAATTTTTATTGCGGATTTTTATTATAGATTTTATACCCAACCCCACAAACAACTTACATACTTTTGCAAGGCGCAAAGCAGGAGCTGTAAGCTTATGTCCGTTCCTAATTTGTCTTTTATATACATCACCTATTGTTTTATAACGATTTATATTTTTATACTCAAAAATTAATTGCTTAAATATACTGTGAAACTAATATAAGAATTCTCTTAAATGTGATCGTGAATGACGCGGACTTAAATTGTAAATGGTATCTCTCTTTTTTGTAAAACAACAATTTTTACTCCATAGCAATATTCCATAAGACATAATACGATGGAAGTAAGAACATAAACAAGTTTTGCTGTTTCAACGGCTTTAAACTGTCTTCCGTACATCTTCCGAACAGCGTAGGCATCTAAACCAAGTTCCACTGCAAGAGTTATTGTGTGTGTACCACTGGAGTGTAGTGTCAAAGGTAATTTCCAAAAATACAACTGTATTATCTTTTTTGGTACAGCGGCATTGGGCAATGTAATTCCTACTAATATTATAAATTGCGAAAGTTTGTGAGTATGAATGTATGTTTGTTAGTCTTTCATGGCGAATCCGCTGAACCAATATCAATTAAATTTGGCACAATTATTTCTTATACACCGGAATAAATGACTATTTCATTTTATTTCAGTTCAGTACTAAATTATTTTGCCTGAACCAATAAACTGGCTTATTTTGTCAAAATTTTCGTCATTTCCAGTTATTTTAAATATCAAATATGTGTCATTAGCAAACAATACAATATCGTATACAGACCGGCAAAGCAACGCGCGACCAGATTTATGTGGGATCATGGAATTAGAAAAAAAAACCACATGTATTTGTTAGACATAAATAACAATTTAGTAACAAAATATTAGGCTAGTAACACTATCTATTGTATATGATGTATAATAAAACTTTACAACCTTCCATTTTTGGTTTTACTCTAAAGAAATTTGCAGATGTTCTAAAAATAAACAAATATTAAAATTGTCCATACATTACGCCCATATATTACAAATTATTTTTATAAATTTAAATTTAAGACCTGGAATCTAGATTTTTAAGGATTACTTACAATGTCTAAGATTACGTAGCATAGACAAAATAACAAAATCGAAACAACATTTTTTGATAAACTTGTTGTTTGTTATATGTATAACCAGATTTTTAATCGATTTTTATCTTGTCACTGTCAAGTGTCATTCTATGATTCTAGAAAACTACGGATAACGATTACAATAATCCATTTGATAACGTGAACTTTATTATTATTTTTGTTTATTACTTCCAAATAAAAAGTTGATCTAATATATCTTAGATTTCTTCTCCTTAAGAAACCTATTGTTAAACATGCTGCGAACGAAGATACATATAGCAATAAGTGCAATAGGTGTAATCTTAGGTATTTCAGCATTTATATGTTTTTGCATTGTTTACGCAAATATCGAAGCTGGTATGTGGGCGTTATTGTCGGGTAAGTGTTTTGACTTTCATATTAACTTCAAAAGCATTTCATTCTTATTATATGACGTAAAAGTACTCATTATTTGCATCTAATGGATACGTTTTTATTTATGATTGCGATTCCTTTGAAATCGTTATCCAATAGGCAACATGATCTCATTGTATAATCGGGACATATATATTTAAGTAATATGTAAAGTAGGTTATATATGTAGTGTAACTACATGGGTTAATTGTAAAATAATTTTAGTACATTTTTAGGTATCCATGCTGGCCTAACTCTTATGTTACACTGGCACCATTTGAAAGAGTCTCTTCATGTTAACTTTTCTAGAAAAGTTCTCCAATATCTTGGAGACTTTGGCATAGTTGGCTTTGTATCTGGAGGAGCTCTAACTTTGTTCTACATATTTTTGGAAATCTATTACAAAGCTGGTAAGTAATATTATGCATATATTCATTTGAATATATATATATATATGATTGTTTTATATATATTTATTCCTACTAACATTTTGTGGTATTAAATTGTGAAAAGGTTGTGGTTATTAACCATTCCAATCAATCATATATATATGAGATATTTTTTTCAAAGAAATACAGATTTTCTATGATTGAAAATATATATAAAAAAAATACATGAATATTCCTATTTAAACTCATGCAATAGTTAAATATTTAAGTTCTTTTTAATTTCTTGGATTGCATAACTGTGTGAAATGTTGCACAGTATGTATATTTTCTTCATTGTTGTTTTCTGTATACACACATACAGGGAGAAATCACAGCTGTAAGCTTTTTGTTGGGAATATATTCTATACATTAACTATAATATATTGTTTATGCCTAGTAGCCCATAATATATTTTTACTCATCACTACATATTATAAAACAAAGTCCATATTTCCGTATGTACGCATATAACTTTAAAACTACGCAACAGATTTTGATGCGGTTTTTTTTAATAGATAGAGTGATTCCAGAGGAAGGTTTGTATGTATAATAAAATTTAATACGGAGTAAAGAAATACTGTAATTTTTGAGGTTTCTGTAAATAATTACATTTTTTTCCGTTTACATTGCAAACGCTGGCTAAACCCTACGAGATTTATCAAAATAATGTACTAAGTATTTGTACACCTTGAAAAGGTCTACAGAAAAGTCCGCGATGGTATATGTCTATCTCTTATGGATAACCAACTATAGCATTTTTTGTCATTTACTTTTTACGAAAAATAATGCCTTATTTTTGAAGCAATTTTTATACAATACAGCATTAATCCTTATCCAATTAGGTCCCTTAAACAAATAATTGATTTAATATAGATCAATATAGCCGTTTACAGCATGTAATTTAAATGAACATTTTCGGAGATATTACAGATTTAAAATGCCGTGAGGACGCCGCGCTTCACCCTATAGCACTTCGAATCTTTTAAGAGTTTGTTTAAAGACATTCTGTAATTAATTGTAAAAATGAAATACATAGGGAAAATATAAAAGTAAATAAATAAAAATGTACTATATGAATTTAAATATTCCATAGATAGCAGGAAATCTTCTTGGTATAGGGAAAGGAAATTGTTTTTCTCCAAATTAAACGCTTGCGGGCCACGGGCAGTAATGAATAAATCAAAACTACTGGATAGATTTTAATAATTTTTTTTACACTGACTGACATGGGATGTATATTTTATACCTGTGCGAAGCAGGGGCAGGCCGCTAGTACTTTCATAAAATAAAAACATGTCTATAATTAACACTAGATTTGACTTAGAAGCTAACTCTTACTGCATGGCCACATTCTGATTTGCCTTTTCAATAAATCTTTCAGCTTACCCAAGGAGAAGAATTAAACTTCATCTTGGTTGAGGAAAATAATGATATTTTAACAAATTATTTTGTACCTGTACATACTTTATTTGAAAGTAAATTATTTTTATAAAAGGTTTTAAATAATTATACGATTAACCCCTTTCATGATAAATTCATGGGAGTTTTATAGGAAATAATTGACTTTTTCTTTTACCTACAGATATTTTGCCAATACAAACAAGTATTATCATTCGGATGATATGGTCATTTATGATGTTAAAATGGGGTCTGCTGCTTTACATCTTTACTAAGAAATACCTTCGCACATATAATGATCATCAACTCTTCTCTGAGAACCCCAATATTGAAGAAACATAAATGTCTTAAAATAATATTTTCATATGAAAAGCCTGGAGTGAGTGTATTACTACTAAATAATCTGTTGTTTTATTTACATGTTTTTTTAAAATTATTTTTACATGTTTACATACAATAAATAAATAAATAAATTTCGACAAATTCAACACATGAAACAGATATAATTTTGAAGGGGGAACTGGCAACAATTTTTTTTTAGTTAATCATTGGTTGTATTTAATTAATGCATGTCTTTTTAAAATAAGTACATGTAACAATTTAAAAACTGTTAAAATTAGCTACCAGTTGTAGTTCAAAGGCATTTTAAGTGTTGTATGTTGACATTTTCTATGACAATTTATTAAATTACAATACATTTTGCATAATCTGTGTTTCAGATTATTCTGTATTTTATAATAAAAACTGTAATACAAAAGTAATAATAAAATTATTACTTTTGTATTATGGATCTCCACAAAGTCTCCACACACCTGATTCTATAAATAATTTAAAAACTGTAATATTACATTTTCAAAATTATTTTATTAATAATAAAAAGTTCTTAGCAAAATGAATAATGAATTCTATTTTTAATTGCTATGATGGGCAGCTGATGGGACATGTTATATTCAGTAAATTAATTTATATATATTTAATTAAATTGTAATTGTTAATAATTGACATATATTGTGTTCTTCTGGTAGCTAATTATAACTTAGTTATTTATCACCTAACCAACAAAGCCAGATTGTTTTACTATGTTGATGTTGCTGTATCAAACTAGTGATAGAGTTCATAAGATATCAGTGCATAAGATCTAACAATGTACCTTAATGTTTCTAGCTACAAACATTTATGATACTGCTAACTAACTGTGTCTATGACTTCACCTGCATGTAATTCAGTGTGACATAAAATAATTCCAGCGTATATTACAATCCCACTCGAATTCTAATGCAACATAATATCCACCTTATTATTATATAAACCTTTCTCAAGAATTTGTCTATCTTTTAGTAGAAACAGTACAAAAATATGTTCAGTAGATTTTGAGGAAATCAATCACATACAGACATACAGCGTTTAGGATTTTTTTTTTTATAATATGTATAGATTAAATATCTTTGCTTTTGCAAACACTGTGAGACTTAAAAAACTGACAAGGTACTCTTTAAGTACCAGTCTTTTGGTTTTTATTTCAAAATGAATGTAATATGAGTTAAATAAATAAATAAATAATTCGTTATTTGAAACAACTATGGCCCAACAAAAATTTACACAAAAATAAAATTATAAAAATCAAAAAACAAAAATACAATGAAAAATTAAAATAAAATAAAAAAATATATTATATAGAAAATGGGTGAATGGACACAGGACTGACTGACAAGCACTTTAGTAAAGTGATACAGCCTAGGCGATTCCATCATACCTATTAAGTTCAGAAAAACTATTCAGACAACTAATATCTGTAGCATTTAAAAGCTTGTTAGTAATAATAATTGTTGCAAACTATTTGACTTATAGGCTTGAAAATTGATTTTATTTCTAACAGGGAAATGTAGGTTGAATTAACATGAGTAATATATTTCATAAACTAGAAACTAAATGTGCTTCAATGAAATGCTTGTCAAAGTTATGATTTTTGCAAATAAGGTAGACTGAATTGTAATAGTAAAAGTATTAATTAAAACAGGTATCTTTTATAAATTGAGTTATAGTGAATTGAAAATTATATGACTGAAATTATATTGTAAGAATATTAAAAGAATTGGTATTGATTTGATAAAATGCTAATAATTAATTTGTGTTTTAACTAAATATCAGGGTACATATAATAACATTATTAAAATTCCTTCGTAGTTATTTAATGTTGCAAGAAAAATATTTTAAAATTAGTAATTGTTAAGAATAAATATTTTATCTATTTATAATTTTTATTGTGAATTAGTCGTATAATAAATGCGTTTTTATAATCGTTGTGTGTTTATTTATTCCAAAATACATCCTTCATATCCTATAAATAATATGTATTTACGTTTTTTTTTACCATAAATTACAAGTTTATATTATTAAGTCATGGTAGTTCATTTGGGAAAAGCACGGTCTAGAGAGGTGAAAATACCTAGGATCGAGCCTTATTATTTTAGAATTTTTCTTTTCTTTTTTTAATTTTTTTTTTACATCATTTTAAAAATTACCGAGCAAATCTCGGTCACCCAGGTGCTTAATATTATCGCTCCTTTTGTATGATGGACCGTTGCAAATTTAAGCCGAATTCTATAAATTTTATAAATATACTAGCAACATTATGCTACTTTACCAAATATTGTCATAGTTTAAGATATTTTATTATCAGAGGGTGTTAAGATTGTTAATTATCAATTAACATAACCTTGCGTAAGCGCATCCCGTTAAAATTGTAAGTAACCTTGCTTCTAGACATCAGTAATGCTTTGAAAATATCAGTGTAAAGACGAGCGCGCGTCGTGCTAGACGTTAGAATTTGTGGCCGCTTTCCAAATTTAAACGCGGGAAACCAATATGCACAGGACTTATATCGGGTGCTGTTTACAATATTGAAATATTTTTAAAAAAAACGTGTGTAATTTATGACAACTTCGATGAGGATTATAAACTAGCCAGTGGTATGTGAAGTTGAATAATTTATTCATAGTTTATTGTTGAATATAACTTGTATATGTTACAATTATTATTTTGATTTATTTACTTTTTGTTTTATAATGCCATTATTGTTGTAAAAATTAACACGATAATAATATTTGTTTATTAGATTATATTGATTAATTGTAGCTTTTAAGTGTACAAGTTTTAGAACGCATAATTATTAAGTTAATAACAAAAAGTTAAATTATATTTTTAATTTATGCTAAAATCCAGCATGATATCCAGTTTAATAAATTAAACACTAATAAGCCGCATCATAATCAGTTCCAAATGGCAGTCTAGGATTAAATGAAATAAATTAGAATAAAATAGAATATAATTAAATCTTATCCCAAATTAGTTTGGTAAATTAATAATAAACGACCAATTGACTTCAAATTAAATAAAATGAACACTTTTATTCATATTTAGATATATATCATATGCTTGCGAGCTATACTGTGATATCCTAACTCTAGGGATGGCGGGTAGATTTCCCCCCTTTAAAAAAAATCGTGGAAAATCACCAATGAGTTCTCTATTTCATTTGTAAAATTCACATTTTACTAATTATGCGCTTCTTAGGTTAATTTAAGCATAGTGATGAATTCTTCATCGATATAGATTTTAGAAAAATTGTAGGATATCTTTAACACGGTAAAACAATAATACTACAGTCCTGCGAATACATCTCTAAGAAGAAAGTCCGTTGGTCAACTGTGAGACTTGCCCGAAACTAATCAATGATTATTTAGAGTACCATAGCGGGCGATAGAGCCGCCTTTTTTTGGATCTCTACGTGATCAAATCAGAAGTGACATCGGTGGAACAACTAATATTATTCATATAGCTATTATGACTGACATTCAGCTATTTTGACTGGCCCATTGGCGCAGTGGGTAGTGATCCTGCCTTCAGCTCCGCGGGTCGCGGGTGCGATTCCCACCAAGGGCCAACATTTTCTATAAAAGGATTTGTTGGTTCTTCGAGCCTGAGTGTATATTTTGTATATTGGGTGTATTTAAGTATATATTTAATAATTATATATGTATATATTCACCAGTTGTCCATCACCCATTACACAAGTATTAAATTATTTTAGGGATGGACGACCGTGTGTGTAAGTGTCCCATATATTTATTATTATAGCTAATCGTGACACTTAGCTGAACTGAAAATAAAAGAGGCACAGTACGTAAAACCGATAGACCGTAGGTTCCTTAATTGCTGGAGTTAAGACACTACATAGAAAAATACCTATACATTCAGACATAACATGGAGAAATGGGTTAAAACAGATCAAAGCATAAAGCGTCAACTCAAACGTTAAAAGACCGAGTAGCAATGGAAATCTCTTAAAGAAGTCTTTCAGAAGTGAACGTACGAATATATCGCAGGGAATAAAAGTTGGAGCTATTATTTTCTTCATAACTATTTAACGAAACATCTGGAGCAGATATTGCCGTATGCAATAGTATAATTAAAAAGTACAGCAACCCTTATTTAATAATGAAAAATGTAGTAGCCATTAAACGATTTAAAAGCTCCACAAAGCCCATTATATTCAACAAAGAAGCTCGTAGCGGTTTATCGTACAAAACAAAAAGTGAATGCAGCGGTCAACGTATAAAAAAGTGATTATTGCACAAAATAGTCTATAAGGAAAAAAATATTCTTTAGTGTTCCTTATATAAAAAAAAAGGGTTCGTACGAATGCAAATTCGAAATAAAATTCAAAATATTCTTTATTCAAAAAGATTTTTATTCTGATCTAACGACGCACGGTGAAAATTAGTACTAATTAAAAAGCGAGGCAACTTCGAAAAAACGCAAAACGAAACGATGCAAAGCGAGGTATTAGTGTATTTTTTATCGCGGATTATAGCAGAATAATATTTTCATTAATTTTTTACTAATTTTGTTAATAAATCGTGTATCGACACCGACTAATAATTTTCGGACTTTCGAGAGGTGCATAGTCATCATTAATATAGGTTTCTACTCTGTCTGTCATGCAATGGATCATCATCATCCTCCTGCCCTTATCCCACTCAAAGTGGGGTCGGCACAACATATTATAAACATGCTGTCACATGATTTGGCTGCATTTTTACGACCGGCCGCCTGCCTGACGTCAACTTACCTTAGTCGTATTTTACGACCCCTCGTTAAGAAAGAGGGTGGTCTATTTTACTAAACCGGATACCACACGATGGGTCCACGAGGTGTCGTAAAAGGCGACTAAGGTAAGTTACCTTAGTCGCCTTTTACGACACCTCAGTAAGAATTGAGGGTGGTCCTATTCTATTCAGCCGGATACCACATGGCGCCTGTCATGCAATGGACATTACTCTATAAGTTAATGGAGTTACATTCGTTACGCTACGGCATCGGCGAGACTATCGTTAGTTATTCAGACATACAGGAAGAGGAAACGTAAATATGTATTCTAATGGTCGTTTTTATATTCCTCGGTTTATGAATATGATATAAATTTTAAAATAGTTGACACTATTATTATAACCTTTGATGTATTTGGGGCCTTATAAATGTGTTATTATTTCATTGGCTTGGAAACAAGTCCTTTAAGAACTAATATGTATTAAGTACTTCTGGTACCATAGAGTTATTATTCATAGAGTAGGGGAGCGATAGGCATGCCAGGGAGTGCGAGTGTCCAACACAATAATAAGGAGGCGAAGAATCATATCTTTCTTCCTACTAATAATATAAATGCGAAAGTTTGTGAGTATGGATGTATGTTTGTTACACTTGCACGGCGAATCTGCTCTACCGATATCGATGAAATTTGGCAGAATTATTCTTTATACAACGGAATAACATATAGGCTATAAAAATCCTGTTAATTCTACAGTCAGACAGAGTAGTCACACATAAAAAAGTCAGATACATAGGTGACCTCATTTGCTTTTGATTCTTTTCGATGCCCCTATTTAAGGCTTACCCACTCTAGTAAAATAACTCTATGCGTTGTACCCACAAATTCGCTCGCGCCAACTTAAGTGTTTAAGTACCAATAATGCAATATAGTTTTTCTGTTTACGAAAGAAAAATTTAAAGTGTACTTAACATTATTCGGAGTAAAAATACTACCAATAATATTTATTACTTATTATTATTACTACCGTTTTATAGTATCGCATCAAAGGTAGCTTTGTCATTTCTTGTCTACGTATAATGTCTAACCATCCATTAAATCTGGGAGTACGTTGCACTTATAGAATTATATATATTTTTCAAAATAAACTACCAGAACCAATTCAAGAAAATTGTTCTTTCAATTACATCCACCATTAAAATTTAAATATAAAACGTAATAGTTATATTCATGCAGTTTTCATTGCTTGGTAGGAATTTATATACTCATCATATAATTATTGTAGCTGGCAATAAAACGGCCGGTCTAGCTACGAGTAATTCTGTTTCATATATTTTTATTACAGCCATAAAGATAATATTAGACTTACCTCAATATCTTTGGCGGCAAAATAAATAAATACTTTCTTATAAGTATATTCAAACTTAATTTCTAGCGTAATAAATAGTTGATATATTTTTTGTATGTCGATATGTTTTTTTTAAATTTAATTTTTACCCACTTTGAGGGCACAGACTAGTTAAACTTTGTAAACTTATCAAGAATCGTAGACGAATTCAATGAAAATAATAAATTGATTGAAATATTTTTACAATCAATGACATTAAAAAGTAACAAATAAATAGAGTTAAATAAAAACAAAAAAGAGCTTTTCTTTCAGTTTTTTTAATGTCTATTTATTAGTTAAGTTTTTAAATAATTAATATTATGAAACGTAAATTGGGAAGCTATTTTGGACATCGTATAATTACTGCAACACAGGATGTTATTTTCGCGGATTAAAAATGGCAACACAAATTTATTTTCGAAATCGAATTACAGTCTTTCGTGGTTATTAATCGAGGCTGAAGTGGAGTAATTAAGCTGAGCACACACGATAGGGCCTTGTGAAATATCCGCCGTACCATAGCACTGAGTCCATTGTATCGATCCCATTGTTGGATCATCTTGCATTGTATAGCCTAACCTCTTTAATTGTATCCTACGCACATAATAGCAGCGATAAGGTGTTTTTATTTATCGAAAATCGATCTTTTCGAAGACCACCGTGTGGTGTCCGCCTGAATAGAACAGTACCACTCTAATTTCTTAGCGAGGTGTACTAAAAAGCGACTAAGGTAAGTTAAAGCTAGTACATATCTCCATGCTGTAGATGTAATTTCACAAGTTTGATACCAATTTATATTTAAACATCAAACTTCTAATTAATAGTTAAAAACTAGTAAAACCAATAAAACCTATAAGTAATTAAAAACTAATGATAACATAAATGATAATAATACGTGGACTCTACCGTTCTTCAACCTTGCTCAAGTAATGACGAAATGTAACCAGTCAAGAATTATATTTTGAGCAACCACCTAGTTTCTTATCTAACTCAGTAGGAGCAATTATCTTTAGCAGTAGTTAATTTGAAAAATCAAAATCACTCTATTATAAGTTTATTTGATTACAGATATATGATTTTTTAAAATGATACGGGATTGTTTGGGATATATGTAAGTAGCAATTTATAATATTCTTTCATTATTTTATAGATCGTAATATCAGGGTATATTAGTTGGGTTTTAATACGAGCGGATAATTGGTGTACGCAATTTATTTTTAGTACACATAAGTGCCTGCTTGAACCAGCACAATTATTCTTATGACAAAATGATACAAAATGATCTAGAAACGATTGAAAATTCATGTAATATGATCTTGTTGAATTTTATTGTTTAAAAAATTCACCATCCTATATTAGTGTGAAGATATAAGACGCCATATAATAATATTCACATATTCGAAAACAGAGAATTGATCTTTAACAATTAAATGAGTTAATCTTGTATGTATATAAATATATTTTTGGAATCTCAGAAATGGCTTCTACGATTTTCCTGAAATTCAGAGGGTTTTGGGAGAGAAAAATCGATCTAGCTAGGTTTTATTTAAATAAAAATCGTTTTATCCCTGTTTTTGGGCATTAAAAAATACTAAAATTTACATTGGATTATGAACACGTTATTTTTGCCGTAAATTGTCAAGTCAGCGTAGATTATTAGGGGAATGGACGGTCTCGAGAAAATAGGATCGAGCCCCACCTACCCAATTATTATATTTCATTTTTATTTTTTTAAAATTATTTTTGCTTTTTTTTGTTCCTTTTTTATTTTGAAAAATTATCGAGCAGGTCTCCATACACCAGGTACTTCTATTTAATTAACATTTAAGTCACAAGTTCTAAATTATCTATAACAGGCTATAGAAATCCTGATAATTTTACAGGAACAGGATGAAACTAAAAAGCACCATCTATTATCAACCTATCACGCGACAACAAATCACGCAAACAAAGTCGCGGGTAAAGGCTTGTAATACATAAAATTCGCAATAGTAAAAGACACGCATTCAAAACAAAGTCGCATTAAGAAAAATGACTACGTGACAAATTTGACACAACTAATGTCGCCAAGTAACATAACAATTGGATTTGTGTTAAGTTTAAATTGCTAAAACGTGTGTTAGGACTTGTTAAAATAAGGACCTTATTTAGATACGTTCAATTAAGCTATTGGAGAACGAGTACAAGCAATAGAACTCCCGACTTTACTGTCTTCTACAATCTTACAATAGTGACTTTAGAATAGTTTACGTTTTGCATAATAGATAATCTGTAATATCATATACTAGTATGTCCGACCCGCATTCGCCGGGCTTAATTTAAAGATATATTAATTACAGTTACAAAAAAAATGTTCCAATGGCCACCAAACTTTAAAGGATCATCTGCTGGGTCATTCTTAGGACTAAAATTTCATTAAAATTGTTCTAGCCGTTTCGTAGTCTGTAAAGGACATACAGAAAAACATTAATTTTAAGGAGATGATATTAAATATAAGGAGATATAGATATGTATGAGAAAATTACATACACGGTCGTCCGTCCTCTGTAAATGCCACCTGTAAGCAAACGGCATCTGGGTCTTCTCCCTCAGCCTAGTTGGGCTGTCGGGGGCTTCGGGCCTCGAGGTTAGACCTCTTTACTCGGGCTTGTCCTCTCGGGCGATATAATCGCCCGGGTAACTAATTTGACCTTGACGGTCGGGAGTCCGCTTTTTAGGCGGACGCCTTATGTTCGTGGTGCTGGTCGGGCTTCTTCTTCAGGGTCTTCAAACTCAACTCCCTCCGGAGAGGAAATAAGGAGGTCCCTCGGCAGAGGTAGTCTTTGTCCATCGTACGGTCCTTGATGTACCGGTGCTATACGCACACACTGTTGTCCGCCGAGGCGAACATCGTGAGCGCGAGCTTGTGGACGTACTCCTCCATGGTCGGTATCTTTAAGTCACGGTGGATGACGTCATTTCGGACGTATCTCTGCGCTCCCACTATCAATTTTAAACAGTGATTCTGCTGAGTTTGAAAACGGCGTTTTTGATTTTGTGAACATAAGGCGTACCAGGCGGGCGCGGCGTATGTTAGTCGGGATCTAACATACGCGGTGTAGACCCTCAGCTTGGTTCTTGTGGGAAGCCCGGATGAGAATATGGTGTGCAGCTGTGATCTCGCTGCAGCCGCATGGCTCACCAGGCTGTTGACCGTGGGAACCATCCTCAGCGAGCGGTCTATGCTGCAGCCGAGGTACCGAACGGAGGGCTTCCATTCCAGTTCGATACCTCGAAGGGTGAGACGACGTAGTGGACGGGCGAAGGTAAGTAGAGCGGCAGTCTTCCCGACATTGACTGCCATCCTCCACTTATCCAACCAATCCGGCAACAAATCCAGCACTCTTTGCATTTTCCTTATGGCAATCAGCTGGTGGAAAGAAGATGCGAAGTACGCGCTGTCGTCCGCGTACAGGGCCAGCATGACATCTTCTTCCCCTTCCCGTAGATGGTCTTGAAGAGTGGGGAGATCATCAGTGTACGCTGCATACAAGTGTGGCGAGAGGCAGCTTCCCTGTGGCACTCCGGCGCTGATGGGGCGCGGTTGGGACGTCGCGTCGTCTACTGCGCCACAGAAGGTGCGTCCAGCCAGGAACGACGCCACTACTCTCACTAGTGCTCGGGGTACCGATGTGGGTAGTAGTTTGGCCAGGAGCCCGGCATGCCAAAAGCGGTGAAAGGCCTTCTCTATATCGAGAAAGACCCCGACGGTGCGATGCCTTTTGGTTCGCTCACTGGCCAGGTGGTGGAGTATCTGAATCAATTGGAGCGCTGCTGAGTGGTCACTGTGGAACCCGAACTGCTCCTTTCGCAGAGGCAGGTGAGGAGCGAGTCTTCGCAGTAGCAGGCGCTCAAACAATTTTGCGACGTGAGAGAGTAGCGTGATGGGTCTGTAGCTCTCCGCGTAGTGACGGTCCTTCCTGGGTTTTGGGAGAACTATTATTTTCCCCCTCTTCCAGGTCTCAGGGAAGTGTCCTGTCCCTAGAATGCCATTGAAGAGCTCTGTGAGCGTTTTTAGAGCTCTTTTGGGAAGCTGCTGCAGTGCGGCGACAGGAATTCCGTCCTCGTCCGGAGCCTTCCTCTTTGGAATGCGGAGGACGGCTCTCCGAAGCTCTGACGGAGTAATAAACAAATCACTCCGGAGCGACGGGAAAGGGCTGGACAGGAACTGGGTCACCGCTCTATCGACTTCTGCGTGGTGGCGCTGGATTCTTTCTTCGGCGCTTGCTGTGTTCGGCTGGAAGACTTTTTCCAAGTGGCTGGCCAGGATCTCCGCTCTATCCCTAGAGGCGTACCTCCTGGTACCCGACTCGTCGAACAAGGGATAGATAAGCGCCTCTTTTTTGGCCAGCGATCTCTAAGCAAACCTACCCGCTTATAAGGCGCTAGAACAGTGATCACTAGATGTCGCTGTTGCAGCGTAATACACTAAGCATACAAAAGCCACGTTTGTTGTCGGTTTAATTACTAGAATTTAACAGACAATTATAGAAGAGTTTGATATATAAATTGGGAAATGAGTTAACAAAAATTATTGAATAAATGAACTAATGCCCATCGATAGATAGTCTATTTCATTACGCCGTGTGGTATCTGGCTGAATAGAATTTTATCACCCTCATTTCTTACCGAGGTGTCGTTAAGGCGAGTTAACCACCGTGTGGTATCCGGTTAAAAAGAATAGACCACCCTCTTTCTTAACGAGGTGTCGTAAAATACGACTCAGTTACAATAAAATAAGACTAAGTAAGTTGATGTCAGACAGGCGGCCAGTCGTAAAATACGTAGCCAAATCATGTGACATCATGTTTATAACATGTTGTGCCGACCTAGCTTAATAAAGATAAGGGCAGGAAAATGATTAGATAGACCATTCCATTGAGCTCAAAATTATTACATTTACGAATTACATCAGAGTAACCATCAACATATGTTACAAAACGGAGAGTGTATTTAAATTTTTCACCACACGCTAACGAGGCCCCAGTGTCCTTTTAAAAACTTCGTTCTAACATGGTAATAAATTACAATATTTCGCAGTTTTACAACAAGTGAATGCAATGCTTCTGCTGATCTTATTGTAAAACAAATAACACGTAATGTGAATGTTAAAAGAATTACACAATCATATTTTTAAACCGTATTCATATACCGTATCTGTATACATACAGCATATATGAAAAATAAATGGTGGGGTGAGGGTGGTCTTTTCTACTCAGCCCGGGATACCACACGGCGGATTAACCTTGGTCCCCTTTTACGACTCTTCGATAAGAAATGACGGTGGTCTATTCTGCTTTATATTTGTTATCCCATTACATTAAAGATGCTATATTCTAGATGAAGTTTTATATTATAAATAACCCTTAATCTTTAATATTTAAATGAGTTAATCTCGAAAACGGCTCCAACGATTTTCTTGAAATTCAGCATGTAGAGAGTTTTGGGGGAGAAAAATGGATCTGGCTAGTTTTTATTTTAAAAAAATCATTTTATCCCTGTTTCTGGGCATAAAAAAGTTAATTTATTGAATTTAAACAACACAATTTTCGCCGTGAAATGTCAAGTCAGCGTAGGTTATTCTTGAAACGGGTGGTCGCGCGAAATGAAAATATGTAGAATCGAGCCCCACCTAGCCTATTATTTTTTATTTATTTTTTTAAGTACCTTTTTTATTTTGTAAAGAATTTCCGAGTGAGGCTCGGTCAACAAGGCAATGTCAACCTGGTACTTATGTTTGAAATCAATTTAATCTAACCTAGCCTAAGAGTTTCAGTTACTAAGGCACCAATGTGAGCAAACATGTTTTCAATTCTCCTTATTATTTCCCTTTCTCCATATAATATAGACTTCAAACTTTTTAAAGACGTCAAATTAAAAAATTAGGTAACAAATGCAATTACATTATGCCACTTCCTACTTAAACTATCACTACAGACAACTGTAGTAATTTATGGTAATTATATACACTTCGTATTAGGCGAGTACCCTCATGCATATTTAAGAACAAAATTGAACGTACACAATACAATTTATCGTTTACAATTTACTGCCCACTTTCTAGAAGTACATCTTGAATTTAAATCTTAGGTTACGTGATTTTTCGCAAAAGAAAAATGCAGCCGTTACATAACTTGTCCTGTATTAGGATTTGTGTAATCGTTTTGAATTTTGTTACCTTTATATTAATTTTCTTTACATCTTCCATAACAAACCTGAATTGTGTGAAGCTGTCCACATTAATAGAACAAGTATTTGCAATAGTGCATTAGTGACAAATCCCCAAATCAGAAATTTTAAGTTGTCTCAACACTTTTTTTTTATTGAGAACTTGATACTTTGGGCCGAGGCACGTTTTTACACGTCTAATTTGAAAAACTCTAATTGACACAATTGTTTATACACGTCGGCGAAAAATATTTCTTTCTTTAAACAACATGCATTAACGGCTGAAGCTTGCACCAATCCTTCAAGCAACGTCGTTGCGCTGTTATTCTTAAAATTTTTCGACTGACATCGTTGCTCCACGTTAGTTTTTGTACTTGTATATCATGAGCAGAACGTTATTTTACTTTCTTTTGTATGATAAAATGTAGTGCTGTACAATAAACATTTGAAAACCCATATGCGCCACTCAAATTGTTAACTCACGTGGGCCTGTCCTCTAATCCAGTGTTCCAACGTTGGAAAACACTGAATTAGAGAATACCTATCGGGTATATGTGTTTACCATTGCATTTAATATAGACTTTTTCTCTTAACCAATGGTAGTCTATAGTTAGATAGGAAGTCTACAGATATTTGAAAGGAATTTCCACGAAACACGTTATTCTGTTGTTCCTCTTTTTTTTAATGTTGTAGCATGAATACAGTGGTTCTCTGCATGTTCCTGAGGTCTTCTTAACCTGAAGGGAGTACGTCAGCATTGCGTTTTTTGGTGCGGGGTTGCTAGTGTCATATCTTGACACAACCTCCATTTGCTTTTTGAAACGTGTAACTTGTCTATCACAGCATTGCGACCTACAGAGCTATGCCTTCCGAGTTGATCACGAGATAACACGATCTGTGTAGTTATTACTATCGATTTCTTGGAGGCTCTGAATGTTATTACGAAGCGTCAAAGGTCAGGTTAGTAACCAAGAGTCAGAGCTATTATATATATCATAATTTACAGTACATACTATTCAAAGACTTTGGTTTTATCAAGGGTAATACTTCTCAAATATAATTGAATGAATATTATTCCCAAGATACCGTGTGGTATTCGGCTAAGTAGAATAGCCCACCCTCATTTCTTACCGAGGTGTCGTAAAATACGACTAAGGTAAGTTGACGTCAGGCAGGCGTCCGGTCGTAAAAACGCAGCCAAATCATGTTACAGCATGTTTATAACATGTTGTGCCAACCTCACTTAGAGTGGGATAAGGGCAGGAAGATATATATTATTCCCAACAGTTTATATGGTAGTTATACCTAAGAGACAATCGAATAACGTGTTTGATGGACGAGCTAACTTGTGTTCAGTAGCGGTATTGCATTATATTCTAACGTGTAATGTATACAACGAGAGTGCAATGGCTGTAAGTAAATCTCATTGAGAGGTAATGGAGATGCAGCGATTGATGCGCACCGATGCGCACTTTCATATCTTACGCAACCGGGTAAGCGCGGAGAACTTTGCATATATATACTAAAACATAATATTATTCATAATATTTCGGTCAAATATGTTACGTGGTTGTTCGTTTATTTACTTCCACGTAACGCTTTCAGTACGTTGAAATTACAAAACGGAATTGAATTGTGAATTGACAAAACAATTATCTTAAATGCAGTCATTTAATAGACTATAAAGTAATTATTTTAAAGAAGTAGGCAATTTAGTGTATTATAAATGTAAAAGTAAATCTGTTAATTTTTAAATTCAGTTTTCAGTCTTGACACAACCGCACAGAATTTTAGAAAATTTATTTTTTTATTATTTATGTATCACGAAATAAAGTTAAGAAATATTTTCTAAGTTTAACTTACATTGTTTATGTAAGTTAAACTTGGAAGTGAACATTGGAAGGGAACTTTGATATATCCTGATTATATCTTATAAACGTACATAAAGTAAATTCATATACTTAAAGTCGCGTATACAAGGTAGTTGTATATAAATCGAAACATTTCCACGAAATTACTATGTCCCCTGACGTTCTATTTTTAAGATAGTTCAAATAAAGCTCTGTAAGTTCTATTTAGAAAAAAAAGTGAAGCTGAGTTTTACTACTTTTCTATTATCAGGTAGAGTTCTTCCCGTCTCTATGGAAGACCAGACCCACCAACTTCTGCAAAAAGAAAAGGCAGGGTACAGATTTATATATAAATCAGAAATATAAAAAAAAACTGTAAATATTAATATGGCACATTTTATAGTCAACTCATTGGTGTCCATATTTTTGAACCAGTGACCTCTTTAGTCAATGTCAAGCAGTCTCACTATTCGACTATTATAACCCATTTACTAATAACTAAAATATTCATCATTCTCCTGGCCTATTCCCACTGTTAGTAGGGTTGGTACAATACGTGGATATAGATATTGTTCGACCCTGTACAAGATAGAAATGATTAAATGTAACTAGCATTAAGCATTTTTTTTTAAAGCGTAACCGCCGAGTTTCTTGCTGGCTCTTCTCGGTAGGAACAGCTTTCCGAACCAGCAATAGAATTGACGATTCAAAAGCACTTGTTTACAAGTTTATTTAAATAAAGAATATTTTGAATTTGAATTTGAATATGTTTTTCGTTTCCATTCTCTCTTATCAGTCGTCAACTCTGGTAGCTACTCTTATATGTGCAGGTCATACATTACACAATCCAAACATCTCTTTATCGGCCTTCCTCTACTCCTATCCCACTCTACACTAACAAGTCAAGACAAGAAAAATAATTGTTTAACATTACAATTAATTATGATAATGAAATCAACGATGCATTTCTGCACGCAATATTAATAGTGTTAAAACGTAATTATGTACAGGGAAATAGGACATTCGTTTTGTTTTTGTGTATGATGGCGGATAAAAATAACAATAATGATGCGATTTTGAATCAAATTTTTTTTCTTAAGGAATAACAATTTTTGTCTGCATTGTAAACGCACACTATATACAATAACACGATATAATAGGAGTACCACAATTCCCGTTCCGAGATACACTTCTCTTGAATGACGAACAAAGACTGAATGTAACTGAGACGTTTTATCAATAGGAAGATTCCACCGGAAACAACAACGGCATAGTGTTGTCACCATTTTAATCAAAAAGGGCGCGATACTCTTGTTTCATGACTGTGTTGCTATAAAATACAAAGCGGAAGTCATTGGCGACAACAGCATTATTAATCGAATGTTTCGAATTGAATGTAGGTATTACACTTAAGAAATTGAGTTCAAATTACGACCTGTTATTGTCCCACAACTACAGAAATTCAATTCAAATTCGAATTCAAAGCATTTAATTGCGTGGTACTTGCACCTTGTACACAATTATAATAGACTGGCTACACATCCTTGAAATTCCCCAGAAGTATGCAGGTTCTGTATTTTCTTTAACCGAAAAGGGTATGACGAATTTTGAATATTAAAGAGAAGGAATAAATAAAGATATAAATTTATTCATGATATTGTATTAGACCAGAGATTCCCAAACTATTTTGGGGAAGAGAGCCAACTCAACTTTTCGTCACAAGAAAAAGATACCTCAGACCTAAATAACTTAAAAAATCTCAAGTTTTTTCCCTATTAATATAATATATCTTACTAAGCCGTGTGGTATTCGGTTGAGTAGAATAGACCACCCTCATTTCTTACCGAGGTGTCGTAAAAGGAGACTGAGGTAAGTTGTATCCGGCTGAGGAGAATAGACCACCATTTTACTTACCGAAGTGTCGCAAAAACCTACTAACGTAAGTTGACGTCGGGCAGGCGGCCAGTCGTAAAATATCTAGCCAAATTATGTGACACCATGTATATAACATATCGTTCCGGTTCCAATTAAATTGGAATTCTCAGGTACTTTAAATTAATCAGCGTCGATTATTAGTTCTCGTCAACCTTTTAAATCATTTCTCTATAACGACCTCTGGAAAATCAATTTCAACCCCAAGGAGTCAATATCGACCACTTTGAGAATACCTGCGTTAGACGATCTGAATTTTCTTAATGCAGCTAAGACATTTCAATGTATATTGTGTTGTGGAAATGTTTGGAATGCAACAGAGTGCTGCATAACGGTGCTCTATTTACCATCGCACCATGCCAGCGGAATGCGAACGCTATGTTGGAAAATTGTAGACATTATGTTCTTGCTGTTTCTCTATACTTATAATAACAGTGTACTAGTACAGTAATACATTTCTCGAGGCAAACTTATGCGTAGGAAACATGCTATTTATAAGTACGAGTAACAGTCTTTAAAACTATCTATTACTTACAAAACAAGTGCCTGTCTTTTTTTTTTCTAATAATTAATTGTTTAGAAGAGGGATAGAACCCTTTACTATTTATAAATATTTCCATACGTTACATAGTGATTTAATTAAAAAGCAACTTTTTTGTTAATGCCTTGACTTTTTTTTCTTATTTATTTGAATGACGTATCATGAAACAATTTTTTTTTCGAATAAGTCACAAAATAATGTTATTCTTTAATTGCTATTAAAAAACAATGACAATTTTCAAAATTTACGAACAATATGTTATTTAAAAAAAAACAAACAAAACTAATCAAAAAAATAGCAGATAGAAGAATAATTATGAATTCTCTCATAATCGTATCGGCCTTGTAATTTAAGCATAACGCCGACTAGACATTACAGGATGTATAAATTTCTGTCAATGTTAGCTACTACTGTCGCATTAAAATTAAATCCAAAAAAGTTAATTGATAAATCTATTTGGTCCGTTTTGTCTGTGGTATTGTAAGTAGCGGCCTGTTACTATCCCACTGCTGAGAATAGGCCTCTTCTCTCCGTTTTTGGAGAGAAGGATTGGAGCTAAGACCCACCACCCTGCTCCAATGCGGATTGGTAGGTTACACATATCTCCAGAATTCTCTAGAGATATGCAGGTTTCATCACGATGTTTTTCTTCACCGAAAAGCGTGTGATAAATTGCAATTATCAATTAGACACCGGTGGTATCCGGTTTAGTAAAATAGACCACGCTCTTTCTTACCGAGGTATCGTAAAATACGACAGAGGTAATTTGACGTCAGGCAGGCGGCCGGTCGAAAAAACACAGCCAAATCATGTGACAGCATGTTTATAACATGTTGTGCCGACCCCACTTAGAGTGGGATAAGGGCAGGAAGGTGATGAGTTTGTTAAAGACAACGAAGTAGTGAATAAATGTAATAGATAAATAAGAAATGATAGAATACACATAGAATATAAAAAAACCGACAAATTAACTAGTACACGGCACAGATCTCAAAAGTTTATCCAATATGTCTGTCAGTTCGACCTTCATAAATTGATTTAATGTAATCATGTCACAAAACGTGGCCCAGATAAATAAATTAATTGACAACCCGTTCCGATCCGATAGCGCCATTAACCAATTACGGTGAGTTAGAAAGCTATAAAATATAAACCCCGATTTATATGTTATCTACTTCGTGCATCCCACAAATGCCGACAACTTTAACTAGACCTAGGGTGCTTGTTGGTGATACCTTTCTCAAGCTATTATAAAGCTACAGACACAGGAACAATAACAAAAATTGGTCCCTTCAAAAACACGATCGTAATACGCCCTGACATTTACGAATAAAGGTCCAATTTAATTATAAGAGATTATAATTCTATTGTTACCGCCGTGTGGTACTCGACCGAGTAGACCACCCTTTTCGTACCGAGGTGTCGTAAAAGGCGATTAAGGTAAGTCGACCCGCCGTGTGGTATCCGGCTGAGTGGAATAGACCACTCTCTTTCTTACCGAGGTGTTGTAATAGGCGACTAAGATAAATTTACGTCAGGCAGGCGACCGCTCATAAAATACCTACCACCGACCGACTACCTACTACCGACTACCTACTACCGACTACCAACCCACTTAGAGTGGGATAAGGGCAGGAGGATGATGAATTCTGCTATTGTTTATTGTCTGCGACAACTTTCGTTATAAAATGCCGTTAAAAAATATATATATAAAACAATGGTTATTGAGTTTAATGTGAACCGACAAACTCGAAGATGAATTTTGTTTTGTAAGATTTAATAATACATAATACAAGGTAGCCATCATTTTCGGACAGAGATGTTTCTATTTTGAGGAATAAATCTACAATGCGATGTTCTAGTGTGCACTGGCTACTAGAAGCTACTTCAATTTAAGCTTATCCTTTCTTGCAGTAAAAAACAAAGGAAACTATTACCTACTTATTTCAGTTTGAACACTTCTATCACATCTCACATCTTTTAATAAAAACCATACAAAAATCTGTTCAGTAAGTTTTGAGAAAATCTTATCACATATAGACATACGAAACCTCAGTAAGAAATGAGGGTGCTCTATTCTTCTCAGACGGATACCACACGGGTTAAAGTCTAAAATTGACTGAGTAATTTAATCATAGAAACGAATTGATTAATATTGTACTCTAATTTTAAGATATTTCACTCGCTAACATCATCAACTGCAATTAGATTTTGCACAGGTCAATCCACCCCTTTAATAACTGTAGTTCATGTGTTCGAGGCCTACTTCCTGGGAGGCAGCGTCTCGATAGACTATCTACAGAACAATGAGGTTCAGGTTGATTGCACTTGACTGCGAATGCCGTGTAGGCCTTGTTCTTCCGCTAGTTATATCACGCGAGCCGGTTTAATGGCCGCATTGAACGTGAGATATTCAATAGTCAAAACATAAAATATAATTACATGTTAGATCTTCAACGTTTTAGAATTCGAATGTTTTATAGTTCTTTCAGGTCTCGTTAAATGACGTTGACCTTTGAGAAGATGAAATTTCAATATGTCTTTCTAATGACATGGTGCAAAAGTAACACTTAAGTAAACAAACCTGCATCTTTTTAATCTATACTTATATTAGTACCAGGTTGACCGCGCCTTGCTCGGTAAGAAAAAAATAAAAAAAGAAGAAACAATAATAGGGTAGATGGGGCTCGATCCTAGCCATTGTCATTTATTGTGACCACCCGTTCTCCGAATAAGCTACGCTGACTTGACAGTTTATGGCTAAAATTCAATTCGTTACAAATTTTGGTATTTTTTAATGACCAAAAACAGGGATAAATCGTTTTTTTTTAAATAAAACCTAGCTAGATCAATTTTTTCCCCCAAAACCCCTACATGCTGAAATTCAGGAAAATATACATATACAAGATTAACTCATTTAAAAAAGGAAATTCTTGTGTGTATATTTGTAAAGTCACACACACAAACAACTGGACCGATTTCTACAATTCTTTAACCATAAGAAAGCTGCATCTTCACTGAGTAACAAAGACAATATTAGTAATATTAATTAATTAAAAAAATAATCCCTTAATAAAAATCACATAAAATATATCATTGTGCGCGCTGCGGAAACTATTAATGATATAACATAAAAATATCCTACTTACTAATACTTATAAATGATGAAGGAAAATTTTCCCTTTGAATGGGGAAAAAGAGGATCCTTATTTAAAGATCCTTTGAACTATTTTGTTAATTTAATTAAATACTCTGGGTCTTTAAAATTACATTTTAATAATTTAGAGTTGAAAGGGGGAAATCTTCACTTATTTAAAGAGAAGCTTTAGACTATTTTCCTAATTAAATACTTTTCATCTGAATAGAATTGAGGTAAATAAGGTTAATAGTCTTTTAATCTCGCTAATAATTTACGAATGTCATACTTTAGATTTACTTGCTTGTACTAGTTAAACCGAGCCAAAGTTCTTCTTTTAGTGATAAATGTTCACACGAATTAATTTCCTACATACGATATTATGGAGGTCGTCTGTCCACTTAGTTGTAGGACCATCAAATTTACGTTTTCCGGTGTAGTATCGCCACTTTTTCTATTTCTTCGTACTATTTGATAGTAACACTTCACTGTGGGTCAATTGAGAGATCCCCGTGTGAACTTTCAGGTAAACTGTATGGAATATATTCTCATACCTAATGATGTTTTTTTTTAAAGTTAATCTATGTTTTACCTTTTCAGTTTAACGGCCACAAAATATACAAACTAGATTTTTGTACAATATTATGTCATGTAAATGTTTGTCTTATTAAATTTGTAGTGAATAACTATAAAGTTGCTTATACTATTTACTATATCTAATCTGGTATTAATGCATTAAGAATTATTATAAAATATATGAATGTGCAAATTTGTTCTTCTTATTTCATATACTGATCTTTAATTGATCGAAATAATTAATATCATACATTCGATTGAATGCCGTTAAATAAACATGCAAATTAATGCTGCAGATAACCATTGAAAATTGATCTAAGACAAAGCTGCGATTCGTCGATTATAAACAAAACGGAATTTACAAAGCTAACATATAGGGAACAAATACTTCGGAATAAGAACAAAACTATATAAAAAAACAGTTTATTATTCTAGGTATTTCAACACTTTACTTTACTCGATCAAACGTCGATAGAGTTTGTACTGAAATAGGCGTGTATCGTAAGAACTTAAGCAATTTATAAGAAAAATACGTATTCAAGGGTAACATAGAGTGTATGCTCTCTATGATCTATGAAAGGAAACATGGACATAATAAATGTAGGTTCTTAGTTGATGTACCGCGGCCGCTTGATATCAAATTACCGGCGTGATCTTCCGGAGGGCTCGTGTAACGGGACGCTTGTCTTAACGCTATTTATTAGTCCATTAAAGCTACAGTTACTTTCAAATGCTTTCCTCCTCCCAAGTACTTTGCTTCCTTCACTAACGTAACCATTAATTGAAATTGCTGATGCAGTTGCACTAGGGGGCATACTAATATTATAAATGCGAAGTATATCCATCTTATACATTTTCAAGGCTACTCCGCTGCAGCAGCAATATTGATGACATTTCGCTGATTGGCTGCGATGGTGGCATAAGTCAAAAATCAAGTTTTGAGATAAATGGACTTGAAAATTTAATTCCTAAGGAAAATGCATAACAACGAATAACGAACGGCCTAATAAGTAATTATAAGTTCTGCCGTTATTGTTGCTGTAAAGCATATATGTTTTTATTCCACCTATACTATCTAAGACACCTAGTTCAAAACACGTGTTTTTGAGTTATGATACTATTGCAGGCCATGTTTTGACTCAATTGCAGTTAAAACATATACCGAATACCGTAAAGGAAAATTTTCTTAGTTTTATTTAGCTTACACTATCCATAGCTCTTGAAAATGCGTTTTTGCAATATGTCCTCCTGTTTCAAAATTACTAAACACATAAACTAAGAAAACTACACTAAACGTCTTAAGAAGTTAAGAATTTTATAATGAACTAGCGGTCTACCCTAGTTTGGAGTTCGAAACAAAACTGCTATTGACATAAAAGTAAAGTATATAGGCCTCTTCTCTCCGTTTTTGAAGAGAAGGGTTGGAGCCGATACCTAACCACGCCGCTCCAATGCGGTTTGGTAGGTTACACATATCCCTAGAATTCTCTAGAGATATGCAGGTTTCCTCACTATGTTTTCCTTCAGCGAAAAGCGTATGATAAATTGAAATTATCAATTAGACACATAAGTTTTTAATTGAAAAACTCATTGGTGTCTGCCCGGGCTTGAACCTGCGACTCCTACGGAAAGAGTCGCACGGTAGCACTACTGGGTTATCACAGCAGTGATTGGAAATTTCTAAATGTTCTTGCATTAATTTAAAAAAAGATTACAAGATTACACCATACATAGCTTGGATCCATACCATTGGATGTGCGTTATTGCAAATTGCGTTCCTGTTTCAAAATTACGTAGGAATATCGGACAACCCACGCATACAGGTCTACTATGATTTGCCCGTGTTCCGAATAACGGTACTGCATTCCCCTAAGCACAGAACTATTGAAGCGTGTGCGTTGCAAATTATATAAGCACTAGTTGCTTGTCTGAAGAAAATTGTACAGTTTATCTTGCAGACCCCTTAACGGTTTGTAACGAGAGCTTTAACACGAGTGAAGTAACGAAATAGAGGCTAGTATAACATGATAATAGATAGAACAAATAACCCAAAATATGCAGAGAAAACGACCAGACATCGTGATATCTGAAAATCCTATTTAATTTTCAAATTCATGGCTAATTCATAATTGCAATTTATCACACGCTTTTCAGTGAATAAATCGTGAGGAAACCTGCATATCTCTAGAGAATTCTAGAGATATTTGTAACCTCCAACATGAAAACGTGGTAGGTCTTAGCTCCAACACCTCCTCTCCAAAAACGGAGAGAGGAAGCCTATGACCAACAGTGGGATAGTAACAAGCCTTGACTTTTTTTTGGCTGCATAATAATTTTTTACTTCATTTTTACGGTTGCTGTGGTTCAGTCTAGTTTCAACTTTCGAAGCAAATGTGACATAGACAGCTAAAAAAAATTGCTTCGATTGCCACCAAACGTTACAGGATTCTCCGCTGGGTCAATCTAATGATTCTAAAATTGAAAATTAAAAAAGAGTCTAAAAGGAATAAAATAAATATTAGTAAAATAATAAAAGATAACATTATATAAAATTATACAATGTACTATTTGCATGCTTATAATAGGCAGAATGTGTTGTTCTAGATTATATTTATGTAACATCTCTGTGTACCATATTAAGCAATAAATAAATTTGAATTTGAATTTGGAAAATACATACTCTCTCTTCTATATAAATGGATTAGGTCATAAATATTACCGAAAATGAAATAAATATCGTTTTCTTTAAAGTCACTTCCACGGATACGTACAATATTTATGCTGACATAACTTATACAAAGCAGTTTATAAATACGTAGACGATACCGTACTATGCAAAGACAAGTTCAAGATCTAACGGAATGTCTGACCCACATCAGGGAACTCATTACATCACCGCACGTGTTACCTGACAGGTTTACTTTTCATCTATAGATAACACTAGTTTTTATCGGCGATTATACCTGTATAACTTATTTTTCCTTCACGACTTCTTGGCGCGGTGGTTGTCTTACCTAGCCCAAGATCGACGGATCTATGAGATTTTTAAAATTTAAAGGTTAGATAACGGCTCATTTTGAAAACCTTTTATTTAATTGATAGAATTAGGCGTTACTTTGCGGAGGTTCATAATACAAAAGTAATGAAAATATTATTATCCGCGATAAAAGAAAATGTATGTAATCCTAAATGTAAAGTATACTATTCGTTCTCATACCTGATACATGCAGAATTTGTAAAAACTCTTTACGATTTTGTTGTGGAGATCATCTCCTGACGCTTCGGTTGCAGGGTGAAACAATTGTTGAGATTGTGGTTGTGAATGCGTGCAGCGCATTGTGTATTGTGTAAGTGTATTGTGTTATTGGTGGCGGGTAGTGACATGAAATTTTGTTAAAAGCTTTTTAACTTGACGTGTTATCTTCATTTTATTTTTAATATTTATAACCATTCTCCTGCCCTTATCCCATTCTAAGTCGGCTCATGACAACATGTTATAACATGATTTGGCTATTTTACGGCCAGCCGCCTGCCGGACGTCAACTTGCCTTAGTTGCCTCTTACGACACCTCAATAAGAAATAAGGGTGCTCTATCCTACTCAGCCGGATACCACACGGCAGATTCTTTATTAATTTTAATACAATCAGAAACTATTTAAAATGTTTACAAGTATCGATAGGCTTAGAGTGTACTTTTATACTTTCAGATGACTTATTGACATATACTTCTTGTTAACATCAGCGCTGATTAATTACTATCAACTTATATAGAGTTTTAGTTTTAGTACCTTCATTAAATCTAATTGATCCTTGACCATTCAAAAATGCTTGCAAAAAAAGCTCAATTGTATATAGATTATTTTGATTTGATTTGATAAATCTTAAACTTATTGTCTTGAAGTACTCTAGTAGGAAAGGTCGGAGCCGCATGACGAGCTATATCGCTTTCTTAGATAATATCTGTAATAGAACATTGAAAAGCAAGTCATCATTTGAACGGTCACGGTCAAATAACGGTGAGCTATGCCCTAGAAAAGGGTCCGGTGAACTATACTTTTATCATAATGACTTTGAGCGTCCTATATAGATCAATCAATAACCTTGTAGTGTGCATACACAATAAAATTGATATGTGTGTATCTTACCTTGTTTGTATACGAGATAATACACTCACACTAATTCAAATTCAAATTCAAATTCAAAATATTCTTTATTCAAATAAACTTGTTAACAAGTGCTTTCGAATCGTCAACTCTACTGCTGGTTCGGAAAACTGTTCCTACCGAGAAGAGCCAGCAAGAAACTCGGCGGTTGCTAGTTTTTAAAAAATACAATTCTTAATGCTAGTTACATAATACTAATGTACACGCCGTGTGGTATCCGGCTGAGTAGAATAAACCACCGTCTTGACTTACCGAGGTGTCGTAAAAGGCGACTAAGGTAAGTTGACTCACCGTGTGGTATCTGGTTAAGTAGAATAAACCACCCCCTTTCTTATCGAGGTGTCGTAAAATACGACTAAGTAAGTTGACGTCAGGCAGGCGGCCGGTCGTAAAATACGTAGCGAAATCGTGTGATAACATGCGAATAACGTGTTGTGCCGACCCCACTTAGGCAATAACGGCAGGAAGATGATGGATGACTCATACTAATGTACACAGGAAACATTACACTGTCTCAGAATGAACCACGTCAGTAACACGAGAGCCCTTGGTGAGAGTGGACGTGTAGTGATATATTGTTGACAGAACTGACAGATTTTATACTATTGATTGTTTGATTCTATTACTATGGTATATTTAAAATTTGTTTTTATACATAAAAAATCTGGAATAATATTGGCTATTAGCAATATTTGTTTTCAATATTTTAAACCTATTCATCCCGCGATTTTCCGTATGTTTCTGTAGTCTTTATATGAAGGACAATAAGTAAAATTAGTCTTTCTGTATGTGTCCAACGTATGTTTTCCGTAGTCTTTAAATGAAGCTATATAAGTAAAATTGACATGCTAGTTTCGTGTGGCGGGACACTTAGCTTATAATGGCGTGAGTTGAATAAACAACGCTCTAAGCGGCCAAGGGCTATGGAGGAATCATTCTCACGCGACCAATACAAATATTAAGATTGTCGGAGACGAAACGCGTTTCGGAAATCTTTAGTATAACTTAAATAAAAACGTAAACATTACTTATGAACTTGAATATTAATAAATCCCCTAGTCTCATCTCACAAGTGGCGTCGGCAAATGTTTTTCACTTCCATTCTTTGCTATCATTCATCAACTCTAGCGCTACTCCTTGAATATCCATATTATATACTTCATAAAATATGTTACTATACAATTGAGGATTATTTAAGTGATAGATATATCTTAACTGCAGTCAGCTACGCATCCAGCTGCAGCGATTAACTTGTAACCATCAATCAAATTGTAATTATTTTTGTTTGAAAAAATTATCCGCCTGTTTCTTGCTGGTTCTTCTTGGTAGGAGCAAGCCGAATCAGTGGTAGCTTCTTTTAAATCATTTGACGATTCTAAAGTAGTTAAACAGTCCACTTGAATAGAGAATATTTTAAATTTATATTTTGAATTTTCTGCCTACCTCTATTCACATATATATTTTTATTTTCATCCTTAATAATTACATGTGTAAAATATTTTGTGTAGCATTCACAGTTCACGTACAGAAACCAGCTATACTAACATCTTATCCTATCGGGTTAGCTTCGAACCTATTCGGGGCACTTATTCATGAGCTCTTTACACGACAGTTCCTGCTTTCTATACATTACCTCTTGTCACTGTGATAAAATACTTTCTGTATTCTAATTATAATTTGACGTTTCTAACTTTCACGAACAAAAGTCAAGGTTCTGTAGGTCATAGGCGCAAGAGGTCAGCACGCGGAAACCATACTGATCGATCCTGTACTACATATTCCACGTTAAACAGGGTCATTCAATTTTGGTCTCTATTTTAAACTATTAAAGCTTTTCTTTGCATATTTTAGATACGGTAGTGGAACTAAGGACGTGACGGGGTTTGTAAATACAATAATTATTCAGTTGAGTCGGCTAGCGGGATCGTGGACTCTGACGTGAGCTAATTTTAATGCTGGCCTTCTAGAAAAAAAAAATATTCTTACAAAGGTTTATGTCTTTTAAGAATTTTATAGATATTTAAAAATGGAAAGACGTATGTAGAATTCTAAGCACAACACGTACTATCTTTGGCACAACAGTTGCTTTAAATAGGAAAGATTGGTATAAAGAAGCTTGTTGAGCTTATTTATAAATTTTAAACATGAGTCCATGTTTAAAACTATGAATTTTTTATTATTTCAGGCGTCGTATGTTGTAGACATTAGTATTACTTGAAATTAATATCACAGACTACAACTATACCATAGGCAAGGCAGATTGATATCTCACGAATCTTCTAGGCATATACGGATTTTAACACCATGTTTTCTTACAACCTTAAGCGCATTGTTGTATATAATTTGCTTCATTTCTTAAAGACATTTCAGTTTTTTAAACTGCTATGGCCATTACGAGTATACTTACAAATTGTATGTTTTGTCTATTTTTTCTGTTGATTAATTTTTAAAAAATTAGGTGCGCATTAGGAACTCAAAATATGACTGGATCGAGGAGATAAAGCGCATTTTTTTAATCTCTGTTTCTTGCCATGAATTTGGATGTTGACTTGCCTTACCAATGTTTTCATCTGCATACTTAAGCTTAGAACTTAAAGCTTTTTGAATGTCTGAAAAAAATCGCTTATATACATTTTATTTTCTTCACTTTTAAATCACACACTCTTTTTTTAAATTTCGTCTTCGAATATGTTTTTATAAATTTATTTCCTAAAGGAGTATAATGTCGTGTGGTATCCAGCTGAGTAGAATAGGCCATTTCTTATCAAGGTGTCATAAAAGGCCACTAAGGTAAATCGACTCACCGTGTATCCACTTGAATAGAATAGACTACCCTCTTTTTTACCCAGAGGTCGTAAAATACGACTAAGGTAAGTTAACGACAGGGAGTCAGACGGCTGATCGTAAAATACGTAAAAAATCATGTGATAATATGTTTATAACATGTTGTGCCGACCCCACTTAGAGTGGGCTACAGAAGGATGATGATTTTCTAAAGGGGTATAATAGTTTTGTTTTATACTTATGTACGTAACTAGTCTATTTATTTCAAGGGACATTTTTGTAATATGATACAGTTAGAAGAAAACAGTAAATCTTCCTGTACAAGGTGATTTGTACTTAAGACGTATATACCTACGAATAAGATATGAAAATTCGCCTGTACCAAAAACAATAAAACTATTAAATGAATATGTTTCTTTCACTTTGTCAAGTACATTAGTACTTTTTATCCACGTAGGTGTAGTAATTGTTAATACAAATAAAATAAAAAAATTAATTGTTAATACATATAAAAAATGCAATTAAATAATAACTATACTTTTCTCAATTTTCACGTTATATCAAATAAAAAATAGAAAATTATACATGCATTGTTTATTAATAGATATATTAACTAATTGTTGTTTTATAAATGGCTATGAATTAGTGACAATATGTTTTGTCATATTAATCATCCCGCGAGGCCCCAGTTAGATAACAATCTCACGAAGATGCCTCGAGAGTGAAAGCGTTCCGGCGGATTCACATGTGATCTGCCATTCGGTTACGTCAACAGAGCCGTTGGGTACCCGGCCTAAGAGAGGTCACACTGTACAATATATATATACATAAATCCTACTAATATTATAAATGCGAAAGTTTGTGAGTATGGATGTATGTTTGTTACTCTTTCACGAAGAATCCGCTGAACTAACATTGAAGAAATTTAGCACAATTATTCCTTATACACCGGAATAACATATAGGCTATAGGAATCCTGTTAATTCTACAGTAATGTGATGACACTAAAAAGCGCTATCTATTATTATATTATATACATTTATAATACAATTATATGGGACACTTACACACACGGTCGTCCATCCCCGGAATAACACATAGGCTTGAGAAATCCTGTTGATTCTACAGGAATAGGGATATTGAAAAGCGCCATCTATTATCAACCTATCACGCGAAAACAGGCCACGCGAATGAAGTTTGGGTAAAAGCTTGTATACTATGATTGTATGATACTATGTATTATATGATAAGAACGCAGATGAAAGAACTTTGATCAAATATGAAATATATTTATTCCTTTCATAACCGCTGGATATCTATTAGAATATATTCGTAATGTTGTTAAATCTGAATACATAATGGTCGCGGTTCGGTATGAAATATTGGCATTTATAAAATAACAGCAACCGTGATGCCCTAAGGGTAAGAGATGAATAACGTAAGTATTATTAATTATACATTTAAACACTATCTATTCAATGTTCTTTGAGAATTTAAATATTTATTCGCTGTTCTGTTGTATACATATCTGATTCCTTTAGATGCTTTTTTTATTGAATTAAAGATGTTTATTTTAACACGTTCCTAAAGTTATTAATTATTGATTAGTGAAACAATACTAATAACAATTTGGATTTGCATTTGCTTTAAAAAAGTTGCCGAAATCTTTTCACAAAACTAGTTGATGTGAAACTAATCTGTGGAAGCGCTACGTTAAAATGAAATTGCATATGTTTTTAAGGTTTGTATATTAGTATCTCCCAACTTTTTGTGCTATGCCCTACATAGCGTTTCTTATACCACTATGTAACATAACTTGTAATGTTAAAAAAATTAATTGTTCACTTAAGAAACTAAACTGATAATTAAATTAAAATACCTGATCATTATTTACCGTAATTATGTTAGAACTTACTTTAGGTTTAAACTCGTATCGAGTCAATTTTTTAATTTCCCCCCCTCATTGTAACAATGTAATTACCTCCTACTTTCGTAGGGCGTGGTACACGTTGGGAAAGGCTACATTAGCCCGTGAATCGTGTGTGATATATACCATTCATAGAGACCTCAACCGTCCATTGCATTGCACCCATTGAAAAAAACTCGCCTGCTAAAAGCTTAAGTCACGTGCGCCGCGTAGTCCAAAAAAATACACTAAAGTAATGTACTAGAGAATTGTAGATCTATAAAAATACTACAAAAAAGTCCGTGACAGCATGTCTCCATCTCTTACAGTTAACTCATAATAACTACTTTTATAGTCATTTCAATTAAATACACTTATTTCCATGTAGGCGAAGAAGAAGCACAACTGGTATTACGTTATTTATTACGTTCTTCAAAAATGAAGAGTTAAAATAATTTCCTATACCTAAAACTTAATCCAGAACTATACTTATACATTATATTATGTATTCAATACCTACTCAAGTACTCTGTTCTTCGAACATTAAAAAGTTTGATATATTAAATAGATTCAATCTGTTTTTAGAATCGTCTGTGACCAATTTTCTTCCTGTTAATGGCAACATCTAACGACACAAGCGCTTATGACCAACGCTAGATGATAGATGTAAGCATACTCACGAGTAAAGTGTTGACAACTTGACATGTAGTTAGAGGCACTTTGAAAGCTTGATTATGCTCTGTAATGCTAACTTTCCCCAGTTGACGTTACAATACATTTAGGTTACATTTTTGTTACAACTTTTTTTAACATTCGTGAAAGTATTTTATACTATAAAAGTATTGTTTAAATTGTTTTGTTAAGTATAACTTACGAATTTATATAATTAAAATATGATGAAAATCTATGTGATATTACATGTATTAGATACCACTATCCCCTTTCAATTCTATACGATATTTAGAGATCCGCAACACAATCAACTACCTACATTATTTTTGCACCTATTCACTAAGACAATCTCAAGGATGATTATCGGGAGTTACGACAAATTCGCAAGAAATTCAAAATCATGTAGATTTTCAATTATCGTGTATTTAAGCAGAGTAATTAACTTTATAGTGCCATAACACAAACAATAAAACGCATGTATTACTTATTTTATATAATGTTTTTCTACAGTTATACTAATATACAAGTATTAATGGATATAAGCGGCTAAATAAATGGGAAACGAATAGGTATATTAATTAGGTAACTTCAATACTTTTAAAAGTTAAATATCTATAAATAGGTAATATTCGATATCACCGATCAACTTCGATCAAATTCAATTGAATTTAAACTATCGTGAGTGTTATTTATAATTAATGTATAGATTCCGGCTATACTCACGTCTTAATTTATCGAATGAGCCCGACTATATCGTATAGCGTACGTGAGTATAGCCGGAATCTATACATTAATTAATTTCCCTTCTTCATCGTTAACTTCATTACTTAAGGTCGTATCCCTGAAAGTCCTTCGAATTTTTTCCACTAATTCGATTAAAATCAATTTAACCCCTAATTAAATCACTATCCCGTTTCGCAAACTAGAAAGACAGTTCTCGCGTCCGTTACAATGTTTACGAGAAAACACATATTATCTCAGGTTTCCGTTGTCCCACAGAGCAAGTCACTCATTACCAGATAACGGCAAAGTCTGCCTTGGTACTGTTAGATCACATAGAACAATCTAGGCCCGGAGATTACCGTAAGATAATCCTTTGACAGTATACACTCAATAATCATGATTCACAGTTACTGGTGCTATACGTTATTTGCGAAAATCGTGGTATTATCGTAGGAACAAGTCAATATAAACATTGTGATCATGCATTTGTTAAAATAATAAATGAGATATTTACTTCCCACATGATATATATGCATATATTTACTTCTGCCACTATTACAAAAAAGAAATGTTCTCAAAGGCAGGCTGATTAAACGACAAAATACAACATGATGATGAAGGCATCACTAAACACATATCATAAAAAAATATTTTGTGTATACAGAAAAGCAATAAATTATAAAAATTAATTTATTTAAGACTAAGTTTGAAAAAATGATTGGATGAGGCGAAATATGTTTTTTTTTATATACATCTGAAATTTCACATCCATGTGATTTTATATTTTTTCAATACTAAAGATCTTTGGTTTGTTTAATTTGTCTGAATTACTGAATCGTGTAATAGTAACTTCTTTACTTCTTTGTTTGTAAAAGTGGGTTTTAAAGCTTATTGGATAAGGAGTTTTAGGCTAAATTACGCCAATATTCTGCAGCGTACAACACTGCAAAGTACTGGATGAAGAAGATTTTTAAGAAGTATTCTTATGTTCGTAGATCTCGCCGCTATCTCCTGTTATATTCTACAAGCTTGCCCGCGGTTGCGTACCAGTTCCCGACTTAATAGGTTACTGTCTTTTATTTAAGGGTTACTGGGATACACGGACCATGTTAATGACGTCGTATCTTGGCTATATTTAACTTTCTATGTCGTGACCGGTGTAAAAGTAACATTTATATAAGTTGAGTATCGTACAAGAGAAATAATAAATTTATTTTGCTATATTCCGCGATAAAGTAAGTAGAAGATATTTATTATGCTAAATGTAGAGTGGATTATTCGTTTTCATATAGATACATGCAGGATTCGTAAAAACACATGCACAAACCTCCACCAACGCCACCACAACCACAGCACTATACACGTTCACTATCACAAATTCAACAATCGTTTCGACTCGTGGAGTCTATCTCTATCGCAAAGTAAATTATTTCGCTATTATGGATCTCTGTAAAGTAACGCCTAATTCTATATGTTATTTTGAGTATCGTAATTAACTAAAGTTATAATTCTTGAAGTTTTCGTCATCTAGGTTTATCAAAGTCTTAACAACTTTCTTAGAATATAACTAACGCATTCTAACTTCACGTCTAATATAAGTAACAAAGACGTGAGCTCGACTCTTAAATGCTACATAGCGCCGATTAAATTAATAACAAAGATGTGAACTTGACTCTCTAAATGACGGCTTGATCTTGATTTTCTCGTGATATTTCTTTGGAGATAGCGTTATTGGTATTTCAGTTTTATAACTAAGATATTTCTCTTTTGATGTTTTAGTGTATATCTCATAAGCCCCGCACTTGAAACTCAGGGTTGATTGAATGTAAGTTACACTCGTCGCTATTCATATTAGGATTGGTGCTACCAATGGTTGTTTATTACGTCCCAAGAATTTCCTAGAGATTTCACGATGTTTTCCTTCACTGAGAAGCGTGTGATAAATTGATGTCAATGATACACAAAAACAAAATAATATAAATGTTATTTATGATTACTGCATGTATCCTGCATGTTTGACTGGCCCGTTGGAGCAGTGGGTAGTGACCCTACCTTCAGCTCCGCGGGTCGCGGGTTCGATTCCCGCCGAGGGCCAACATTTTCTATAAAAGAATTTGTTGGTCTTTGAGCCTGGGTGTATATTTGTATTTAAGTATGTATTTAAAATTATATAAGTATATATTCACCAGTTGTCTGTCACCCATAACACAAGTATTAAGTTACTTACTTTGGGGACGGACGACCGTGTGTGTAAGTGTCCCATATATTTATTTATTTATTTATTTATCCTGTGCCTGTTATGTGCCTGTTAATATATCACAGCTGGAGAGAAAGGATCGAGCTAAAACCCACCACGCTGCCCCAATACGGATTTGTAGATTACCTATGTCCCTAAAATTCCTCACGATGTTTTCCTTCACCAAAAGGTTTGAACCCGTGGGCCTCTCGAAAGGGTCACACGGTCACACCACTGGGCTGAACAGCTGAAAAGAAATGCAATTTATTGTACCCACTTCATAATCCTATAATAACAAAAAGTAAACGTACAATGCAATCTGAACGTTTTAAATAGTTTATTTCCTCTTGTGATTTTCATCACAATACGCGACTACCTATAATCTTATTCAGGAAAGACCGATGATCACAGAATTGTTTTGCCATATACAGCAATCAGGTAGTTATTGATGGCACAAAAAGGCGAAACTCATCGATAATTCGAAACTCAGCCTTGAGAGAATCGGTTAACAATGCCTGTGAATAGATATATCAGGTCATGTTGAATGATGATATTAAGCATACGAACGTTTTTGCTTGTAACTTGTCAGATCATGGACGTTTTCTAGACTGTATCGTGTGATATGAAAGTGATACATTTGATATATCACATGATTTTCGAATCCTAGAAGATTATATCATCATTGATTTTATAATAAAATTCTACAATTCATACTAGACCAATCTCTAGAAAGGTTTAAATTAACTGTAAGAAATATGCTTATTCGTTAAAAGAGAATTATAATTTATTTATTTATTTATTTATGTAACATAAAAAAGGTTGGAAAAAAACATTATTGGTAAAAAAAGTGTACAAAGTGTTCGGAAATCTTATATATTGTTAGTATATCGTAAAGTGCACTTTTTCCTTCCTTTTTTCGTCACAAAGTGGATTTTTTTACAAAAAGTTTCATTAGGCGTGTCGGATTGGTCAATGCATAACTTTTATCAGACAAAAGACCAGTATTTTAGATTCATTACATAATATTTAATCACGTCAACAAAAAATATCTTTCTCGAAAACAAGCGCATTAACGGCTGAGGCTTGTAAAAATTACTTTAAGCTTCCATTGCGCCGTTTTGCTTTAAATTTTTGGTCTTCTCACGCCGCTCGATGTTAGTTATTTTATACACTTCTATCAAAAGCAGAAAATGTAGCGCCGTGGTACAAAAATTTGAAAACTCATATGCTCCGCTCAAAGTGATAAAACCATTAAAGTTAAAATTTACTGTATATTATTTACTTATATCTCAGTTAAATCTTAATTATAATCACCTACCTACCTTTTCCATTAATAAATAACTTGTATCTTTTTTCTATAGAATCTAACAGTACATAGATTTTTTTCTTAGTTTAATTTGTATGCTTGACATGCATGAAGTCTCCCGCTTGAGTAAATTCTCGTGATAATCCGTAGGTACATACCTATACAAAAGTTTTTGTACTATTAATGATACGCTGCTGATTTCATAGAATCTTGAACCTCGCAAACCGCATGCTTACTCGTTAAATTTAATTTTTGATATTTCATACGCATATTTGCTCGGTTAAACACCTGACAACCTTTTTATTTTTACGTACCATCATCTTCTTGCCCTTATCCCACTCTAAGTGGGGTCGGCACAACATGCTATACACATGTTGTCATATGATTTGCCTACGTATTTTACGAACGGCCGCCTGCCTGACGTCAACTTATCTTAGTCGTATTTTACGACACCTCGCTAAGAAAGAGGGTGGTCTATTCTACTTAACCGGATACCACACGGTGAGTCACTTACCTTAGTCGCCTTTTACGACACCTCGGTAAGAAAAGATGGTGGTACTATTCTATTCTGCCGGATACCACACGGCGTGGGTAACATATATTTTTTATAACAGCGTTTTTTATTTTTACGCGTATAATTTTGATTTTTTTTGCAATATTAGATTAGCTATATTATAAGAAAACTTATGTGTAGCAACAATTTATATGGGTCTAATAGGATCGGATCTGATTTTTTAAAGAGCGATTGAAGGTAATACAAATTACTTCACCATTCTTTAATACTTTACCACGATCATGCAAATCTTACTCGACCTCTTTTTTAAGTTTTAATGTCCCATACAATCGGAAAAATTGAAGACCTAAATCTATTTCTGCATGGCATGAATTATTTAGTTTTCATCCAAAAAGTGGTATTCCTAATTTTGATGGTAAAGAAAAAACTAAGGTCCCTTGTATATATTTTCCGTGACATTTAATCTCTTCTTTATCTGTAGCGATGATATTTGTGACAACCTAACGGTGCCTGGCATTACAGCCCTTTTAGGTTAATAACAACCCGAGATTAAAGTATAAAAAATATCAACCCAATAATATCATTTTGATCTGTTTCGTGCTACATCTGTATAAAACTGTTATAATATACATTTAATGACATCTGTTTTTAACATTAAAACCTCGCTTTTGTAGATTATTTTTATATATTATTTAAGCTCTTTTGAAAGTTTATACATATCCACTTGAGCCTGAGCTCTTTCTTGTGATAGATCTTGCAAGATAAAGTATATAAATTAAAAATATACCAAAAAGGTTTTTTGTGTTAACCATTTCGAGGCATTAAACTCTGGGCAAACAACCTTTTCACGGTTTCGCGCGTTGTTTTTATGATCATATTATATTTTTGATATTTACGAGTTCAAATTCATATTATATTAAGCTGTACATTTTTATTTTCTTTCGAATAAATTTATACACAGATAATAATTATATACACAATAGATATATCGTGCAATTCACTTTTGATACTTACTTAAAAAGAACAAAACTTTTCTAAGTTTAGTTTACAAAGTATATAAAAAATATTATGAACGTTATTCACATACCTTACGATTTTGCTTACGTCATTTAATTTTTGTATTCGTAGTAAGTTTTTGGGGGTTTTTTTCACGACAATTTCTTTAAAACTCGTATAAAATACCTATTAGCGGCGACGGATTTTATATAGCTACCAGAGTGTACAGGATTATCACGGAGAATGGTAAATGTAGAGAGGAGAAGTCCAAAGTTTTGTAGCAATGTCGGGTGAGTTCTAAAGGCCGTACTTCCGCTATGGGCAATAAATGATTGTACACCAACGTTTACATACAATAGAGAAGCAGAATAAGAAAAAACTGCACTTTCACGATTGGTAGTGTGTAGTTTTTTACTCGATATTTGAATAATGGATGCTTAAGAAAAATTATTGATGCAAGATTTTTTATTTATTTTTATCTTATTCTTGTAGTCAATATTTTTATATCCTACTAGCAGCCTGCTCCGGATTCGCATGGGGGTATAGTCTGTGTCACTAAATGAAATAAATAATAAAAATTTATCGAGTAGTTTTGATTTTATTCGTTACAGCCCGTGTCCCGCACGCGTTAAGTTTGGAGTAAAACAATTTCTCTTTCCCTTTACCATGAAATTTTCGTGCTATCTTTGGAATATCTTAATTCATTTATACTTTTTGCATTTTTCCCTATGTATTTTATTTTGTAAAAAAAATCGCATCAAAATCTGTTGCGTAGTTTTAAGGATTTAAGCATAGGGATATGGGGACATAGGGACATGGGGACAATTATTCGTTATACACCGGCTATAGAAATCCTATTAATTCTACAGGAATAGGATGACATTGGAAGCGTCATCTATTATCACCCTATCACACGACAACAGTCCACGCAAACGAAGTCGCGGGTTAAATCTAGTTTCATAATTGCAGCACCGTAGCAGAAGGCATCATAAATCTCCAAAGTAATACTAACGACGTTCACGACGATATAACGGTATCTGGTATTACGGGCGTTTTGAGATAATAACCGAGGCTTAATGTATTGGAGTTGGCTGTGCTGAAATATTTCGTCGCCGATTCGATATGTTACATTAAATAGGTAATATACATTTACTTACGTGATTTAAATAGAATGAATGTTCGCTATTTACTTTTAAGGGATGCCGTATGAATTATGGGGTTCCAACCTTCTTGAGGTCATCTATTTAGTAATTGAAGATCAACTTATCCTGATTATTCACATCTTAGAACCCCAATGAACCTTAAAACCCTTTAAAGAGATATAAGAATATCTCTTTATCAAAAACATTATGATTATCACAGTTCATGGGAAAAGTGGTCATGCCAAATTCACGCCCCGTAAACCCTCCTTAAATAAAATACAAAGTTTAATCTACAGCGAAGATGACGAACAAATGGAACGCCTTCACCTTTACAAAAATTACAATAATTCGACTTTAACAATAATTAAACTACGCGCGTGTATGAGAAATTGCAAATGTATCTTTAAGTAAAGAGTTTATAGTTGATAGTAACTATTTATTATTACTATTATTTTTCCAAATAACCACAAAAGTGAAAATTTTGGATGGTACTACCTATGACTTCTTTAAAGATTTCTTTAAAAAAATGACACGTTGGCGGTTCGCCTACCCTGGCCTAGAGCACAGCTAAAAAAAATACATGATATTCATAATAAAAAGTATCAAATTCCCATAGTTTTCGCCATTCAGTTACTGCTTGTAGGTATATAAATCCATTTCTCCTTTGTTGAATAGTTATTCAGGCTAATAAGCAATAATCCGTAACAGCGTAACCACATAATAATAGTACTTGAAGAAAATTGGTCATTACGGCCAATCCAAAATTAGATGGCATTGAACTTGCTTCATACATAATGGTACCCAGTGAATAGAAAATTATAAAAAAGTTATTACGTTCTGACACGTTATTAATATTAAATTTATAACATGTTAAAGTTTTAGGCTGACGTTTGCAAAATTCACGACTGTTATTTAAAACTAAATAATTAATTAATATATAGAGATCGGCTATACTCACGTCTTATTTTATCGGATAAGCCCGACTGGTTCATCGGACAAAATAAGACTTGAAATTCTATTAGATATCGATTGAAGCAATTCATAAAACACTGGATTTGTCTTTGATATTGCCTATTTTTATTCATTTACTCTGTTTTAGATCACACTTTTACTTTTGTAAATGAAACTGTAATCTATATTTATCATAGGTATTCCGACACCACTTTCGCTTGTATTAAATCTCATTGAACTCATCCATTCATAATCCGCTCAATATTTAGATAACTAGATCACTTACGATATTTACTCAACGATTTGAAAGTGCTTTTAGTATTGATCGGTAAAGTGTATCATGCGATATGACTACGCTTTCACTTGCAAAAATTGTACAGTTACGTTATGGACTTAACTAAGATCATCACTTTAAAAAGATCTAATAAGGACTGCAAAGGTCACTTGGTTCATCATTACTACCGATTTCTTAATCGACAAAACGTCTCAAGATAAATTCATTATTTCAGATATAAATCTAATGGGATCTCACGTAGCGACTTTGATCGCCTTCGACTCGCCATCGACTTTTATGTCCTTTTACTTTTGTGTCCACATTAAAGCGATCGTTTATTGATTATTTGGTTGTAGATTTGATTGGACCTCTGCGGATTTTCGATGAAATTCTCCTGGTTGCTTCAGTATTTATAATGTCTTTTTTTTAATCTTTATTTTTAAGGACTTTTATACAATTGTACATGTCAGTCCTATAGTATCCTTTTACTTAATTCTATACAAAATTTTCTTATTATATAAATTATTATTATCTATATCTTAAGCTATTGATAGCAAAAATATATAGCATTAGAAATGCTACTTTGCTTTTAAGCATACACAATGCCAGAAAATTTCTGTAAAGTTCTATAAATTCCACTACAAAATAACGTAAATAATTACGATAGCCCGCCATTTTATTTTATTTCGGAGATTGACATTAAATAGCGATGTACCATATACTGAACAAAATGAATGGTGAATAGTGTTACAAGTGAAACTAAATAAAAACTCTACGTCATTCGTATGTTCTATGTCATTTTTTTACAATACGAAAAGCGTAAAAGTTCGATATTACTTGTTCGGTATTTCACCAGAGTCTACTTAATATTCTAAGTTATATTATGTAACACGCTACCAGTTTATAAGCCAAGCACCTGCCGCATTACCGCAATCCGAAGATGAATTAATGGGTACGGTACGGTGATAGAATAATTTTAAAGCTTTAGAGATGTGATAGCTCTGCGGTCGTCCTTGAGATTCTTACAAGAGAATCGTGGGTTCAAAACCTTGGAAGGCAATAAAGAGTTTTCTTTTTCAAATATCGTGGTATATTTATATTATCTGAACGGTGCTGCAGCTGTGATAGCCCAGCGATGATACCAGGGGGTCGTGAATTCAAACCTCCAAACCCCGGGCTGGCACCAGAGAGTTTTCTTAACAAAAGATTTTCGACGACACACGATTTTCAGTGAAGAACATCATAAAGAAACCTGCATATCTCTAAAGAATTCTGGGGATATGTGTAACCTTTGGTAGGTTACACATATCCCCAGAATTCTTTCCCTCTTTTTCTTTCCTTATTGGACAGCGTAGTAAGTCGTAGATCCAACCCTTCTATCCAAAACCAGAAAAAGTTGGCCTATTCTCAAATGGATAGTAACAGGCCGTTACTTTTCTTTTTTCTTAAGAGTTAATTTAACCTAAGTCAATGACAGGTGCTCTACAAAAATTAAAACAAAGCAATGATAAAATAGTTATTTAAAACTCTACATTGCAGTTACCAATCCAATTATTAATGTATCCGATTCTAAACGGAGTTCGTAGTTCAATCAATTTATTCATGACTATATAAATTGCATAATCCGCAGCAATCTTCATAATATATCGGATTTGTTGCATGTCGAATTCTCAAATTAACCACACCACGTATTAAATTAGAAGCGCAATGATAGAACTTCAGCCTCATATAACGAAATAGACTTGAGGCTCTTTGAAGCTTTTAATATTAATAAAAAATTAACTTTCGCGAAATCTTAAAATCTTTGCGGTTTAGTCGTGCAGTCTGTCTCTTGACGATCCTTTAGTTATTGGGTGAAACGATTGTTGAGATTGTGATAGTGAATGTGTGCAATGCTTGTGTATTATTATTTTTGGTGGTGGTTGTTTCGAATTCTTCAAATATCAGGTATTGGAACTGATAGTACACTCTAAATTTAGCACGGTTAAAACATGTTGTGCCTACCCCACTTAGGGTGGGATTTTTAAGAGAATGATGATGATATAGACCTCCGCAAAGTAACGCCTAATTCTATAAGCTTTTATTTTTTTTTAATATAATGATGCATCACATTCTTGGTTGTCCATTCACACGCACATCTCAACGCAGGCGTCGTACAAAATTCATATACAGCTCTAATTACGCCTAATGATAAATTACGCAATTCTACGTAACTGGCTGCATAAATGGCGGTCTCTGCCAGTGTAAAAAAAGTGATGAGTGTAATATTTACAGCTACAAACAGCAATAAAACACTTTTAATGATTAGGAATGAACCGTGTTTTTATCACTATTTTTCTTATACCTATTCTTTTTTCTTTTTTTTACGTTTATTAAAATAGCAATAGAGCAATGTCCTTTTAAGAAGTATAAACATTTATTTAATATATAAACTAGCTGTGACAGCAGCTTCGCAAGCATTGAAATCAGTCTCACAATTTTTTTTCCGAATTGAAATTTTGAACATAAAAGTAGTTATCGTGAGGTAATTATAAGAGATTTTTCAATAACTTTCAACGTTTACTTAGGCACACTTTTTTTTGCTGCTCATCTTAGCGTGATGTTATGTATACAGATATATTAGTACAGATATAGATTATAAAAATTATAAATTGTTCTGCTATATAATCTAGCTCTACCATAGAGTTATCTTTGTCTAATCACACATGAAAAAGAGGGACAGATATTTGGTCTCATTTTCTTTCTCCCTGTCTATTGTCTTATTGTATTATTATTGTCTATTGTCATCGGACAAATTTTAGGCTGACTAATCAAAGTCAATTTAAGAAAAGATGAGAAGTGCGAGACTAAGTTGTTATGAGAAAATATCAACTTAGAGGAAATATCAACTAATCGCGATTGTAACTGTGAGGAGAAGTTTAAAGCGATTATTTCTCAATTTCAAAGCCAATTAAGCGAAAGGGATCAGGAACTCCTTTTAAATGATATAGAAATATCAGGCCTGGAAGAAAAGCCCGGCGAAAACCTGTCGAGTGTTACTAGTTTAGTTGCGAGAAAACTGGGAGTCGACTTAAGTGATCGGGACGTCGTCTCGATCTCGCGAGCGGGCCCGCGGCGCATCAGTGACGTAGAAGGCGCGTTGCAGCAACGCCCGCGCCCCATCCTCGTACGTCTGGCCAGGCGTGCGGTGCGCGACGATCTGATGCGCGCCGCACGCGTTCGGCGAGGGACGGACTCTTCGGGTATCATTGATGCTGTGCCGCGACGTTTCTACATTAATGAACGTCTCACTCGTAATAACCGGCAGCTATTCTATAAAACTCGCGAGGTGGGACGTCGGCAAGGTTGGAAGTATGTTTGGACCAAAGATGGGCGTGTTTTTGTACGTCAAACAGACACTGGCCCAGTGAATCGCGTACGATCCGAGACGGATATCAAAAAAATTTTTGGGGACAATTCCATTTGATACATATGTATCATTTATTTTTTAAACATATTATTTTTTCTGTTATGTATATTGTAAACTATATAATAAGATTTTTAATGTTTATGAATTGCGATGTAATTATGCTAGCTTTTATACTTATGATGTTAGTTTTGTATTATAATTCTTTATTCTATTTATTTACAATCAAACAGTGTGTTTTCATAGTTCGGCATATGAATTACATGAATTTAAAGTTTTCTAAATTACATGATATCGTAGATGTGTTAACTAAGATAAGAGATCCATATAATCTTAAACGCTATTTTTCAAGGGGAATAAATTATTGTATATCCAGTAACACAATTATAATTATTATTATACCGCGTAGTACAATCATAATTAATTGTGCTTGCAAGACAGCACTGCGCGTTGAAAATAATATGATGAATTTATTGAATTACACGTTGAATGGAATATAATAAAAATGAAAGTTTAAAATTTGGTTTTCTTAATGCGGGGTCATTGAGAACTAAACACGACGAATTCATTGCAGCTTTTAATTCTTTTGAGCGAGATATTGTTGCGATTAATGAAACTTGGATCCATAATGGTCAAGAAGACTTAGCGCCCTTTATTTCAGGATACAAATTTTTAAATACTCCTCGACCGAGCACTGTTTGTCGTGGTCGCGGCGGAGGCGTAGGGTTTTTTGTCAGAAAGGGCCTAAGGGTGCGAGCAATTCCATTTCCCCGCCACGAAACTGTTGAGCAAATGTGGATCGAAATGAACATTCATTCACTTAAAGTTGCCATTGGTACGGCTTACAGGCCGCCTTGGTTAAACCTCGATTTATTTATGGATGTTATCACAGATACTATCCAATCTCTGGCCCACTACGATTTTACCATACTGTCTGGAGATTTTAACGTAAATTTGCTAAATAAAATTGATGGTAGGACTAGCAGACTTGAGAATTTCTTTAGGTGTTTACAACTAACGCAAATAATAACTTCACCGACGCATGTTACTGAATCTAGTGAATCTTTGATTGACACGATAAGTACAGATCTGCCTATTAGCAGTGTCCACGTAACGCATATTCCAACTTTGGGTCATCACGCTTTTTTGGATTGTACCTTATGTATTAATAAAGAAATAAATATACCACAACATATTTTGTACAGACCACTAAAAAAAGTCAATTTGGAACAATTTAATAATGATCTAGACCAAATTCCTTGGGATGATTTATCCGCGCTGCATTGTGTTAATGATATGGTTACATGTTTCAATAGGTACATTCAGCAATTGTTTAATCGTCATGCACCTAAAAAACGTATACGAGTTAAAAATGTCAGTACCCCGTGGATAACGAGTAATTTGCAATTTATGATAAAACTTAGGAATAATGCATACAAGCGCTTTCGTAAATCTAAGTCTGAGTCACACAAGCAAGCGTATAAACAGTACAAGCATTTGGTTATAGAAGCGTTTCATAATGAAAAAGTTGCGTATTTCAATTACAATATAAATAGTAATATAAGTAAACCTAAATTATTGTGGCAGAATTTAAAGTCAACTGTCCTACCTATAAAATCTAAAACTTTACCTGCCCATTTTACGGATGCAGACAGGATCAATAATTACTTCCTAAGCCTCCCTGGCACAGTTTATAGTTCCATCTCACATATCTCTTATTATAAGTCTAATAAAATAACAGATAACACATTTTCTCTTTCCACCACAAATAGCACGGAAATCTTTAAAATTGTCAAACGATTGCATTCTAATGCTTTAGGAACGGATGAGTTATCTTTAGATATGATTCTAATGACTCTTCCACTGAGCCTTAACTTAATAACGTCCATTATAAATACATCCATTCTAACGTCAGTTTTTCCTGATTGTTGGAAAACTGCTATAATTCATCCAATTGCTAAAATTTCTAACCCTCTAACACCGGAAGATTTGCGTCCTATCAGTATCCTACCATGCTTTTCAAAGGTATTGGAAAAGGTTGTGTATGCCCAGGTTTCAAGGTTTTTGGAAAATGAACAACTTCTACCTGAATTTCAATCAGGTTTTAGAGCGGGACGTGGCACTGTAACTGCACTTTTAGATGTCACTGACAATATATTGACAGCGCAGGATTCTGGTCAATGTACACTATTAGTGCTATTAGATTACTCTCGGGCTTTTGACAGCATTAATTGCCCTCTTTTACTCTCAAAATTATCCTATTACGGATTTGATGACGATACTGTGAAATGGTTTGAGAGTTATTTAAACAATCGGAATCAGTTTGTAGAGTTTTTGCATGAAGATGGTAACCGATATTTTTCTACTTCGATGTTGGTTACGAGAGGTGTTCCGCAAGGATCAGTTTTAGGACCACTACTCTTTATTTTATATTGTGCTGACATCATCAGGCATATTAAAAGCTGTAAATATCATCTATACGCAGATGACATACAACTATACTTATCTTTTAAGCCAGAAAACTATCTTGAAGCTGTAGATTTGATTAATAATGATCTCAAGAGAATAGCAGAATGGTCAGACAATAATTCACTTCTTTTAAACCCTAGAAAATCAAGATTTATGATATTTGGATCGGCTAAACAACTTGAAAAGTTAAGTAATTTATCAATAAATATACAGTTAGGAGTTAATGTGTTAGAACAAGTAAATACTGCACGAAACTTAGGTTTGCTTATTGACTCTAATCTAAGATTCGAAGAGCACATAAATTCAGCAGTGCGTAACTGCTTTTATCGGTTAAAGGTCTTATATAAATTCCGCAATTATCTTTCGGAAAAATTACGTATACAGCTTGTCGATACTTTGGTGCTGTCAAAGCTAAGTTACGCAGATGTAGTGTATGGACCTCGCCTTCTAGCTAGAACGAAACGTCTTATCCAACGTGTTCAAAACTCCTGTGCCCGTTTCTGTTTCAACATTCCTCCGCGGTGTTATATTACATCCTTTTTAAATAATCACCGTCTTTTAAAAATGAGACCTAGGAGGAAATTTCATTTAGCTGGGCTACTCTATCAGTTAATTAAAACTGGTAAGCCTATGTACCTCTTTGCGAAGCTAAATTGGGTGGAAAATTCAGAGCGGAATCCCCTAAGAGGTTGTCGAAAGCAACTTAGGATACCTTTCCATCGAACTGCAGCTTTCGAAGGATCCTTTAAATATTCCGCTACTAAATGCTGGAATAATATTCCTCCCCCAATAAAAGGTTCAAAGTGTAAGCTTTTATTTAAGAAATTATTAAAGAATTTTTTATTGGAAAAGCAATTACAATTTCAGAATTTTGTAGCGGAATATTCTTATCTTTAGTGTTTGTGTTGATATTCTAGGTATTAAGTAAATTTTTAATTTATAAATAATAAAAATATTGTTAATTTATAAATTTTGTGAGTAATAGCATAATTACTAATTTATAGTAGATTTATGTATTTATATGTTTAAGTAATCTGTTTAGCCAGTCATCCGTGACGTGACTCAATAGGCTTTAGCTGAAAATCAGTTCTGTGTGCTTCCTGCGGGGCACACAGTATTATGCTGAGTCTAAAGCCTATTCTGCATCGTGCTACGGACATTTATTTATTTATTAATATTTATTTTAGCTTTAGTTTAATTTCTTACATTTGTTTATGTCCTGTTAGCACGTTTGTGGAATAAAATTTTCATTTTCATTTCATTTCATTTCATTTATGAGGAGGGATGAAAATCATGTGACCAAAAGAGTTTTAAATATGAATGTGGATGGATGTATGGCTAGGGGGAGGTGGAAAAAAAGATGGATGGATTGTGTGAAAAATGATATGCATGTTAAAGGAGTGGCACCAGAGTTGACGAATGATAGAGGAGAATGGAAGAAGAAGACATATTGACCGACCCCACTTAGAGTGTGATAAGGGTAGGAGAATGATGAATCAAAGTCAATTTAAGCAGTCTCGGTAATTATTTCTATAATTCGATAATTCGGACTCGATAATTCTTCTATCTTACTTCCCCAATTTTACTCTTAAAAAATTAAATATCAATACGTACTATAGATAATAGTAAAATAATTAAGAACAATGATAAATGCGATGGAATGATATCTAGTTATATCGATGTACCGCTATGCTGCCAAACTTCCGCTTCTTGCAAACAATCTTTGATAGCCCACTTCGATTAGGCCCGTTTGTAGCACAATTAAACTGCTTGTGCTTACGTTTCTGTAAGAAAAAATTGATGGCCGGACGTAAAAAGTTTGATATTATTCCTGGAAATTAAAATAAATAATATAAATAGCAGTACCTGGGTGACCGAGCTTTACTCAGTGTTTTTTAGAAGATATGAAAAAACATGCAATATGAAAAAAAGGACTCAATCCGGGGTATTTTTACTTCTTTCTTCTTTTCAAATAATATTATAGCACTTTTTCAGTGTCTGAAACAGGAATAATACACCTTTTTTTAATGAAACCTAGCTAGATCTATTTATCGCCCCCGAAACCCCTTAAATAATAAGTTTGATGAAACACGTTGGAACCGTTTTTGAAATTCTGATTCTATATGTATAAAAAAAGAATAACTTTAAAATTATTAAAGATTAAATTAACTAAAAATATTAAAGATGTTACACTAGCCTTTTCTTCAAACATGCTTATTCGAGGTGTTTAATTTGTTTCCTAATTTAATTATGCAAACAACACCATATAAATGTCCCTTAAATAAAAAACAGTCTGATAATAATCTTCTCTGACAAACCGCTCATGTTCTCATAACATTTAAGTAATTTCTCTCACATACACTCAGAAATCACCCATTTCATATATAAATTCATAATGGACACAGAATTCTACAAAAAGTTATAAATCATGTCGCAGGCTTAGTATTAAAGTGACCTAATTCAAAATTAGGCTTTAATAAAACTGATATTTTCTTGCTCTTGCTCGGTTCGAGTCTCGCTAACACTTATAAGTTATGTAAGCGCTATGCTACGCTTTGTTGCAATTTGCCATAAAACATCATTTTTTAATTAGGTCACTTTATTACTAACCATACGATATGTTCTTGTGGTCCAAGGGCTTAGTGATGCACTGCGACCTTATCAAAATAGTATAACACAAAACAAAATTTCTGTTGTATGGCAAGAATATTCGAACGTTAAATTTATAACATGAATTCCATAATCTAGCCTACGGAAAAGTTTGAAATTGCTTTCATTTCCGCCGCTTTGACCGCTATTTTAACCGCAGCTTCTGTGGTAAATCTGGTGTTACTACTTCGTTAAAGTTACTATATTTAAATAAATATTTTGCTGCCTTACTGAAGAAGAAATTACATTTACTATTTAGTATTAAATTAAGTCCTTATCCTCATCCTCCTGCCCTTATCCCACTCTAAGTGGGGTCGGCACAATATGTTATAAACATGCTGTCACATAATTTGGCTGCGTTTTTGATGACTGGCCGCCTGCCTGACGTCAACTTACCTTAGTCGTATTTTACGAAACCTCGGTAAGAAAGAGGGTGGTCTATTTTACTAAACCGGATAAAACACGGTGGCCCAACTTACCTTAGTCGCCTTTTACGACACCTCGGTAAGAAATGAGGTTGGTCTATTCTACTCAGCCGGATACTACACGGCTAACTTCGTTAATGTTACTGTATATAAATAAATATTTCGCTGCCTTACTGTATAAGAAATTACATTTACTATTCAATTAATTAAACGTGTTAAATTGTCACTGTCGAAAAAATGCCTCTTCACTTCTTTTAGAGAGGGATATGAATTTAAAAACCTCACAGTTTGTCAGATTACACGAATTCTTTAAATATTTTAGGCATATATCGTTTCATCGCAATGTTTTTCTTCACAGCAACACGCATCGTTAATTGTAATTAGGTATGGATCTTTTTTTTAAACGCAACACGCAACTCCGCATTTAAACGGCACTCGCATTTTTCATTCATAACTTAACTTGTCACATTCATTACTTGTCACCGCTCGTCTTTATACGTAGAAATAGGTATTCTTATATAAACTTTAATATCGAAGAGAATTAGACGAAATTTCTTCTCTTTTATGTATTAATTTTCAGTTTCATGAGTGTTTTAAAAGTGTCTGATTGGTATATTGTTTTCACAAACAAAAAATAAATATTCTTTTTTTTGCGCTTCAAAGAATGCCTTTTTTAAAAGCACTTAATTTATAGAATTAGGCGTTACTTTGCGGAGATCCATAATACAAAAGTAATAATAAAATTATTTTGCTATAATCCGCGATGAAGTAAAATAGAAAATATATATAATGCTAAATGTAGAGTGGACAATCGGTTATCATACCTGATACATGCAGGAGTCCTAAAAAACACATGCACAAACCTCCACCACCGCCACCATGATACACAAGCACTATATACATTCACTATCACAAACTCAACAATCGTTTCGCCCCGCAACCGAAGCATCGTCAGGAGATAGACTCCACGACCAAGATCGCAAAGCTTTGCGATTTTGGTCGTGGAGACCTGGAGTCGTGGCGACTCCTGCATGTATCAGGTATGATAACCGATTGTCCACTCTACATTTAGCATTATATATATTTTCTATTTTACTTCATCACGGATTATAGCAACATAATTTTATTATTACTTTTGTAAAAGCACTTATTTTATATATGTATGTGATGGTGGAATCTTGCAAGTTAAATTTAAGCCACTTCCCGGTGTCTGATTAAGCTGAAATTTTACATAATGGTCCAGTCCGGATTATAATCCATGTTTATGATAAGAACAACCTGATTCTGCTGCCAAAATGGGCTCCAGACTAGGAAACTCCGTAACGGATAATAGCAGGAACATGAAATTTTGTTAAAAATTTTTATTATGTTTCACTTATTCATTTACGTAGAAGGCAGAACGACGGTCATTAGTATAGAAAACTTAAAGTTCACTTATTAAAATATAGTTTAAAATCATACCTATATTAATCATGATTTCCTTAATTGTACATTTCCATCCATGGTTTTGGATGTTTGGAAGCTGTGATGGCCCAGCGGTGCGACCGTGTGAATCTCTAGAGATGATCACGGGTTCGAACCCGGGCAGACACCAATGAGTTTTTCTCTTAAAACTTATGTGTCTAATTGATAATTGCAATTTATCACACGCTTTTCGGTGTAGGAAAACATCGTGAGGAAACCTGCATATCTCTAGAGAATTCTGGAGGTATGTGTAACCTACCAATCCGCATTGGAGCAGCGTGGTAGGTCTTAGCTCCAATCCTTCTCTCCCAAAACGGAGAGAAGAGGCCTATTCTCAGCAGTGGGATAGTAACAGGCCGTTACTTACTTACATTTCCATCTATCCATCCATCCATCAGCCTATCGCAGTCTGCAGCACTACTGGACATAGGCCTCCCCATGTCTGCGCCAGATGATATAGAGATATATAGTGGACGCCCTACACTGCGTTGTTTCAATTTTTGCATTTCACACGCTAAATATTCTTGTTAAAAGGACTACAAAATAATGGTTACATAATCAGAAAATAGTATATTACTACTGACCTATGAAACGTTTTGTAATCTTTGAAAAATAAGTTGTTAAGGAAAACATCGTAATGAAACCTTGATAGACTGAGTGGTTTATGTGTAATCTGGTAATGCATAGGTATTTTAACACCTTACTCCAGAAAGAGATACCTTATTCCTTACTCTTTATTGATATTCAAAGGTTTTTATTCTTTTGTTCACAGGGCGTGCCGACATGTGGCGTATAATACTCCTCACATTGGTTTTGGATGTCCACGGTCGCGCAAACAAAGTCCGGGATGTAACGACGTCCTGTGATAAGGGCTCTATTAGCATACACCTTGACATGGAGCAACCCTTCAAGGGGCTTGTATTCAGCAAAGACTTCTCTAGAGAGTGTCGAGTTCAAGGTAAGATGAATACGAAATGAAAGCAAGGCAAAAAGTCATAATACTCTCCTGCTGATCTTCAAACTTCATTTTAAGAACACTCGATCATAACTCGATTGTACCCGCGGCTTAGTACGAGAGAACTTTATTAAAGGACCTCAATTACTAAATGACAGCTACAATACCATTTGCATTATATTCCACATTTTAGCATTTTCAGTGCCTGAAAAGAAGGATAAAAAATATATTTTTTTAAATGAAACCTAGGTAGATCGATATGTTGGGAAAGTTCTCATGTTCTAGGGTATATAATCTTCTTCTTATATATAAAATGAATGTTTGTCTATATGTCCTTCACGAACCTAAAAGGAAGGACCGATTTTAATGAGATTTCTAGACAAACTTTAGAGTGACCTAGTGAATGTTTTTGTAAAGTTAGGTTGCGATCGGAGCATTATTATGGCAATTACAGTTTTTTTACTATTTACCTATGTCTTAAATTAGACTAGCGAAACTGACTGGGTATGTTGTTATAAATAAAAAAGACGTATAAAATTATAATAATTGTAACGAGTGCATGTTATGAACGGATCTTCGTTACGCACCTATAATGAGATTATTAACGAATTACAACATTCAATTTGAATAATATTAAAGCTAATACTATACAAGAATAAACCAACAATACATAAATAATATTACAATTAACGGTTTATAGGTTAGTGGTATAGCTGTTTTAAAGCTGTGATAGCTCAGCGGTGACGCTAAGCGTGTTTTTACTATTACTATTGAATACTTGGATGATAAAAATGCGTGGATGTAGCTACTCTTCGACCCTGTACAAGACAGTAATAACTAACGTAACTAGTAATAAGAATTATATTTTTAAAAGAGCAACCGTCGAATTTTTTGCTGGCTCTTCTCGGTAGGAACAGCTTTCCGAACCAGCCAGTCAATTCTACTTGACGATTCAAAAGCACTTGTTTACAGGTTTATTTGAATAAAAAATATTTTGAATTTGAATTTGCTATCTATATTTACAGGCACAATGCACAGAAACATATCACTACACTTGCCAACAAATGCATGCGGAGTACGCACGTCTACCCTGAACACAACAGTGGATGAGCCGGACGACCGCGAAGACTTGTATTACACAGTCGAGCTGGTCGTTCAAATGGATAGACAGTTGCAGCAGTCCTCAGACCAAGATCTGATAGTGAGGTAAAATTAATAACTTTGTTATCTATACTAATATACTAGTATCCCGCGGTTTCACCCGCGTACATATTGATCTCATGGCAGTGTAAAGTCTAGTAAGACGGACTATAGATTTATTTTTGTTAACATAAAAGTTTTATACAAATTTTTCCTCTTTATAATATTAGTAAAGACAAAGCTGAAGAGTTTGTTTGTTTTATGAACGCGCTAATCTCAGGATCTGATAGACCGATTTGAAAAATTATTTCAGTGTTAGAGGAAGGCTATATAATATCACGCTAAGACGAATAGGACAGGAACAGCAATAAAAAATATTAAGAAAACGGCAAAATTTAAAGCTTTTCTTGTGTGTGCTAAGCAAACGGTGAAAGTTATTCAAAATCATGTAATACAAAATTGTTCCCCTCTAAAAGTTCTATAAAAAAGGCCGCGACAGAATATGTCCAGCTTTTAAAGTTAACCCACTTTAAACATTATGGTTATCAAAATACTATATTACGGTTTTAATCTTTACACGCGGCCGGAGCCGCTGGCGATTGCTAGTAAATAATAAAGTTCTTTTTAGAATTATCAATATGCTGTTTTGCCTTGACGCCAATTTGTATGACGCTGCAACAGCGACATCTAGTGGCCACGGTTCGAGCGCCATACAAATAGGCGTTACGCTAACGCGATTGAGTAGGTTATAGACACTCGCTCTTAGCAAAATGGCATCGGGATACAGTAAGTATAAAAACATACCTCTCTCCATTGACCGTTGAGTGATACCAAGCTTCCTTTTGAGGAATGGGCATCTAACTATTGAATCAAATCAAATCAAAATAACCTTTATTCGAATAAGCCCTTTTTTTTAGGCACTTTTGAATCGTCAAGGATCAATATGATTAATGAGCTACAGCTGGTTCGGAATGTTGCTCTTACCGAGAAGAACCAGAAAGAAACTCGGCGGTCAATCTTTTAAACATTTTCAATTTTATATTATTAAACCGCAGTCCTGTATGAAGCTGAAAGGATTTTCAAATCCAGACTTTTTTATCATCCAAATAATCTTCAATTTTGTAATATTCTTTACGTATAAGTACATCATTTATACTTAACTTAAACCTTTCTGTAGACTGCTCTAGTATGGATTCCGGAATTTTATTTTAGAAGCGAATACCGAGACCATTGAATGGATTTCTAACTCTACTGAGTCGCGACACAGGTATCAGAAGCTATAGAGTTACCGAAAGAGTTTAGGAGCAACACTAAGTCATCTATTGTATTTTTACTTTCGTTTTTTTTTGTTTAACTACATTCAGTATCATAAAAGTGAACTTAAACAATAGCAAATGAATGCATCATTTAATGTATACATAGCTTATGTTAAAATTGTCTATTGTAATTGTTCCGTTCACATTGTTTTGCTTTAGAGCTTTTCTCTTTTTGTAATGCACTTTTGTTACCATGTCTTAAAAATAAAACGATATATTTCTATCTAATAAATAATATTGGTGATAAAACCGTCCATACTAATATTATAAATGAGAAAGCGTATTTGTTTGTTTTTCTTCGTCATCCAACGGATCTATGTGATTTTATGTATAAGAAACATGAATATAAGAAACTTTTACACCAGTATTGAAGACACGCTGGGATCCCCTACCTCCTATAGTATATGTAAAAATTTATTGCTCAAACAACAAGAATAAAATAACTCCATAAGTATCATCGGGCTAGCAATGTGTTAAAATTCATAAATAAACAAAAAGTATGCCACATAATTTACCATAAATATTTATATAATGCTGCATAATCAGCATATCTAGTATTTGATTGACGTCAATCCGGATCGAATGTCACAACTTTGTATCACATGACTCAAAGGGAGAACAGAATTGTTTTTCCATACACACAAAATGGTTTTTATATAAAAATATTATTTCATTCTATTAATACTAGGAATTAATACTAGTCATATATAAAATATATAAAAACAAAATAACTATATTATTACCATCATTCTGCTACCCTAATCCCAATTTAAGTGGGGTGGGCACACTATTCTATTCTATCATTAGTCAACTCTGACGTTACACCTTTAATATTCATATCATACTTCACACCATTCATACATCTTTTTTCGGGCTCTCTATACCCATATAACTTTCCACATTCATATTTAGAATTCTTTACTAAATGAAGTACACACGCCGTGTGGTATCCGGCTGAATAGAATAGTACCACCCTCAATTCTTAACGAGGTGTCGTAAAAGGCGACTGAGGTAAGTCAGGAAGCGGGGGGTCGTAAAAACGCAGCCAAAGTAGCAAAAGTTTATAACATGTTGTGCCGACCCCTCTTGGAGTGGGATAAGGGCAGGAAAAAGATGATGATGTAAATGAAGTACAAATTACTTATAAAAATACCATATAAAAAATTAAACAATCATAATTCATAATTATATCTCTAAGTTTGATACAGCGTGTAATAATTTAGCCAACCTTGACATTTGCTAATACGTAACACAAGGCGCGGCTTGGGAACGTATCTTTGTAATATATCTCTGTCACTTATCGAATTATAGCTGTATAGAATATTTATTATGGTACCATTTATCTTTATTTTGACGACAGGATACGTGGTATTATAATTAAGTAACCAGTATTATAATTTCAGAATAAACAAAATGTTATAATAGTTATACATAATTTTGTTTCGGTTGGAATATACTTCTTAGGCATATACTTTGTTAGGTCTAGATTAGAATATTAGACTATAATGTCAGAATATGTGTCTGTATGTGATCGATTTTCTCAAAATCTACTGAACAGATTTTTGTTATTTTTATTTTTTTTCCCCCTATTTTAAGTGGTCTCTCTCTCTCTCTGGGCTGTTTGTTTTTCTCCACTAGCGAGAAACACCGAACTTGTGGCCAAACTTTCTACAGGTCAGGGGTGACGGCTTCCGCTATTGGATACGTCCACCGCCGTTCCTCCTGTAACCTTATGATTGTGTGATACAGTCTTTATTGCTTATTATTTAAATACAAATTCAAAGTATTGTAAAAAATGTAGTCTTTACTGAAAAATAGCAATTCTTCAGACAGACTTAAGGTAATAAATAGTACTTTACATTAGAATTCCTGCAGGAATTAGAATCCAAGCAGGTGAAGCCACGGGCAGAGCGGGAAATTTTCTAACACTTATATGTGAAATAACTCTCTTCTTAAAAGTATTTTACTCGCTTCCATACTATATTTCGCCATTGAGAAAAACTCAAATGAAAAAAAGAAAGGTAGATATTTGATAAGAAAAATTAATAATAAACAAGTCAAGTTAAAAAGCTTTTAACAAAATTTCATGTCCCAACTGTTAACATTTAAGCAGTTCCCTCGTCTGGAGCCAATCCTGGGAGAATCATCAAGTAATGCTTATCATAAACCTGCATTGTCATCTGGACTGGATCAGTATGGAAAATTTCAGATCAATCAGTCACCGGGAAGTGGGTCATATTTAACTTGCAAGATTCCACTTTCACATACATACATTACAAGTTGAATAAAAGCTTTTAATTGTAATGTAAATTCAACGCCGTGTGGTATCCGGCTGAATAGAATAGTACCACCCTCATTTCTTACCGAGGTGTCATAAAAGGCGGCTAAGGTAAGTTGACACACCGTGTGGTATCCGGTTATGTAGAATAGACCACCCTCTTCCTTAACGAGGTGTCGTAAAATAAGACTGACGTAAGTTGACGCCAGGCAGGCGGCCGGTCGTAAAAACGTAGCCAAATCATGTGACAGCATGTTTATATGTTGTACTGACCCCACTTAGAGTGGGATAAGGGCAGGAAGATATAATTGTAATATAAATTTAATAATGAACGATTATACTGGTAATCACCGCTAACCAATACAATAATGTTTCAAATTGTAATCTCTGTTAAAAGTAGTTCTTGATTTTACCACCTTAATATGATAAATATCTATTGCAGGTGTAAATTGCAGCCGCGTGCAGTACGCATAAACAGTTCAGCGCTTGAGGGCGTCATTAAATCGAAACTTCGAGAGATAACTGGACACGAAGGAAAACGGATGAGGTAATATTGAAAATTGTTATTCGACGACGCAATAGCGTAGCACTTTAATAGAGTTTTCATGTTAATCTTACTAGCTGGACTGTCAGGAATTTCTTCGGTGTAGAATGTAGCTTTAACTTGAACAGGGTTTATCTTATATATAAAATTCTCGTGTCATAATGATAGTTACAATACTCCCCCGAAACAGTTCGACCGATTGTTTTGTGAAATTTATAAGCATATTCAGCAGGTTTGACAATCGGCTACTGTATATTTTTCATACCTCTAAGTGATAAGGGATGTTATTTTTTTAATAATGTACATACACAAGAAGTTTATTAGACAAAACAACGTTAGCCCGGTCATTTTATTCATAATATTCTCTTCTCTTTCGCGCCATCTGGAGCGTTTAATTTTCATCTGTATTCCCGAAAGAAAGACGGTATCTTTTTATCCCAATTTATAAGCTTTGATTGTGCCAAATTTCATCAAAATGGCTCCGACGGATTGGCTGTCAAAACGTAACAGACAAACTTACGCATTTATAATAATAGGATAGATTAATTGTGCTTGTGTCTACACATGTTATTACTACCAACTGATAAAAGTTTCATGTATATACCTGAGACTGCTATGAACTTTCATAAGAAAAGTCGTCTTACTTAATTAATAAGACACATTTTACCTTTTAAGGACCGGACGTAATCGCCAGGGTTGGGAAAACCCCGCCGAATTGGAGCAAAGACAATATTTGATGGAGTCTGCGCGAGCTTGGATGGATTTAGCACCTATTGCAGCTGGGACCGAGCCGGCAACTGTTGAAGTTGGACAGCCCACCAGGCTAATTATACAATGCACTTTACCAGGTGAATAATTTAGATTAGTATATTGGTCCTTTATCTGTTTATAGATATATTTTATTTATTTATTTATATATACATATATGCTACATTTGCAAGGATGGCATTGCGATAGTATAAAACTATGTGCATATGCCATCCTCACAGTCAAAATTATTAAAAGAACATAAGACATTAATATTAAAAAATTATATACTATATATTTAAAATAAGTAAAATAAAATACTACTACTACTACTACTACTAATTAAATAATATAATCGGAAACTGCTCCAAAGATTTTCATGAAGCTTAGTATGTATCTTAAATCGATGTAGCTAGGTTTCATAAAAAAAAATGACGTTTTATCCCCGTTTTCAAGCACTGAAAACCTGCTACAATATTATTAGACAAAAAAGGTTAATTACTCTGTAACTTGCAAAGTTATAATAGCTTAGTTATAATAGTTAAAGCCAAAGTTATAATAAATAACGGGTGGATTACAGAAGCGAAAATACGCCGGATCAAGTCCAGATTTCACCAGCCATTTTTTCATATTGCATCTTTTTTTATATCTTCTAAAAATAACCGAGGAAAGCTCGGTCATCTGGATATTATCTATTTGTGTATCTTTATAAAAATGAAACTCTATTTCCCTTAATCATCGCATCATCCGTGAACGATTCTACACTTCGGTTAGTTAACGTTTAGTCTTTCACTTAAATTTTAAATAATTTTATGTATTTCAGTTGGAGTTGGACTTCGCGTTACCAACTGCGTAGCACACGATGGCTTAGGAGAAGCCTCACAAAAACTACTCGACGAAGCCGGTTGTCCGATCGATGAAAGCATTTTTAACAAACCAAGTATACATCGTCACAAACAACGCGGCGAAATCGATTTAACCGATTCAGAATTCGATTCCAACCAAGATAATGTAAAAACAGACACAGATCCTGATGTATTCAAAAATATGATGACATATCAACACGCATTGACTACATTCGCAGCCTTCAAATTTCCCGATAGAGCAAAACTGCATCTATCATGTGGGATAGAATTGTGCAAAGGTCCTTGTCCAAATGTCGATTGCAAAGCGTTACAGAGGCCGCAACAGACAAAAGATGGCTTGGTAAGAAAAGCTCGATTGGACAAAGAGGCAAAAGGACTGGTTATAGATAGACTAGAAGTATATAACAGCATAGAAGTACTTGCCCCCAATATTGAGTTAGAGGACGAGGCTTCAATAAGAGGTAAATACTTATTTAGTTAACGTACACGTTACGAATGTTATGGTCTATTTTGCTTTAATCTATATAAAATTTGATGTAGGTAATACTTATATAAAAACTTGATATAATATAACGATAAGTTGACGTCAGGCAGGCAGGCCGATCGTAAAGTACCTAGCCGAATCATGTGACATTATTTTTATAACATGTTGTTTTGATGATGTTTTATAACATCCCACTTTGAGTGGGATAAGGACAGGAGGATCAGGAGTAAAAATGGGAATAGGTAGTCATTAGATAGCCTCTATGCAAAATTATTTCATGTATGTTTCAAAATAATTCATTTCATTACTAGTTCATGTAAACCATTACGGCTATATTTGTTATAGAAAATATAATAATAAATACTGTATTATAATATAAATTATTAAATTCATTTCTTGCTATAAATATCTATTATTTGCCAAAGACTTGTGAAACAAGTTATTATACTTTAACTTCCTGTTACAGGTTCAAGGAGAATAGAGAGCCATGATGACATAGTTCGAGGCTTCTCCCCTGGGGACAAGACGATTTGCTTATCACCAGGAAAAATGGCCCTGTCATTCTGTATCTTGGGAGTTATTTTCCTGTGCGCTATAGCTGTTGCGTTTGCGTCACTGGTGCGAGCGAGACGACGCATCAATCGTGATCCTGTACATACATCACTCTCTTTCTACACTGGAAGTAAGAGTTTATTCTCCTCTAGCGGAAGCAGTAGTTCAGGATTGAGTGGAAGTAAACTCCTTCTGACTGATAGTCCATATATGGACCATCATTCCTCTTCTAGCAATAACTGGCCATACACAAGGGCATTCTAATTTGAAATAAGGGTAGCTGGAGTAAATTAAATAAGTAATAACGTTTATAGGCATCTTCAATAGAAATAGTAAAACAAATTAGAAAGGACTGATTATAAGTATTATATAGATAGGGACTACATACTAAGAACATCTGTAATAATAACACAACTATTTATTTAATGATAATTATTAAGTTATCACATCACTATATTTAATAGGACAGTAAAGAAAATTTAAATATTCTAATATGATAATTGCAGGTAAATTAATTACTAGAAATTATGTTAAGCAATCTTCTATTCTGCGATTGTATTGATTGTATTGATGCATCAAACCTACACTAAAAATTCGAAAGATTTTTGTTGCATTGCAGAAAGTATGACAGAGCTTTGTTGATTTTTACATTTAATTGATAATTATTTACATAGGGATTTGTTGGTGTACAAACATATTTAACAAATATGTTTGTATGCCGATTACTAATAAATCAAATCTGGATACACCCATCCATACAGGACTGGTGGGCAGTTCCTGTTACCAACTATTCCACCCAATCCTGATTACTACAATGTGTTGAAATTATCACTTGTCTGATTTCACTATTATCACCTTTGATGTATGAAAAACATTGCTCAGTATGATACAAACATTTATTTTTCATACATTTCATTGATTGTATAATAAAACAAAATCCTATAAATATTTTGTTATAAAAGCCATAAATGAGCTATGTAGACTTTATTTTAAAATAGTTCACATATAACACACTATACAATTTGTACACAATAAAGATAAAATTTTACATTCAAAGACAATGCTCTCTAAATTTTTTTTGGTTTTATAAGCCCAGCAATACTAAATATGCCATGGATAATTTAAAAAATTACAATGTAGTTTTAAAAAAATCATTATGATTGTGTCATTTATTGCTCCTTTACTTGATAGGCTAAGTACTTAATATAATTCTAGCATAAGATTATATTTACTATGAAACTAGACTTATGTAATAACAAACGTCATTTGAGGAGGTGCTTTTGTAATATAAGCATATCAATAATTGATTGATAAAGCATTTTAAAAATAGAGCATCATAAATGTAGTCTTGCAGATCATTTTCATGAATTAATACTAATCTGCACTAAAAGTGATATTCATGAAATTTGAATATTTTAAATATTAGTAACATTAGCATTTCCTCGAAAATAAATTTATGATATATGTAATTTACCCATAACTGTTATATAAATTATATTATTTATCTCAATTGTAATGTGATAATTTAATGATCCTGTTAAAGTAGAAATGATTTTTTATACTTTTTTAATTTAATAAAGAAAGAAGAAGAAACTATAAAAGAGTTTTTATATGTTGTTTATTCATATAGTTAATTTATATGATGGTAACACCTTACAACTTTTCGTTTCTATACCTATATATATAGTGTGTGATGCGTAGTCATGACATAACAATTTGAAATTTGGTAGCCAACAAAAGGCCTCATAAGAATGCTGCAGGCAAAGGCGCAAGCTTAGCATGCAGTATCTCTTTTTAAAGAAATCAATAAAAAGATTGGTATAATATTAGAAATCACCAATATTGCTCAATGTGTTGCTGAAATATCAATGTATGGGGCATATAGTAACACAAAACAATGGATGTTGGGGACTGAAGGTGTTACCATGACCCTGCCCCAAAACCATAAAAGCTACTGAATCTGAAAGGCATCTAATAGATAATGAAGAAAATCTTGAGACTTATGTACAGAACTAGACGCCTATTGTTGAAAAGAACACTTACAAACCTTATAAGCTTATATGAAAATTATAAAACTATTACTTTTGTGTTTGCTTATTATTTGTGCTAAAGTATCAGAACTTACCAATGCAATTATGAACTATGTTTTTATTTCTGATACACCCAATACCCATCATACCCTAAGTAGAAGGATAGTGTTAGTGACACAAGCCATTCATTTTTTAAGATTTTATTTCTAATTTAGATTCTAGACCTAAGAATTATGATCAAATTAATGAAATTTAATGGAATACGTTAAATCAAAATCATTCTGAAAATATGTATATAATGCAAAATGCATTATGCAATAATAAATTACTAACTGAAATCATAAACTAAAATAAATGAAATAAACGCATAGACTATAGAGTATACACATAGATAATACATTATATAAGAAAGAGAATCATAGTAATCTAAATCTATGATAAGAGGATACAGATATGCGTTTGCGTACAGATACGACCATAGACATGACGACCGTATTTTAGATGTGTATGATTGTTTGATTGGTTATTGGACACGATCTGGCTACCAGAGTAAAATTAAACGTATGCGTGTTTAAATATTAAATGTGTAACTTTTGTGGTTACAATGATCATTAGGTTGTTTTAGTTACACTACGTTAGGTGTGTTTTATGCCTTATAGTTACAGGTGAAATCCAATAGAGGTTTAAAAATTAAATGTTTCACTATGGTTTGTGGAACTATGACATCATCTTAGCCAAAGAATATATAAAGTATAGACTAACACAATTCGTTCGTAAAGGAATAATCTATTAATGCCTAAATGTTACATAATTGATATATTTATTTTTCCTAGCATATATATTTATTGTATTGTCATTTTAATGGAATTTTTGGTTACATAACTCTGATGTAAAGATGAAAAATATTACGTTACCGGCAATTCTTTTAACCTTAAACACGGAGTATATTTTTAAAATATGTTAATTATATATATAAAATTATCACACGTGTTTTATTAGAAAATTTTAAAATTACCATTTTGAAACAAGACAGTGAAGAATACTGTTTTATACTCACGAAAAAATCATTTTTTACTACTTTTTTTCTATTTAAATCGCTTAATACGTAATTAGCTAATTTCACTGCTAAATGCTAATGCGGATGTAGCAAATGTAGATATGGCATTTAAAAGAAAAAGTGCGTTGCTTACTGAATTAAATAAATTGCTACTTGATTTTTTCGGCTAGATTTTTGTCCTTTTCAATAGGTAGAAGACAAGAGTTAGATCGTTTCGTCTGTTACGAGTGACAGAGAATTTAGATATAATAAGTTTATCTGATTTACAACTCCTTAATTTTATCAATGAGTATCTACGAGATATTTAATCTATGATATGGGCGGAAAGGTGATGCTTTCGCGGCGATCTTTTGCCTTGCCTTCGACGCCGTGTTCGTACTCGTAGTCACGGATGATATTCGGTCGGTTTTTATATGAATAGTGATTATTTATGAGCGTCGTTGTTAAAAAAGAGATCGGGTTATGATTTTAATGCAAAAAGCCGGCTGAAAGACTTTTAATATTTGTTTGTGTTTGGTTGACCTGGGATTCAAATCGTGTCCTGAACTGAGGTGATATTTTGTGAGTTTATGTGTGTCAATTGTGTTGTAAAACGGTGCTTATTATTTTTAATTGAAGGTAAGAAAGTTTTAAGTTGTTTTAAATTTGTGACACCAATAAGATTCAATTTAAAAATCGTTAATTTGGGAGGCCCAATATAGGTCTCGAGTTCGAATTAAAGTCAAGTTGTTCTTAATTAATAATTAACGGCCGGTTTCTGGGGTCTAATTTCTTTTATGTAAAATATCGATTTTCTTATTTCATAATATTGCTTGTATTCATATATCTTTATTCACTAAGTATAATTGAATTTTTATTTTGCTAATTTCTTGTCACGTGAGTTTAATTATGTTTGTAAGCATAATTTCAATTTTGTGTTTATTTTTGTTTAGCAAAACGGTACACGTAATATGAAGTGCACGTAATATAAAATCTAAATGTGGCTGTGTAATCTACCACACCCCAAAGTACACTATGTTTGTATTATCAGATAGTAATTATTGTATAACGCCGTGTGGTATCCATATGAATAGAATAGTACCATCCTCATTTCTTACCGAGGTGTAAAATACGACTAAGGTAAGTTGACGTCAGGCAGGCGGCCAGTTGTAAAAACGCAGGTAAATCATGTGACAACATGTTGTTGCGCCGACCCCACTCAGAGTGGGATAAGGATAGGAAGATGATGATAGTGTATTATTGTATACTTGTATTTAACTAGAAAACAAATTAAATCAATTTTAACCTGATAAAATAGTATGCAAAAATATCTTATCGATCTTTACAGTCAACTTTAAGTCTCAAAATGGTTTTAAATAATGAAAATACAAAACTATCTTAAGTTCTAATCATTCAATATAAATTCACTTATTTTGAGATAAAGACAGTCATATGATATTAAGAATAAATAATTGATATATTTTTTTATTGTGTAGGTAAAAAAAAGATGTAATGTGCAGCGCTCAGTACATTCTGGTAGTGAAATTTGTCTTCCTAAAATGTTAACCATTAACAATACTATATTTTAAAAAACCTGTAAAAATCTGATAGGGCAACTTATAATCATTATTGTTACATTAAAGAGATATATAATCTTCATAAAAACAACCATTGCATATTCGATATATACCTGATACTGGCACTACATTATCAGCTATAATTAATGGACTTTAGCTACAATTTATTCTATGCTTGTAACTGCTCTTTGAATACTCAAATGCGAGTGTGCTAATGTGAAGAATTAAAATATCTATTGCAATATTAAGTAGGTATATTGGATGTAGTATGTCAAGTAGGTAGAGCATGTGTGTGCCATAGATATGTGTCATTTTATAATACACTACCAATTGCCAGCGGCTCCACCAGCAAAAGATTAAAACCGTAATATAGTCTTTTGATAACCATAAAAATGGTTAAAGTGGGTAAACCTTAATAGCTGACATATGCTAGAAATTTTAAAGGGGGACACTTTTGTACTACATGATTTTTGAATATGTATTATGTTTATTCAGTGTACACAAGGAAAGCTTTAAATTTTTACTATTTTTTATTGCTGCTCCTTTCCTATTTATGTTAGCGTAATATTATATAGCTTATAGCCTTCCTCGATAAATGGACTATCTTACACTAAAGGAATTTTTCAAATCAGTAGTTCCGAGAGTAGCATGTTCAAACAATCAACCAAAACAAACAAACAAACTCTTCAGCTTTATATATTAGTATAGATTGGTAGATATAATAGTTTGAGTCTATTATTTATTGAAGTGGTTTTTTAATAATAATAATTTATAAAAATACATGTAGATGTTGTCTTAAGTATTAGTATAATATACAGTCTTATATCTAAAAGTGATCTCTTCCAGGTAAATTTAGAGCAAAGGATTATTTAAATATCAGTGTACAGGCAAACAAATAATTATAATAACATCCATTAAAATTATTTGTAATTTCAGCACATAATTGTTTCAAATTATCAGCTCGCTAAAAAAAGCCAATGGATTATGACTATTGTTTTGATAAGTTAATTATTTTGTGATATTGCAACAGTTGTTTAGCCAAGTTAATTAATATTAGATTGTGCTTTTTATGGCATTTGTATAGGCTAATTGTGAATTATAATTTCATCATCATCTTCCTGCTCTTATCCCACTCTAAGTGGGGTCGGCACAACATGTTATAAACGTGCTGTCACATGATGTGGCTGTGTTTTTACGAACGACCGCCTGCCTGTCGTCAACTTACCTTAGTCGCCTTTTGCTACACCTCGATAAGAAATGAGGGTGGTACTATTCTATTCAGACTGATACCACACGGCGTAATATTGAATTATAATTTATTTCAATTTAATTCAAGTCTATAAAAGTTGGCTTATAGACTCACTGACTGAGTATAGAACACTATAGACATTGTTTAGTTAACTGATAAGTAAGTAAGTTATCATTAACAAAATAATTTTTAAAATTAGGTGTTAGTTTGCGGAGGTCTATAATACAAAATTATTTTGATATAATCCAGGATAAAATTTTATCGCAGATAAATTATACCCTTTACTTTTAAAATTACAATTTCAAAGTCATTATAACATAAATTAAGAAAATAATCTGGGTTCAGTTAATGCTATTTAAAAAGGACAATATGTAAGGCAAATAAATTGGAAATACAACTACACTTTGGTTTATGATAAATTTACTATGTAAGAGAAATATTTATCACAATGTAAGGGTATTGGGTATTACTCATACTTAAAAAAATTAGACAGGTCATAATAGTTCTCTCTCTTTAGTACCATGTTTATCTTCACTATTTGTTTAAGTCGATAACCGAATGACTTAAACCTGTTTCTATATTGATAAAGATTCTCGTTAGTAATTATATTTTACTTAAGCCCAGTGCAATAATAAAGATAAATATATGAGAGTAAAGTAGGTCTGTTACTACGATTAGTAGGTTATATCCCCAGAGTTTTCTTTCTGGAAAGAAAAGCCACATTTTCCTTCTGGAAAGGGTGTGATAAATTGCAATTATCAGTTAGACACATAAATTTTAACAGACCTTATTGATGATTTGAACCCATGACCCTTAATAGAAATTACGAATACCAATGGGCTATCACAGCTGAAATATTGGATATTATTACTACTAGTAATAGCTTGAAAAATGAATTGTTTGGATTCTGACTTTTTGAACCCTTCTAATTTCGGGGACGCCTGTCGTTGCAGGGTGGGTGGTCAGCTCCTATTCTGGACTATTCCACCCAAAACCCACCCACTTACTAACATGGGTGGTACTTTGTTGTTAGTTGACTATAACAATGTATAGAATTAAGTGATACTGTGTGGGGTGCCTTAAAACAATTAATTATTTTATCTGCTATGAGGGATATTATTTCTAATTATTGTGGACTATAGCATAATAATGAATAAAGATATAAGTAAGGCTTTCAATGCTGGCAACCTAAGGCAGTAAACTGTAAAAGTAATAATAAAATTATTTTGCTATAATCCGCGATGAAGTAAAATAGAAAATATATATATTGCTAAATGTACAGTAGACAATCCGTTTTCATCATTACTTCATTGCAGATTATAGCAAAATAATTTTATTATTACTTTTGTATTATGGATCTCCGTAAAGTAACGCCTAATTCTATAAACAGTATACTGTATTTTGGTGTACCTTATATTCTTTTTTTTTTTCTAATAAAAATTTAGCTAATTAAAATTCAGTTTGTTTATATTCTCCAAACCAAAAGTAGTCCAATGTATACTATGACTATGACTATAAGTTTTATATCATAATTGCAAATTGAGTGTTTATTATTTTGGTATGCTAATCGATATTTAATCATCACGATGATGCGACAGATGGCTGATCGGATTCCGAGTAAAGGTTTCAAGGACTCTGCATTATTCATGCCACATAAAGGCATTGTGGCATGAATAATTAAGTATATAACTTATTTCAAATGAGTTCCGATTAGAGTACTGTTAAATTCCTAGATACATTTCTCGATACACTGTTTGTTTCTTTGTAATAGTTTCATGTTAGCAAAACTAAGGATCAGTTTACATGAAATGATTATACGCGATAGGGTGTGTCCGCGCGGTCACATATGTACTTTATGAAAATCTTAATATTTAAATGAGTTAATCTTGTATATATATATATATTTTCCGAATCTCAGAAACGGCTCCAACGATTTTCCTGAAATTCAGCATGTAGGAGGTTTTGGGGGAGAAAACTTGATCTAGCTAGGTTTTATGTAAAAAAAATTTTGTTTTATCCCTATTTTTGGGCATTAGAAAACACTAACATTTATATTGAATTGAATTTTCGCCATAAACTGTCAAGTCGACGTAGCTTATTCGGTTAGCAGGCAGCCTCGAGAAATGTAAGTGCCAAGGATCGATCCCAACTAAATAATTGTTTTTTTCTTTTTTTAATGTTTTTTTTGTAAAAAATTACCGAGCGAAGCTCGGTCACCCAGATATTACTATATTACACAAAACGATTGCAACATTATGTGTAGTATCTATACTATATAAAGTTATATATATCTATAATATAAAAAGCTGCAGAGTTTGTTGGTTTAACGCGCTAATCTCAGGAACTACTGCACCGATTTGGAAAATTATTTCAGTGTAAGATAGTCCATTTATCGAGGATGGTTAAAGGCTATAACATCATTATAAGATTAATAGGAGAGGCGCAGGAATAAAAAATAGTACGAAAACAGCAAAAATATAAAGCTTAAAGCTAAAAATTTAAAGCTAAAAGTTCTAAATAAAAGTCCGCGACAGCATATGTCTAGCTTTTAAGGTTAACCCATTTTAACCATTTTTGTGGTTATCAAAAGGCTATACACGGTTATAATCTGTCTGCGCGGGCGGAACCTCTAGTGATTGCTAGTATATGATAAATAGGAAGCGCTGAAGCGTAATTATAGAGGGATTATAAGCCTAGAAAAGTTTTTGAAGTGACTAACATATCTGGGGTCAGTTCATATGTCAGTGAATATGTCAGTTCTTCGACTTTTAAGTAGGTAGGCCCGGTCTTAAAACTGGGTGTTAAAAGCAGTAGAAGCTGTAGAAAATATGTCGTTATCAGTAAACATCAGCGTAATATAGTGAAGAGTTGGTTTGACTGTGACTAGCAAAGGTGGTGAGATCCTCTGACCGATTGACGTTACAATACTGAGACTGTCTTCTACTGTGAAAAAAAATATGATTCAAATGTTTTTGAAATAATCATCTTTTGTAACACACGCTATATACGTATGCGATGTAAATATAGTATTTTTTTTTAGTTTACACAGGTTGTTATCTCGCTCTGTGACCTTAACTTTTTGTCTTATCTGTGTACCTCTGTAATCAAACTACTATTCGCATTTACATATGATATAAAGAGATAACATCTTCAAAAATGCTATGTCCATCGGCTTTTAAGATGTACATTGTAATATTGGTTTGGAACACGCCATGGTCATAATGACTTTATCATTAACGGCCTTATGGGTTCTGCGTTCCCATGTTCCGCTTGGTGACGCTGTAAAAGCCGTTAATGTATAAATTGTGCTAGTTTGAAAAATAATAAAACGTCACCCATAGATATGTCAATGGCACTAACGATACTTTGCAATTTTAAAAATGAAATGTAATTTTTTTTAAATACATATAATATTCAAACAAAGGGTCATTAAGTACGTAAGTGTCATTAAATTATAAAAAAGTTAGGCCTAAACATCAACAAAAAATATAACCATCTGAATTTACGTAAGATTTCGTATAAAAATAGAAAATATATTAGCTGACAACTCTACAAGATAAAGTCGTACTTTGAAGATCATATTTTAAATAAAAAAAATATCATTTATGTATATTTACGTGAGTGTATACAAAATTCGGTAAGGTAATATCTTAATGAATCGAAATTTCGTCTACTTAAATGAATAGAAGTAACAATAATATATATTGATACTTTGGTTAAAGGCACCTGTTAACTGCATCCTGTATATAGCACAATTCCCGAATTAAATTGTGGGAGGGGACAGGATTGAAGAGGTAGTTTGTATACAAGGTCAAAGGTCTCGCCTATTAAAAATAAACCTCATTTTAGTATAAAAAATATTTATGTAGACAATATTGTGATATAGTGGCTATTCAATAAAACTTACAAAGAATCGTGTGTTTATAGTGATTTTTTTTTAAATTATGAACTTCAAATCTCGCTTTATTCACTGATTTCATCGTATTTCATTATTCGTAATGTTATCAAATTTTTAAGTGACAGCGATTTTTAAAAGCATAAGGTATCGAGCAAATGGCGAAGCGCATCTGCGTTGAATAGGGGTAGTAGACAACGGAAAATTCAGACTAAGCCTAATTTAGATATATGTAGGAATGTAAAATAAATATAAATAAATTAAGTATTTATTAACGAAATTCAAGCATTTAATACAACTTTAAAACTACGTGCATTTAAATGCTTTTTTTCCCTAACAATCACGATATTTAAATTCCCGTGTCCAAGGGTGTATTGTGTAGGGTGGCAAATGGCAATACCGTGGGAGGGGCGTGCGTGTACTAGGGATATGCGGACCGCCGGCGCCAGGAGTTCCCGATCGATATTGCGGGCACAGCCGCGGTTCACTCCGACGAAACTGTGTCGCGACGCGCTCGTGCGTTGCTCGCGAACTGTCGTGTGTTCGAAATTTTGAATTTATTAAAAAAAAACTGTGCAGTGTAGCATTTATTGGATTGGATATGAGATAATCATCGATTTTTACCGGTATGTAGTATTTACGTTTACAGTATGTTTTTATTTGGCGACCTCATTACAAATTCTGCCATAGATCAATAAGTTGACGGGTGATGTCATAAGTTCAACGTTAATTAGGAAGTAGAGTAGGTGTGAGATATTTTTTAAATTGAACTCCACCATTAAAGTGTTCTTGAGCTGTTATGTTAGTTTATTTCTTGTTTTGTGTTACTTCCCTAAAACATATCTTTGAAGAGTTTATTTTACCACGGGTTATGCTATAGGTTTTACTTTATACGACGAAGTTTCCGCAGTCCTGTCAATTTAATTTGCTATCTCTTTTTCCACGCCCCCTGGTGACCTAGAAAGCTGGCGTTTATAGGTATAAAGAGCAGGCGCGGGCCCGGGATAACTCTGGATGGATAAATTAGTCTGGAACAACATTTTTCGTGCTACCATCTAACATTGCTCATGGTCCGATATTAGTCTAATTAAGAGGTCAAATACAGTTGAGCTCCTCTAGTGCGGTAATTTTTCTGAACTCTGTTTATATCTTAAAAACAATTGACTATGGTACATCTCACGCTTACTATTAAGGTGACCTAAGTTTAAATTGGACTTAATTGAGTTAGATGCATTGTAATTCTTATTTCAATGCTATCTGTGATATCACGTAAGAAAAATCTAGTGTTTTCTTGCTTTTCCAAATTATGAGTCTCTTTTACACATGAGTTTTGTAGCTACGCCACGCTACGCTATTGCAATTTGTCATAAAGCAACTTTTGAAACAAATGAATTGATTGAATTAGGTCCCTTTAATACTAACCATGCGACATGTCCATGTATGATTAAAAAATACATGTTACTGACTCCAGTAGATAGTATAACCATCGAGATGTGATGTAAAATATATTTATACACAACTTTTTGAAAGGTTTTTTGGTTCTTTTAGGTTTTTTAGTACTTATATACAGTCAATATATATTATTATTTATTATAGTAAAATCATACTAGATTTGGCTGGTAAATAAAATAAGCAGTGACATCTTGCAAACGATTTCGAAACATTATATCGACGTTTAAAAATATGTAGTCATCGAGTAATATCTACAATTAATATTTGAATAAGACTGTTCTTATCGGTTGTCAATATACTTTGAAGTGCCCATCACTTATACAATTCGTCACACTGTACGATAGAGTTTTTATACTTAGAGTAAGATAGCTAAAAGCAGGCCTGTAATTGAGAATGACACAATAACTAATGAGAGGGAAGATGACACTCGTATACTTTACCTTTATCTAATCACACACAAAAAAAAAGAGATAGATAGATAACCTGTTTTCTCTCCATAGTAATAATATCACATTTTAGGCTGCCTTCCTTACTCTGAGTATAATAACTCTATGGATTGTACTCACAAAAGAGATTAAATTATAACACTATAAATATTATAACCTTTTAAGTTATAAATTTATAAAAGTTATATTATAAGTTATTTTTATTAATAATTAGCGGCCTGCCCCTGCTTCGCACGGGTATAAAATATATAGCTCATGTCACTCAGTGAAAAAAAAAGATTAAAATCGTTCCAGTAGTTTTGATTTATTCATTACTGCCCGTGGACCGCAAGAGTTAAATTTGGAAAAAAACAATTTCAATTTAAATTTAATGACAGAATGTCTTTAAACAAACTCTTGAAAGAGCGACATCGCTGCTAAAGTCATAAAGTGTTATAGGGCAAAGCGCGGCGTCCTCACGGCATTTTAAATCTGTAATATCTCCGAAAATGTTAACTTGAATTACATGCTGTAAACGGCCATATTGATCTATATTAAATCAACTATTTATTTAAGGTACTTAATTGGATAAGGATTAATGCTGTATTGTATAAAAATTGCTTCAAAAATAAGGCATTATTTTTCGTAAAAAGTAAATGACAAAAAATGCTATAGTGGGTTATTCATAAGAGATAGACATATACCACTTAGTACTATACTATAGACTTTTCTGTAGACCTTTTCAAGGTGTACAAATACTTAGTACATTATTTTGATTAATCTCGTAGGGCTTAACCTGCGTTTGTAATGTAAGCGGAAAAAAATGTAATTATTTACAGAAACCTCAAAAATTACAGTATTTCTTTACTCCGTATTGAATGTTATTATACGTACAATCCTTCCCCAGGAATCACTTTATCTATTAAAAAAAACCGCATCAAAATCTGTTGCGTAGTTTAAAGTTTTATGCGTACATAGGGATATATGGACAAAGAATGTGACTTTGTTTTATAATATGTAGTGATTGTATATATATTCGTAAATCTTTCATTTTATCGGACGTCAACGGACGGAATGATTTCCCTAATTATTTTATTGTCAGGAGAAGTTTGTACGGACTAACTCGACATGTACGAAACAATACCAATTTACGCCATCTTTTTATTTCGCATAAATTTGTAGTCAGTACGACGTTAGGGGCCGCGCGTGCTCAGACTAACAAATTATTATCAAAATTACTCTCAATTTATTAAATCTATCATTTATGCGTGGTTTATTAATTTGATATCAATCTAATTATATTAATTTATTAATCAAAGATTGTACAGGTTAGTAGCAGCCCATACATCTTAGCGGTCCTTCGAGCCGGATATAAAAAACTCGTTTTTCGTCTAATCAACATATACATCTTACCCTTAATGTCCATTAATACTCATCATCATCTTCCTGCCCTTATCCCTCTCTGGGTCGGCACAACATGTTATAAACATGCTGTCACATGATTTAGCTACGTTTTTTCGTGGCGTGTGGTCGTTTGTTACGACCGGCCGCCTGCCTGATATCAACTTACCTCTGTCGTATTTTACGACACCTCGGTAAGAAAGAGGGTTGGTCTATTCTACTCAGCTAAATACCACCCAGCAACTTACCTTAGTCGCCTTTTACGACACCTCGATAAGAGATGAGGGTGGTACTATTCTATTCAGCAATGTCCATTAATACTATGAAACTAAATTCTTCATAATCGTTAACAGCCTAGATGCGCGCAATTAAGTCCAACATTAGTGTAGAGTGTTTCTCTAGAATTGAGGTCACTCTCATATAAGACGCCATAAGATATCTATGCTGAATAGCATTCGTATGTCGGATTATGATTTGGTATTTTTATTTTGAGTGCCGTGAGCTATCCGGTTCGAGATGCCAAAGAATACAAAGGTTACATAGAAGTAAAAATTAAAATGATATGAAACATTCTTACTTACATTTCTTAATTTTTCATTTCTTACTAACTGCCCGCAACGAATGGTTACTTAAAAGACATTAGGAGTAACATGGATCTGTAGACGAAAATATATTTTTTTTATTTCTGTTCCGTGAAACTTACAATTTTTTTTTTATTTCTTAAGAGCCTTATGCCAAAAATTAACACAAGAAAAAGAAGTAGTTAGAAATATAGATTTTTTATATTTTTATTTTTATTTATAGATGTGCGTATGTTAATCATTTATATGTAAAATAATTTTGTATCGCATAGGTAAACAGTTTTAATCGTGCAATTTCTAACAATTACATGCTTATGAAGAGAACGATAAATTTAATTAATTTTAAAAATAATTAACCATTTTGAAGTTAAATTCACTTGACATTAGACGATATATACTGCGTCCATCATATTATCAGTCTTTTGACAGCTCACGCTCATTAAGTTTTGTATTGCTTACGTACAAATATCATACAAATAATATTTGTACTTTATGGATGGGTACCGCCCACTTAGTGATGTCACACATAATGGTTACTACGATTATGCCACAGATTAAAAATAATCGGTAGAAATCGATGTTACGAGTATTAAAAGACATTTAATAACATTATATAAAGTTTTACTTTCTTCTTAGTTAATACATGAATACAAATAAAACAAATCAGGATATTTTAATTTATTTTATTAGCACGAGTCGTCGGAATGATAATCAACACTAGACTCCTCCGATGAGGAGTCTTCAGTAGCAGTTATTATTAGCTCTTGTGTAGATAATATATTATCAAACGCAATATCACGTTCCCAATCAGAGAATATTACTCTTTTAGTTCTTTCCACCACACTTGCCCAGTTCTCGGCCGTTACGTGGGTGCAAGCATTTTTTAGCAATTGCAACATTTTATTCGCTGTGAATGGGGGGCTTGTATTGCATCTCGCAGCATGCCCTTTTACTTGTGCCCATATAAGTTCTATTGCGTTGTACTGGCAGTGGTATGGAGGAATCCGAAGAACAGTATGGCCATATTCTGCTGCCATTTCATTGATTACATAGCGTTTTGCTCTCTTTTTGGTTTTTAATATTTTTATTAATTCAACTTTTAACATTGAGTCGTCCACATTTTCTCCATTGTCCCGAAGCCAATTAATTATTTCATGCTTTTTATTAGCCTGTGTTGGCATTTTGTCAATTGTCTCAAAGTTGGAATTTCTTTTCTCAAGTAGTAATCATATACATGACGACGAATAGCGTCAGCGTCAAAGTCATCAACAGCTGTCACCTTATGAGCCCGGCGCTTTCTTTTTGGTGTAGATGGTTTGTTTTGCTCCAAGCCGCTCCTGCCGTAGGCATCAGTAGTGATTTTAGTCACAGTTGATAGACTGATCCCCAACGCGGCTGCAACACGGTTTCGGACTTGCGTGATATCCAGTATAAGAGGTCCGCCATTTTGATTTTCTTGCTCAAAATACTCATGAAGTTTTAACACTAACTGTCTCGATTGTGCTTTCAACACACGTCCTTTCGGCATTTTCACGATCAATTAATATAAGCTAGCAGCAATTACTACTAGCTATTAATACTAGCAGCTTTGTACGAGACTCGAAACACTTTGTGCAGATGCTCCAAGCTCTTACAATATCTGACACAGAGGTCATGGTCAGCTTTGATGTCGAGTCACTGTTTACCAATGTTCCTGTGGATGTGGTGAGCCAACAGATTACCAGCTTTTTAACACAATCAGACCTACACCAGGGATATATTACACTGTGTGAATTTTGTCTAAAAAGCGGCTATTTTGTTTGGCGTGGTGATTATTACCTGCAGGTGGATGGCGTGGCTATGGGTTCTCCAATTGCTCCAGTGGCAGCAAACATCTTCATGGAGTGGTTTGAGAGTGAATTTTTGGATAAGATTCCACTGAAACCGCGATGCTGGTTACGATATGTGGATGACATTTTCGCGATAGTCAACAGAGATAAAGTATTAGACTTGTTACTGTGCCTAAACCAATTATATAATAAGGTGAAGTTCACATTGGAGGAAGAAAAGGAGGGAAGGCTGCCATTTCTTGACGTCATGGTCATAAGAGGGCCTGGCGGTAAGTTTTCTACAACGGTGTACCGGAAACCCACTCACACCAATAAATACTTACACGCCAGATCGCATCATCACCCCTCGCATCTTTCTTCTCTTCCTCGAACTTTGATAAACAGGGCCTTAAATCTGTGTGACCCGCAATATCTGGGACAGGAAATACATAAAATAAAACTGGCCTTAGAAAGCAACGGATATAACTGGCGCCAGTGTTATCGTTTAGCACAGAACAGGAAATCGCGAAGATCGGTAGAAGCAGCGCGGTCGCCTGCTTATTTAACGTATGTCAAGGGAGTGACGGATAAGATAGGCTACTATCTTCGTCGTAAGTACAATATCAAGACGATATTCCGTCCTCCTGGTCAAATACGTAGCCTGCTGCGCTCACCGAAAGATCCGGACCCATTTAGCGTACCTGGTGTTTATAGGATTCCTTGCGGCTGTGGGAGGAATTATATAGGCGAAACTCGTCGCAACATCAGTACGAGGATATCGGAGCACATTCGTAGTGTCAAGAATATGGACACCAATGGTTCGGCCATAGCGGAGCATGTCCACGATTCGGGTACTAACCACTACATCAGGTTCGACAAGGCTTCCGTATTATCCAGGGAAAAATTTCTAGTACCTAGAAAAATACGAGAAGCCATTGAAATTGGCCGGTACCCGAATTTTAACAGAGACGGTGGATGGACACTACCTCCGGCGTGGAAACCGATCTTTGACACTACTGGTTCATATAAAGACCGCTTTGAACCCGACACCGTAAGCGTCGCGTGCACAAACTTCATCCGTGCATGCGATGACGAAGACCAGAGCGACAGGGAACACTTGGAAGAGGCGCGGCCACCGCCGCCACCGTGTCCCCCCGCACCCCCACCACCCACGAGTCGCGCCCAGCGAGCTGCGGGACGCAGTTCCCGCCGCGATAACATCGTGTAAAGAGCTCATGAATAAGAGCCCCGATTGGGTTCGAAACTAGTCGGGCTAACCCGATAGAATAAGACGTGAGTATAGCCGGTTCTATACATTAACAATTAATATAAGTTTCACAAAAGTTTTTCCGAGGAATAAAGCTACTTAACTCAAGGTGTAACAGATGCGAGAGAACACTCAGCGAACGTAAATGCGTGTGACTATCACGGGCGTTTCGTTGAGAGTGACAGATCACGTCAAAATGGCGGCCGAGCGGAAGGTCTGTTGATGTTGCCAGTTGATGTATAATATATTTTTTATGATTATAATAAATACACACGGATTAACATTTATTTTCAAAAAACTAAGGCAATATTAAATCAAAATGTTGATTTCTATATCTGTTATTAGTTTACGTAGGTTATCATTAATCGAATTACTTAGGTACGTAATTCGATTAATGATAGTAGGTACTATAATCGGAATGGTATCGCATACGAGAATCTTTAGGACATCACTAAATATGTAAATCGTCAATCTGTCAAAAGATGGTTAATATAATGGACAGTGTATAATTTACAGTTAATAATTACATATACATGCCATAGTGAGTTATTTCATTCATCGATATTTCAATTGATTTATATATAATTAGCTGATGCGGTCACGCGTTGCTGTGTCTATTTTCGGCATCCCTTTACATATATTTTTTCGCAAATTAGTTGATTTTTTTAAAAGAATTATCGCTTCTTTTAACTAATTTACACAAACATTAACCTGCGCTGTCAATCACTTTCTATTGGTGAGATCCGAAATGAAGAAATTATTTTATGTAAAATTAGTATTTTTTAAAGACCCATAATAATAATTTTATGATTACGTCATTCACAAACATTAATTACTAAGAATAATGCCATAAGGCTTACTTACAGCTGTTGAATGGGCTATTGAAAAGGTGATAATATCAAAAACAAGCACTCGGCCATCTTATCCTTGGTGATGTCATACAGTGCATTTGGTCTTCAACGTTACAGTTGATGTCACAGCTATTCTTGCATAATTTTAATCGCCCACGAAAATAGTTACCTACTTAATAATATGAGGATAAAAGTGTTATCAGAGGACTATGCTTTTAGCTTATACCTATACTTATAGCTTAAATATAAGAGTAAAACCTAGCTAGATCGATTTCTCTCCCCCAAAATCTCCTACATGCTGAATTTCAATTTAAATATTAAAGATTAACATTAGCATAAGGATATATCGATATTAGTAAAATAAAAGGGTTGGCGAGACTTTTAGTTCATTATAAAACCAGTATAAATATAATTTATGTTGCACCTATCCTACTTGATGCGTTCAAAGCGTATCTAAAATACACAAAAACGTAAAACATGTCTCAAAGTCAACTGTGTATACATATATTAGCTTTTGATGTTCACACGACCTGTGAACACCTGTGTGGACGATATAATGACGTTTCTCGTCATCAACAATTCTGATTACCTGGGATACATTTCATTTTATATAAACACTTTAATATTACTAGCCGTGGCTTCGTCCGCGTACAAATCAGTGTATCACAAAGTTTTTCCAATTCTTATCCATATTCCTCCACGGCCTGCTCTATCTTCCAGTAAGAGTCCCATCAAAATCGGTTTAGCCGTTCCTGAGAATGCCCTAAAATCTTAAAACTTCCTTAAGCTTAAGTTTCAATTGAAAGCTTTTGAGCATATCGATCACATATAGACGAACAGCGTTTTGACACTCTGTTTTATAATATGTATAAATACTAGTTATTTTAAAGCTTAATAACTCAAGACTCAGCAATGATATAATTTTATTTTATTCAGGCGAAACATTTGAAACAATAATTTCGTCTGTCATTGATAATTAAAACGCTTCTGTCGCTACAAAACTTTACAGAATTATCCGCTGGTTCACTGTAAACAGTGAAAATTTCATTAAAATCGTTCCAGCCGTTGTAAAGTCTATACAGAACATACATTCATAACTTTTTATATTTATAGATTTTCTGATTATTTTAATTACCATAGACATCAAATTTTAGTTAAAAAGTGAAATTTTGTTACGTACTGAAGATTGTAAAAAGTTTAAATACAAATCGGCTACTATTCCAGTTCAAGTGTAGCAAAAAGTGTGTAACATCATACACCCATTGCTAATTTATCGAGTCAAGCACGTTCGAACGTACTTCGCTTGCTACTCGTGAAAAATAACATATGATATCATCGTAATATTTAAACTCGGCGAATGTTTGCTCAGAATATGTTGTAACGACCATATAAAATACTTGTAGCTGCAATTCCGGTCTGGCTTGCATTGCCAAAATAAAGAGTGTCCAGTAAACCGGCGCTGTTGGCTTGTGTCGCCTTTTTATTACTTTGCGCTAGGGATGTGATTTGGAGTACAAAAATCGATTTATAAAAATAATCGTTTTTTTATGACTATTTGAACATTTGCCTTTTTAATGTTAATAATTAGTTACAATAAAGGCTAATTAAAGTGGATAACTACCAAGAAATAATAACAGATGCGCTGTTTGTGAAATTCGATTAAAATGTTCAGTTTGGCGTGCATTGGTTTCATCTAAAAATGCATATATATCTTAAAAAAAACAAGAAAAAGAATAAAAACAAAAAAGAAGATAATTAAAGGATTGATTTTTGAAAAAAAAACATGATATAAATTTATAATTTTGTATGATGATGGGTTAATACGCCGTGTGGTATCCGGCTGAATAGAATAGTACCACCCTCATTTCTTACTGAGGTGTCGTAAAAGGCGACTAAGATAAGTCTTCCTGCCGTGTGGTACACCTCGGTTAGAAATGAGTGATATTAGCATATCTTAACTGCAGTCAGCTAGGCACCAAGCTGCAATGATTAATTTGTAACAATCAATCAAATTGCAATTATTATTTATTGAAAAAATTATCGGCCGAGTTTCTTGCAGGTTCTTCTCGGTAGGAGCAAACTTCCGAATCAAACATTTGACTATTCAAAAATACTGAAAACAGTCCACTTGAATAAAGAATATTTTGAATTTGAATCAGGGTAGTCTACTCATGCTCTCATACAATGTATGGTTTTACCCATGTGATTTTAGATAATTAAATTGACGAGCGAAGTCTTTTGGCATATGTATCTCCATAAGAAGGTTTTTTTTTTACTTCAACGATTGTAACGATGTTCTAGTTGTTTTTTTTTTTAATTATAGACTGGCTTACATCAATAGTCAACTGCCAGCTTTGAGTACATGTTTTGTATAATTTACTACTACAATTATTTGTCTATTATACGTAATGATAGCAATAATACTTTCTACGTGATTCTCGTAACTCCCCCAGTTGGTCGCATTGCGGGAGTAGTTCATTGCCATTGTCTATGTTATTATTTTTAAGATCTAGCAGATGAAAGTATTTCAGATATTATGCCTTTTAGATAATATCCCCAGGGGATATGTATTCAAATTGTGTTATTAAACATTTATTAATTTATATGACTAGACGCTACTTCCCAAATATTACTATACTGCAATAGGAATAAAAGTGTTCTCTTAATATTTAATATTTAAATGAGTTAATCTTGTATGTATATATATAAATATATTTTCCGAATCTCGGAAACGGCTCCAATGATTTTCATGTAATTCGGAATGTACGGGGTTTAAAGGGGAAAAAATGTCTTTTTATCCCTGTTTTCGGGTAAATACTAAAATGTTCGTTGTATTCAATAACAATTTTCGCCGTCAAACGCAAAGTCATTGCAGTTATTTGGGGAACGGGCGGTCTAGACAGTTGAAAATACCTAGGTTCGAGCCCCACCTACCCAAGTATTTTCCATTTTCTTAATTTTCATTTTTTAAATATCTTTTTAAAAAAATTACCGAGCCAAGCACGGTCACCCAGGTACTTATAAAATTTTTGACTAATGTGTTAGAAAAAATATATTTTAACATGACTTTTTTTTAAATATATCTAAAATAAATAAATGTATGGCTGTCTGGTAAAACTATACTAAACGACTAAGGGGAATATCTTAAAGGTTTTGCCATGAAGTTGCCGACACGTCTACTTTAAGTATTAAGTCTAGATTTTACCAAATAATAATTTTATTTCGGCCAACCGAAAATCGAACTCACCAACTCTACATTGTGAACTAATTACTTTCAAATCTATATCTTAGTTCAAAATTGTAGGTATACTTGTCAAGTTTTATACAGTCTTATCGTGAATATTTAAAGAGAGTTGAGTTTTGAAATACGTTGCACAACGCTTTCATCCCAGTATAATTATCACAACGAGATAAGACATGATTTCTTTATTCTTTATCAGTATTACTTAACCAAGATGAAACGTTGAGTACGTGTGAAAGTCAACCTTCAGTTATATTTAGTTATTTGTCTTTTAAAATTATCTTTGTAACTCAGATTGTAGATGTAGGTATATTCAAATTCAGAAATATTCTTTATTCAAGTAACATTGTTAACAAGTTTTTGTACTAATATTTACCTCTTTTTTTAATTTTAGACTGGTTGGCTGGAAGAGATTCCGATTCCGGAATGAGCCCACCATTGCAAATTATGTTGTTTTTTATTATTATTTTTATATGAATTAATGCAATAAAGAGATTACAAACAAACAACTCCTTTTGAATCGTTAATTCTACGCTAAAAAGAGCCAGGAATAATCTCGGCAATTGTTTCTTTTTACAAATAATTCTTAAAAATAATTTATAGAATTAGGCGTTACTTTGTGGAGATCCATAATTGAACATTGTATGTATGTTCTATTTACTTCATCGCGGTTTATATCAAAATAATATTATTATTACTTTTGTACAATAATTTTAACTTACACTTTGTCATTGCTATCCTTTACAAAACCATGACCTTATTTTGATTCATAGAGAGCATAGAAAATAACAAAATAGGATTATCGTGTTTATCTTTTTAATAGATGAATTGAGCGTCAAGAATTTGATGTTTGAATACTCTAAAGCTTGAAACTAGAACAATGAGGTCATTACCAATTTTTGTAGGAGTACTGTGTTAGGTTTTAGCTCCAATCACTAGAAAGAAAAACAGGTCGTTACTATTTTATATGAATTTAAGATGCTAGATGTGACAATGTGTGCCTCGCTAGTATTAAATAACCGATGATATTATATACGTTGTCGTATCTAGGCCGTAACCTTATTCAATATCTGTGATCTAACATATAATTCCTTTGATTTTATTTATAGCATGTCGACAGGCACGTATGATGCTAAATGTTTACAATTTTCTAGTTAACGACTGTAAATAAGTTGATTTTAGTATAAGTATCTACATGACCTTATCGGCATTATGTGTCATGTTTTATTTGGTTATTACAGAATATTTATTTTGCATTTAGATGTACGTTTTTATTTGCTTTACTTAGTCATCATCATCATCATAATCCTCCTGCTCTTATCCCCTTTAAGTGGCGTCGACATGTTGTCACATGATTCGGCTAGGTATTTTACGACCGACCGCCTGCCTGACATCAACTTACTTTAGTCGCCTTTTACGGCACCTCAGTAAGAAAGAGAGTGGTCAATTCTACTTAGCTGGATACCACACCGCGGGTCGATTTACCTTACTCACCTTTTACGGCACCTCGGTAAGAAAGAAAGGGAGGTCTTTACTTGATCATGATAATTTTTAGATATTGAAAGCGGGATGTACTTTTTGTAATGGATTTAATTATGAAGTGCTCTGGCTTAGATTTTTAAAATACTATTGCATTCTTTGGCTAATTACTTTAGGAACAGTGCTTCCAGTTTAACGATTCATTGTGGTTAAGTGGTTATTCTACGTGATCAAATTAGGTACAGCAGATCCGTAAAAGAACCAAATTTGCTGACAACTCATCGTATAGACGGTCAAACATTATTCGGAAACCAATATATCTCATGCTGAAATATTTCTTTAATATGTATATTAATTAGTTTTTAATTTGTTTCAGGTAACCATTTAATTTGATTTGATGAATTGAAAACAAGAAACTATTTATATCGGTACGCAAACTGTAGTTAATCAGAAGAGCAGAAAATAACCTAACACAGTAACTGTTAAAATATTTTTTTATTTTTGGAATTTCAATACCAGTTTCAAACAAAAATCTCAAATGTGATACCAGAACAATATACAATTTTTTTTACAAAACTAATGAGAATATTATTTTGCTATAATTCGCGATAAAAGAAAATATATGTAATACTAAATGTAGAGTACTATTCGTTCTCATACCTGATACATGCAGAATTTGTAAGAACTCATGCACTGCCCGACACCGATAACACAAGAATACACAAGCACTGCACACATTCACCACCAAAATCTGAACAATCGTTTCGCCGCGTAACCGAAGCATCTTCAGGAGACAGACTCCAGGACAAAATCGCAAATTTTATTTTTTACGTAGAATGAATACTTTGAACAAATTGATCGCTAGTAAGAAATAATCTTTAAGGAAGATTATATAAACATTTCACATTCCGCCGTTAGTGCTTCTGTTATCTGCGTTTTTATAGATATCTAAATATAAATCAGGGCTGGCCAATTGCGTAAATTGTAATACATTTGTTACGTGTTAAATGACTTTGAAAACGGATAGGATTTTAAAGATTTATTTGACTTGTAGATTTTGCTTGTTAGTGCATAATATATTATGTGAATCGCTAAAGTTTTCGCCACACGTTACTGTGGCTCAGTCTGGTTATATGTTTTATTTTATTTCGTTTGTATTATCTTATGCCCGCCGGGTAGCATCCGGCTGAGTAGAATAGATCACTCTCATTTCTTACCTCTCTCATAAGGACAGGAAGATGACGACTTAAATTGACTTGAACAAATCGAGGATAGGTAATAAATAAGTATGGATGTAACATTTTCATTTGGTTTCAAACATGGAAGTATGTAGCACAACTATGTGGGCCCCTTTGTGTCTGAGCAACCAAAACGTTAATTGTGCTAACAAAGGGCCGACTCGTAGACTTTCTAAAGTACTCTTACTCCGACGATGCCATTGTGCGCCGCCGTTGGTTCGTATTACGGAACTTGTTTTTGACTCGAGCCTTATTACTTGCTTTTGTGTCGTTGCTTCGTGATGAGATGAAAAAATTAGGTATCTTCATGAGAGTTAAATAATATTGGTTAGAAACTTGCATTGAGGTTTTATATTGGGAATAGTGACAAAAAAATAAAGTAGCGGCCTGTTACTAGCCCACTGCTGAGAATAGGCCTCTTCTCTCCGTTTTTGGGGAGAAGGATTGGAGCTAAGACGCTGCTCCAATGCGGATTGGCAGGAGAAAACAATATAAAAAATATATATTTTACATTAAATTTTGCACATTGTACATTATTTATATATTTAAATATATATATACGACTTATTTTAAAAAAAAGAAGAAAGTAGTATCCTGGTAACTTAAAAGGAATATTACGTCATTTTTTGCTAAGGTAATAATATAAATAATATAGAATTAGGCATAACTGCGCGGAGATCTATAATACAAAAGTAATAATGAAATTCTTTTGCTATAATCCTTGATAAAGTAAATGGAAAATACATAAATATTGAGGGTACTTACATGCTTAAGTTGGTATGATAACAAGGGTATAAAATTTTGAGTTATAATGGTATATGTTGTTGCATAAGTTTCTTTGTATTATAATTAATTTGTGCTTAATTTACATTAACACCGACCAGGAATAAAAACGATTGCTGTACTCCTTGTTTCAAAGTAAAATTTCGTGGAGAGCAATCGAAATTTAAAATCACCGCTTAAAAATCTTGTTTTGTATTCCGTCGAGAGTCCTGGGTCCTACTCATTCGGGGTTGATGACCTCGAATCCAGTCCACGGCTTGCAATCGCCGCCTCACGTAACAACCGCTTTCTATACATATTCGTCTATAACATAAATCTATATTCCTACATTACTACATTCTGCACATACGCCGTGTTGTATCCGGCTGAGCAGAATACACCGCCCTCATTTCTTACCGAGGTGTCGTAATATACGCCTAAGGTAAGTTGACGTCTGTCACGCGGCCGGTCGTAATATACGTAGCCAAATCGTGTGACAACATGTTTTTCTACACTACATTTTACACGTGCTACATATACATATCGCACGCTTAGTATTAAAGTGACAGAATTCAAATTTATGCTTGATTGAGACAGATACATTGTAATCCTTATTTCAGTGACGTCCATGACATAAATTAAAAAAAAGCTGGTGTTTTCTTGCTCTTTCAAGTTATGCGTCTCTTTAACACGACGAGTTTTGTAGACGATACGCTACGCTTTATCTTATCTTCCCACAAAACAACTATTTGAATTCGGTCACGTTAATACTAAGCCTGATATATATTGTGCACCAACATACAGTAGAAATTCATGTCCAATGTGATCGAATCGCGAATGATGATTTTTTATTACATTTACTTACATAACAAGAAAGGAACTAAAGTTAACTACGACGTTGTTTTCATGAGTAATCAAGGACGTAGCCAGGATTATATACAGAGGGGGAAAAAAAATTTTAGACCCTGATTTTAATCATGGTTCTTACAAAATTATGAGTAACTTACATTAGCAATGGAGGTGAGGTCTGTAAGTAACTAATAGGTTGCCCATATAAGTAATATGTCATGTACTTTTATTTGTACACGAGCTGTAACCATGAATAGGTTCGTGTGAATCTGTCTTAAAATTTCGTATATAATGTTTTTTCCCCGAAGGAAATCCTGATTTTTTTAATCCAAATATTAGCTCAGTATGTATGCGTTAATAGTACAAAATTTCGTTAATATTGGGTCAGCGGTTTTGTTGTTAAATGATAACAGAGAGGCAGGCAGACTTTTTCATATATAAAAGTAGTATGAATGAAATCTGGCATTATTTTTAATATATAAAGTAATTTCTATATACATAACATGTTCCTATTGTGACTTAAAACATTGCATCATAGTTCATTCATAAGATGATATCACGGTTACTAGCATGGGAACAAAGCCGTAAGTCGCCTTGATTGCCACAAATTGGTGGCTAACAACCGGCAAATTGTTCTGGTGGTCTGAATGCTCTGTTCGTAGTCAAGTTGACTTAAATGATTAAGTGTTCAAAAATACTAATGTGAATTAATAATGAAGGACTTTCAAGAAGTCTATGTAGGTTTAGTACTTAACACATGACTTCTACGATCTACACTACATGGTGATCGAAGTTGCTACATAATTCGCATAAGTATTAAAGTGACCTAATTCAAAAAAGGTTGTTTTGTGGCGAATTGCAATAAAGCGTAGCGCCTGCAAAACTCGTAAGTGTTAAAGATACCCATAACTTGGAATGGCAAGCAAACTACCTTTTTTAATCGTGTGTAGCGTGATGTCAAGATTACAATGTATATATATCTTCCTGTCTTTATCCCACTCTTAAGTGGGGTCGGCACAACATATTTATCTCTTCCATTCTGTCCTATCACTCGTCAACTCTGGCGCCACTCCTTTTACATGCATGTCATACTTCACACAATCCAACCATCTCTTTTTAGGCCTCCCTCTAGACACATATCAATCCACATTCAAAATTAACACTCGTTAGGTCACATGATTTTCATCCCTCCTCATGTCCATCCTCCTCCTCATCTCAATCTTGCACTTCTCGTCTTTTCTATAACGGGCGCAACTTTCAGACTTCCCCTTATATACTCGTTTCGTATTTTATCCAGTTTTGTCACACCACACATCCACCTTAACATTCTCATCTCATTTGCATGTATTCTTCTTTCATCCGTCTTTTTCATTGCCCAACATTCATGATCCATACAATGTATGTAGCCCAATTAACCCAAAATTTGTCTTAATTTGTTTAGATACATTGTAATCCTGAATTCGGTATTTTTCTTATAAATTGAAAAAAATTTTTGCTCAAAATTACATTGTTGCCAATAGTTCATAATTGAGGGTAGATAGGTAGGTAGGTTGTATCTATATAAATATACGTTATATATATATATATAGATACACGTTGATACAAACGAGATCGGAGGTTCCACCAGTTTTAATATGGCAAACTTTAAACGAAGACTCAGTAAACCATACATAATAAACCTTTGTAAAAATATAAAAATATCCTTGATAAAACTCCCCTGACATAAAATGATCAAAGCGGCGTTTCACCCTCATGTGTGTCGTCTACACGGAAACCTTTTAAATGCGATCTTTTAATCATCTAACCCCTTTTGTAGTGAACTGGTCCGAGGAATATCAGAAAAAATATATACCTTGTTATAATCACGTACCAAGCTTTAGTTTTGTAGAGTATGTGATTTTTTTATTTTTTTCTCCGTATATATTTAAAGGACTGGCTAGACCGTGAGACAACGCGTTCCTTACCAAAAATATGCAAATTCGAATCCCGGATATCTATAATTTTATGTAAAAACTCAGTTTTTTGTTATACATCGCGAGAAGAACTGAATAGCAAAATCTGCTTATAGCAATTGGTTGCAAACTCTGATTGTTCTCTCCATGGAAAGATGAGCGGCAGTTTGTCAAAAAGATCAGACTGCTGCTCTATTGGATATTTTAATACCCCAAATCACAAATAGAAATCATCCTTTTGCCCTTATCCCACTCTAAGTGGGGTCGGCACAACATGTTACAACATGTTGTTACTAGATTTGGCAACATGTTTTACGAACGGCCATCTGACCGATGTCAACTTACCTTAGTCGTATTTTACGACACCTCAATAAAAAAGAGGGGGTATATATTACTCAACCGGATATCACACGGTGGGTCAACTTACTATAGTCGCCTCTTACGTCACCTAGGTAAGAAATTGGAGTGGTCTATTCTACTCAGCCGGATATTACACGGCGGGTCGACTTACCTTAGTCGCCTTTTACGACACCTTACTACGAGGGTGGTACTATTCTATTCGGCCGGATAACACGGCGTACAAATCACGAATAGAAAATGGTTGTTAAATAAATATGCCTTCGTTTTTAAAATTCTGTTATTCAAGTTTCGTTTTTTTAAGTACATTTAAATACAAAGCAATGAGGTTCTTATCTGTGTGCTATATACATAGGAACTGTTTTTGAAATTAAGTATGTACCACCAAACGAGGCAGTGGTAGACTTAGACAGACACGACGTCTAAAATATCGCATAGAGCCGCTCTATTGAGACAGATCTAGACCGCCTGGCGTGAAAGTCTATTTAAGATCTATGCCCTAACCGTCGTTTGCATCGCAAAAAAGTGTTACAACGATATTGTATTTAAATTTCGTTAATAAATTCTTTTCTGTGATCTTTTATTTGGGATTTGTTATCCGAAATTGTTTGCGTCATTTATTCCATCTTAAACGTGACTACGAGGTCAGAGCTTAATGGCACGCGTGCAGGCCTTGTGTTTTATTTAGCATTAAACAAACAGTTCTTTTTGCCTTTCCAAGCAATACATACAGTTATGCTTGACCCATTTATGCACAAGGGTCTGTTAAACGTTCATCGCTGAGTATACACTAAACTGTACCATATCCCTCGACGTATAATTGTATACGTCAATGTTTAATGTACACAAGCAAGGTTGAGCATTCGTTATGCAGATAACGTTTGTATTGTATTGCTATAAGCATATTGCATGAGGCCATATTAATCAGTGAACCTACCAATTGACTAGCGGACGATAAAACAGTGTCCCCTTTATGAAAATATCTGTGACTATTGATATACTGTAGATCTTTATCAAGATATAGATCTAAATAAAGACGATTCTTTATCATTTGAATTAATATTTGAAATATTTTATGATTACTAATATTATTACCCGTGCGGTATCTGACTGAGTAGTATAGACCACCCTCATTTCTTACCGTGTTGTCGTTAAAGTCGACTAAAGTAAGTCGACTCACCACGTGGTATCCGGCTGAGTAGAATACACCACCTTCTTTCTGAGGTGTGGTAAATACGACTAGGATAAGTTGTAGTCAAGCAGGCGACCGGTTGTAAATGTTTTGCCGACCCCACTTAGAGTGGGATGAGGGCAGGAGGAGGATGATGATAATATTATAAATCCTAAAGGCTGTCTGTCCGTTACGGTTTATATTCACGAGCAATTCCTTGAAGAAATATAGACAAAATTTGGTACAACTGATGCTTATATTATATACCAGACAAACATTTAGAAAAAAAATTCTCGCTTTTCTTTCGGGAAGAAGAAAAAATAACATAGGACATAATTAAAGGTATATTAACATTAAAGTCAATGACGCGATTCCCCTATGAATCTGATTTAAAAATTATTTATTCTGATTTAAGAATAGTATTTTATCTTGTCACATCATGCATATACAAAAAAATTGATGCCTAATCCGGCAGCAGCCAAGATAACGTTTTTTAAAAATAGAAGAATTAGTCTGATATCTACTTCATTAGATCATATAACTTATTAATCAAGTTAATGACAAAGCAGTGCTGTTTAATGTCTATACTCAGTTTGATAAAAACAAACTAGAACAAAAAAAATGTAACCTCGTCCGCAAAAACCTTCCAGCTTAGCTGGTTAAATTTATATCCGTGGTTTAAAAAAAAAATTGATTCCATAAATAATTAAGCTATTTTGTCTTCTAATTAAAATTTAACTACCTTTTACTGCAAAGTAAAATGTGCCTTTGAAGGTTATATAAAACTAAAGATTTATGAAAATGTCTGCGGGAATGAAATTTTGCAGAGTTTCACCGTCGAGACGCTGTAAATAATTCATAACCCGCTACTAACACGAACGTCTGCAGCAATGTAGCTACTAATTTGTTCTATTTGTATGTACATAGCCTTTTTAAAGCGTCCAACATTTTTAAGGCTTCTTTCCTTTTAATGAATCCTTTCAAGTTTTAAACACCCGGCGGGAGCAAAATTTGGTAACATCTGTTACAAAACCCTTGTGAATTTTAAATTATAATGCGACTTGCAAGACTATTTCGGTGGTTTTCAATACATAGGTCTTATGGTTGTATTTTGTTAAGACTGATTAATTTTTGTTCATAATTTTATTAATGATAACTTTAAATAACAATATGTCAGGCCGAGAATACGACGAAAAAGGTGTTAAAAAAGGTGTTAAAATTGTCGCTTTAAATATAGCCTATAACAATACTGTTGCTTCAATTATTAGTCAACATATAAAAGTTTATAGAAATAATTTTTATATTACTTTAATTTTATCACTAGAACGCAAATAATCATGAGGAAAACTAAAATTGTTTAATCTTATTTACCTGTTAACCTGCATTAGGCGTGTCAGTGAGATGGCAATAGCATTTCAAACAAAGCCCCTGATGCGGATTCTAATTATTATAAAATTAGGAGGAGTCTTGGTTACCTTTAAATTATATTAGTAATATCCATCCATCAATATTATAAATGCGAAAGTCTTTTTGTCTGTCAGATTTTCTGTCTGTTACAAGATTATTCCGCTGGACCAATATATATGTTTTTTTTTTAAATTGAAGATGATACACCGTGATAATATAGAGATTAAAAAAATCACGCTTTTATAATATGTACATAGTAAGTAAGTAACTCTTTCCGAAATTGAATATTATTAAGAGTGATTTAACTTCAAAATCGACGCTGTCACCACTAGTATTTAAAATACGTATAGCATGTTCTAGTACCGAATTCTATGATTATCAAATTGTTTAGGACATACGTATAATTTCTACTGGCTGGCTTTGACAGTGGACTGTGAGAATGGGCGAATACAGAATTGCACATAGAATGGTCTTAAAACAGAGCCGTGAGACCGGATTTCGTTTAAGAGCACCGTGTTAGATGTGAGCCAAATGGAATGTGGTCACATCCCACTGACGGCTTCTACTAATCATCTCGTTTCAACCATTAGATAAATAGGCTTCAACATATTTCCACGCCACGGGGCCTTGTGCCATCCAAATCCAAAATTTGGATTATCAGATGCGAAATCGCTTCATTTTGGGACCCTAGTGTACTGGACGCAGGTGGTTTAATTATTTTAAATAAATAAAATAAAATTAAGTATTTATATAAAATTATATATTTATGTATAATTTCCGCTGTGTGGTATTCGGCTTTTTAGAATAGATCATCCTAATTTTTTGCCGAGGTGACGTAAAAGGTGACTATGTATGTATTTTATGTATATATTTAAGGTCACGTATGAATCGAAAGTTTTCTATTGGTACGTAAATAGTGTGTATTGATCATAGATTATTGCGATTGTATATATCGTAAGTGGTTCAATGTAAACTACTGAAAAAGTAAACGTCGAAACGGTTCTTGAAGACTGTGGCTTTATATTATTGTATTTTTATATATCTGTTTGCAGTTTTATGGACGTGTATGTTGACCTAAAAAGACGGATAACGTCATCTATCTATGACGCAATAAAAGAGCATAGGTCGTAGTCACTGCAATGCACTCAAGTCTTGTTAACCTCATACCATTAGTGCTATCAAATTTGTTTTGTAATTTCCGTTGGAAACAGTATACAGGAATAAAGACTTCACGTAGTTTTTCCCGGCTTTACCTGTATTTCCCTTTTATAGACTTTGTTTCTATAGTAGACTCTTGTTGGTTTACCTTGGAATGCTCACAGTATCTTCGCCGGCGGAGAAGAGGTCCTAGTTTTCTGAAGTCGGTCGCAAGGTTTTATCACACTTCTGACAGCGTGATGGCTAATTATAGTCATATCAGCCCTCCAAGGCGCTATCACACGTCGCTTTAAGTTACAACTTAATCCTGTCTCAAAATTGGCACTCTTAGGACAACGTCCCACGGCGCTTGTAGACCTTCAGAGCTCTATTGCTTACATTTTCCAAGCTCGACGAGGCTTCCGCAGTCGCCCTTCCTGCAAGGTGACATCATCAAAGCCGTCAGGGCTAACAGAATATTTTTAACAGGTTTATATACAAAATACCTTGGATTGCGCCCGAGACACCCGGTATTGCGGTTACCAATAAGCTTGATCTTCTCGTTGAACTTTTATTGATGATGAGCAGAGCGGCTTGAACCTGGATGTCAGCTTTGTTGTATTTTAGTAAGAATATTCCATAATGTAAAAGATTTCACAAAATATCGAGTTAACGATTCGTTAAAAAAATTGCAAACCGTTATAGCTCTGTTCTGAAACTTTTAGAACTTGTGCGATACCATTAATTCAATGGAAATTTCCATAGCATGTTTCTTTTTCATTTTTGTATTTGTTTCTATTTACGTAATGTATGGTGTTTCTGCAGTTCAGAGGAGTATATGTATTGGCTTTAGCATAGTATCGTAGGGTAATGATAAACTTATATGGTCAAAGAAATTTAGCCATGTTATTACGCGTCTAGTAGTAATAGTTTCAATGACCGTTTAAGTAGTTGATATCTGTCGTAATATATATGTCCTATTTGGCAATCATTACACCTTTTTGAAAACTTCTGAATTCCCATTACCTAACGCATATTTAAAAAATTGTGAATTATGTCTGGACATTGGGCTATAGATTTAAGTTTATTGTTATTAATGTTGTAAAAGAATTAATTTGGTGAAATTTCATTATAGTAAAAGAAAAATTTCTCTATAGTGAAATATATAATACCAAAAAAAACCACTTTCACTTATTTGTACCTGTGATAAACAGAAACGCGAAGTAGTGAGAAAAAAAAGGACAGTTAAAAAAATCAATGATTGGATACTACAAAAATACCATTTTTATAAAATATCGTTTGAGCGGTTAATAGATATACCATCAGGTGTAATAAGGTCATTTATTAATTCCGGGACATAAAAGATGTCTGAAGGCGAGCGCTGGAATATAAATGCGCCTGATGGAAAATTAGGACAATGTCTATGGTACAGCGCGTTTACCTAGAAGATGCCTTTTCACTCTTGCTTCAAGGATCTACATTATGATGTATAATCTCATTACATATGTGTAACGAGTAAGACAAATGCCGGGAGAATATTCCAATATTACTATATTCCACAAAGTAGCTATCACTAGAGAAACGAAGAACCGCTCCAAACGCATTGGCGAATGTCGTGTACGTAGGGGTAAAATTTCCCACGGATACAATAAGCATCACTAGACTTACTAACAACCCATCAACAAGGCTAATTGTCTCATGCTTGTAACTTTTTAAGTCTCGCCTTGTTTAACACTTGAGATTAATTTTATAGGTCACGATTATTAGCGGTTTAAAGTTTCATCATAGCTTATATTATATGTGTAAATTAAAAAGATATGTCATTACAAGATTTAAGCATACGCGTTGATATCGCCACTTTTTAGTCGATTGCTCAGACGTATAAACGTTATTATGAGCGTTCAACGTAATGCATGCGTCTCGTTGTAAAACCGGTCAGACGCTAACAACGCCGGCCTTCGCCACATTTCGGAGAGCCGACGCCCGGTGACGTCATCGCGCTTATGTCATACCATTAACATCAGCCATTATTGCCACTGTACCAAATAGTCATGTGGATCTTAGCCCGTAAGCGGTAAAGCGCACTGTCGAAATAATCCAACGAATTTCTCGACTGCCCCATTTTGGAACATGTGTAGACCATTCAACGAAGATCATTTAGTTATATTATGGTGCTAATCTAACTACAACAATATTATTTTATTTGGGTAAATAAAGATAATTACATAAACTAAATCTACGGGTTTATAGTTTGAAACCTCTCACAGAATAATCAATAGCTTCTTTCTGTGTATAATTCGTGCATTTGTCTTTGACAAAATAATCTCTTCTGTTTTGCATAAAGGGAACAGTATAGTAACCAAGGCGGTTTAAAATAAATAAAGAGTAATTATCGGCCTTTATTTTATTTTTATTGGTTTGGACAATGAAGAAGTAGATGGTAATAAAAATGTTGGATACAAATCATGATGATAAGTCCATTACGATTTTGTTTATTGTGTTGCCTAGATTAAAGTTCTGCTAGATTATAGTTATCGTTTGTGATTCTAATAGTTGTTGGAAATTCTGTAATTTTCTGTACGCGGTGATTCTGTAATTTTCATTGTAACCAATCATTAGAGAAACAGTTACGTCCGCTCTTTCACACATTCACGCTTGAATTGAGAGCACGATTTTCTTGGAAGTCAAGATGATTCGTTCCGCACGAAGGGCTGTTACAGAATCGATGTATATAACATAGATTCTAGATTTATGTGGTGTGTTCTCCAATTTAACATAAAATATACATTTTATGCTTTCATTTCTACGATGTTTGTACGATTCTTATATAAAACATACATTTTTACGCACACCGGTCTCATCGTTGACAAGTTATGGACTTCAATTTTTTTTATTATTGAATTCTTAATAATTATGTGCGGTAATCTATTTTGCTACTTTAGAATAGACCACCCTCTTTCTTACCGAGTTGTCGTAAAATAAGTAAGGCAAGTTGACGTCAGGCAGGCGGCCGGTCGTAAAATACGTAGCCAAATCATGTGACAACATATCTTATAACATGTTGTGCCGACCCCACTTAAAGTGGGATAAGGGTAGGCGGATTTTGAATCTATTTTGCTACTTCGTCTTTTTGACTAAACAATCGGTACAAAGATCGCTGCGAAAGTAATTAAGAATTTTACTTGATACTGTAAATAGATAGCTAGCTAGAATAGATAAATAATATATGATCTTAATGAAGACAATAATATAAAGTTTATTTTAATGTTTAAACATAATATCGTATTTAATGCAACGCAAAACGCAAACTTTAAATAAATTAATTTTATTCGTAGTGAAATTGGTTGTTTCGCATTTTACGTAATTGTTTTTTGTTAAAAATTGGTGTTATGCAAATTTATAGCCATTTTTTATTTCATCTTGTGATGTTATAATTACGCGATGTTTCCGTTTCCGCTCCGTTAAGGCAGGTGATTTTAATAATGAATTTATTTTTTTACAATGCTTACATTGTTTGAACACGAGCATAGGTTGATATGAGGTTTAAAAATTATGTAGCGAGTCCTTAATTGGAGGTCAAAATTAAAAATAAAAACATAGTATCATCTCTATCACTATTTCACTACGTATAGTAAAAAGAACCTCCGCCGCGTGTTTGTTTGTCTATTAACAATTAACTCAATCATAATCATTCGCTTTTCATTAAATAGATAGATTCATGAGAAAATTTTAGTTTATTTTTTTGTGAAAATTGCTAGTAATATGATGATAAACATTAAAAAATTCGAGCGTCGGAGATTTGTTAATAACTCTGATATAATATAGCTTTGATATATAGTGAAATATTCTTTTATTTATAGGTCTATAAAGAAGTCCGCAACTGCATACATCTATCTTTTATAGATAGGTTTTAAAACCTATTATAAATTTACAAAATATTCATGTAGCTTTACAATGCGATAGTTGGAAAGTTTCAAATATTTAGATAGATACGGTATTAATGCCTATCAACTTGTATAAGTTAAGTATTTTATGCTTTATACCCATTTATAACCATAAGCATGTCTTAGAATAAGAGGATGTGTATTGATTTACCTTTGTGTGTTCAATAAAAAAATATATAATTATTATTATTATTTATACTGAGAATCAATTTCATAATTTAAGGCATCAATGTTAATTATTAATAATTAAATACGAATGGTACTATTTATTGCCTTTCTTTTGATAGATTACGATCGTGTTACGCAATGGATCAGTAGATCTCTTTCACTGTCAAAACACTGCGCTGTAATTTATTGTGAACATTCTCTTTGTGGTTTATTGATTAGCACACGATAAAGCCGAAACTGATACGACTAGTATTTTACCGTGATTTTGTCTATGTGAACTTTAAGTACAGATATTTTATTTTTATTTATTGAAGACAATCAACAAGACTTACATTACTAATACTATAAAAATATATAAACTATTTAATTAAATATAGTCTTAACAAAAGTAATAATAAAAATGTTTTGCTATAATCAGCGATGAATTAATGATAATAATTTCATCGCGGATTATAGCAAAATAATTTTATCATGACTTTTGTATTACGGATAACCGCAAAGTAACGCCTACTTCTATAAATTAAAGTCTTAACTATTAACCACGCCATGCAAAAAAGTTGCGTACATAATTTGAATACGTATATTTCAAAATAATAAATATGTATATAATATCAAACTATAACAATATTGTAAAAAAAATTGAGTTTGAACGGTATAATACCGCTAAATATATGTAGGAACCATATCTGTTAATGTTTTCCACTGTAGCTTTTTGTATATAGGTTTTTTCAATTTTTGCTATCAATATTTTTTCATTTATAGATATTTATTTATTTATTCTTGTCAGATCATCAACAACAAATACATCATTCGCATTATATAAAATGTTATTTCTATCAACCGGTTCTTACACAAAGCATTATAGATATTAAGAACAGAAAATAAAATAAAGAAAAAATTAATTGAGACAAAGCTACAGCTAATATTTTATTGTTAAATAAAATAGATATACTGGTTTTAGGATCTCTCACTTGCGCATCACTACGCTTTATATTTCGTCACATACAATAGTGATGATATCCTTGTCCTTAAAATCTGAGAATATGGAACAAGGATAAAATTCTAAGCGCCTACTAAACCAGTCGAGGTACCTATGTACTAATGAAACTCATCCTGCCTGACTAGAGTTCAGTGCCGACGCCCACGTTTCTCATTGACTTTTATATCACCCGCCCGGTATGACATGCTGCAACTATAATAACGCTAAACTATAATAATGACGCCTGTTCTATTTGAATGGATGACGAGTTACGTTCATTGAATTATTCGAATGATTTAAATTGACTAGAATTATATTTGGAGTTAGCTTGAGTGGTTTTATTCGCCAAAATGAAATATTAAATTTTCCCTCGAAATAAAACTGACATTGACAGTTCAAAAAATGCTCTGATCGCCACCAAACTTTACAGGATTAACCCTTGGGTCAGTCTTAAAATTATTTGAAAACTTCATTAAATTAGGGTCTAGCCGTTCTGCACTCTATAAAGAACATACATACATACGTTCTTTTTTATAAATTAGTGCTTTAGTGACCGAGTCTTGCTCGGTAATTTTATTAAAAATATAAGTATAAAAAATGCAAATAAAAAATACAAAAAGAGCGACACGTGGGTCTTGAACCCGGGTACTTTCTTATGTAATATCAGTTTTCTTATTCAATGGCAAACGTGCGGACTAACCGCCCGTTTACCATTGCGCTATTACGACTTTACAAATGACAGCAAATTAAAGCTTTCCAATCTATGTCTATTTAAGCAGTTTTTTCAATGACTGAAAACAAAGATAAAACGACATTTTTTTTAAATTAAACCTAGGTAGAATTTATTGTCTGTATTTTAAATTCAGCATTATAAGCATTGTTTTCGTTTATGTAAATTTGCCGTTTTAATAAACGGCAAATTTACATAAATTTACATCATAGTCATACATAAAAATTATTATAATCATTATAATAATTTTTATGTATGACTATGATTGTAAAGTTTCTTTAGTTTTATCATAAAAATTATACATAATTGCTCGTTTATTGTTTGTTTCGTCATTTTTTACTCTTTAAGTAAATAAAATTTACATTCAAATCGCATAATAAAAAGAGGATTAAAAAATTAAAATTTTTTCGAATTAAGCAAATTTCGTGTGTACATAATTTATAGAAACTAGTCTGTCGTATGATATCCGGCTGAGCAGAATAGACTATCATTTCTTACCGAGGTGCCGTAAAAGGGGACTAAGGTAGTTTGACGTCATGCAGACGTTCGATCGTAAAATAACTGGCCAAAACAATATGTTAAAAAAAATTGTTGTGCTCACTTAAAGTTGATGTCAGGCAGGCGGCCGGTCGTAAAAACGCAGCCAAATCATATGACAGCATGTTTATAACATGTTGTGATATGACTTAGAGTGGGATAAGGGCAGGAAGATGATGACTTAAAGTTGGATAATGACAGCAGAATGATGATTTGTTTTCATTTATTTATTTATTATTTATTTAATTAGAACGGACATGATATACTTACACTAATTAAACACAAAACATCACAAAAAAAACAATTTCAATTATAACACAAGGAAAGTTCAAATATAACAAAATGAAGTTAAATACATACACAAATAGTAAAACAATTAAAAATAAAGTACACAAATACCAATACACAAAATATAGTAAAACAATTTAAAATAAAAATAAAACACTAAAGTTAAATAATTATAATAAATATAAAATATAAAATTCTGCTGCACATACCATTATATCTCTGCAATCACAGATGCTTCCTAAACTGCATGCATTGCTTTGCAATAATAGCTCATTTATCCATGATGATATATGGAAACTAGAATGGAATTTACATAATAATAATAAATAATAATATAATTTTATTTCCAATGTTTGTACAGAGTAGGTCTTACTTAACAACACTATTTTATAAATAAGTAACTAAAAACTTAAAAACCCATTTTACTGGCGGACTCTGCACTAGGAAAACCTGTATTGCGGAGCCAATGAAAAGATTTCTTTTTGCTTAGTGAACTAGGTGGGAATAATATTTTCTCTGGAAGATCAGATAATGTTAGATAATTTCAAATAATGTTTATATTTCCCCTTCTTTTCAAATATGGAGAGAAAAGGCCTATGCCTAGCAGTGGGATAGTACTTAATAGTACTTTTTTATGTTTATTTTAAATCTAATTATAGTACAATAAGCCATAAACGTTCCGAGGAATCATTGGCCCCGTTTCATGTAATACCAACAACGAGGGCGACGTTCCTACGCGAATTTAAAAATAAAAGCGCCGGGTTTATTCGTGAAAATCATCTACAGAAATAAATTGTCGGGAAATATTCGGTTCGATGAGTGCCGATAGATTGTACGGTCACTAGATGATCGGAGGTGGGAGGAAACACTTCCCCTGTGTTTGGAGTGGGGAAATCACGCTAACGACAGATTGGCACGAGATTGTGTATGTTGATAGTTATTACGCACGTATCGTGGATATTGCTAAGCTAAATGCATATCGCACGCTTAGTATTAAAGTGACCTATTTTAAAAAGTTACGTGCGCTTAGTTGGGTAGCTTTATAACTTGTAAGAGCAAGAAAGCACTAGCTTTTTTAATAGTTCGTAGCATAATGTAATTGAATTAAGGATTACAATGTATCTAACTTATTTAAACTAATTTTGAATTAGGTCCCTTTAATACGAAGCGTTCGATAGTTATATAGTAGTACTTTTATCCGCGAGTTTTTCATTAGGTGTATAAGTTATGGTATGATATGATAAATGCACTTTTGCATTTATTATGTTTTGACGGTGTCTGTTTCAAGGTTGTCTGCTGAAACGATATTTATGTTATTTGGTACCAACAGATACGAATATGGCAGTTTTTCGAGTATTCGGGAATAAGATAAAAAATATATACAACATAATAGAGGGTATTTTAACACTCAAGTTCTCGCGAAGAAGTCGCTGGTACACATCGTATTTAGTTCTTGCACGAGTTGCCAGTGTAAAATATTAAAAAAATAAACAACTCCTGTTTTCATTGTTTATGTAATATAGCCTTAATATTCTATTTACAATGTTATACGGTTTACTTTAATTTGAGCAGTGATGGTCAATGCCACCTTTTACACCTCACTAACATATTTCTTGTCTCATTTCCGCAGTATACATTACTTAAGCTAAAAAGAGGGAATAGTTTACGGCTGTAGTCAAGCGAGGCTTCGGGCGCGGTCTATATTTGGGTTAATGGATACGTCCGTGCACCGCAACCAGCATAGGAAATACCTGTTAGTTCGTCCGCTAATTTGTCACAACCTCGGCCAGATTGATTAGACCTCTGCTTATGAATTCAATGACTAGTCTTATCAGGAACGTCATTGACGATTGACATACCGGGCTCTTACGTAATAAGACTTGTAAGAGCAATATTAATGGAAATTGACATTTTATTAGAAACGTGTATAAGTCATCGTTAATAAAAAGGTTTACAAAATTTAAAAAGCGGTCAATAATTTCATGCTTCAAATATCATCATCCTCTTGCCCTTATCCCACTCTGAGTGGGGGTTGGCACAACATGTTATGTTGTGCCAACATGTCACAACATGTTATAAACATGTTGTGACATGATATGGGTACGTATTTTTCGTCTAGCCGTCAACTTACCTTAGTCGCCTTTTACGACACCTCGGTAAGAACTGAGAGCGGTCTATTCTATTCAGCCGGATACCACACGGTGGGTCGACTTACCCTAGTCGTCTTTTACGACACCTCGGTAAGAAATGAGGGTGGTATTATTCTAATCAGCCGGATACCACACGGCGTCTCATGTTTATAATAACTGGTGATAATAAAAAATCTTGAAAGAATATTTACAACCTGACTTTGCTGACCGGGTCGAGCCCTGCTCCCTTAGATAAATACCCGTATTACTTAGTAACTTAGTAAGTAGTACGTATATAAAATAAATTTATAGAACACACAAGATCGTTCCTTTTCAAATTAAGTTACTTAATACTTGGTGACGGACAACTGGTAAATAAATACTCATGTAATTTTAAATACTTCATACACCCAGAACCGAAGAACCAACAAATTGATTATAGAAAATGTTTGCCCCAGGCGGTAATCGAAGCCGCGACCTGTGGAACAAAAAGCAGGATTACCGCCACATGTGCCAATGTACGTTACAAAAAAAGTAAACAAATAAACATTGTTTATTGTTTACTATGTATATGTAAAACGATGATAATGATAAACAAAGTCACATTAATTAGGTAATGATCAAAATTTAGCATTATAAGCTAATTTTCAATTTCTTTTTCACATGACGCTGAACTTAGTTTACATTAACATTTAAGAAGAATAAATTTATTAGGTCACACCATTAAAGAAGCAGAAATAAGAAAGAAATAAAAAAAATAATAAGATTAATACATAAAAAAACAAATTATCCTTAATCATTATATAAACAAAAATTAAATATTATGGATGTGACACAAAAATCACCACTCAGACGACTATTTTGGGGGAGTTGGCCCCAAACCTAATTTTCAGTGGCTCCTTTAAATCGTGCGCGCGACAATGTTATATATAATATGAAACAAAAGTAAAATAAAATGAGTAGTACTATAAAAATAATACGTTATTGTGTAAAAAAATATAGTGCATTTGTGCAACAGTGCATGCATGAAGTTATCAAAGAAAACAAATAAAATTAACCGTCTACATTTTGCATAAGATAAGCACATCGATTGTAAGAGATTCTCACCGCAGATATAGTAACATAAAATCATTTCTTACATTAAAAACTTAACTCATAGTTATACTGAGCTAACAGCTCTATATTTAGCAGCGGCTGATGTCAACATTTCGTTGGTTGCTGGAAATCGTGCCGCCTCACTTCATTTAATCACCATTCATCTCAGTACGCGAAAATTTTATGATTGTGGGAAAATATTTATGAAATATGTGGCCGGCACTTATGTTGTTACAAACGATTTTGGCTACGGTTTCTAAATAACGTTGCATGCAAATCATTTATATATTGCGAAGACAAATTAATTGTATAATACACGTATCAAACAGTTTCGATGTCACGTAGGATAAAAATTCCGCATTAGGAATTGGCTGCCAACAGTTTATTTTGATTTTCATTTACTATTCCTGATAACAACGGCTTCTTTCTTTATTTTATTTTTTAATTTCTTTTTTAGTATCTACCATATTTACCACTCACAATTTGACAATGGTGTAATGACAATAATAAAATCATCATCCTCCTGCCCTTTATATACCACTTTAAAGCGGGATCGGCACAAAATGTTATAAACATCTTTTCACATGATTTGGATAGGTATTTACGCCCCGCTGCCTGTCTGACTTTAACTTACCTTAGTCGACTTTTACGACACATCGGTAAGAAATGAGGATGGTGTATTCTACTCACCCGGATACCATAAGGCGGGTCAACTTAGCTTAGTCGCCTTTAACGACACCTTGGTAAGAAAGAGGGTAGTCTATTCTATTCAGCCAGATACCACACGGCGAATGGGAACAATAAAATATTATGGTAATAAATATATAAAAATAAATATATCTAGTAAATTCTGCCATATGTCTAACTTGAAAATCTACAGTGGAGCAACTTGGTGGATGGCGATAGATGGTTTTCGGAAAATAGTAAAGAGTAAGTAAGAGTCAGTCTTCGAAGAGTATCAATCCTTTATCCAACAGTGGGCTAATATACGAACTACTTATATACATTTTTTTTGTTTTGTGGCTTTAAGAAATATAACCTGTTAAACTATTTCCTTAATATCACGTAGAAATTTTCTTCGTGACATTAAGGAAGTATATAAATATATGGTATATACGCGGATATTACGCAATTCCCGTAACCGACAATTCTATTTCCGGTAACTGTTCCTATGAAATGGACTGGATAAAGGCGGCATTTCAAATACTAGAGACTTAGATCGACAACAATCTTGTCTCGTACTTTCGATACAAATAATTTATGTTATTATATTTTTTTGAAAAATATCTATGAAATGGAGAACCGTTCAGAACCGGCGGAAACGTCGATGACTGACGGTGTACATTATCTTTCAACGGCCTGTGTTGTATAATGGCCTTAGGTTGATTACAAAAACAAACAAAACAAAGATCGGAGTGCGGTTAAAATGCAGACACGGTTAGGCTGTTGGCGGCAGGCACGCGGTGTACTGTGACGGACCGTAAATAACTAGGTTCTGCATCCGCAGGAACAGTTATACGAGAGTGCTTCACAAAGTGAACCCTACCCCATTGTAATAAGGACCGTGTTAAGGACTTTCCCACCTTTAAGGGGGTATTCGTGATTAAAATCGCATTGCATCCTGCGGTTTCAAACGAACGGTACCGAATGTACATAATAATGACGCGTCATTGTTTTCGTAATGATTCGTAAAAGCACTCGTATGTGACGACGGCACTAATGTGAGTTTAGACTCATTCATGTTTTATGTAGGTGTGTGTTTGTGTCTATGCAACATAATTAACTTGTACAACAAAATGAATTAAGTTGCCTCATATTAGGTAGTATTCAGTTTTGAAATTTATTCTTTTATTAAAATCAATAAAGTAATAACACAAAAGTAATAATAAAATCATTTTTCTATAATCCGCGATGAAGTAAAATAGAAAATATATACAATGCTAAATGTAGAGTGCACAATTTTATTTTCTAATTTACTTCGCGGTTTATAGGAAAATAATTTTAGTATTACTTTTGTATTATGGATCTCGGCAAAGTAACGCCTACTTCTATAAATTATGTAATTCATAACGTTAAGCTTTTATATCTAGTTCTGAAATGTATTTCACATTTTCTTATGTCTGCAACAGATGTGGTCCATTAATGTTTCTTTGAGATGTCGAGTCGCTTTCTTGAAATTCAAGTGACATCTTTTCACTTCATCCATTTGACAGATCTTCGATATTATTTTTCATAGTCTTGTGCCCGTGTTTACTTATTTTTATAACGGCCTAAGTGCCGATTTGAAATGTTTACTATTTCGATATTTTTATTCCAAGATTCCCTCGGGAAAGGGACAATCAAAACAAAACATACTGAACTATATCGAATCATGAACCGGCGTACCTAGGTATATATGGTAGATCCGGTAAATTCAGAGAAAATAACATCACTGAAAACTACTTTTTATATACCTTAGATGTAGTTGGGTATTTTAGTGCAAGTTTAAGATGGTATGGACATGTAATGAGGAGGAATGAAAATCATGTGACCAAACGAGTGTTAAATATGAATGTGGATGGATATACTAGCCTAGTGGGAGGCCTAAAAAGAGATGGTTGGATTGTGTGAAGAGTATGACTTACATATAGGAGTAGCGCCAGAGTTGACGAATGATAGGACCGAACGGAAGAATAACATGTGCCGATCCCACTTGGAGTGGGATAAGGACATTAGAATATATAGATGTAATTGAGTATTTTGTGATACAATTTATGCTAGTTTTATGCTATTGTATTCTCTACATATACGTTTTACATCACTTTCGTATTACTGTAATAGTTGTATTGGACAAAATTATTGAGAGAAAGTTTTGGTTTAAGAGAATGATCTCAATTTGGTTTACGACTTTTTTAGAGAGACACGTTAAGTCTCAAGATAACGATACAATATAACGGTCACTTACATTTAACAATACCGAGAGATAAACTTGAAATGCTCTTGAAAGAACATTTCAAGTTATAGCGTAGCCTATAAAAATATTTATTATGAAAAGGTATAAACGAAAATGAAGTAAAACTCATATGCGGGGATTTCCACTATGTGGCTATTAATAGTTCAGAAGCTTATACAACTGACCTACTTCGCGCTCTTTTGGAATACAGGAAATATTTGATTAACGATAACTCTAGGAAGAATCATTCTTCAGTGTTGCTGCTGGAATGTTAAAGATTTTCTTGTATCAATTCAAACATTGATAGTTGAGACGAGGAAAATATGCATACAAAAAAATACTGTCCTTATAATATTAGTATGAATTCAGTATAAATGGCAACACAATAATTTGTTCTTAGAAAGTCTCTAGCATAAAAATTACTGTTTAAAAGTATAGTTATATATCGCGCGTTTAGTAATAAAGTGACCTTACACAAAAAAGTTTTGTTGATTTGTGGTAAATTGCAGTAAAGCATTTCGTAGCACCAACAAAACTCGTGCGTGTCAAAGAGACCCATAACTATGAAGAGCAAAAAAACACCAGCTTTTTAAAATTTTGAATTAGCTGAATTTAATACTAAGCGTGCGATATGTAAGTTGTAGGTGATATTAATAATATTTTTTGCTAAATCTCACTGTATAGTATATCCACAGTAAAAGCAGGATTTCCGTTTTCCAAACCGGAATACACAGGAGACCTACAAGTTACATTATCGAACTTGCTATTCGATTTTCAACCTTATTCATGTAACTGTACAAATATGTTCATGCTATTGTAGTGTTTGCGAATCGCGATTAGCAAAGAAAGGCACAATATATTAAGTCCCCTAGTGAATCATTATGGAGATAGCATGACGGTTAGTCGTTAAGTGGAAAGAATGAGGGTGGGACCGTGAAGGAAATTGTTTAATACGTCTCGGGTCTCTAAACTTTTATATAACGTCCATCTATTTTCTTATAAATGGGCATAGAACTATAAGCGTAGGTATCCGATATAAAGTAGGAAGGAGGAGTAATGATTTAGGTTTTCGTTTGTAATATTCTTTATTTTACGTGACACTGGCAGAATGATTTGTGCTGTACAGGCCATAAAGCAAGATAATAATAATAAGTAGGAAGGAGAAAAACTCAATATTAGTACAAGATTAAAAAATCATGTACACAGTGTTTTCCAACCTAAAACCTATTCTAAAATTCTTATAGCCCCTAACGTACATAGCTTAAAATTAATAAAAATGACGTTTACTAAAGTAACTTAAATCATATTTTAAATAAAATTTATCCCTAATAATTATTTAATAAGTTGCTAAATAAAGTAATTGACGATTTCATACTTTGATACTCGTGGTTTCAAAATAGAATTATCAAATATTTACTGTACAGATGCATATATGTATACACAAACATACATACATGCGGTAAATAACCGTATGTCATCATCCTCATGACCTTATCCCACTCTAAGTGTGGTCGGCACAACATGTTATAAACATGCTGTCACATGATTTGGCGGCGTTTTTACGACCGGCCGCCTGCCTGACTTCAACTTACCTCTGTCGTAGCTTACGACACCTCGGTCAGAAAGAGGGTGGTCTATTCTACTAAACTGGATACCACACGGTGGGTCAACTTAACTTAGTCGCCTAATAATTATTACCTCAATATTGTATTTTATACTTAATTATTTACTATATGAAATTTTAAGTATACATTTGGTACATAATATTTACTTACCTTGACTAGTATAGATAGGGAAAGGAAATTGTTTTTCTCCAAATTTAACGCTACGTCATGGGCAGTAATGAATAAATCAAAACAACTGAATCAATTTTAATCATTTTTTTACACTGACTGACATGGGATATATATTTTATACCCGTGCGAAGCAGGGGCAGGCCGCTAGTAACATAATAAAAATGAAACGTTTTCAATAATAACAAACAGAAATTTAATTTAAAGCAATATGAAATAATATGGTAACTGTAATGTAATGTATGTATGGGGTATCGTGAAGAAACCTGTATATCCCTTGAAAATCCCGCATACAGCGTGGTGAGTCTAAGCTACAACCTTTGCCAAGGAGAGAGGAGGCCCTTGTCCAGATGTGATTTGACAGGATAGTAAAGGGCTGGCTGCTTTTTTTTACTTGAATTCTGCTATTACGAACAGTAACAACCAGTAGTTGCGACGTCATTTCATCGACATCTCCAACTCAGTAGATTTATCCGATGACTAAACTAGGACAAGGTTTCCTCTCAAATCCCAACTCAAAGTAAGTGCGATTCTGTAAGTGCGATTTCTGAAATAAAATTCTACTGTATTTACGGACGCCTACCTTCCATCTCTGATCTTTACTCGCTTATCTGAGCATTACGCATAAACATTTTTTTTTCAAACATCGCAAATAAAACACCCTTAATAATAAAAATAAAGGTTATTTTTTCACTTCACTATGCCCATTGAAGTTATTTCAAATTGCCGCAGGGTACTGCGTGATAGTCTATGGTGGCTTTTAATAGTTCCATGGTGTGCCGACGCCGTGTCTGCCCCCACAGTTCAATGCCCTGACCGTCTTGTCTATTGAACATGCTCGTTTTGTTTCCTTGGAACGATGGCAAATTGTGACGGCAAGATAAGACGATACAGTGAGGCGAAATTAATTAATTCTGCCTGTTTATACCACATGATACGTTAATAAATGTCGGTACGGATCGTAGTTAGTGTTTTGACGACTATATGATAATTACTACCTGCGCCCCGCTGCTGCTTGTTCCATGTGCCTAGTCATGAAGAAAATTAAGTTTTCCGAGATTTAATGGAATAAAAAGCGGCCTATATATTCACTATGTCGCTGACTATGGGCCTCATAGGAAGGCTCAGAGTCGCTCAGCGAGCAATGGAGTGAGCTATGCTCGGAGTATCTCTACGTGATCAAATCAGAAATAAGGAGATCCGTAGACGAACTAGAGTCACCGACATAGCTCGGCGTGTCGCGAAGCTGAAGTGGCGATGGGCACATATTGCGGAGAACCGATCGGCGTTGGGTTTCAAGGTGTTTATTTATTTATTTATTTATCATTGCATTTGGATCTAAGCTGCGTTACAGCATTACAGGACGACAATAGGACAACATTTTCCAGTACAGCTTGTTCGCTTCCCTTATCATAGTTTTGCAAAATATGATACTCTATGATATTTCTGCTCTTAACCGGTACCTTACTGTAAATACAGAGGTCAGAGTTTGTTTGTCTTTCTTGCATAAATTTAAATTAATATAAAATTAAAAAAAAAATAACAATGTACAACGGCGGGCTTATTCCGGAATCGGAATCTCTTCCAGCGAACTCGTCTAATTTTTTAATTTTAGGGCTGGTTGGTTGGAAGAGAAGAAGTAAATTTTAAGTATAATTAATTTAAATGTAAATGAAACGTATTCAATACTAAACAAAACTTAAATTGAAAGTAATATGAAATACTTAATAATAAAGATACTTAATAAGTAGAGCTAATATTAAATGAAAATTTGAAATGAAAGTTTATTTGTTCTTATCTCAATTCAAATCTTTAGATTAATCCAAATCATAATCAAAGCTCTTGGATAACCTATTCTTAAAGTAACATATGTATATCAAAGAATTATAATTAAAAAGTTTATTTTGTTTTATGACGGTATTTGAATATTTAATTGGAATCCGTATTACGTGTGATTTGCATTTTTATTACTGATCAAAAGCCTGATTAACGTAACCGGATCTAGAGAAATTAAATGTTTATTCATAATCGCATTAATTACAAAAATTATGTCATCATCAAACAGATGACAAATAAATCTTAAAATTAACTTTGCTCTCGTATCTCGTTTAACTCGTGAGTCATTTGATGATGGCCACAAGTTTTCCGTTTGTTGTATAAATTGCAAATTTTATCAGTTTTTTTTTAAATAACACCCTTTTATTATTGGTGGAAGTGCTCTTTTCTTCTCGAATAGAGGAATATGGGATCGCTACTCAAATGCGGTCATAATATATGTCTCTTGACATAATATTTAATGCAGATTTCCTTCACCATCTGAACACAACATCAGTTGTAAATTTAGGGAAACTTATGATAATACGCGATAAAAGAAAATACTGTGTAGAAATGACTGTGAAGCTTTTTTGTTGTTTGTGTAATTCGTAAAATAACATTCAATACAAATTACGTTTAATTTAATTGTGATAAATTTTGAAATTGCTCAAATAGTTTGGGCGAGAAAACGAGTATAATATTAGTATGAACCACGCGTGCGTAGTTTTTGCTAAAAACTTTTTTTTGATTTTTGGAAGTTTATCCAGTGATATTCCGGTGGACATAATCTGTTGTAAACAGTCCTGCGCGTGTGAATTTAATATTGTTACAGTATCAACACGAAATACATTGTCAAGTCCTGTTTTATTTTATTTCGCACGAGATAAGTTAATTAGGTATTGTTCATTGTTTTATTTCATTTACGTGTTTTCGCATCGAAAAAACAATAACAAAAAACACAACGGGTGAGTCAATGCTTAAATTAGGTATAAAATTATAAAGGTAGGTTAAAGTCTATTTGTATCCTTCGGAAGCATTAAAATGTAACTAACCTTCAGTCAGACCACCGAAAATATAGGCGTCCAAAAAGCGTCCTATATGACCCTGACGATCAAATAACGATCGCAAACACAGAAACACGTAATACACACACACAGCGTCTTCGCCGGCGAAGACGAGGTCCCAGATTTCTGATATCGGTTGGTCGTGGCTTCTTGCCACCCTTCCGTCGTCGTATTGACTAATCAAAGTCATACCATCAGCCCTCCACTACACGTCTTCCTAAGCCGTGGTCCGGCCTCACAGGAGGCGGCACCCTTAGGACGACGTTCCCCGACGCTAGTAGAGCTACTGCGCTCTACTCAACGCATTTCGCAACCTCGGCGGTGCTTCTGTGCTCGCCCGTCCCGCCCGGTGACGCTGTAAAAGCCGTTAGGGCTAACAGCATATAGTCAATTCGAAAAAAAAGCTTCTTTCTTCTCTGCGTCGTTAAAGCGGGTGATAGTGCAGGCACATGCAGACCTTCAGCTGGGGGTCGGGGTTCGGTTCCTGCCGAGGGATAATATTTCTTAAAATAATTTTTAGTTTTTCTAGTTTGTATTTATTTTATATATATATATTGTTACAGATTGTCTGTCACCCATGACACAAATATTATTTGATTACTTTGAGGACGGACATTTCTGTGTGTAATTTCATTGTTCCATATATTATAAATCTAGTCATTGTGTAGAATTCTGATTCTATATGACTAATTTCTGTTGTTGTAGATAATTTTCATAGTTTATGATACCTATTGACAATTCAAAGTTACAACAATCTTATCATTGACATAGTTTTAATAATGGTTAGTGCAATTTTGTTAAGATATTTTAATAAATTATTAATGTTCATTTTATATCCTTTCTACTAATATTATAAATGCGAAAGTTGTTTGTATGGATGTGTATTTGTTACTATTTCACGGCGAATCCGCTGAACCAATATCGATGAAATTTGGCATTATTATTCTTTATACACCGCGGTGACATATATGCTTTAGAAATCCTGTTAATTTTACAGGAATAGGATGATATTGAAAAGCACCATCTATTATCAACCCATTATGCGACAACAGTCCACGCGAACGAAGTTGCGGGTAAAAGCTTAGTATTTTTCAATTACAATTTTCCGACGATCTTTAGAATGACTCAACGGGTGACCATGTAAGTTTGGTGGCGATTGGAGAATTTTATTAAACTGTTCTGTTATTCTGATTCGAAACTAGATTGAGCCACAGTAACGCGTGGCCGGAGTTTTTTATGTTTAACATTATTCATATTTGTCATCTTACATTTTCTGGTCCAAAATTTTTTAGACTGGGTGTGTCACTAAAAATATATTAGTGAAAAAAAAATGAAATATGTTAACTCATGATCAGACATCATTTAGGCAGACACACTGTCCATTGTATGGTATTAAATTACTTGGTTATGGTAACCTTCCGGCACTAATTCAGGTCATTGTGATTAAAGGTCGTAGAGGAATAACAACCTTGACACGAAACGACTAGGCGTGGCAATCACATTACATAATATAATGGAAAATGGTCATCAGATAACTCTATTTTATCTTTTAGAGTATATTTTCTATGAAGTAACATTTTTGATTTATACATTTAACACTTTGAGTGCCACGTCTGTCACCGGTGACTGATAGCATAAAATATGAAAGGTTAAAATTGAACATTTTTTCAGAAAACTTTAATAGATTTTTATTGAAACAATTGTAGACATAATAATGGTGTCCCCTGCAAGTGTCACAAATTGTTGTCTGTTTCTTTGTTTTACCATCGAGCAAATTCTTATTTGCCAGTATCGCGCTTTGCATTAAGATACACCTGTACGCGCGTCCTGACGGTGAACTTTGCTTTACACCCGCGTGACACCTAACGTGTTAAACTGTAGTTACTTAAAAAGTTGAAAATTTCTTCTCCACTTGTGGTATGCAAGATTGCGAATTGAAAACTTCAATAGAATTTCTTGCACGCCACAAGTAGAAGACTTACGACATTGTATTTAATATCTATACTAATTTATAAAGCTGAAGGGTTTGTTTGTTTGATTGTTTGAACGCGCTAATCTCACAAACTACTGGACTGATTTGAAAAATTATTTGACTGTAAAATAGTTAATCTAATGGGGGAGGCTATAGACTATATAGCATTACTCTAAAATTAATAGGAGAGGAGTAGCAATAAAAATATTGCGAAAACGGCAGTATTTAAAGCTTTCTTTAAAAAGAGGAGGAAAGCTTTAACGGTGAAATTTATTCAAAAATCTCTTATAATTAACTCACGATATCTACTTTTATGTTCAAAATTTGAATTCAGGATTTTTTTTTATACACCCATTTCCACGCAAGCGAAGCTGCTCGCACAACTAGTATTCTAATATATACAGTACATAGGTAACCAGCTCACTCTTTACATAATTTCTCACTGACGGTGGAAGTGCGTAACGCAGTGAGTAAGTAAATAAAATGATATTTAGAGGCGTTGGTCGTTACTCATCCGGTTCATAAAGTACTCAAAAATTCATACACACTTCAAAACTAATGAGAATATTATTTTGCTATAATCCGCAATAAAATAAAATATATGTAATGCTAAATGTAGAGTGTACTATTCGTTCTCATACCTAATACATGCAGAATTTGTAAGAACCTCATGCACTCATGCTCACACTCATGAACGCAAGCACTGACTCCACGACACTCTACATTTAGCATTACATATATTTTCTTTTATCGCGTCTTATAGCAAAATAATATTCTCATTAGTTTTGTATTATAGACCTCCGCAAAGTAACGCCTATTCTATAAATTATCATACACACTTTGCAAAAGCGGTTTGAATAATCAAACGGACAACGTACTAAGCAACGGAATCATAAATTACCTTTAACCTAAATACACCGGTAACTTGTACTTTATTATCTAAATGAGTACCTAATGTGATTTCCAGTTAAAAACGGTTTCAAAGAGTTGGAACCAATCTAAGTGACTATTGTTAACAAATGGCTCGATTACTGAATGAACAAAGCTATTCATTTCAAAACTCAATTAAAACATTTTGCACGTATGTACTCGAGCGTCGAGGGGGTCGCTATTGAGGACAGTTAGATCAATTAGCAGAACCGCTCTAAATGAATTTAGCGCGTTTGAATAACTACTTACAGCATCTGCGGGTATAATATTAGATGCCCAATGTATAATTTCTAGTATTTCAAATTGCATAAAGCAGTTTTTATGAATTGTCGACTAGCACGCATTGGTGCGTGAATACAAATGAATCACTGAAGTTTAAAAAAATATCGCTCTTAAATTTGTCTTAAAATAAGTTGACATGTTGCATACTCGTGTATTAAATTCCGCGGCGTGGTAACCGGCTGAGTAGAATAGACCACCCTGATTTCCTACCGAGGTTACGTAACGGCGAATAAGGTAAGTTACCCGCCGTGTGGTATCCGGCTGAGTAGAATAAACCACCCTGATTTCTTACCGAGGTGTCGCAAAAGACGACTAAGGTAAGTTGACGTCAGCTAGGCGACTGGTCGTAAATACGTACGACATGTTTATGATATGTTGTGCTGACCTCCTCTTAGAGTGGGATAAGGGTAGGAAAATGATGAATTACTTGACATGATTGACATTAGGTAAGTCTGTAATTTGTTTAAGGACGTCCATTCATATTTGTTGCTTTCCTCATCTATTGTATCACGTTTCCTCTTTAACGTGATTTAGTAAGATGTGAGTCAACAACTCCCACCTCTTCCCTTTACGTGAGATTTACATATTCCCGTTGGGGAAAATCTGAGATTGCTATGTTTCAGTTACCCGGCATTGATTTTCTTTACAAGAGCCCATTCATCGATTCTTTTTCTTTTAAAAATGAAGAGTTATTTTAGTTACTCTCGAAAATAAACATATTTGTCATTTTTCTTTGAGCATGTTTTTATTATTGTCTGTTAGAACTCAGTTTTCATGAGATCAAAATATAATAAATGGACATCCTCATATAAATCCTTGTCTGGGAATTTAAATTTTAATATCGTGCGTATAGTATTAAAGTGACCGAATTCAAAAATTTATTTGAGTTGATACATTGTAATCCTTATTTCTATACTATCTATGATATCATGCTGTGAACTTTAAAAAAAAAAACTAGTATTTTCTTGCTCTTTTGAGTAATGGGTCCCTTTTACACTCACGAATTTTTGTACGTGCTACTACAATTTGCTACAAAATAACTTTTTAATTAGGTCGCTTTAATATACGTATATCATATGCGTGAGATATTGAATAAACGCCTATTAATAGTGTGTAAATGATTATTTCTTTAGTTTAAGAAACGAATGATAAAGTGTATCGATAGCTGGAGTGGGGAGTAATCTAATCTAATCACACGCTGACGTCACCGAAATATAATATTCTTTATGCACTTGTCGGAACTAGGGTTATTGTGAAAAATAATATGCAGTGTTTACGAAAATAGTATGTGAGCCGGCTTTATGTTAATTCGCAACCGTGCTGTTTTGTTCTATGGTGTTATACCGTAATAACATTCAAGGTGAAATGTTTTGTAATCAATTTCGTTAATGCTGGTGTAGCAAGCGAACCGAAATAACGAGACTTGTGTTAATGGTTTCACTAATCTAAAGTACATCATTGTTAATGCATTTTTGTTTAATGTGTAACGCCTGGTGACGTAATAGTTGATTCTTCTATTGATAGTATTATTTTATTGGTATGTTCCTCACATTTTATTATTATAATAGTTTTTTGTGTTTGTGTGTGTGGCCGGTTTGTGAATATCAAGTATGACTCATGAGTTTAGGCTTACGAATAACTCTATTATTAAAATGTGTCTGTAGTAGGTATATAGATTAAGTCAAAGAATTGTTTTTGTTGTTGCTAAGCACAAAACTGGAGAATGGTTGGACCCATTCTTTTGTTTTTTTTTATTTGTTAAAGCCCAATGAACCGTCGTGTGGTATCCGGCTGAGTAGAATAGAGCACCCATATTTTTACCGAGGTGTCGTAAAAGGCGACTAAGGTAAGTTAACGTCAGGCAGGCGACTGGTTATACGTTAAGCCAAATCATGTGACAACGTTTATAACATGTTGTGCCGACCCTACATAGAGTGGGGTAAGGGCAGGAGAATGATGATGAGGAAAAAAAATCAGTTCAATATTAATTTAGTTTTTTTTTAAGTTTAAAGAACAGATTATTTGTTTTATTTATTATATATTTTATATATGTCTGAATAGCCGTGTGGTATCCAGCTGACTAGAAATAGACCACCCTCTTTATGCATCTGCATGTTTGCTCTGTATCTGGGATAAGGGCAGGAAGAGTCTGAATAGAAAATAGTGAAATTATATTTATGTGGATGTTACCGGTTACTGTGATCGTATCTGAGTATACCGAAACCGAGATGCTCAAATGATCAATAGAAAAAGTTGAAGCTTTAAAGTGAGTGGATTTTTTTTTGGTTTGACAAGCAGCTACTATATGTTTTTGACCTATTTACGGTTCTTAGTGTGATGTGTAATGATGATGCTGACGACGATGATGATGGTGATTTTGTTATTTATTTATATTAGGATTATCAACAGGCTACATCTTATTTTTATTTATTTATATACTTTATTGTACACCACAAAGTTATATTATACACAATACAATCACTAAAAGTAAATATTTTAATGCACAAGAGGCGGTCTTATCGCTTCCAGACAACCTTTGGATTAGGAAAGTTCTAATATAAATGCAGGTACATCTTAATAAGGATGTAGACCCACTTAAAGTTATAATGTATATTAATTATCTATTGTTTGTTCTCAGGTATTTGAGCGTGGCGCGGTGAGGTGCCGTAGGTCGCGATGACGACCGACATATCGGTGTCCCGCTGGGACCCCAGCATCGGCCACGGCCAGGAGATCATCGACGATTTCGAGTACGATGGCGGCAATTCATCCTCGAGGCTTTTCGAACGATCGCGCATTAAAGCGCTTGCCGGTGAGTTCTTGTCTTCTAAATCAGTGATTCTAAACCTTTTTTGTTGCGGCACATATTTAACGACTTCAAAATTTGGCGGCACACAAAGAAAAACATAAAAATTATTTACTTACTACAACACACTGCATAAATAGTTTATGACAAAAATTTTAAATATACGAAATTAACTAATATATACTACAATAATAACTAAACGTATATTAAGGGATTAATTACAAGCTAATAATAAAAATATTTTTCTTTTTAAATTATATAATTTAATAATATTAACATTATTATATATTTGCAAAATTTGGCGGCACATTTTTGAAATTTGGCGGCTTACAAAAGCGCCGCGGCACAGTGGTTGAGAATCACTGTTCTAAACTATAGAACTTGTGATACTGCTAACGACCATTGATAGTTTAAAGCTTTAGATACAGAAGAATATCCCTTGAACTATAGTATTAGTAGTCAGGATCAGCAGGAGTCAGGATATGCAGGTTCCTCTTGATGTTTTCCTTCACCAAAAAGCGTGTGATAAATTGCAATTATAAATTAGACTCATAAGTCTTAACCCTCGAAAGAATCGCACGATCTCACCGCTGGGTTAATAATAATAATAATAATATATTGGACAATATTACACACGACTGTCCAAAAAAGTAAGTAGGTTACTAATTACCTACTTGTGTTATGACTGATAGACAACTGGTATACACATATACATCCAGACTCGAAGAACTAACAATTTATTATGGAAAATGTTGGCCCTTGGCGGGCATCGAACCCGAGACCCACGGAACTTAAGGCAGTTCTTCAAACTGCTCCATCAGGCCAGTTAAGTATTGTCAAAGTAGAGTTTGTTTTTTTTCCTTTCAACCTTTAAATAGCGAACCTTATAAGTACATGTTGATAGTTCCTTTTGCATAGTTTTACATATAGAGTTATTTGTATATTATTTTCGCTATACTCATTAACGCCGTGTGGTATCCGGCTGAATAGAATAGTACCACCCTCATTTCTTACCGAGGTGTCGTAAAAGGCGACTAAGGTAAGTCGACCCGCCGTGTGGTATCCGGCTGAGTAGAATAGACCACCCTCATTTCTTACCGAGGGGTCGTAAAAGGCGACTAAAGTAAGTTGACCCACCGTGTGGTATCCGGTTGAGTAAAATAGACCACCCTCTTTCTTACCGAGGAGTCGTAAAATACGACTAAGGTATGTTGACGTCAGGCAGGCGGCCGGTCGTAAAATACGTAGCCAAATCATATGACAATATGTTTGTAACATGTTGTGCCGACCCCACTTAGAGTGGGATAAGGGCAGGAGGATGATGATGACTCATTAATGTAAATATTTCTTTTTAGTAACTTTTTTGTTCTTAATGTAACTTTTCGTAGAGCAGTGGTTCTAATAAAAATTGCGTTTCATCCATATCTTGGCGGAGTTCTATTAAGGTTCTACATTTTAATTTGCCGCCAAATTTTCGTTCACAATGAATGTTATTCATTCATTAGTCGATAGATAAACTTAGTCGATAGATACTTCGTATCTTGTCCGGAATTTGGCGTGCTGAACTAATTTTAGTGTGAACGATCGTGAACCTTTAGACTCTATGCCTGGTATTCGGAACTGAATTCTTTCAATAACTGTACTTTGCGATTTCATTAATGTATCTAAGACAAAATTGATTCTGATTTCAATTTTCCCACCGATAAATTTTCGCAAAGATAATCGATATACGTTATTCGTTAAAATCGGGAACTGCGGTTTCGAAAACGCCCTACTTAAATATACTGGGATCAAAAGTATCAAAACAATGTGAAAAGTTTCTGATATTGTTGTTTTAGCGTCAACAACTAAAACTTGAGCGGATGATACTATAGAGAATACATAGAAACAAACCGGAAAACTATTCCACGTTTTGGTTTCTATAAATAAAAAAATGATTCATAGCGTTTAACGGGAATTTCTCGGAACATTTACGGATTACGAAAAGGTTATTTTTGTTATTGTACAGCAATATTACAAAACACTTTATTCTTGGATAGGATTTGGTATGAATGAAAATATCTGTAAAACAGTCACCAAAAATTCTAATATTTCAAAGGCAACTTACGGGTATACTACGGTGTATTAAGTTACGTTATCCGTAGCGCGATAAAACCGATAAAATCGATAAGATGGTCGCGGCAATGTAGGCAAGTGATAACGTGATTACACTGTTGGCATGTTATATTAATTTTATTGAATCCCATAATAACTAATCAGTTCTCTGAGATTAAACTAACAATACATTGAAATTTGTATCTGTTGCATATATTGATGATAATGAAAAACATAACCTTGCAACGCGCTGTCCTATATTTAGTATTATGTACGCGAGACGACTTATCGTATATTAAACCATACTACACCCGTTTTTTCCTCTTCAAATAAAGGTATAACAAACAATTGGATATAATTTGCCAAGTATTATTACTTCTTAGTATAATAATACTCCTAATACTCCTAAGACATTTATCAACTGTGCCAAGAGTTATCTGATATGACCACTGAGTGTACAGTATATCAAACACACTGGCAAATACATTGAAAATGAACGCTATACATTTGGCCATACATGTTGATGCGCTAAAATATTACCGTTTAAATAAGCTCGGTCGGGCTGTTTGAGCGTGCAATCAAAGTGAGGAAAAACATAACTTTAATATAACATAGTTCATTAACCAGACCGAGTGCTGTCGACATCTGGAGCGTGCGTATCGAATATCCTCGTCCAGCGAGCAGTTGAATTTTGTCGCTCTAATTCTTCTCAATCTTTCGTCCAACGTCTCAGTCAATCGGTGCTGGTGATATGACATCGACGCAGTGCTACGATCTGATAAAACAAGGCGTCGATACAGAAGTGCCTGGCTTAGAGGTTTATTATGACAAAGTTGTGCGTGAACTTAGAGGTTTGTACGTGTGTTACATAACCTTTTAGTCAAGAACTTTTGTAATTACTCAAAGTGAAACAATGTTCAGTGTTAGCTTAAGTTGATTCTAAAATATGTGATTCACAAGTGATAAGTGATAAGAATTGTGGTATGAAAAGCAATAATAAATGTCTGGGAAATGTTTGATAAGCGCCTGTGAGGCGAAACATTGAAGGCGTGAAATTATTTTTAAGTTCGAGAACCATTATTTATACGTTATACATACATTATTATTTATATATATTTTTGTATATATTCATATTTTGAGAATTTGTAGATACCTTTAGTTCGCTATATTTGTTGATGCAAAATTATCTTCATGATGAACCACAGTTTATTTTAGCAATGCTAAATTGACTGGGTTCGCTTTGTATTTTGAATATGTGCTCTGTTCGAGATACTCTACCATCTTCTGTTATATATACGATATTTCCCGAGAGAAAGGTTAAAAGTCCGTATCTATGCGATATTTTAACAAAAATTGGTATACTGTTGTTGTGAATGTGTTTGTTACTTTTTCACGGCGAACCCGCTGAACCAATATCGATGAAATTTGGCACAATTATTCCTGTCGCGGCCAAAACGGAACGCCAGCGGACAGCGAGTGTGATTGGCCATCCATTATACACCGGGGTAACATATAGGCTGTAGAAATCTAGTTCATTCTACAGGGTTATAGTATAGTATAGATTGACATTGAAAAGCGATATCTATACATACGACACGACATATCACACGACAACAATCCACACAAAAAAGTTGCGGGTAAAAACTAGTATAATATACAGCAACAACGTAAATGCATATGTCGAAGATGTAGATGCTATTTTCACAAGATTGATACCGATTTATATTTTATAAAATAGAACTGCAAATTAATTAATTACTATTGGTGCACATTTGCATAACCTAACTTTCCGCTCTAAAGCGCACAGGCAATTCAATCTGCATCTTGCGTTACCTATATTAGTTTCTGAAACAAAAGCCCCAAGCTTCGTGAGTTAATTCAATGTCTTTGCCTGCTGCGGACGGACGGAGCCTGCGAAAGCCTGACAGAAAGGCTCCGCGCCGAGGCCTGCCTCACTGGCGGTTAATGTGTTAACAATCTTTCCCTAAATAGCAATACATTTTGTACTCATTGTCAATATATTTGTGTTTCACTATCGCGGGTTTTGTGGTTTTCAGTGTTTTTGCGGGTTTATAATGATTGTCCAAGTGTTTGTTGTTGGCACATTTCATCTTCTTTTAATATATTTAATATTTTTGTCAATATAGAGTAAATCATTGTTGATTATCTACGAGTCAAATAACTGAAGAATGGCCTTATAAGCATGGAGTTTTCGGGAGAAGATTACCAAAGCAATACTTCGTATGTTTCCGACATGATCAAATCTGTTATGAAGAGATCTGTAAAAGCGCAAATATACGATGCTACGAAGCTACGATGTAGCTCTTTATATCGCAAATCTGCTATGCCTATGATTGGTCCACATAGTCCGAAGAACTAATTTATGTTCGAGTCCCCCTGTGGTAGAATAGTGATATCGCATTCGCAAGACAACTTCAAAAACATCTCTGAATACAAGCGACAAATATAGATTAGAAATGCCTTTTAAAAATCCGAGTGCTACTGTGCATTTCATTCGAAAAGATTGCTGTTTAAAAAAATTTAAATGTCAACTAATACCAGTTAGTTTAAAGTATTTTTTTAATTGTGATGTTATTATAAATTAATCTCCTATTACAGACGAAAGAGAGAGTGTACAGAAGAAGACTTTTCAAAAATGGGTGAACTCTCACCTGGTGCGTGTGGGGTGCCGTATCAGCGACCTCTACGTGGATATGAGGGACGGCAAAATGCTAATCAAGCTGCTGGAAGTACTATCTGGAGAAAGATTGGTGAGTAAAGTGTATGCAAAATGTTTTTAATGTTCCTAGTGTTAACTTGCGTTTAATTGCATCCAAGCCTTTTTTATGTGGGGCACGCAGTACTTCTTATTTTTGTTTTGAGATGTATAAATTTGTCATAAAATCTTGAAAAATAAACGAAACCGACTAAAATAAAAAAAAATTGGTAACTATCACAATTTTTTTAAAATTCTCTCTAAGTCGAAATGACCCATATAAAAAGTATTGACTTACCACTTAGCGTGCCCCCAAAAAAAAAAAGATAAAAATAGCCTGGATCTATCAATGTTTGGGGAACTCCATTCAAATTCCATTTCAATAGACTGATAGACTTATGGAGTCGTAAATTTCAAATTTCCTTCCCTTATAACAAACCACGCACCGAGAATTAATTTGACTTTATCAACGTTTTCGTTACGCTCTGTAAAGTAAATATTACACAATTTAATGTTAGAGTTACACTGTGAATATATTATCAATGTGAATCGTTTAACGGAGATTTAACTATACAGTGAGTTTGGAACACTGTTATTGAACTGACATAAAACTATCAGGAATATTAATTATATAAAGGTAGATTATAAAAATATAGAACATTGAATATTCGCAATCTGTCTGAATTACAACACTACATTAATCATTCTAGTTAGCTAAGTAACGATCCACCTAGATCGATATCGATAGATCGACAGACGATCGAGACGCGTGAGCGTCTAATAGTCATAAGAGTCAACGTTTAGGATGGCATTAGTATGGCAACTTCACTATGTCAAGCTCCGCTATTCGAAGGCAATCTCCACTCACCCGAAAACTCCCACTTTCGCTATAGATCACTTGAGAACCTCTTTCTGCTTACTTAAGAAACAACAAGACATTTGACTGGTTCCGCTTTGGAAATAAAAAAGTAAAAGTAAAATAGCGACCATTTTTTAGTATTCCCCCGCTGGGAATAGGCCTCTTCTCTCCGTTTTTAGAGAGAAGGATCTCTGCTCCAATGCGGATTGGTAGGTTACACATATCTACAGAATTCTCTAGAGATATGAAGGTTTCCTCACGAGGTTTTCCTTCGCCGAAAAGCGTGTAACAAATTGCAATTATCAATTAGACACATAAGTTTTAACAGAAAAACTCATTAGTGACTGCCCGGGGTTTGAACCCCTGACCTCCTCAAAAGAGACGCTCAGTCTCACCGCCTGGCTATCACAGCTTTTACAAATAAACATTGTTTTAAATTGAGTACAATATATAATGAAAGATTTTTTTTAGCCAAGACCAACAAAGGGCAAAATGCGTATCCACTGTCTTGAGAACGTGGACAAGGCGTTGCAGTTTTTGCGTGAACAGCGCGTTCATCTTGAGAACATGGGATCCCATGATATTGTTGACGGAAACGCCAGGCTCAATTTGGGCCTGATTTGGACCATCATTCTTCGCTTCCAGGTTTGTACAACATAGTTAAATACTCAATTATTAAAGTAATTCCCGACAATCTAAACTTGTCAATTGCCGTTTACGAGTAAATTACACAGTATTTGATGACTGTATCTTATATGCTTAAGTAATGGTTTCTTATATGCATAATGAATGGTTTCTTATATGCATAATTAATGGTTTCTTATATGCTTAATTAATGAAGTATTATATGCTTGATTTATGGTTTCTTATATGCTTAATTAATCGTATCTTATATGCTTAATTAATTATGTCTTATATGTTTAATTAATGGTGTCTTCTATGCTTAATTAATGTGTCTCATATGCGTAATTCATGTGTGTCATATATGTTTAATAATAATATATGTTTATTAATAATAATATGTGTAATATATGTTTATGTGCTTTTGTAGATCCAAGACATAACAATCGAAGAGACCGACAACAAAGAGACAAAGTCCGCTAAGGACGCACTTTTATTATGGTGTCAAATGAAAACAGCTGGCTACAACAACGTCAATGTGCGCAATTTTACCACCTCGTGGCGTGATGGTTTGGCCTTCAATGCCATTATCCACAAGCACAGACCGGATCTCATACAGTTTGAGAAATTGCACAGGAGCAATCAAATACACAACCTGAACAACGCGTTCAATGTGGCTGAGGAGAAACTTGGACTTACTAAGCTTTTGGATGCGGAAGGTAATATATTATTAGATTAATTTTAACTTTGTAATTTGCAGATTTTCTCAAACTCTACAGAACCGACTTTTGTACGGTTTGTACTAAAATATAGTGCAATTCCTCTGCAAACATTTAGGTTAACAGTACATTACGGGTTTATGGTTATTAGTTATTCGTTTATTCGCTTTGACAATAAAATTCCACAATCCATACTAGACCAGCCTACAGAAAGGCTTAAATTAAGTATAACAAATATTTTTATACGTAAAGCATATTACAAAATTGAAGATCATTAGGATGATAAAATGCCTGGATTTGAAAATCCTTTCAGCTTCATACAAAATTGCGGTTTAATAATGTAAAATTGAAAATGTTTAAAAGATTGACCGCCGAGTTTCTTAGTGGTTTTTCTCGGTAAGAGAAACATTCCGAACCAGTTGTAGCTTCATTAATCATATTGATACTTGACGATTCAAAAGTGCTTGAAAGAGCTTATTTGAATCAAGATCATTTTGATTTGATTCGATTTGATGTGCAATACTTGAAGAAGTTTAAGTTCATAGTTATTTACGATTTTATGTAAATTGAAATAGAGAGAAAACTTTGTAACACTAATTTCCACACAACTAGTTTGAAATAAAATACTTTTTTAGTTATTTTTTTAACAAAGTTTACATTTCATTGCAGATATCGCAGTGGAGCATCCCGATGAGAAGTCAATCATCACATACGTGGTGACGTATTACCATTATTTCAGCAAGATGAAGCAGGAGACCGTCCAGGGCAAGAGGATCGGCAAAGTGGTCGGCATCGCCATGGAGAATGAGAAAATGATGCTCGAATACGAATCGTTGACTAGGTAAATTAACTCGCACCTAGTATTTATTGTATGTAACCGACTCCTTTGAACTCAGTTATGACTCACTTTGAAAGGACAGATTTAATTTAATCTTTGTAAATTTATCAGCGACTGATGATAATACAATAATTTAATTTTTTTTTTAAATTTTGTATTAGGTAATTAGCCGCATTAAAAATAGCTTAAAAAAAGATTAAGCTGTAACAAATAGCACATGAAAAAAATATTTTGTGAAAAAACCGTGGGCTGCTCAAATATATGTTCGACTGGCCCGTTGGCGTAGACGAACTTGCCTTTATACCTGGGGGCCGTTGGTTTGATTCCCGCCGAGGTCCAACATTTTCTAAAACAATTTGTTTGTCCTACAAGTCTGGGTATATCAAAGTACCGTATATTAAATTGCTCGTAGCTCAGATAATAACATATTGCGTCTATTTTTGCAGTGATCTCTTACAATGGATCGAGCGTACAATCGAAGCTCTTGGCGACAGAACATTCGCCAACTCGCTAGAAGGTGTCCGACAGCAATTAATACAGTTCGCTAATTACCGCACTGTTGAAAAACCTCCCAAGTAAGTATATTGGACCTACTACCTTAATCCTGATACTTTTCATTGTTGAATTAAATTTCATTGCTCAATCGAAAATATCCCTTTTTCTATTCTAGCTAACTTTATCCTAGATATCAAAACTTTAAAAAAATTCTAAATTATAAATACTTTCGATCATAAGAATATGTATATTATATATAATCAAGAGTAATTAATATATAAGGATAAAGTGTCAAAGAACAATTTATCTCTTAAAATAACTTACACAGTTCACTTACGTGTCAATTTTTATTTTAACCAATACATTTGTTTGAAAGCATGCACCACTAAACGATACTTAAATCTCCTAACTTTATTATACTTACTAATCTTCATTAAATAAAATTAAATTATTTTAGAAGCAAGGCTTCAAAATACAAATAAAGACATGGCGAAAATTTTGCCTATTTTTTGTACAGATTAATTGATGATAATAAAATTACAGATTCGTGGAGAAAGGCAACCTGGAGGTCCTCTTGTTCACGTTACAATCTCGCATGAGGGCGGCGAATCAGAAGCCGTACACTCCTAAAGAAGGGCGGATGATTCACGACATCAACCGCGCCTGGGAGAGGCTGGAAAAGGCCGAGCATGAGCGGGAACTGGCTCTTCGAGAAGAGCTTATTAGACAGGAGAAATTGGAACAACTTGCTGCCAGGTAATTTTGGAACTATAACTTATTAGCCGTGTGATATTCGGCTAAGTAGAATAGTACCACCCTCATTTCTTACCGAGGTGTCGTAAAAGGCGACTAAGGTAAGACCACCCGCCGTGGGATCCGGCTGAGTAGAATAGACCAACCTAATTTCTTACCGAGGTGTCGTAAAAGGCGACTAAGGTAAGTTGACCCACCATGTGGTATCCGGTTTAGTAGAATAAACCACCGAGGTGTCGTAAAATACGACTACGTTGACGTCAGGTAGGCGGCCGGTCGTAAAAACGCAGCCAAATCATGTTACAGCATGCTTATAACATGTTGCGCCGACCCCACTTATAGTGGGATAAGGGCAGGAGGATATATAACTTATTAGAACTTGATTTATAATTTATAGAATTAGTCCTTACTATACTAAGGTCCATAATACAAAAGTTTTTTTTTACTATTATAAAGTACAAACACAATAGAAGTATTTTATTGAAGTTACACTCTAGTTAAAAAGCTAAGGAGCAGTTTAACGCTAATCTAAACTTATAAATTTACTAGCTGTTCCTCTCCTATTCATCTTAAGTGTATATAGCCTATACCCTTCTTCGATAAATGGCCTATCTTACACTGAAAGAATTCCATCAAATTGGTAGATTAATTCCTGAGATTACGAGTGTTCAAATAAAAAAACTCTTCAACTTTATATATTAGTATAGATATATATTTTTTTTATAATCTTTTTAAAAAGTACTAGAATATTGTAGGCGTGTATTCGAAAGCTATAGCTTTGTAAAATCAATTATTTTTAGATTATTCAACTACGTAATTATTTCCAGATTCAATCGCAAAGCACAGATGCGTGAGACATGGCTATCCGAGAACCAGCGGCTAGTGAGCCAGGACAATTTCGGCTTCGACCTCGCGGCTGTGGAAGCGGCGGCTAAGAAGCATGAGGCGATCGAAACCGACATCTTCGCGTACGAGGAACGAGTGCAGGCCGTGGTTGCTGTCTGCTCAGAGTTACAGGCCGAGCGGTGAGTTATAGTTTCATCATCTTTATATTGCAGATTCCAATCTCCACCCTTCCGCTTTCGTAATGACTAATCAAAGTAATACCATCAGCCCTCCACTACACGTCGCCCTAAGCCGTGGTCCGGCCTCACAGGAGGCACCCTTAGGACGACGTTAAATATAAAGTTATATGCCAATAAATGCCAAATTTGTTCATAGACAGTGTTAAGAAAAGATACAGAGTGCTAAGGGTTAATTAATATAAATTGTTCCTTACAGATACCATGACATGGAGCGTGTATGTGCCCGCCGCGACAACGTCCTCCGTCTGTGGGCCTACCTTCTAGAGCTGCTGAGAGCCAGGAGAGCGAGACTAGAGCTCTCGCTACATCTGCAACAGAACTTCCAGGTAAATAGCCGTCCATTTTCAGGTTTCAATTGGCATATTTATTGTTTTATTACATTATACATTGTATAATAGGTTTACCCTTATGAATCGACATGCTATTTTTTCTAAACGAAGGTTAAATATAAATAGCTCATAAGCATCAAAAAATTATTTAAACTCTTTATTGACAAAACGAATGTTTTTATTAACCAAAAGGGACATTTGCATTGTTTCATTAAACGCGCAGTGTAATTCGCACCATCCCAAAAATAAGATTATATTTCTTATGTTTATATGTGGGACATGTAATTTTATACTTCGGATGGGGGTAAATTGTTGAATCAGTGATATGCCCAAAATATTGTGTCTGTTCGCCGTTCGTACACTAGTGATTTGCGACTTCGTTCGCGCCAATTTACGCTTTTAGTACTCTCAATAATTTATTGTGTTTTTTCCTGTTTCTGAAAAAAAAAAGAAATTTTTGTATCCTATATATATCCTAGTGTAAAAGCTTTAATTATACAGACAGAAAGACTTTCGTTATTACTATATTACTACTATTACTTTTCACTATTCATTACTATTCATCGAAATGAATAATTATTGCAACTTCAAATTTATGAATTTTATCAATATATAGTTTTCAATATTTAATAAGTTAATAGTGAATAATATAATAGTAGCTTTCTGAAGCCTAAAAACCATGGAAGTAAAGCTAAGTAGTAAATAAGCTACGTTTACACATTGTGTAATATAATGAAATTTTCTGTTGTATAATCAAATTATCGTTTAAACAGGAAATGCTCTACATTCTGGATTCGATGGAGGAAATCAAGATGCGTTTACTGACAGACGACTATGGCAAACATCTGATGGGCGTGGAAGACCTCCTGCAAAAGCACGCGCTAGTCGAGGCAGACATCAACGTTTTGGGCGAACGAGTAAAGGTAAACTCACGCCATACATTAGAATGTCCTAAAAACCTATAATTTTTTTACTGTTTAGGATACCGCTTTGCCACAATCTCGTCTGATGGAAAGTGAATTGTGCGGCCTAAGGCTTATCGCGCTTATCAATGTAGTGCTTATTAACTTCGTTCGTCAGACTTGCGTTCGAAAGTTATAATTTAGTGTGTGTAGTTACTTTAAGTTTAGGATGGAATGAGAAATCTCAAAGGCAAAACTCGAATAGTAAAATAAAACTTAGGTATTCACTATCACAAATTAGATCAGAATGTCGAACCCAAATTGATATTGATAAAAGAATAATTAGTTTGCAAATTTAATTATCCGTAAAGTTTACATAGTGTTGAAGACTTTATTCTAAATTTTTTTGTCACAGGTTGTAGTTGGTCAGTCTCAGCGGTTCTTAGAACAAGAAGAGGGTGGTTACAGGCCATGCGACCCCGCTATCACCGTGGAACGCATTCAGCAACTCGAGAACGCGTATGCTGAGTTAGTACATCTCGCTGTAGAGCGCAGGTAATACATCTGTATGAAGTATATCTAGTTTATAGTAGTAGATAGTATGTTTTGTATGGTAATGTTAATAGATTATAGTTAGATAATAGATTATTTGTCTTTATGTCAATACTAATCTTCATTTGCAGAATAGTAATGTACAATATACAGTAATGCGGAATAGGAAGTGTACAACATTAGAATTTTAAAAATTGATTTAACGACTATAACGAAAATATGTTAAAACGTGTGCAAAGGAATTAAATCAGAATAAAATGAAGATAACATCTAACCTTGCAATAAACCAATAATTAATAAATCTCTTAAAAACATTGCTCCAAAAGATAATTAATTTTTTTTTAAACGGCTACAAGGTATTTTCTTGAGATCGTCAGACAGATTGTATGGTATTACAAATGTTTGAATAGTAGATAATCTGTCTTGTATAGTAAAACAACTATTTGAAAAATAGATAACCTGTCTTGTATGTTACTACAACTGTTTGAATAATAGATAATCTGTCTTGTATAGTAATACAACTATTGAAATAATAGATAATATGTCTTGTATGGTAATACAACTGTTTGACTAATAGATAATCTGTCTGGTATGGTAATACAACTGTTTGAATAATAGATAATCTGTCTTGTATGTTAATACAAACGTTTGAATAATAGATAATCTGTCTTGTATGGTAATACAACTCTTTGAATAGTAAATATTCTGTCTTGTATGGTAATACAACTGTTTGAATAATAAATATTCTGTCTTGTGTGGTAATACAACTGTTTGAATTGAATTAAACAACAAGTACATTATTTCGATCTGTTATAGAAAGCGTCTTGAAGACAGCCGCAAGTTATGGCAGTTCTACTGGGATATGGCCGATGAAGAGAACTGGATTAAAGAGAAGGAACAGATCGTGTCCGTTGACGACATTGGACACGACCTCACTACTGGTAAAATTATATTAATATTTACGTCTTCTTCAATCGATAGACGTCCACTATTGGACATAGGTTTCTTCAAGAGATTTCAACATCAAACGATCTAGTGCTGCCTTGGCTCTATCTGTTCCTTGGGACCGTTTCGAGAATTTAAGTTCACATTGTAGGGGGTCTACCGACGCTCCGTATTCGGTGTGGGGTCTCTATTTCCATTACTCCACTAAATATATTGCATTTTTTACATATTTCTCTAATCTTAGTATGAAGTAGCTATGCATTCATCATTCATTATCGCTTATTATGTTTTAATATGCAATTCTTTGCATCCTTTTATATGCATGTCATACTTCACACAATCCAACCATATCTTCACGGTCTCTCTTAGTTACAATTTCCAAAACATTAATATTTCTCACGATATTAATTTACATTAACTAAGATGTTGGCATACATCTGATTCAATATCACTGCAGGTCAGATATAGAAGGTAGTCATCAAACGAAACGCGTGTTTTTTAAGATGCAACTTTAAAAGTTTTAATTGATTCTGGAAGTCCTATGTTAAGAATTATTTATAATTTTTTGGTTTGATTGCTATAAAAATTGTTTTTTAGTTTTTTTTTAACTTAAAATCTATCTCTATCTATCTAAATATTTTTTTTTGTACGCAGTGTACCTCCTCATCTCGAAACATAAGGCGTTGGAGGCAGACGTGGAAGCCCACGAACTTCAACTTATGCGTGTCGCGGCTGTGGGAGATGAGCTCATATCGCAGGGACACTTTGGAGCGGACAGAATCCAGGTATTTATCTATCATATTACTGTAACAAAAAGTCATATAACTTGTTGAGGAATTTACAAATATTTCGCAGCGATATTCGATGTGTTAGGAGACGTGTAATCAATTGTACAGCGACAGAGCAAGAACATAACGGAATTACTATCATACTTTCAATCATTATAATTACTATTAACTGCGTAATGCGATACTTGTAGCAACGTATTTACGGTTGGCGCTATTTAAATTCAAAATATTCTTTATTCAAGTAAACTTGTTAACAAGTGCTTCGGAAAAATGCTTCTAAGTAAAGAGCCAATTGCAAAAATCGGTGGATGCTTTTTTCAAAATGTAGTTTTTTAACTAGGAAGTTGTTATGACCTCGATAATAATTGCCATACCGGTAATTTATGATTACATTACATTTACATGTTATCTTGTAAAACACTAGTTCTATGTGATGACATGAAATCTCTAAGGGATGTTGATTCATTACATTTTCGGGCCACCATTTTACTATTTTTACTAGCGGTCCGGCTACGCGTTGCTGTGCATCAGTCTAGTTACGAATACCCTTCGAAACAAAACCGTCATTGACTATTTAAAAAATGCTTCAATCGCCATTCATTCAATTTGGTCCAGCCATTTCAGAGTCTATAAGAAACACATACATACATACTTTTTCTTTTATATATATAGATTAGCACTTAGCATTAGATAAATCAATTTTGACTGTTAAAATTTTTGCTTAGGACCGTCTCCGCGATATTCTGTCACAATGGAACCACCTCTTGGACCTGGTCTCCCTTCGCAAGAACCGCCTGGACGCAGCCGTCCGCTACCATCAACTGTTTGCTGACGCAGACGATATTGACAACTGGATGCTTGACACGCTCAGGTATACTTTCATACTCATCTCATCTTCCTGCCCTTATCCCTCTCTAAGTGGGATCGGCACAACATGTTATAAACATGCTGTCACATGATTTGACTGCGTTTTTACGACCGGCCGCTTGCCTGACGTCAACTTACCTCTGTCGTATTTAACGACACTTCGGTAAGAAAGAGGGTGGTCTATGTGACTAAACCGTATGCCATACGGTGGGTCAACTTACCTTAGTCGCCTCTCAACATATATCCATTCCTCCTAGGCGACAGGATGATGCAGTGTTGGAGGAATTCTGCGCGGGCAAGGAGGTGGTATACGTATCCAATAGCGGAAGACATCAGCCTTGCTTGCGCAGACCTCCTCTGTACTCCTCCCTACACCGTTTCCTCTCCTCTCCACTACCCTACCCCTTCCTATATTTAGTAAGCACAACAGTGTATATAATCACATCACAGGCGGAGTGGTGGTGAACGTATACAATAGCGTAGCCACTACCCCTTCCTAAGCTGAGTTTGGCCTCAGTGTTGGCGTTTCTCTGCAGTGCTCATCCAAAATAGCCGTGCAGCACTTAAAATTGGAGAAAAAAAAACCTTAGTCGCCTTTTACGATACCTCGGAAAGAAATGAGGTTGGTCTATTCTACTCAGCCATATACCACACGGCGGGTCGACTTACCTTAGTCGCCTTTTACGACACCTCGGTAGGAAATGAGGGTGGTACTATTCTATTCAGCCGGATACCACACGGCGTGTATACTTTCATACTGTTTATTTAATAACTCTATCTATAAAAAGATCAAAACCTCTAAATTAAGGCCCAAGTACATATATGTAAATATACAAGGTATATATGTAGGTATATGAGGTATACCTCAAGCCAAAACAAGCTAAGAGTGCAAATACCTCTAATTCTGTGAGGAATTGTCTAGCATTTTCTTCCCTATAAAGCATTTCCTTACCATAAGATGCCATAGAAAGGCATAAGAAATGCTTATACCATGCCATAGAAAGGCATAAGAAATGCTTAGAATTTTTTTATTATTTCATATTTTAATCCATAGTAATTCATACTGTAAATTCGAAATCTATCTGTTAAGTTATAATAATAGGTAACGTGTTGTCTGTGTTTGGAAAATAGGATCGAAAATATAGATATATCACTTCACCCAAAAGTTGATATAATAGGAAATACTGGTTGCGTCTAGTTCCAATATGGATGTATGTCCGAAAAAAATAGTGTTTATATTTTTGACTCAATACATTAGTTTCACATTCTGGATTGTTCATTCTGTTCATCTTCAACTTTTCAATATACTCTTTTCAGCACCTTACCTTTTTATACATTACCGTAACAATTCCATTATTTATTTTAATTGTTAGATTGGTGTCATCTGAGGACACGGGTGTTGATGAGGCCCAAGTACAGAGTTTACTGAAGAAACACAAGGATGTGACAGATGAATTGAAGCATTATGCAAACGTCATACAGCAGCTGAAGCAACAGGTAACATATTTGTATCATTAAGGAATAATGTCTTTAGAATCTTGTTTTTAGTATTTTAGTATTTTTAGTTTATCTTTTGATAAAACTTGTAATAATTCATTTTTTTATCATCACAAAAAAAAAAATTTGGTGAGCACTTTTATGCAGAACTGAATTAAGACAATGCTAGAGTAAGCTATGCTATAACTGAAATGTTACTGAAAATCTCGGACCAATGTATATTAATAATTTAATATATTTATACGTAATACTTATGGTTTTGTGTTCTTTTACAAACCTTCACCACCGCCACCGTTTTGCGATTTTGTCGTGGAGTCTATCTCCTGATGATGCTTCGGTTGCGGGGCGAAACGATTGTTGAGTTGTGATAGTGTACGTATGTAGTGCTTGTGTATTGTGGCGGCGGCGGTGGTGGAAGTTTGTGCATGTATTTTTACGAATCCTGCTTGTATCAGTTATGGAAACGGATTCTCCACTCTTCATTTAGCATTATATATATTTTCTATTTTACTTCATCGTGGATTATAGCAAAATAATTATATTATTAACTTTGCAAAATTTTTATAGTAAAATTTTCGAAGTGCAGCACGGGTATATCTGATGTACACGTGTATATCTGATTCATGGTGTATTTGCATAACAGGCAAGCGAACTTAGCCACGAAGACGCTAACAGTGGCGAAGTACGTGAGAGACTTGCAGCGATCGACGCCAGACACGGCGAGTTAGCAGAGCTAGCCCGTTTACGCAAACAGCGGCTTCTTGATGCTCTATCCCTCTTCAAACTGTTGGCCGAAGCTGACGCGGCCGACCAATGGATCGCTGAGAAGGACCGGATGCTGGATACAATGCTGCCACCTAAAGATATTGACGACGTTGAGATCATGAAGCATAGGTATTTTTTTTTTTTTTTTGTGCATTTACCGAACTACTACTATCCCTTTATTTGTTTTTTAATGGCTTAAAATACTTTAAAAAAATTATATAATTATTACCGTTTTCAATTTTAAACAATTGTAGAGATTGTGGCGGTGAATGTGTGCTGTGCTTGTATATTGTTATGTTATCGGTGGCGGGTATTGCATGAGTTTTACAAATTCTGCATGTGTCAGGTATGAGAACGAATAGGACACTCTACATTTAGCATTACATATATTTTGTTTTAACGCGGATTATAGGAATTTTTTTTCATTAGTTTTGTATTTTGGACGTCTGCTGTAACGCCTAATTCTATTAAGTATTTTTAAATGTTTGTAAGTTATCATCTTCCTGCCCTTATCCCACTCTAAGTGGGGTCGGCACAACATGTTATAAACATGCTGTCACATGATCTGGCTGCGTTTTTACGACCGGCCGCCTGCCTGACGTCAACTTACCTCTGTCGTATTTTACGACACCTCGGCAAGAAAGAAGGTGGTCTATTCTACTGAACCGGATACAACACGGTGAGTCAACTTACCTTAGTTGCCTTTTACGACAACTCGGTATGAAATGAGTTTGGTCTATTCTACTCAGCCGGATACCATACGGCGGGTAGACTTACCTTAGTCGCCTTTTACAACACCTCGGTAAGAAATGAGGTTGGTACTATTCTATTTAGCCGGATACCACACGGCGTTTTTAAATGTTTGTAAGTAAATTTTAAATTAATTTTTCTATTAGGTATGATGGTTTCGACAAGGAGATGAATGCTAATGCATCTCGTGTAGCTGTTGTCAACCAGCTGGCAAGGCAACTCATCCACGTGGAGCACCCGCAAGCGCCTCGCATACAGGAGCGTCAGACCGCGCTCAATCACGCCTGGAGTACACTAAGAGAGAAGGTAACAAAAAAAATATCAGAGAGCTTGAAAAAATTGCAAGTTGATGCTCATAGTTTATTGTAAAAACCTGATTCGGAAGAAGCATGCAATTTGTTCAAAATCTTCTTAAAGAGCTCCTTAGAATAATTTATTAGATTACTTTGTTTTTTATTAGTTAAGTTTTAGGATATAACACAGCTGGCATGCTACTACAACTTGTAGTGTAAAAGCCATTTAATTACAGAATTAAAAAAAAATCTATTGAAAGGTAAAGATTGATTGATTGTGTTATATACTATTAGTCTATATTAACAGGGGATGGACAAAGGAGATTATATTATCATTGGAAATATTGTAGCAATACAGTCTAATAGTGGTAATCACTTTTTTACCTTCGTAATATTATTTTTGTTTGTAGTACATGTTTTAGGAGTCTTGCATCAATAATTATGAAAAATAGTAGGCTCTGCATTTAGCATTCGATAAATTTTTTCTAATCGCGGATTATAGGAACAAAAAATTATAATTTTTTCATAAAAAAGCCTATGAAATAGAAATACCTACTATTACATAAATTGTAAGACTGCGTGGACATATCAAGGACAAAATATAACTAGTTATAGATTTGAATTTGGAAAAAGTTAGTACTAATATAAAATTTTGTGAATAGGCGGAAGGCAAGAAGGATGAGCTGAAATCTGCCCAAGGCGTACAAACGTTCTACATCGAATGCCGCGAGACTGTATCGTGGATCGAGGATAAGAAACGTATCTTACAACAGACAGACAATCTGGAGATGGACTTGAACGGTAAGATTATTAGGAAGATTTTTTCTTTACTTAAAGTTTTTGGTACTTTCTGTTACTTAATAACTGTCCTTTAGAAGGTTATTTAAGATACATTTAATATCTTTATTGATTAGATCAGAATTAGGAATAGCGTTTAGATTGTAAGTGTTAAACAATATTTTTGTAACATTGTACATATATAATTATTGATTAAAGCTACTCCTGATTCTTGATGAATATAAAACTACATGTTATACTTGATTCAGAAACATCTTTTTTGTGTGGAATTCTATGCGACCCATACTATTTTAGATTGTGTCAGATCCTAAATTATCCAGTTTATTATTTTACACATATTGTACCATATGTATATTCCTTGGTCCCAAAGGAAAATACAATACGTCGAGTTTGTCGGCTAAACGCATTGTAACTTGTCTATACTCCATAGGTTTAGGTACTTAACTAAAGCTAAACATGTCAAACAAAAAGGTTATTTTTTTTAATATGCGCCATGACACACACAGGTATTTTAAACCTTTTCTACAAAACAATTATCACACAGTGACTTTATAAAAGTTTGATATTGTGTTGCATCAGATAATAATCTAATGTAATTACTATTGCCAGAATAGCATATTAAATTTGTTTAGTTGGTTTTAATCTGCATCTTATGAGTATATTTTGTTAAATCAAATGTTTATGCATAGTATCAAAAGCACATAAACATTTAATTTTATTAAAGAAATATTTCATTAATGAAATTATTTAGACATGTGCAGTTTCGGTTCAATTTCTTAAATATTAATAATAAATAATAACATCTCCAAGAATACATTCATAATTTTACAAAAAGTAGCCATATTAAATACTTGTAGAATTGTTCGGAGATTCTTACAACTATCATCAGATGGAGACGTTTTATATACCAACACCAACCAAACCTAAGTATTTACTTGGTATTTTATACCCGTAAATACTTATTTTTACCAGGTTTAACCAGAGAAGTAGTTAACTAAACAAATATAATAATAATAATCATCTTTTATTTGCAAGATTAAGATATTTGTATTCAATATCTTGTTATTGTTTAAACCTACTGAGTATAGTATGATACGTTTAATTTTTTTGTTTTTTATTTGTATTTTTTAGGTGTGATGACATTGCAACGTCGCCTATCGGGTATGGAACGCGACTTGGCCGCCATACAGGCACGTATCACGTCACTAGAAAACGAAGCCAGCGCCATCGAGGACGAGCATCCTGATGAAGCGCGTCTCATCCGAGAGCGCATCCACACCATCACTGACAACTGGGATCAACTTACACAGATGGTGAGCTACATTTTCAGAATCCAATATTCACTATAATCATCAATCAATGATATATCAACCCATGGACGTCTACCATTAAGATCGTCCATCTAAGACGGTGTTATGACCAAGTAATCGTTTTAGTATTTTCTGTTGACTTGATCGAACACAATAATTTGCAGCTTTAAAATTCAAAATATTCTTTACTGAAGTAGACTGTTCCAGTACTTTTGAATCATCAAATGTTATTAAACAATTATTACAAATTAAACTTTTGATTTTGAAGTTTGGTTCTACATCAAATGAATACAATCAAATCAAAATAATCTTTATTCAAATAAGCTCTTGATCCTTGATGATTCAATTTTTTTCGTCAAGGATCAATATGATTAATGCAGCTATAACTGGTTTGGAATGTTGCTCTTACCGAGAAGAACCAGTAAGAAACTCAGTGAATGCTCTTAAAAAATCACATAAATTATTGGTAACATGTTAATCATTGCAGCTTGGTGTATAACTTAATGCAATTTTTTAATTTCAATCTGTTTCTTCTGATTTGTAATCACTGGAAAGTACAGAATGCTTCATAACTCTTAGTAGACTATAATGCTGACTTCCAGGCTTTTTGATCATTAACCTTTGATAGTCAATACTGTCTCTTATTTATAAAGGTATTTACTTGTACGTTTTTTGTGTTCAGCTCAAAGAGCGTGACGCCAAATTGGAAGAAGCCGGTGACTTGCATCGCTTCTTGCGCTCGGTGGACCACTTCCAGGCGTGGCTGACCAAGACTCAGACCGATGTTGCTTCTGAAGGTAGTATTTTCGTTGTTGTGATGATGAATTTGGATAGTCCGCCGTGTGGTATCCGGGTGAGTAGAATAGACCAACCTCATTTCTTACCGAGATGTCGTAAAAGGTAACTAAGGTAAGTTGACTCACCGTGTGGTATCCGGTTTAGTAGAATGGACCACTCTCTTTCTTACCGAGGTGTAGTAAAATACTACTGAGTTAAGTTAACGTCAGGCAGGGGGCCGGTCGTAAAATACGTAGCCAAATCATGTGACAACATGTTTATAACATGTTATGCCGACCCCACTTAAAGTGGGATAAAGGCAAGAAGAGGAAGAATATATTACTTAAGTCTATTATATTGAGAATAATTTTCGGTCTATAGATATACCTGCTAGCTTACCGGAAGCGGAGAAATTGCTGTCTCAGCACCAGACCATCAAGGAAGAGATTGACAATTATAAGGACGAGTACGCTAAGATGATGGAATACGGAGAAAAAATTACAGCAGTGAGATTTTTACATTATATTTTATTTAAATATTTGTTATGAACAACTTTTAAGCACGATAGCGACTGTGCTGTGCTAATTAATAAAGGAGTTGTCAAAACCTAGACTATCGTATTCTGGTTTTCATAATTGTGTTTAGTAAAAGAAAAACTATATCCCTCCAGTTATTTTGAAGACATCAATAATTCATCTATATTTTATTATTTTATATCTATAAAATGTATGTAAATATATGATGTTTTTTTTTTTCGAATATGTCTAATGCTGTTAGCTGTGAGCGCAGAAGCATCGCCGGGACCCTATTTCATCATACAAATATCACAAACATACAAATAAAATGAATTGTATAGATATAATTCAAACTAACTATTTTAAAGATAGAGAGCTGATGGGTATTGCATTTGTATATGTGAATATGATCGGGAATTTTCCCTATGGAGTGTAAGGTTTTTAAGAATGTTATTAGTTTAGTTATGATAATATGATATATGCACTAGATTCACCAATGTGATAAGTATGTTTAAAAAACTATTACTATACATTGAAGACCATTGACTAGTTTGAGTAATTTGAACTTCTCGAGGTAATTTAAATGAAATTTCCTTAGGATCCTTCTACGCAAGATGATCCGCAGTACATGTTCCTGCGTGAGCGTTTGAAGGCTTTGCGTGAGGGATGGGCTGAATTGCAGCAGATGTGGGAGAATCGCCAACAACTCTTGACGCAGAGCTTGGAGTTGCAGCTTCTGCAGCGCGACGCGAGACAGGCTGAAGTACTGCTCTCGCATCAAGAACACAGGTAACTTCTAGGTTTCGTCGTATTTAAATGCTAATATAAATAATAACTTACCTATGATTCTGGTTTATATAGGATTTTTGTCAGTTAATTTATTTCAGCCTATTAATTTGTTTTACATTTTTCGTTATCAGGATAGCTAAAACCGAACCACCGGCCAATCTAGAACAGGCAGAAAATATGATCAAAGAACATGAAGCTTTCCTGACTACTATGGAGGCCAATGACGATAAGATCAACTCAGTTGTACAGTTCGCTAATCGTTTAGTTGAAGAGAGACATTTCGACGCCGACAAGATCCAACGTAAGGCAGAAAGTATTAGAGGAAGACGAGACTCGAATAGGGACAAGGCGTTACAACAGATGGAGAAACTCCAAGATCAACTGCAACTTCATCAATTCCTTCAAGATTGCGACGAGCTCGGTGAGTGGGTACAAGAAAAGAATCTAACTGCCCAGGACGATACATACCGCTCTGCCAAAACTATACATTCAAAATGGACCCGCCATCAAGCGTTCGAAGCCGAGATCGCGGCAAATAAGGAACGTCTGTTTGCCGTCCAGAATGCGGCAGAGGAACTCATGAAACAGAAACCGGAATTCGTCGAAGTTATCTCCCCTAAGATGCACGAGCTACAAGATCAATTTGAAAATCTCCAAACGACGACTAAAGATAAGGGCGAACGTTTGTTCGACGCCAACCGTGAAGTGCTCTTGCACCAGACATGCGACGACATTGACTCCTGGATGAACGAGCTAGAAAAGCAAATCGAAAACACAGACACCGGCACTGATCTGGCATCTGTCAACATTCTTATGCAGAAGCAACAGATGATTGAGACTCAGATGGCCGTGAAGGCTAAGCAGGTTACCGAACTCGAAACCCAAGCGGAATACCTGCAAAAGACCGTACCTGATAAGATGGAGGAGATAAAGGAGAAGAAGAAGTCTGTGGAGCAACGTTTCGAGCAGTTGAAAGCGCCCTTATTGGATCGCCAGCGTCATTTGGCCAAGAAGAAGGAAGCATTCCAATTCCGTCGCGATGTGGAGGATGAGAAACTATGGATACACGAGAAGATGCCTCTAGCAACTAGCACGGATTACGGAAACTCGTTGTTCAATGTTCAGATGCTGCAGAAGAAGAACCAATCTTTGAAAACGGAGACTGACAACCACGAGCCGAGGATATTGACGGTTATCTCTAACGGACAGAAGCTAATTGACGAAGGGCACGAAGATGCGCCCGAATTTAAAAAGCTTATTGACGAACTCACCGCGCGATGGCGAGAACTTAAAGGTAAGAATTTGCTTAAAAATTACATTGATATGAATTTGATTGAATATAAGAACATATTGATTTTAGAAGTCTTATTTCTTGTCGAATCTTTGTAATATTTATATAAAGATAACTAAATAAGAATTAAAAAAAATATTGGTATTTAACAATTTCCTGTTTATTTTAATCCATATTTTTACTATTAGTTCATTTCAATTAACGCAACTGTTCAATTATTAAGGGATAATTACAGTGTCAATAAGCTTAAGATTTAAACATGTCTGTAATTTTTGCAAATATTTGCAAATATTGTTAATTCAAAAATGCCCCAAATGGGTTCGAAACTAGTCAGGCTAACCCGATAGAATAAGACGTGAGTATAGCCGGTTCTATGCAGCAACTAATTCACAAATGAATAATGAATGAAGTGGAAACAAGTTCGAGTTAGGTATACAGTGGTTTTATTATGTAGTTTTCGTTAAAATGGGCTTTAAATATGCGTAGATGCCATCGAACAACGTAAGAACAATCTGTCCCAATGGGAGAAGGCGCAGCAGTATCTGTTCGATGCGAACGAAGCCGAAGCGTGGATGAGTGAACAGGAATTATACATGATGGTCGAGGATCGTGGCAAAGATGAAATCTCCGCACAGAACTTGATGAAGAAACACGAGATATTGGAACAGGCAGTGGATGACTATGCCCAGACTATCAGACAATTGGGTGAAACCGTACGCCAGTTGACTAGTGAAGAACATCCTTTAAGGTAGTTTATTGAAATAGTTTATTCCACTAAATATCTTTTATTTCCAACCCAGTTATACTTAAGAAATAAACTAAAGACAAATTTCATTGTATATAGTCTCAAAATATAATGTTCGCATAGTAATGCATAAATGGACTTGAAGCTCCTCTTACTCTAAAACAAAGAAAATAATAATATATATTTCAAATACTTGTTTTAAATGATCAAGTTTATTATCATGATATACCTAAGCGAATAAATTATTAATTAAAAAGTGACGGCCTGTTACTATCACGCTACAAGGTACAGGCGTCCTCTCTCTTTTTTTTTTCGAGAGGAAGGATCGGTGCTCAAACCTACCATGCCTTAATAAATATTTTCAAATTTTCATAATAGTGAGCAAATCTCCGTAAAGCAGTCTCAAGTGGACAAATTATACGCGGGTCTTAAGGATCTGGCTGGCGAAAGACGTGCCAAGCTTGACGAGGCGCTGAGACTGTTCCAACTTTCGCGCGAAGTAGACGATCTAGAACAGTGGATCACGGAAAGAGAGCTGGTAGCCAGTTCCCAGGAGCTCGGTCAGGATTACGACCACGTCACTGTAAGTTATTTCATGTTACTTAGCGTTATCTAAAAAATACTATTTTCGTAAATTTACTTTGTTTTCATAATAGTTTATAATACTCAATTTTTTATATTAAAAAATACTATTTAATTATTTTATTTAAAAATGTTATTTATGCTTTTATTTAAGTATAAAGTTATCCTTTTGCAGATCGTAGTTGTTATCGGATTTTTATTCCTTTATGTTTCTGCATAGCTGTTAGTTATCTCAAAGAAATTATTATATAGTTCATTATTATTACAGTTTGTTTTATTAAAGAAATATGTTTTACGAACTTGCGTTACTTTACTAGACTTCTTTTTTTTAGTATAGATAGATAGAGATAAAGAGTAAAATTATTTTTTGAAAGTTAAAAAAATATTTTATTGAAAAACGCTCAAGCAAGTAAGTGCTCACAAAACATTTTTTTATTATACCGAATTGTACTGTAGAAAATTAATTCTTACGACGGCATCTCGTATGCATTCTAAAATTCATTCGAAATTAATCAGCTTATGGAAGCATTTTTATCCATCCGTTGTTGCAGAATTATACAGTTGATAATAAATGTTTTTTTTTATTTTCATTTTAACAGTTACTATGGGAAAGATTCAAGGAATTCGCTCGTGAAACACAATCAGTAGGCGCTGAGCGTGTGGCGACTGCGGAAAGGATCGCAGACCAGATGATCGCTATGGGACACTCCGACAACGCTACCATCGCCCAGTGGAAGGAGGGACTACGAGAGACATGGCAAGACCTGTTGGAGCTTATCGACACAAGGACACAGGTAAAATCGTCATAAGTTCATTTGAGAAATGCATAATTTTAAATACTTACACGTTACTGCTTGCGTAACGACACGATATAAGGCATGCCCCTTATAAACCATTGCCTGGAAGAAATCGCTGTCTTAGTGATAACTCCACCAGTTTGTTTGATATATGTTATTTTTTTAATTTTTTGATTAGTAGTGTATCTTTCATTATAATGTGGCAACCCTACTTGTTAACGTTGAACTCTATTATAATTATCATTTAGACTCCATAAAAGTAACAGATTAATCATATTCTCCTGCCCTTGTACCTGTCTAAGTAGGGTCGGCACAACACGTAGTAACCATGTTACATGATTTGACTAGGTATATTACGACCGGCCCCCTGCTTGCTTCTTTTTACTAAAAAATATAGCAGACTAATTAAGTGGTAGGAAATGTAACAGTGCGCGAGTGATGTGATCACTAATCCGTATCCAACGCGTACTGACTACTTGTACTTTGTATGGATATCTGATTTCAGAAATATTTGTATGTTTATTGTTTAATAAAACTACTTAATCATTATTAATAAATTTCATTTGTATTATTTTTTATTTAGATGTTGGCAGCATCGCGTGAGCTGCACAAATACTTCCACGATTGCAAGGACACGCTGCAACGAGTTAACGAGAAGGCGCGCGGAGTCAGCGAGGAGTTGGGCCGCGACGCCGTCAGCGTGGGAGTGCTGCAACGTAAACACCATAACTTCATGCAGGACCTAAGCACGCTACAACAACAGGTATATTCTTATAGGAAAGTAATAAAAAGAGAATACTGACCATGGAACTACAGTCCATGTTAGAAAGTAATAAAAAGAAATGATGAAACACTGATCATGGAACTACAGTCTATGCAGACCTATGGTTATAACCTACAGAACAGGCCCAATTTATTTCGGAAGACTTATCCACTGAAATGAGCGAGCAAGAAAATCAGTTGCTACTCTTAGCAGGAATTGTTATATGATGGGTTCTAATATCACAGAACACGGAATGTGAGTTAATGCTGATCTACCTGGCTAACATTAAAACATCACTAACCAACCATCCTAGTTGGGTCAATAACAACCCAACTATGTCGAACCTTCTTGTCTAGCCAAGCTATAACAATATCTAAAAAAGTGAGCGTCTAATAGTCTAATAAGTCAAAGTTTAGAACGAGACGCATGCAATTATTTGAGTATTTCTTATGCCATATTATTATGTGGGCATTATGTCCCTCATTAGGCATTAGAACACTTCTCTCCAAAAACGAAGAGAGGACACTTATGCTCGCCACTGGGATAGTATAATAAGAGATCGTTATAACTACTATAATGTTAAGATTTGATGTTCATTACTTGACATTCAAATTTTTTTTTACTTCCTTTTTTAGATTACTAGCAATGTGGGTTCCAAATTCCATCGTAAGTCCGTTAACCTAACGATTCCACTACCCCCGCTTCTATCGTTGCCTAAATTTGTTATCATACAGGTGGAGGCAATAAGTGCAGAGTGCGCTCGTTTGGGCGCCTCGTATGCGGGCGACAAGGCAGCAGAGATCACACGTCGCGAAGCGGAGGTAGCGGAGGCGTGGCGCGCCTTACAGGCCGCCTGTGCCGCTCGGCGGGCTAAGCTTGAAGACGCCGACCACCTGTATCGCTTCCTGAACATGGTCCGGGACCTCACCCTCTGGATGGACGACGTCGTGCGCTCCATGAACACTGGCGAGAAACCACGGTAAGGCCTATTCTTTACATCGTTATTCTCCCTATCCCACCCTAAGTGGGTTTTGCTCAGTATGTTTCATCTCTTTCTATAATTCACCAACTCTGGCGTTACTTTCATAGATATACATGATATGCCTATGAATACAATACACATTCGTACAATATGTCCGTCTTCTTTACGATATCTCTCTAGTCATATATCCAACATATATGACTAGAGGGAGGACGAAATATTCATATTAATTAATTTCAATTCGTATTTAAAATTCTTATGGGCACATGATATGAATCCGCCATTAAATGCATATTCCACATTATTTTAGTATGATATAAATTGTGGAGTCCATTTAGTAACATTGAATACAAAAAAAGATCTTTTCTTTTTCAAATTAAATAATATTTTCAATTGTTTGATTTTAGTCAACAAGTGTTCAAGTGTTAGTTATTTATTGTAAAGTTTTAAAATGTTTTCATATATTTGTCGACTCCATTTACTACTTTTTTTTAAATTAATTTATTTATTTATTTATTTAGAACAACATAAACATACATGTATGCATTTCTTATTTCTAAGAATACACCAGTAAAGAAGACGAAAACCATTTAAAATACTGCCAGAGCTTGAGAGATCTCTTGCAAGTAAAGATTTGGCCTTTTTCCTAACTATGGAGTTGGACTCGTCTATTTGCGCTTCAGCAAATATGCTAGACGCGAAACAAAGCCTAAAACGCTAAATCAGTTCTTATATAGTACGTCAATTGTATATATGGTAGCTATCTTATATTATTACAAATTTCTAAATAAAATCTTTCATTACAGTGATGTGAGTGGCGTTGAGTTGCTCATGAACAACCACCAATCCCTGAAGGCGGAAATAGAGACCCGCGAAGACAACTTCACAGCTTGCATCAGTTTGGGCCGCGAGCTACTGGCCCGACAGCACTACGCGTCGCCCGACATCCGCGACAAGTTGCTGCAGCTCACCAACCAGCGTAACGCGCTGTTACGACGATGGGAAGAACGCTGGGAGAACTTGCAGCTCAGTGAGTGTTTGAACGTCTCAATACTAATGTTACAATTTAAATGTTATATAAATTTACACCGATTAAGGGAAGTCAGAAAATTGCGCCCATTATACAAAAGACGGGAACTGAAAAATTTAAATGGTATCGACATTAACGAGGGATGAATATTGTGTGACCAAACGAGTGTTAAATATGAAATGATAATCAATCAAATTGTATATATTTTTTTTAAAGAGTATCCGCCAAGTGTCTTACTGGTTCTTCTTGGCAGGAACAAACTGTCGAATCAGTGCTAGCCTCTTTAAAACATTTTATGATTCAAAATTACTGGACACAGTCTCCATGAATGTTCGAATTTAAATTTGACATATTTGATTTGGTGACAACGCTTCCACAATGGGAAGTAATTATGAATAAACCTTTATAGAAAAGACGTTCAACCAGTAGTCCAAATTGATCATCTTCAATGAACACGTAAACGTTCTGTACGTAACGACTATGGAAATTATAATTTATACAATTTTCTTTCTGATAGTTTTGGAAGTGTATCAATTCGCTCGCGACGCGGCCGTTGCCGAGGCTTGGTTGATAGCACAAGAGCCGTACCTCATGTCGCAGGAATTAGGACATACTATAGACGAAGTGGAAAGCCTCATCAAGAAACACGAGGCGTTTGAAAAGTCTGCAGCTGCGCAGGAGGACCGCTTCAGTGCACTTCAAAGACTCACCACGGTAAGTGAAACATTTAATTGCTCTTGCATCGCACGATAATTGAACATTTTTGTAGAAAATATTTTTAAATGCATTGTAGAAAACAGAATGCCTGGTGTGATCAATAGTGTCATAACAGATGAATTGGATGTTAAATAGACATTTCTGAGACATTCTGCAGATTGTTGAGGGATAAGGGTTATCGCTCATTATCGATATAAGCTCTTAGTTTTTGTTTTCTAAAACTCGTCTTTCGTTTTTGTCTAATCTTGTGGAATCTATATGTGAAGATAAGAACTTTAACTGATTAGAAATTGTCTACAAACTGTCACATTCAGTGATTTTTACTTACATGAATACTTACAAAATAAATATTTGTCTCGTAATAAGATACAGACCATGCTTCGAAATAAAATTATAGTAGTGGCATTTTTTTCATTGATGTCTGAAGTATCTGTTTGTACTATGAGGAATGTACCATTATTCATAGAATATAATCATCACATTGCCTTTCATGTACAAAAAATGAATCAACGATCTATGTGTATATTTGATTTATATTATAAACTTACTGCACTATTAATTTTCGAGTTCACTGTAGGCCATAACTAATAATACAATCGGGTTTTTTTTACATATATTGAAATATGAATTATATGTATAAAGATTGGTTGTTTATTTAAAATTTTCACATTGTTTATGCCCAGTAAATACTTATCTTTATATTTAAATGAGTTAATCTTGTATATATATATATTTTCCGAATCTCGGAAATGGCTCCAACGATTTTCCTGAAATTCAGCATGTAGAAGGTTTTGGGGGAAAAAAATTGATGTAGCTAGGTTTTATGTAAAAAAAATATTGTTTTATCCCTGTTTTTTGGGCATTAAAAAACACTAACATTTATATTGAATTGAATTTTCGCCATTAACTGTCAAGTTGGCGTAGCCTTTTCGGGTATATTTTCGTATATATTTTTCAGGCAGCCTCGAGAAATGTGAATGCCAATCGATCCCCAACTTAATAATTGTTTTTTCTATTATTTTAAGTTTTTTATTTTTTTTTGAAAAAAATTCCCGAGCGAAGCTCGGTCACCCAGATATTATTATTTATATAAGTATTAACTTATATTATTAAAATTTATTTGTTTTGCGATTCTGTAGTGTGCTATTAATCTGCACATAAAAATATTTTTTCTTATACATGCTTGTTTACTCTGCTTTGTAGATGGTGTTGGTTTCTTTTATCATTATAACATATTTTTCTTTTTTAATTTACTATTAGCTTGAAATGAATGCAGCGACACTATGGCCCACTGAACAACCTTGGGATAAATATGATGAATCCACCTTCATATTCCAACCCCCTCCTCCTTCAAAGAAATTGGTCAAATATCAACCCCTAACAATCCCTTGCCGTCCAGTAGGTGATGTAGTTTGTGAAATTATTAACACTAGTGATAAATTTAAATTACCAGAGAAGTTCAATTCGAGGGAATTAAATATCAATTATTCACAAAAATCAGTACCCAAAAACGATTCATACTTGTGGTCGGTTGTGACGAACAACAGCCTGTCCACTGTATCAGAAGCTAGCACTCCGCCAATGTCGCCTCTAAAATCGCCAGAAATATACAGTTCGGTTTTCTTTGAATACACCACAGAAAATGAACCGCCTAACGAAAGATTAGCATGTATCGATTTCATATTGTGGGAAAGACTATCTTATTTGCGCGTTACTCCAAATTTGTCTTTACTAAGGCGTCGAAGTGATACGTCATCTAAATCTGGGAGTATAAAGGGGCTGTTAAAAAGACTGTCATGGAGGAAGAAGTCCTCTGACAGTGATACTAAGAGTGAGGTTGCTGTGTTATCTTTGCCCGGATTAACTAGTAGTTCGAAGGTAGTTAACGATCTGGGAAAGGAAGTTAAACCCATCCCGCTATCCTCATCCCTCTTACTCTTGTCCCAAACACGCAGTCTATTATTTCCGGAAGGTGAATGGTACTATAGCTACATGGATAGTGTAAGTTTGGCTGTTAGTACATAGCTCGCGCCTTGCATTGTTGCCTTATGCATGAAATCTTTTATTAACGCTTATATTTTCTTCACAAATTTTCGGTAGTGCTATTGATTTCACCTATACTTGACAGTCACTTACTACCACTGCCATCTGAAGTGTGTAAGTTATAATGATGAATCATTGATACGTGGTAGTATTCATTATATTATTATAGGGAAATATTTAACGATTATATTATATAATTTCTGGAAAGTTTCCTAAATAATGATTGTACATTAGGTTTTGACGTTAAAAACATAATATTAACAACAAATAAGCAAATAGGATAAGTCTTTATATACGATAGATATCTTGGGAATATCAAAATTAAGCGGCATTATTGCATGATTAAATAAATATTCTTGTAAATAAACAATATTATTATGTGCAATCAAAACTATTAAAAAAAGTATTGCCGCCTGACAGCTCATTAACATTACAGTTCAGCTGTTGCAGCATCGCGTTTAAAACTTTAAATAGATGCATAGAGTTATTATACCAGAGTAGAGGATCTAACATAAAATGTGTCCATCGAAAAACGAGAGAAGGGAAATGAAGCGGACTTATTTGTCTCTCTTTTTTATTTGTGATTAGACAAAGATAAGTATGGGTCTCTCATCTTCCTTCTTATTATTAGTTGGACACTCGCAGTGACATGGCTCCCCTATTCTATGTATAATAACTCGATGAATAGAATATTTTTACTAAATGACTCGTCATCGCAATCAGTTTGAGGTGAAAGAGATGAAACGACGCCAAGAGGCGGCCGAGGCTGCTGAAAGAGAGAGACAAGAGAGAGAAGCGGCAGAGGCGGCAGCGGCTGCTGCCGCGGCTCAGGACGCGGTCGATCGCGCCGCCTCGCCTGAACCGCAGCCACAGGGTAAGTGGGCGTATACTATATGTATCTGTATCGTAATACAGATTGATGCATCTTCGAAAACAGCGTACTACCAGGCGATATTCTGAGAACATCTTCTAGATGTAGCATATGGCTAAAAGCTGGTTTAAGGCTCAAAGCGTTTTTAGCGTTGCTTTGTCTTCTATGGCAATATCATGGTTACTTCACGCGCTAGTGGGTTTAGATTCCATTGGTTAACCCAAATCGTTTACTGTTCTACGATACAGTTATATCAGGCTGCTTCAGGCGTAGCTAGTTACAAGCAAGGGAAATGTAATGTTATATAGAAACTGTTTCGATAATCTTCAACGTAGTTTCCAAGTTAGTGCGCTAACGTCAGATTATCCAATACTCAGTTTTCTTTTGCGTACAATATAATATCTGTTTAAAAAATAGCTACATTTTTCAGATTATTTTCGGAGATGCATCATTAGAATAAAATTTTGATCTATTGCGTTTATTTCTGTATGTTACTATTGCGTATAGACTAAATAATTTTGTTCAGGAATAGAATTTTTTTATTTATTGGAATACATACTCGTAGGATATGACACAAAGATTTAAATTAGTGGAAAACACAAAATTTTCAAAATTAACCTCACTTCGATTCACGGATTGCAATGTAAGCACGCATGTCTATCTTCTAGCACTATCGAAGTAAAACTTTTGAAATAAATAATGTTCATACTAATTTCACACCATTTAACTGGTGAATGCTGCTTGCAATTTGCAATAACACATCTTTACAAACTTATAATTAAAATATAAATAAAATTGAAAGTGATAAAGTTAATGACTTAAGCACTTACGCACTGCGACAAAGCCTGAAGTCTTACGGCGTCGCTTGCTGCTTTCTATGTGAAAAAATACCTTTTGTATCGCTTACTCGGCTCGCGAATGGAATAAAAATTTATGTTTGGACCCTTACAATCCCTTTGGATAAACGTGCGAACTACCAGCGATTTTCGCTAACCTTTTTTCGCCGTTTTCGTTCGCGGGCCGCGTTTCGCGTGTGAGACAAGGGAATGTAACTTACCGATGTGTTGTCCACACATGCACACGCGTAGTCGTAAGGAGAACATCCACTAAAGCGGTTGAGAAGGCCCAAGAGCGACCGCATTCCCAGCCAGGTAACAGAGCGCTTATTATAAACCTACCGACGTAAAGAGATACCCGGCTATACGCATGTGCTTATACATCGTAGAATAAAGTGGGTGTCTTAATTTTGACGGGTTACACTGCGCTCTTAACTAGTACCGCCACGGGGTAGTATTTTATTTTCTGTTTAGCTTTTATAACAATTTTAGTAGGTTCGGACTTCTTAGGCTCTTTATTTAGTACGGCTATGCACAATTTTCTTTATTGATGCACCTTTTCTGTGTTTCATTATTTCATTTCAAAGGTGAGGGATTATTTGATTCATTCATAACTCTTTATATTTATTTAGAGATTCATGTATCTATTTTGTATAATAATACGAAATTTATATCATGACTACATGTATTAGTCCAAATAAAAGATATCTTATTTCAAATTCGATTTGTTTATAAAAATAAATTTTATAAGAATCCGGCCAGGTCACAGCAATTGTAAGATTGTTTTGAAATCTCTACTGTGCTTGATGGCCTGATCATTTTAGGATCTTTGCAAGGGATTTAATGTATACTAAGCAATTGAAAGAAGTTTATTTCAACTATAATAATTGAATGTACATTTTCATGTTTCTCTACGGAATATTATGGTATTTGAAACTTACTCGATTCTTTAAAGACGTAATATCACATTATATTACAAAAAAGAAGTTCATCGATATACCTAATATTTTAGAATTTATTCATTGAAATGTATGTCTTTTTTTGATTATTAATTTTTTATATTTCGACAGATTAGGATTTGTGAATTTCAGTTTTTTTGATTGGCACCAACTTTATAGACATAGCCTAGAGTGCATAGTTTAAAAAAAAATAATAATATATTTTTTCTTAATTTAAAAATTAATTTATTGAAAAAGAATATTGAATTTTTTTGGCCTGGATCTATTATTGTTTTATTGATATTGATATATGATATATATTTACATAATTTGTGTTCATCAATCGAACATCTATTGTCATACATATCCAGTCATAATTGTAATGTCGATTATAAAATTACTATTGATATTATTAATTATTCTACTCGTATCATCATTTATATAAATATATAATATTCATAATCGTATATTTAATTTATATTATAATTATAAGATTTATCCACTCACTTACACCATATACTTATTTCTATACATCATGCGCTATTCACGGTGATGGTTTGATACTTCTGTTGCCATGTCTATCTTTCGTCTTAAAACATTAAATCAGTCATCATATAAAACGTGCTGTCAATTTAAACTGTGTTCTTCTCTTTCAATGATGCTGTCTTCGTAGAAGGTAGGTATACTTACAGCTTAGCGTAAGCCTGTTTAGCTCATTTTATGTATGCACGGCGTTCATTTTTGCTTGCTTTACATATGTTTATATTGTGCATGGTAATACTAATTATTTCTATCATTTGCAAACAGAACTTTAAATTGTGTTTAAATTCCACTTTTATGTGAATAAAATGGTTTAGTCATCTCCTGGTGATATTTGTATTTTTTTCCACAGTAGGAATATTTAAGTAATAAATAGTAAAACTTAAGATTTTTTTGTAAATTTCAGTATAGAAAAAAAATAGTATTTGTCCAATACAATTAATAAACAACAATAATCAATAAACTGACTTATATAAAATGCATATTTTTAGTATGCATGTCTAATATTTTATGTAATATTTTAGCCGTCTGTACGTGATTGAAATTTAATGTTTGCTTTTTTATATTAATATAGAATTATTGTCAATACTACGGTATTCATAGGATATCAATTGTTACTATAAGTACTAGTGTAGTAACGAATGTTTGCATTCGCATTCGCGAAAATTCGGTCATTTTTTGCCATTTGTATTCTGAAAGAAAATACATATAGATTGGATGGATATAAGTCTATATCCATCCAATTTATCAGTTGTGTAACCGATAAGTTTTATAATTTTTTTATTTACAATATTTAAATAACAAATTTTTCAAACCCAACGTTCACAGCGAATATTCGAGATGAAAATTCTTACATTCGATACATAACTAATGGCACGTACAGACAGCCGGTGCATGTACTTACGTAGCATGTACGCACGTAGCGTGTAGCGTGTAGATGTAACTAGCACGTAGATGTACGCATGCAGAGGCGCCTAGCCCCCCCGTCCCCGCGCCCTCGCCCCCCGCGAGCCCGCCTCCACCATCCGCGGCCTCGCCCCCGCTGCAAGACACGCCTCGCCCTTCCTCGTCGAAACAAACACCAGCCAAACCCGCACGCCTGTCCAGTGAGTATAACAAACCCACATCTGTGTGCGTAGTGCGAGTTTTTTTAACCTATTCGATTGCGTTAACATAACGCCAATTTGTATGACGCTGCAACAGCGACATCTAGTGATGGCTATACATATTACAAAATTACGTAATACAAATTGCGTTACGCTAACGCAATCTGGTAGGTTAAAAAAACTCGCACTCCTCCCACTGTAGTTGTAGTTAACCGTAGTTGGTGTAAAGTTGAATTGATATCTCATGCTGTTTTTTATAAGTCGTGTGCTTATCTACATATAAAATCAATGGAAATTATTAAACGTAGTATTGCCCTGAATAATTTTTCAAGTAAAATGTCGTTTTTTTTGACAGTATGTTTGTAATGACATTTGTTCTTTTAAGATTAGTGTAGAGTGCAGAAAACTGAATCCACTTTAACACTGTTTTAACACAAAATGTAGTTAACCTTGTAATAATAATAAAAATAGTACTATTATTAGTTATTACTAATAACGCGCAGTGTATGTAAATAGTGCATGATTACAGTTTTTTAACGTTTGTGTTTTCTGGTGTTTAGTTTTATAAGTGTTTCAAATTGTTTTTATTTTTTGTAATTTTAAAAATATCAGCATGTAAGAATGCTTTTGTTTTTTTGCTGCGATGCAGTTATGTTTTTATGTTGCTTTGAATTTTTTTTTCTGTTTTTGCCCTCCCTCCTTGACCAAAATTTAAAATTCCTATCTGTATTCCTGAAAACGATAATTTGCTTCACCATTCTCTTGCGAAACGTTTTACTTCTCTTTTATTTTCTTCTCTTACCCTACCATCTTTTTCAATCACGTCATCCTTAATGGTCATCTGTCTGCCCTTGGTGCACATACCCTCCCTCCTTGACCATAATATCCCATCTGTATCTCTCGAAATAATCATTTGCTTCATGATTGTCTTGCAAAACTATTTATTTTCCTTAATTAATTTCTTCTTTCCAATAATCTACTTCACACTTTCCTTAATGCTCATCAACTGTCTATCCTTACGGATAATAACACCTTACTCCCACGACCTAATCCCATCACCCTCGTGCCGTACCACGAGTAGCAGCCGGATCTAGCTCCACGCCCGTGACGCCGTCGACTTCCGGTAAGGTGAAGACAAGATCGCGTAGCAAGTCTCCCTTCCGAAGTTTCCGATGGCGCACGGCGAAGAAGCTTCTGACTGGATCACACCACAGCGATGACGAAGGTACCCACGATATTGAGTAGAGGTGGATGGACCTTAGGATACCAATGCGCAACATTGTCGTTATAGTCACAACTTATATTTCATTGGGTTTACGTTGTCACAAGCTACTGTTAAAGGTGAAGCTGTTACGGTGTTGAAATTGGGCGTAACAAAAGCTTTTTTCGCATTTTAATTAAATAAAAAGTGAACTTTTAGTAGTGTATATTCTTCTTTTAGTATTGTTTCTATCTTTTAGTATTATACTATATTTTTATCTTTAATCACATTACAACAGCAGCAATACTTAAAAGATATGTGTTTTAGACATGATTTAGAACTCTGGCGTCATCATGACACCGAAATGGCAACGATTTTGTTTTTTTTATTGAATTTTGAGTTACGGTATAGCTTGAGCTGAATAGTGTCGCCCATATGGCTGCCAACAGTATGTTTTGTTTATATTTTTTAAGTCTCAGTTACTAGCATACTTATTATTATTATTTACTCATTTAAATAAAATATATAATTGATACATTTAAATTAAGATAATTTTGGTGCCAAATCACAATTATTGTTCGAAATACTTACATATTTTGGATAAGTAGCTTATGATTTTGCAATGTTTTCATTCAATAAGTATTCATATAGCTTATGTAAGGTTGGTATCGTGCATTATTGGTGCTTGATATAGCAGCCTTTTTGGTTATTTCATTGAAATATCTGGTCATTGACAACTTGGGGTTGTTTTGCATCGTTTAGCAATTGAAAGGGATTTTACTTACATCCATCCACGTCTGTTCTTTATCGACATGTTTATGTTCGCGAAGAATGCTTTATGTGTGCTGATGTTTGTCCGCGCATGAATTTTTATTGCGTGTGTTTTTGCAATGAAATTATTGTTGCATAGGCGATTTTAATTCGATATAGCTTAGTGTTCCGATAGTATCAAACCTATCACTAGTGATTTAGTGATTAGATTTATTTAGTACTTAGGACGGTTATCTTTATTTATATTTACAAGTTGTATTATAATTAAGTATTATTTATTACAAATTATTGAGAATTATATATGATGGTGATAATCAATCGCTTTGGTGAACATTTTTCATTTTTGCGATAATTTTCGCTTGGCTTAAAGGTTTTATTTTTTTTACCGTTTACGCTGGTTTAAAACTTTAAATTAAAAGTTGGTATAAGATTTGGTTGTGATTAAAAATAAAACTTTTAAGTCGGTTACTTGGTTGGTGTATTTATGATTTTTTTGCCATTCAGAGGGCGCTAGTCCTGCTGGCGAGGACGAAGGCGTAGAGGGCACTTTGGTCCGCAAACACGAGTGGGAGTCTGCGGCTAAACGGGCTTCCAACAGGTTTGTAACTACCCTGTTTTTTCACTCCGGCGATGCTTCTGCGCTCGCCCACTTTCCCGGTGACGCTGTCAAAGTCTCTAGGGCTGACAGCATTCGTTGGAGTTCGAAAAAAAATTTGTAATTACCAGTTTTTCTTTAACTGATAGGCATGGGTCTCTTTAAGGAATGATGATTAAATCCAGCAACTACTTGCGTGCTTTTTGAAGTCTGTCTGTCTAGGGGTTTAGCATTTATTTCGTTACTTACTTTTGTTAAAAAAAATATAAAAGTTATAATAGCATAAACTTATAACGTGAGAGAACAGTGAGATCGGGGTAGTTTTTCATGCACCGGGTATGTGCTAAAGCGTTTTATGGCTAATTGATATTTACAGGCATTTCGATGAAGGATAGTATCGTGAGGAAATTTGCATATCTTTAGAGAATTCTGGGGATATGTGTACAAGTACTCTTATGAGCAGCGTGGTAGATCGAAGCTCCAACCCTTTTCCAAAATAGAGAGAAGAGGCAAATATCTAATTTTCGAATGCACATAGCAAACAATTAAATATTTTAATATGCCTATTTCCTTAGATCATGGGATAAGGTGTACGTGGTGGCCAAGGACGGGCGCATGTCGTTCTACAAGGACCAGAAGGTGTACAAGGCGTCACCCGAACAACACTGGCGCGGGGAGCCGCCTCTCGACCTCAACGGCGCCGTCGTCGAGGTCGCTGCTAACTACACGAAGAAGAAGCACGTGTTCCGTCTCAGGTATGTTCGCCCTTAATTCAGTTTCTTACCTTTTGGCTAAAACTATACTTTATTTGATCTTAATTATAGTACTACTACTACTATTACCAATTACTATTTTTTTCTAAACAAATGTTAAATGAGAATAGCACGAAGAAGAAGGAGGTATTCCGTCGCAGGCTATCTGTTTGCGTGTATTATATGCGTGTGTGTTTTCGATCGTTATTTGATCGTCAGGGTCATACGCTGGACGCCTATATTTTCGGTGAGTCGACCTAACAGGGATGTAAGTGAAAAGTAAGGTTTGCCTGGAAGAGATTATTTATTATTAGTAATAATTCCGCACTTTGTACATTTGCATTATTGACGTCTTTGGTACTACAACTATATGCATGTTATTTTTTTTTTGTGTAATCTTGTGTACAATAAAGAAAGAAAGGAAAACTTTATTTACAACATACACATATTAACAAATAAGGAGTATATCATTTAAAAAAAAAACAAGTGTTACACTTATATTAAAAGTAAAAAGTAAAAACAAATAAAAGAACACGAAACATATGAACAAAAACTAAAAATATCTAAAAATAAACTAAAAATAAAGTATTAATGCCATCATTATTTGCCAATTTGTAAAATTAGCTTAAAGCTAAGACGGTTGTCTCAGCACTGATTTTCAGCAGCCACCAGATGGTTGCAATCGCATCGGCAGTGTCGACCTAGGTGGATGACTCTATAAGATATGTACATAATATATAAAGTAAATAGATTATCCCCAAGTGACCGAGCCTTGCTCGGTGATTTTATTGAATCGTTGGTGAAAATCGTTGGTGCCGTTTCCAAAATTCACAAAAATATATACTTACTAGCGGCCTGCCCCTGCTTCGCACGGGTATAAAATATATATCCTATGTCAGTCAGTGTAAAAAAAATGACTAAAATCGATCGAGTAGTTTTGATTTATTCATTACTGCCCGTGGCCCGCACGCGTTAAATTTGGAGAAAAACAATTTCCTTTCCCTATACCAAGAAGATTTCCTGCTATCTTTGGAATATCTAAATTCATATAGTACATTTTTACTTATTTACTTTTACATTTCCCCTGTCTATTATTTTTACAATTAATTACAGAATGTCTTTAAACAAACTCTTGAAAGCTGCTAAAGTCAAAGTGTTATAGGGCGAAGCGCGGCGTCCTCACGGCATTTTAAATCTGTAATATATCCGAAAATGTTCACTTAAATTACATGCTGTAAACGGCCATATTGATCTATATTAAATCAACTATTTAAGGTACTTAATTGGATAAGGATTAATGCTGTATTGTATAAAAATTGCTTCAAACATATGGCATTATTTTTTGTAAAAAGTAAATGACAAAAAATGCTATAGTGGGTTATCCATAAGAGATAGAGATATACCATCGCGGACTTTTCTGTAGACCTTTTCAAGGTGTACAAATACTTAGTACATTATTTTGATAAATCTCGTAGGGTTTAGCCTGCGTTTGCAATGTAAGCGGAAAAAAATGTAATTATTTACAGAAACCTCAAAAATTACAGTATTTCTCTACTCCGTATTAAATGTTATTATACGTACAAACCTTCCTCTGGAATCAATCTATTAAAATCTGTTGCGTAGTTTTAAAGTTTTATGCGTACATAGGGATATAGGGACTTTGTTTTATAATATGTAGTGATGATATACAGGATATAATAAAGTTTTTATCTATCTACAATTCATTTCCAACGCTAAAAATGTAAATCGTTGTCAGGCTGAGCAACGGCGCGGAGTTCCTGCTGCAGGCGCACGACGAGGCCGAGATGGGCGGGTGGCTGGACGCGCTGCGGGCCCGCGCCGCCGCGCCCGCGCCGCGCTCGCACACGCTGCCCGCGCACCACGCGCAGGAGCCCAAACGACGCTCCTTCTTCACGCTCAAGAAGAAGTCAGTAGAAGCGCTCACCTATCTCTACTCGCCCTAGCGGCTCGCATGCGCACGTGTGTAACATTGATACCGCCGGACCGAGCGCCCCGTACCACTTGTGTGTCCACCGCCATACCGCTTAGTAACGCACGCAATGCATGCATAGAACCAAAGTACAACCAAAGATTTATTATACTAGAGTAGGGTAAAGCTAACCTTAAATGTATCCAACGACTAAAAAAAGCATAAATAATTTATAGAATTAGGCGTTACTTTGCGGAGATCCATAATACAAAAGTATTAATAAAATTGTTTTGTCATAATCCGCGATGAAGTAAAATAGAAAATATATATAATGCTATATGTAGAGTGGATCAATTCATTTTCATAGCTAATGCATATAGGATTCGTAAAAAACATATAAAAACCTCCATCACCGCCACCACAATCGCAATCTCAACAATCGTTTCGCTCCGTAACCGACGCATCATCAGGAGATAGACTCCACGACAAAATCGCAAAGTATGTAAAAATAATAATTTTTCTAAGTTAGAGTCTCGAGAGTCTTTTTCCGATAAATTAAAAAATAAAATTAACGTCCCTAACTATTAACTGTTAAGTAGTTTCCTCTGTAGCTGATCATAGCAGCATAAGATCATGCTTATCATAAACATGTATTGTCATCGCGACTGGACCAGTATTTAAAGTTTCACCTTAATCAAATACCGGAAGGTGAGTCAAACAATTGCAAGATTCCACCTTCACATACAAGGCAATTTAAATAAAAGCTTTTTAATATAGAAACTTATAAGCTCTCAGTCTTTTATATATGTGATTAGATAAAGATAAATATATAAGTTTAATTTTCTTTCTTGTTATTTGTTGCGTCACTTACAGACCTGCTTATGGCGACCTACTCTAGTATAATAACTCTATCAGTACATCATACTCGAAGTCTGCAATTATAACTTCTAATAATTAATTAATATACCTTATTGCAGACTAAAATAACATCGCTTGAAATATGTGGACCATTGTAGGGTTTCAATATTTTTCATCAAATTTCGTTCTCAACGAGTAATATTGGCTTATTATCTGGAGATTTATAAGCATCTGAACTCAGTTCAAGCGCTGCTCTATCTCATATAACGTGCAAATGCACGTTATTATTGTTTTTTCAGGCAAGCTGTAGATTTTCGACTGCTACCAATTCAATTAGAACACTAGCATAAAAATGTATTGAAGAGAATTTTCAGTATTGCGCAATCTTCTATGGAAATGTCTGGTCACGTCTTTAGGAAAAATCATAAGTTTGTAGTCCAAAGCTTTATAGTACATATTGAATATTTATTAAAGAGCTGTGATGGACTTATGGACTATACAAAACTTATGTGACCAATTGATAATTGGAATTTATCACACGCTTTTCGGCAAAGGAAAACATGGTGGGGATACCTGCATATATCTAGAGAATTCTGGGAATATGTGTAACCTATCAACCTGCATTGGTTGCTCCAACCCTTCTCTCCACAAACAGAGTGGGGAGGCCTATGCCCAGCAGTGGGATAGTAACAAGCTATTTATATTTTTATTTATTAAAGCTACATTTAACTATCTGTACAAATATGAAAATATTTGTTTACTTCTCCAATTGGGCTCTACTTTCTTTAGGATTTCAGTCTGTTTTCTTTACTGTTGAACCAATGCCAGTTATGTTTCGTAGACATAGATTATTTTGTTGAATTTTGTATTGAAGAGTTTTAATATTGTTAATAATAATAATTATAGTTTTAATCTAATTTAATGCTTTTGCATGAATCATAATAATTTACTAATACAGTTGATCTCTACTAACATTTATAACCAGAGCGACTAACAACAATTTGAAAGAAAATCGAAAACTACGATCGTTTGGAGATCAATTATTTTTGAGTTCTTTTTATATAAAAAAATATTAGTTTTACATAAATACACACACATTTTCCTGTGGGTTTTTAAAACCTCATCTGCCTTTTGTATACTAATGACAGATTCCTAGATACATTTTTGTTAAATTCTATTTTAACCAATATCTATCTTATGATATTAGGTGAGTATTTTGTTACGATTATTTTAATTATTAATTTATAATATTTATTTATTTATAATAATATTTTATTAATTTATTTAGCATACATTATTAAGGTGGTTGAGGATTTACGTCATTTTCTCATATTAGTTGAGCTGATTAGCTGATTAACAGTCTCACTGAGACAGATTTTGCATTCATAATATTAGGATAGGATAGATGGATGAAATATAGTTGTTAAATAATTTTAATGTTTTTATATTTTAACAATTTCGAAATATTTAAATGGTTGCATGTTGGATCGTTGTTTTTGATTTTCTTAACTACCGCTATTCCTCGAGTGAAGTTTGTTTTTATGAGACATAGTTTGAGTTAACGTTATGGTGTTTGTTAGCTAATGTTGATGGTTTTTCCAGCTAAGAGCGGTGGAGCATCGGACAGCCGCTCGTATCGCCAGCGCGTCTCGTTTCTCATTACGCACGCCGCGTCCGCCCGTACTCAGTGCGGTCCGCGAGGGCCAACGCGCGTACGCACGCCCATAGTACCGGACTCCCGGACGCCGCATATTTCTCACGACGCTTGCTTACCGTAAGCTTTGCTAATGACGAAATCGCGCAGAGCGGCCGCCGGCGACTGTCTAGAGTATTTGTTATTATTTTGTTGCGTACAAAAATTAAACGTTATTTAAGACTGTTCGATGTTTGAGTGTTTGAATCGTTTTTGCCTTCGTCAGGTACCGTATTTATTGTTCGGTAGATTTACCGATTGACTGCGCGTTGATATGGGAATAGCAAATGACGTAAGAAACAGCAAGCCGGTTTAAGTTGAATAAAATTTCAATAAAATACTATTCAGTTTTACTCTTCTGTTTCTGATATATTTAGACTTTACGTTGTGACGAATATCTTTTTTGATTTGAATATAATTTCAATAAAATACTATTCAATTTTTAATGCACTATGATTTGGTACATTAAGACTTTACGTAATTACAAATAATTTGTTTTGACATATGAATAACAAATGACATATGAAACATCAAGCATTTCTAACTTGGATGGTATTTAAAGAAAATACTATTCAGTTACAATGTAATATTGTATGATATGTATATTTAGACTTTACGTAATGACAAATGACTGTTTTGACATGAGAATAAAGTGACATAAGAAACAGCAAACTTGTCTAAGTTAAATAGAATTTAAATAAAAAACTATTCAGTTTTTTCTATGTATTTGATATGTTTAGATTACGTTATGACGAATATCTTTTTTGACATCAGAATATAACTGACTTAAGAAATAGCCAACCGGTGTAAGCTGAATAGAATTTCAGTAAAATACTATTCAGTTTATTATACGCTATGTAATGGTATATTTAGACTACATAATTACGAATGACTGTGTCGAAATGAGAATAATTGAAGTAAGAAACAGCAAGCGGATTAAAGTTGAATAGAACTTCAATAAAGTATTATTCAGTATGTTATTCATATATTTGGACTTAACGTAATTAAACTGAACAAAATAAAATATAAGGCTCTTACATTGCTGTTAATGAAAGAAACCGAATGTATTTTACGCCATTTGCAATTTCCATTGTCGACGCGCTAGATTAAGATACGATCCCACCCCGGCGTGTAATTGTTTTAACTTGAAATTAAAAAAATGAAACATGAGAAAATTTTAAATGCGACGCTATTTATAATTATAGACGAGTAGTGTTTAACTCAGATGAAGAATATATATTATTTATTTATATATACATATATCATATAATTGTAATTGATAAATTATAATGTAAATTCAGTTGAACTAGAAATGTATGACGATTGATCCAGAAATTAGATGTTTTTATTAGATCGACGACCAATAGAATGAATTGTTAACAGAATTTAATTAACCATTGTAACCGCATTTATCTTCATTTTCCTTATCCCCCAGTGAAAATTGTACTGGTTTGAACGCTTCGATACATCGAGGCGAGTGTAACATTAAGCTACGTCAATATACAATTCGGACTATCCGGAGAATAACGTCACATGTCCCATATATAAGTATAGGAAATGTGACTTTATTCTTTGGATATGGCGAAATGATTTCCAATTTTAAAGTCTCAACATTTCTTAGAACACTTCGATCTCGCTGTCGGTTTAAATATAAAGCTTATATAAAATACATTGATATTTCTCCCTAGATAGTTTTTAGAGTTGGTCGTAATAGCTAGAAGGTAATGTACCGCGGTCAGCGATTTTGAAGTGCTCCATTGTATAAGAGTTGTAAGTATGCTTTATATGCCTCATATCGTGCTTTTAAGAGATATTGTCTTTATATTATTGAATTGTTTTAATTTAATGATTTTACTGCCACATTTTTTTAATACGTATGTCTGGATTTCACCCTAATTAGATGTTACACACATTTTTTAGTTCTGTTTATGTCTTATGATTATTGTATAGAGCGTGTGTGTGAATTATCACACTAACGCAACTATAACTATGTTTAAATATTTTATTTCAAAATTTTACTTTTTTGAGGAAAATATAATAAATGATGTTTTCAAATAATATATTGTTTTATTTTACCTGCTCAGAAATAAACTGACTTTTTGAAATACATTCGAAACAAAAAAAAACTAACGTTTATTTAGATTTTTCTAAGTCGTTAGAGCATTGTGCATTTTTGTTTTTAATATTAAAAAACACAATTTTTTAAAGGTTTTTGTCTTTTGTTAAATCTACCAACATTTTGGGATTTAATTGTAGTGGATAAGCAGCAGAAGGTACAAAAAAATCTGTTTTTTTTAAGTAGTGCTCTTGTTAGTTAAAAATATAAGAATTGACAATTTTTAAAGAATTTCAAAATTGTTTTATTATAAAAAATATCGATATATTTTTATTGGAGCATTCACATGCAGGTTCAAATTATGCTGAATGTTATAATTGGATTTTGGTATATGTCTGCCTTTCTATCTGTTATGTTTTGACGGCTAATGCGCTGGAGCAATATTTAAATTTAGAATGACGATGAAATAACGTACCCCAACATATCTATACTAATATAGGTGAAGAGTTTTTGTTTGTTTGTTTGGACGCGCTAATCTCAGGAACTACTAGACTGATTTGAAAAATTCTTTGAGTGTAAGATAGTCCATTTATCGAGGAAGGCTATAGACTTTATAACATCACGCTAAGATGAATAGGAGAGAAGCACCAATAAAAAATAAAGCGAAAACGGAAAAATGTGATGCTTTCCTTCCGTACGCTAACTAATCGGTGAAAGTTATTCAAAAAAATCTCATATAATTAACTCACGATAATTACTTTCATATTAAAAAAAAATTATTTGGAAAAAAATGACACTGATTTCCATGCGGGAGAAGCTACTGGCAAAGCTAATAGGATATTAAAACCTTTATTCTTACAACAACAAACGCCTTGTTACCACAAGGCTGAATAGAATAGTACCACCCTTGTTTCTTACCGAGGTTTAAAAGGCGACTAATTTAAGTCGACCCGCGGTGTGGTATCCGGCTGAGTACAATAGATCAACCTTATTTCCTACCGAGGTGTCGTAAAAGGCGACTAAGGTAAGTTGATGTCAGGCAGGCGGCCGGTCGTAAAAACGCAGACAAATCATGTGACAGCATGTTTATAACATGTTGTGCCGACCCCACTTAGAGTGGGATAAGGGCAGGAAGATGATTCTTACAACAAGAAAAAATAGAGTAGGTATATAATATTAAGTTATGTAAAAGTTAACAGACCATTGGAATTTCTATATGACGATAGTGACGACATTCTTAAACATTCCCACTTGAAATATCGAGATACGAAAGATATTTCCTTTACTGATAAAAGATAACTGTATATGATATTTCAAGATAAACACTTTCTCATCCCAGTTTTGCGAAACTCAGTTCTATCAAAATTTCCCGTATGATTTTAAGAACTTTTATTCAATATTTGAGATACGAATATGGCGTATATTAGTGCTGTTTTAGGTGCTATGGTTGTATTAGCAAAAAACGTTTCGAGTTCTTGTAACAGTTATGAGTGCTTACAAGCTAGGAATGGAAGGATATTTGGTGGTGTCATCAGCGAAAGGAACTCGCGGCCTTTTCAGGTAAGTACAGACTTATCGATTAGCATACATTAAGCGCATGTGCGTTTATATATATATTTTTTAAATCTATATTTGAAATATAAAAAAAACCTTCTCCTTTCCACTCAATACGGTATAATCTGCTAGATTCTAATGGGAATGTGGAAAACCTTTGAGAACTGTAATAAAGACATTTCTTAAAAAAAAATAGTTTAGTTTCAAATCGGAAGATATACTTTGAGATGAACGCAACCAAAGCTTTTATAACAACGTATTCTGATAACGACAAATGCTGCTATACCTACCTTATTCAGTCAGATAGATTTTCTCAAAGTGCCATTATGTTATAAATGAAAATAAGATTATGTCACATTACATTGTTACATATTGTAAATTAATTTTTCCCCACCCGGTCCGTCTGTCTGTTCACCTGACACACAAATACTACTGAACGGATTTTAATGCGGTTCTCGCTAATAGACAAGAAATGTTATTGTATAGATTTTCCAAGTTTGTGGAAATATTTTGATAATTGTTAAAAAATACCGTCAAGTAAAGACGAATGGGAACATTAATATCCAAGGACAAAAGAAAAAAGATTGTGAATGTAACAAAAATAATAAGACGCTAGACGCGTCGCTACTCCGATAAGTATTGACCAGAAACATTCCAAGATTCGTCCAAAGATATGTAGGTTTCCTAACAAAGTTTCACTAACATAAAAAAGAAAGACAGGCAGACTCATTTGCTTTCTCTTATTTGTAATATGAAACATTTTAGACTGGCTTCCCTGCTCTGTATAATAGCTCTATGGTGATTATACGGCTAATGCCTGATTGTGAGTGTTGTCTTTATTTTGTATACACGGATTAACATTAACACAAGCACGTGTGAATATATAATGCGTCTTATGAATTCGAACGTAATCTTAATTCTTGATAAGTCTGTTACCTAAGAAATTAATTCCTTACGATTTAAATTTAAACTGGTATTATCATTGAATGTCACTATTAATCACAACAGAATTAATTTTTAATCCAAACCTTTATTTGATATTTATTTTCACTCATGCATTTATTTACAAATTTAATTACATTTTAAATATTTTTTAAAACAAACAGAAAAAAAATCATTTAAAAATTAAAAAAAATTTGACAATCACGGAGAGCGGAGAAAGGACCCAAGTTCCCGGCGTTTAGGAATACAGAGTGAGGAACCTCCTCACAATGCGTGCCGTCTCAAGCAACACCGCCTTCTGTATCCTGCCCTTGATCCAAAAACTAAGCGAGAGCCTCTTGAGATGTTGGTCGAGGCTCTATATTTAATTTATATTTGATATTATTATTATTGTATGGGATTGTTTTAAACTATGAGTTGGTTAGTTCGAAGAATAATTCATCATCATCATTCTTATTCTTCATAGTTTATTATTCTTAGATATCTTTTTCTTTAACTTCAATATATACCTATGTTTAGATATTTAGTATATAGAATACAAGCAATTCACCGCGGTTTCACCGCGATGGTCGATGATACCGATGAAATTGAATGAGTCCACTAATCACTTAAAATATAAGATAAATTGGGGATTATTCAATTTTCTTATCCTTCAAAATTTTATTTTCGATAATACAATTTTAAAGGATACGAAAATTATATACCTACTTAATGTAATTGGATAAAACAATAACATAGTTCTATCTCCTTGTATGTTTCGGTCAAGGTCAATGCATTACATACAAAATGGAATGGAATGCGTTATGGTCATTCACCCTTCTGTATCATGTTTTAATTCAAAACGTTAAGAAAAACCTGTGTGTAAATTAATTTAATGTAGGCTGCCAAGGTGTTTAGGTAACTGGAATTAAATTTAATGTCATATGGTCGGTACTATCCCGTATTATATATATATCCTGTATTCATAGGTAGCCTTAAATCTTCGTGTTGGGGCAGAGGGCGAGATCGGATTTTGTGGAGGGTCTCTGATTCATTCGGAGTGGGTGATCACCGCCGCACACTGCTGTTTCCATGGTGAACAACAAATTACGCATGGACAGGTTTGTTTGTCCCTTTATTATTACAGTTAATAAAAGCTAATACAGAAAACCTACTATACTATTGAGGAATACTTGGATGATAAAAATGCGTGGATGTAGCTACTCTTCGACCCTGTACAAGACAGTAATAACTAATGTAACTAGTAATCAAAATTATATTTTTAAAAGAGCAACCGCCGAGTTTCTTGCTGGCTCTTCTCGTTAGGAACAGCTTTCCGAACCAACAATAGAATTTACGATTCCAAAGCACTTGTTTACAAGTTTATTTGAATAAAGAATATTTGAATTTGAAATTGAATTTATATCGCTAGCTTTTACCCGCTACTTCATTCGCGTGGAGTGTTGTCACGTGATAGGTTGTTAATAGATGGCGCTTTTAAATGTCACCCCAATTCTGTAGAATTAACAGGATTTCTATAGCCTATATGTTAACTCGATGTATAAGTATAGTAATAATTGTGCCAAATTTCATAGATATTGGTTCAGCAGTTTCGCCGTGAAAGAGTAATAATCACATATCCATACTCACAAACTTTCGTATTTATATTAGTAAGATAAGATTTATAAGAAACATTCCAGTATAATATCAATAAAAAGTCAAATCTCTATTTTCTGTTAAAGATTTTCGAAAATTTTATACTATTGTCAGTTGTGGTGTAACCATAAAGACAATGAAAGTAAAATTAATTTGACCTAACGATTAACTTTTCGAACTAACGCTGCGACTTATATTTTTTTTCAATTTATTAGAATCTAAATAAAGTTTCAGGCACGAATACTAGAATAACAAGTTTATTATATACAATTTTTTTAAGGCGCTACGCTACTCTTTTTTGCAAATTGCCAACAGCTTTTTTAATTAAGTCACATTAATACTAAGCGTGCGATGAAAACATTTAGCTGCGTTTCCATCGGCAAAATTTAAACAACGTATATTATATTGACTTAAAATTTTCAAGGTTCCATATTAAAAGTTATTTTGCATGATTTTATACTACAGTTATATGTAGTTACAAAGAAAAATTGCAGCTTAAACTTTAACCAGCAATTGCATGTGTTTATAGGTTATATTAGGAGCCCATTCATTGTACGATCGGTTTGAGAACGGAAGAAGGATAATCACAGTCGACGAGATCGTTGTTAATCCAGACTGGGACGCTTTTACATTCTCCAACGACCTAGCTCTACTTAAGCTTGCCAATGTTGCTCAAATATCGGGTATGTTTATATATGTTATTTATGGCGTGTGGTATTTGGCTGAGTAGAATAGACCACCCTCATTTTTTACCGAGTTGTTCTAAAATACGACTAAGTTAAGTTGACGTCTGGTAGGCGGCCAGTCGTAAAATACTTAGCCAAATTATGTGACATGTTTATAACATGTTGTACCGACCTCACTTAGAGTGGGATAAGGACGGGAGGTTGAGATGTTTATATATGTTATTTAAATATCACGGCACATGCGGAATTATTTTCATGATGTTTAGTATCGTCTTAATACTATCGAAGTACATCATGTATTTTTCTAATTTTAATTTTAATATGCTGCTTTAAACAAAAGTAAGACAAATGGGACTGTCATTGAAAGATACAGAATGTTGAATCTTAGAATTCCCGCGAGATTGGGAATTACGCGACAAAAACCTTGTAACAAACTGATTTCCGCTCGGGCGAAGCCGCTCGCACGAATTAAAAAAGCAATAAATAAAAAAATATTATAAATATTATTAATGCTTAGAAAGCAGAAGTAAATGTACAAGTTACTTCTGGCTTACTTAAAATTGTTAATAAATAAATTCTAAGCGAGTCTATTTAAGACAACGAAAACAATTATATCATTTTTCAGATACAATAGACGTAATTCGTCTCCCATATTTGAACACTGTTTCGTGGAATTTTGCCGGCGCTGGCGCCACTGTTTCCGGTTGGGGCATAGCTGCAGAAGGTAATTTAAAAATATTACAATTTTCGAAATCTTAATTTCGACTTTATTTCGATTCTACCAAACTGACCTTAAGCCGATAGAATATTTTATAAGTCAAAATGAAAGCATGTTTTGAATATAGCAAGATGGTATAAAATTAAACATTTATTTTAATTTATAAAATAACTGTAACTGACTGGGAGAAGATACGTCTCGACAAGAGTAAAAATCATATCGAAAGTATTCTTCTTCAAAAGTATGTTATTTGGGCTCGATTGCGAAATACAATAGATGTAATTTAAAGGAAAACAATTGAGAACTAAATCTACCTCCAACTTTTATGGAATAGTAAAAAAAGAGAAGTAATAATGAATTAGTGTATTCGGTATTATATCTTTAATAGTTTTAAGTGATATAGTTACTGCCATGGTTTTGGGAGTTCATCGGAGCTAAGGACACTCCACCGTCCTCACACAAGATAATAATTTTGTTAGGATTTGTATAGATTGTATAGATTTAATAACTTAAACTTTTATTTTTGATATCAGGGGTCACATTCATAGCTCCAACACTGCGAGAGAAGCTAATGACAGTGATGACAGATGACTTCTGCAATACCACTTATCTCAATCAGTTACCTGAAAATATTATTTGTGGACTCTGCGATGCTGCTGGCACTTGTAAGGTATGAATTTAACACTAAACAAATTATATATATCTTAAAATTAAGCCCGGCGAATCGGGCTTGATATATCAGTAAACAATCTCTTGGCGTTACTTCACTAGACTTTCATACAAAAGGTTAAGAAATGGACGGGTGAATAGAATAATACTACCCTCATTTCTTACTGAGGTGTCGTAAAAGGCGACTAAGGTAAGTCGACCCAGGCCGTGTGGTATCCGGTTGAGTAGAATAGACCAACGTCTTTCTTACCTAGGTGACGTAAAATACGCCTAAGGTAAGTTGACGTCAGGCAGGCCGGTCTTAAAATCCGAAATTGAGTTAAAGAAAATAAAAAAAATCGCCGTCTAGTATCTTTAAACGAGTGCGCCGTGTAAACTGAAAAAGATACAATAAAGTAATGTACTAGAGAATTGTACATCCACAAAAATTCTACAAAAAAGTCAGCGAAAGCATGTCTCTGTTCGTTGTGGTTACTCACAATAGCTATTTTTGACTGATTGACACTGATTTCATATCAGGTGAATCCGCAAGCACAGCTAGTATAAATTAAACCAAATTTTAAAAATTTTTACTGGCCCGTTGGAGCAGTGGGTAGTGCCTTCAGCTCCGCGGGTCGCGGGTTCGATTCCCGCCGAGGGCCAATATTTTCTATAAATAAATTTGTTGGTCTTTGAGCCTGGGCGTATATTTGTATTTAAGTATGTATTTAAAAAAATATATAAGTATATATTCACCAGTTGTGTGTCTACCACGGGGACGGACGACCGCGTGTGTAAGTGTCCCATATATATATTAAATCCCCCAAAAATTGTTTGTCTGTAGGCGATCGGTTTTCTCAAAATCTACTTTACGGATTTTTGTACGATTTATATTAAAAGATAGGTGCAATTCTTACGGAAGGTTTAGGTTAGTAAAAAGTTATCGTTAAATACCCGCGGATTTACGAGGGACAAAGTTAGTGCCAGATTGATTTTAACATGGGCGAAGCCATGGTCGCAGCTAGTATAGATAGTGTCCAGTTTTTCATAGACACGTAACTTTAATCTTCCTTTGAGTCACATTTATTTATATTTATAGATAGCGGGCTTAATAATTATGAATGTAGTAATTCGCTGGCGATAAAATAAAGTATATTTGGTTATTTTATTTAATGTCTAAGCTTTTAAAACCACTTAATACAGGGGTTTAGCGAAAATCGTCTTTTGATTAATGATGCGGGAATACCCTCATATTCACGAGCAAACCGATTGACAAACTCACCTTCAGAATAGAAGACACTTTAAAAACCATTTTTGTTAATATACAAGAATATGGAACCCTACAAGCAATTTTGTGATGTCACTATAGAGGTGACCAACCAAAAACTACATAATATCTATTTACTGTGCTGTACTGTGCTTGCGACTTCGCTAGTGTGAACGTAAAAATTTGGAACGTACAAGTACATATTGTAACTTAACCATAAGGTACAGACATACTGTTGCGGACTTTTTGTAGTAGTTTTGTAGCTCTAGAATTCCCTAGTACATTACTTCAATGTATCTCTGTTAGTTGGTTACATTTTATAAAAAGTAAAATTCACATAAATTACTGTTATTAATTTGTTGTTTAATTATTTCCAGGGTGACAATGGCGGACCCATGACAATATTTTTTAATAACACTGAAGAAACTATATTGGTAAGTATGAAAAATATTCTTAACTAGACTTTCCTCGTCCCATTCACAGTTTCAGTATTTTAACAGTTTTAATATTAACACGCACGCGGTCCGTTATAGGCACCAGCATGCATGTAGCATGTAGGGGTCTAGTCTTAGTCGTATTTTACGACTCCTCAGTAAGAAAGAGGGTGATCTATTCTACTCAACCGGATACCACACGGTGGGTCGACTTATCTTAGTCGCCTTTTACACCTTCGGTAAAAAATGAGGGTGGTACTATTGTATTCAGCCAGATACCCCACGACGTAAAATAACTAGCCAAATTATGTGAAAAAATTTGGTGCCGACCCCACTTAGAGTGGGATAAGGGCTGGAGAATGATGATAGTAATTTCATTCCAGATAGGAGTGGCATCGTTTGTAGAAGCAGACGGTTGCAATAACGAATTGCCATCCGTGTTCACGCGGGTGCAGCACTATTTACCTTGGATTAGTGATGTCACTGGAATAGTTTTAGACTAATCTCTTTTTATGGCATATTATGCATATAGTAAAGAAAAATATGTATTAGTTAAAATTAAATAATATATGAAATAAAACACATGTAATGAATAAAATTCATTGGAGATACGTTATATCCTTTTTGATAAATTTTACTCGAAAATAGAAACTTTAGTTATGTTCACTAAATTAAAAAGATTTAGATTTAGGCACGGGGAGTAATTATTATATTATCTGTAACAATATAAATAAATCAAATTATCAAATTATCCTGTAATCAATCAATCAATAGCTTATTTTTGGTATTAATCCTGTTAATATTATAAATGAGAAAATTGGAATGTTTATAACCCCACCATTATGAAAAAAGTTTATGAATTATAAAATAACTGGCGCGATTGTATAAATGAAAACTGACATGTACAGATGGACTCACAAACACCTTAAGAGGGATTATAGATAAACACAACATATTTGGTTTTATAAAGCTTTCCATATAAATATTGTAGCGACACTATTATTATTCTAAATTTAAGACTTAATAAACCAAAATAATTTGGTTCATTATAAACCTTTTAGGTTAAGTTTTTTCTCTTTGCCATGTTTTTTTTTATCTACAACAGAAATATACATATATGTATCTGAAAATACTTACACGCCAAGACTATACAAATCATGCCCACGTGGAGCGGTCCCAAGAACGCCGTCTGGTATCCGGCTGAATAGAATAGTACCACCCTCATTTCTTACCGAGGTGTCGTAAAAGGCGACTAAGGTAAGTCGACCCACCGTGTGGTATCCGGCTGAGTAGAATAGACCAACCTCATTTCTTACCGAGGTGTCGTATAAGGCGACTAAGGTAAGTTGACGTCAGGCAGGCGGCCGGTCGTAAAATACATAGCCAAATCATATGACAACATGTTGTGCCGACCCCACTTAGAGTGGGATAAGGGCAGAAGGATGATGACGATGTGGAATGGTCCCAAGAATGCTGGCAGCGTTTCCGCGCTGAATCGTTAAGTTGATTCTTTATGCAAAAAAGGAGCCAGCCCTCTTGTCACCTGAAGAGGCTATAAATCGAGGTGCTGAAATGGATAAAAAAAATTTCCACTTCGACTCCAAGGCCCTAGGGTCTCAACTGCAAACGGCACAAATATATAACTCTCGATGAGCGATGCATACTTCCGCCGTTTGCCGGATTCGGCCATTTTCACCGCAGCTCCAGGTATTGACGCCGTTTCCTTGATATGGGACGAGGCTATCGTATCAATGCATGTTGCATCCCACATTAGGCCCCGCCCCCGTTCCCAAGGAACCAGCGTCAAGTTGTCTGGTCTCTAGCCATCATCCCGACTTATTCACGAAGGCTTGAGAAGAGCAGGAATGTCGATGGTGGCAAGAGGTTAAGCAATATAATTTGATTAAAAATGTTTTAAATCCTACGAATATTTTCTCGTAGATTGTAATGTAGAAGAAGTAACTTTACAAATCGAAAATATTTTTATATTGAAAATATTGAATCTTTCAGATTTTTTTATATTAAAGATTAATGTTGTGCTTTGAATAAATATAAGAACAGGAAATAAAGTTTTTTTTTCTTTCGCTAACTATTAATTAACTATTAATTGTATATTCGTGTTTCAAACTATACAATTAGCAAGTAAAAGAAAAAAAAGTAAAGTGACGGCCAGTTACTATCCCACTGCTGGCATAGGCCTCCTCTCTCCGTTTTAGGGGAGAAGGATTGGAGCAAAGACCTCCCACGCTGCTCCAATGCGGATTTGAATCAATTGGAACCAATCGGAATTGATCCTGCATGTATCAGTTATGAAAACGGATTGTCCACTCTACACTAAGCATCATATATATTTTCTATTTTACTTCATCGCGGATTATAGCAAAATAATGTTATTATTACTTTTCTATCAAAACTTGTTAGTAAGTAGCAAAAAGTATTTAACGGGGTCTCTTTCCGGAAGTATCTTCAGGATTCCATCTATGACTTTTTGTTCTAGCTACCCTTTTGGTCATTTAATCATCTAGACTGGTTCTTCCATTGCTTAAGCTTTTGTTTTTCGACCATGTTTTACTAAGAGAGATTCGCTGATGAAATATGTTATCTTTTATAGTAAGACGCAATCTGACTTGAACAGCATTAGGATAATCCACATATCAATCCTATAATAATTAATCAGGATTAAATATAAATTAAGATTTGTTAAAATATTTGTTTGTTATCGATAGAAACGTATATAAGCTATTGGGTGCTTTAATAACTCGTACTGCTGGTTTGCCTTTGTCAATATGCGTATAATATTGTTACTATCATTGGTAGTGGCGGCCTCCGCGTATGTAGAGGTGTCAACCGATTACCATATTGACATCGGTATCCCAACAGCAACCAGGATCAAGGAACAAGAGGACAGGATACTTGCTGCACAGAACACGGGTAACCGGATCGTTGGTGGAACCGAAGCGCCCCCTAATGCTCACCCCTATCTCGTAAGTATATTATACATTGTATTTATTTTATTTGTTTTCGAGTTTGAGTTTCGGTATGATACTCACAAAACTAGCAAAGATTAAAACTGTAATATAGTATTTTGATAGTGATAAAAATGGTTAAAGTAGGTTAACCTTAAAACCTAGACATATGCTGTCGAGGACTTTTATTTAGAACTTTTAGAGGGGAACAATTTTGTAAAAAAATGATTTTTTAATAACTTTCACAGTTTACTTAAAATTTTACCGCTCTATTTTACCGTTTTCGTAATATTCTTTATAGCTGCTCCTCTCCTATTCATCTTAGCTTGATGTTATATAGCCTTCATTAATAAAAGAACTATCTTACACTCAAAGAATTCTTTAAATCGGTCCAGTAGTGCCTGAGATTAGCACGTTCAAACTATCAAACAAACAAACTCTTCAGCTTTATCTATTAGTATAGATAAAGAAAATTTATTTAAGTAACAACTGGGCGTGTTTTATTTTTTTAAATTAAGTTTAGGAGTAATATTTTTATATTACTTAAAGGCGATAGTTAGATACCGCTGATCTTTAAATTAATGGTTATTAGTTATTAATAGTTAATAGTTATTATAGTAAATTATAATATAACTGACTGATGAGTTTTTCTGTCAGAACTTATGTAGGTAATTGATCATTGCAATTGACGTGCTGTTCGGTAACGGAAAACATCGTGGGGAACCTACATATCACTGTATACCCAGGATATGTGTGACCTACCAATTTGAATTAGAGCAGCGTCGTCTATGCCCAACTGTGGGATAAAACAGGCCGTTATTTTTAGAAATGTAATGTAATAAATCGAATTAATCATGGACAAGTCTCAGCAGGTAAAGCGTAAGAAGGTAAAACAACACGGGATTTGCTTAGAATTGACATAATTTGCTATATCTAAAACAATGCCTTTAAAATAAGGTTATAATTTAAAAGTGAAATATTCGATTTTTACGCCAATGAATATAGTTTATTCATGTTTCTACGATAATAAATGAATGATATCATATGATAACAATTGTTTTTATGATAATAACTTTAGATGATTAAACAATCAACATTGACTTTTTTAATCATCATCCTCCTGCCCTTATCTCACTCTAAGTGGGGTCGGCATAACATGTTTTAAACATGTCGTCACATGATTTGGTTAAAATAATGTTCTATTCTAATGAATGTTCTGATGAAAGGATGTTCTATTCTATGGTATTCTAGGCTGGTCTGGTCATCTCATTTTTCAACAACCCCGGTCAATCGGCATGTGGCGCATCGCTTGTTAGCTCGAACCGGTTAGTGACCGCCGCCCACTGTTGGGATACTCCGACTTTACAAGCCCGACAGTTCATCGTGGTGCTTGGTTCACAATTCCTCTTCAGTGGTGGTACCAGAATCGCCACAAACCAAGTGGTGCTCCATCCTCAGTGGAGACCTGCTAATTTAGAAAACGACGTCGCCATTATCTATTTACCAACAAGAGTGTCTTTTAATGGTAAGTTATGTTTTGAATTATTTATTTTTATACTCGAGACTAAACATAATTAAAACGTTATTTGATCCAATACAATATTGAAATCCTATGATTTTATTTACTTTAAAATTGAAAATGTATAAATTAATGTGGGCCCCTTCGACGACCCACAGACGATTGTTGATGCGCTGGTTTCAATAAATAAAACTCTTCTATTAACTTGCGAAAATAAAACTTGCCCCGACTGACTGTTGAGAGTGGACACTTGTTGCTTCTTGAGCGTCGCGTTTTCGAGTGACCAATTTGTGCCGACCGCCATTGTTTTTATGCGCTAATGGCGGCCGGCATTCTATGAGTCTCGGACGAGCTACAGTCAGCCGGTGCGGGGACATTTCGTCTTTATTTTTTTAAACTTATACCTATTACATATTGTTACTTATTCTTTACAACTTTATTTACAAATATTCTGATTGTAAATATTAAACTATAATAACTATAAAATGTGCGAACAATTACAAATAAAACTAAACTAGTTAAACTATAAAGTCGCGAACATCTCTCCCGCCGCAGCTCTCGAAGCTGGTTCTTGTCTTTAGTGATCGCGACTTTCGATCTCGACGGGTAAGATGATCAACTTCTTTGTCGGCCGGCGCAGGATTCCCTTAGTTGTTCTTACGTCGACCGCTCGAACCTCACCGTCTGGACCGGGATATGTAGCGGCGACGACGCCTCGCGGCCACCTGTTGCGATGCAAGGTTCTATCTGCGATCGCTAGATCATTCTTCTTGATGGCACCTTTCGCGTGAGGCTCCCGCCGGTGTTGCAGTTCCGGCAGGTACTCTCGCACCCATCGCCATTCGGCTGTCTTAGTGTTTTCGGCGATCTCTGCTATTCGATGAGCGACGAATGGTTGGTATGTTCGAGGACCGTTGCGCAGCCATATCAGCACCGTCCTGGAGTCCGACCAAAAATATCGACGTGACGGTTTCACGTCATGCTCTTCAATGATGGTGTTGGTGAGGCGGCAGCCGAGCACCGCTGCTTGAAGCTCGAGTCTCGGTATCGAGATTGTTTTCAGCGGAGCCACTCTCCCCTTCCCGGCTATGAGCGCGACGTGTACGTTCCCGTTTTCGTCGATGATTCTCCAATACGCCACTGCTGCGTAGGCTGTCGCACTCGCGTCGACGAACGTGTGAATTTCTATGTTTTGAGCTCTCACTATGTGAGGGTAGCATCGAGGCACTGAGAGCTCTTGAAGTTGCCGAGTCTGTTTCATCCATTTCATCCAGGCTTTGGCTTCGCTTTGATGGAGTTGAGAGTCCCACCCTATGCCGGAGCGCCAGACGTCTTGCAGGATTTTCTTCGCTTGTATGGTGACCGGAGTAGCGATGCCCAGCGGATCGTAAATTGACATTATGATCTTCAATGCCTCTCTCTTCGTAGGCGTTCGCTCGTTCTTTACTATATCTGCTGGGAGTTTGCAGAGCTTCATGTTGAACGACAGCGTATCAGGCTCCGTGTTCCACACCATCCCCAATATCTTGTCCGAGTTGAGGTGCAGTGTCTCTTCGGCGTGCTGAGGCGATAACGCGGAGCGCACTCTGATCGAATTCGAGTTCCACTTCTTCAAGTCGAAGTTGCCCTGACGATGAATCTCAGCGACTTGTGATGAGACTCTGATGGCTTCTTCCTCTGTCTTGAAGCTGGCTAGGTAATCGTCGACATAGTGATTTTTCGTGATGGCGTCTACCGCTTCCGGATGTGTCTCGCGGTAATCTTCAGCGTTTCTATTCTTCACAAATATCGCCGTGCTTGGTGACGATGTTGCGCCGAAGATTACGCTCTTCATCCTGTACTCCGTTGGTGGTAGGCTGCTATCTTCTCGCCACAGGAAACGTTGCATGTCGCGATCTTCTTCTATGATTGTGATTCTCATAAACATGTCTTGAATGTCACCGATGACTGCTACAGGGTGCTGACGGAAGCGCATGAGTACCCCGGGTAACGACTGGAGTAGATCGGGCCCTGCTAGCAACATGTCGTTCAGGCTGACACCCTTGGTTCTGGCGGCTGCGTCGTGGACGATGCGGAGCTTCTCGGGCTTCTGCGGATTGACTACTGCAAAGTGAGGCAGGTACCAGGTCTTCGCAGATCTTGAAGCTGGTGCGAGTTCTGCGTATCCTTTCTCTATGAACAATTGCATCTGTAACTTGTATTTTCTCTTGAGGTCTTCGTTGCGGTCGAGCTTCTTTTCTATAAGCTCGAGTCGACGTAGAGCGGCACTGTAGTTTGCTGGTGGTGTGAAGTCGTCTCTCTTCCACAGCAGACCCGTTTCGAAGCCTCCCGCCGGTAGTCGACGCGTCTTTTCGTTCAACGTGTCTATCGCGCGTTGCTCTTCAGCGTTGAACGATCTTCTTGCTTCGACCCCTAGAGATTCGAGTGCGAAGTGTTCTTTCATCATTGCTTCCATCGATATTTCCTCATCCTCGGAGATGACCAGGTGATTGATGTGTTGCGTGGATCTATTTCTATTGATGCGCCCAGTACCATGTAGCACCCAGCCGAGGTTAGTTAGCGAGGCTACAGGTTCTGTTCTGTTTCCACGACGAATTTCATGGGTAATCAGGAACCGCCAGTTGTCTTGACCCAGCAGCACCGTCGGTTTCCCATTTTCGTAAATCTTTTCTTCTATTTCTTTCAGATGAGCGCACGAACGAGTCAGTTGGTTCGATACTGACTGCGGAGACAGGTGTAGATCTTGCATCGTACGCGCCGAGATGTCGTATTCCTTGCTGTCGCGTCCGCGTATGTTGAAGCGTACGCGTCGAGCTTCGGTCGCGTCGATCTTCGTGCCCGCCACTCCTTCTATATAGAACGGTTCTGGAGGTCCCGTGGCGCCGATCTTCTCTGCTACCGCCGTCTCGATGAGGGTACACGTAGAGCCGTCGTCGAGCAGCGCGTAGGTGTCGCAGGTGCCTCTTGGTCCCGATACTTGAATGGGTAATATCTTCAGGAGTGCGGTCGTAACTTTTTCTTTTGTTGACGTCACGATGTCTGTAGATTCTATGCTGCTTGTTTTCTCTGAAAGTTCTCTATGTAGCAACGGGTGGTGTGTGTTTTCACACCCGTTGATGTCGCACTTCTTTGTCTTGCAAGTATGGCGAAACTTGCGTATCTTCAGGCAGCGGAAGCACAGGTGATGCTGCTTCGCCAAGTCCCACCTCTTCGATACTTCTGCACTCTTGAAGTTCCGACACTCGAACGATTGATGGTTGTCCTTTTCACAGATGAGACAACGCTGTACTTCTTCTTGAACTGGATCAGCGGGTTTCTTTTCCAGAGTGTGGAAGCTTCGCGCTATCTTCTTGCCGGCTGGCTCCCGCCGGTCTTCCGACGGTATTTGCTCCACCGGCGCGAAACTCCCGCATCGCTCCGCCGTCTTCTCGAAGAAGCTCGATAAGGTGATGAGGTCCGGCTGATCTTCTTCTTGTTCAGCCGCGAAGTCGTAGTAACGATATCGCAATGCAGACGGTATCTTTTCGACGACACCTCTGACGATCTCTGCATTGTATAAGTAGTGAGGTTTGTTGAGGGCTCTCACTGTTGCTGTAACGTTGATGATCTTCGATGCGAATATACAGATATCGCGGGGGTTCTCGGTCAGCCGGGGTAGCGCTCGAAGTTTGTTCAATTCCGCCATAACGAGGGCGTCCGGTCGACCGAATCTTGATGCTAGTAACTTCATAACCTCCGACGATGTTGTGTTGCCGATGAATAGGCACTGAGCCGCCTCTTTTGCGGCCCCTCGAAGACTTCTTCTTAGTCTTGCTAAGTTTTCTTGTTCGCTGAGTAGTAATGCTGACTCCTCGAACGCAGTCTTGAATGGAAGCCAGTCGCACGATGCGCCGTTGAAGCTCGGTAGCTCGTGACTTCTATATGCGACTGGTTGAACCGCGCGTGCTGCGTGCGTGATAGCAGCCGCTAGTTCTCTATAATCGAAGCTATCTTGACGTCTTGTTGACGGATCTATACCAACGTGAGACTCTATAAACTCATCGTGCCGCTTCGGGCCCGTGTGGAGTTCCTGAGGACGGGGCTCTGTTCGCGCCGTCTCTGTCGCACGCCGGTCTTGCGTCTCGTTCTCTCTTTGAACAGGAACGCTTCCGTTTTCTATCCTGGTTTTGTTGTGCGGCTCCATGGTTAGAGCTAGCGCACTCTTCGATAACCATTGTGACGTCATCTGTTCTTTGATGGTATCGTCCTCGTTGTCACTCTCGTCTTCGTTGTCGGTTTCTTCCTCCAACGCTAATACACGTGCGGCAGCAAGTTCTACTTGTTTTCTTAACAATTCTTCTCGGGCCTTTGCGAGTTCTTTTCTTCGATGCTTGCCAGATGAACTATGCGGACGCGACGTCTTCTTCTCGGATGCTTGTGTAGCGTCGACGGATTCTTCTCGTGCGGCCGTTCCCGAAGCTGACGCCTCTTCTGTGGACGTAGTCCGGGTTGTGACGGTCCCGCACGCTGTTTCCGCCGATGACGATTCCGTGCTAGTAGCCCCCGTAGAAGACTCTGTCGTCGTTTCGCTCTGCTTCTGACTTCTTGTTGCTGGCATTTTAACTGGGATAGTCTCGAAAAAGACTCTTTATATATGGCCTCGAAAAGGACCTTTGGATGTGTGGTCTCGAAAAAGACCTTTGGATGTGGTCTCGAAAAAGACCTTTGAATGTGGTCTCGAAAAAGACCTTTCTATTGTGGTCTCGAAAAAGACCTTTGAATGTGGTCTCGAAAAAGACCTTTCTATTGTGGTCTCGAAAAAGACCTTTGAATGTGGTCTCGAAAAAGACCTTTCTATTGTGGTCTCGAAAAAGAACTTTCTATTTTTCTTCAATATTCGACTGCTGAAGAACCCGAAAATGGTACTTCACGATAATCTCCTAATCTTGATTCTTGTATTCGGCTTCTGAAGGACCAGAAAATGTGGGCCCCTTCGACGACCCACAGACGATTGTTGATGCGCTGGTTTCAATAAATAAAACTCTTCTATTAACTTGCGAAAATAAAACTTGCCCCGACTGACTGTTGAGAGTGGACACTTGTTGCTTCTTGAGCGTCGCGTTTTCGAGTGACCAATTTGTGTTTTTTTTTCGAATATGACTAATGCTGTTAGCCCTAATGGCTTTGACAGCGTCACCGATAAGACGGGCGAGCGCTGAAGCATCGCCGAGAAGAAATGGATGATACATGCGGGTGCATTACAAGCACCCGCGCTACAGGGGGCGTCGCCTTAAGGGTGTCTCCTGCGAGACCGAACCTCGGCTTAAGGCGGCGCGTTTTTGGAGGGCTGCATCTAATAAATGACTTGGAAGAAGTCTGCGTCACGGCGGCCGCGGCAGAGGGCTGCGGCCGCTTGACACAAGCAAGCGGGGACCTCGTCTTCGCCGGCGAAGACGCTGTTTGTGTGCGTGTTGTGTGTGTATCTTGTTGGATGCTGTTATAGCATCGTCGGGGTCGTTAAGGACGCTCTTCGGGCGCCTGTGAATCTTGTTGGGGTGCCTGAACGCCTTATAGTTGGACGCGGCCACTATAAGGGGGTTTGGGTGGATGGACGCTTTCTCGAAGTAAGTCGTCGAGAATCGTCTGAAAAGATCGGCTATCGTAGGTAGGTCGAGATCTCTATGGAGGTTCACGTTGCGCACGAACCACGGACAGCCAGTGGCTGTACGCATGAATCGATTTTGAAGTGTCTGCAACGGACACAGTCGTGATTTCGGAACGTGCGCGAACGCGACGCTCGCATAGGTCATAATGGGTCTGATGCAAGTCTTGTAAAGTGTCACTTTGTTGCGGAGTGACAGTTTACTTGCCTTGCACAGTATCGGATGGAGGCGTCCCAAGGCGAACGCTGCCCGGTTGCGGACAACGCGGATGTGTCGGATAAAGGATAGGGTCGGTTCGAGGATGACACCTAAGTATTTGACTTCCTTTTGCCAATCTATGTATTTGTTGTAAATAGAGACTCTAGGAGGCGTCCGGATGAAGTCCATGGCTCTCCTAGATCTCGCAAAGAACATTGCTGCGCTTTTATCGGGATTAATTTCGATTCTCCACCGGCGGAACCAGCTTCCGAGCTGGTTGGTTGCTCTTTGGAGCCTATCATTAATAGTTATGGGATCTCTACAGGTGGTATAGATTGCGGTATCGTCCGCGAACATAGCTAAGTGGGTGACTGCACTAGTTTTAGTGGAGAATCGTGGGATGTCACTCGTATAGAGCGAGTAGAGGAACGGTGCGAGTACCGAACCTTGGGGGACTCCGGCGCGTAAGGTGCGTCTTGAGGAGAGCGCACCATCAATACGATATCTGAATGAGCGATTAGTAAGATAATCGCGAATGATAAGAACGAGTCTATCGGGGATTCCTAGGTTCGCGAGTTTGTATATTAAACCCGCATGCCATACCTTATCGAAGGCTTTGGCGACATCGAAGAAGACAGTACCGGTGTACCGTTTTTTGCCGAAGCCATTGAGGACGGCTTCGGTAAGTCGGTGTACTTGTTGTACCGCGGTGTGTTTGGCGCGGAAGCCGAATTGCTCATCCGGTATGAGCTTCATCGACTCCATGAACGTTATGAGTCTAGCGAGGATTACTCGCTCGTAGACTTTCCCTAAGCTGTTGAGCAGACTGATGGGTCGATAGCTGCTCGGGAGATTACTGGGTTTTCCCGGTTTACGAATACCTATTACTATTGCTTCCTTCCATTCGTCGGGGAAGGAGCAACCTAACAGGAGGGCATTGAAAATCAATACTAATAGGTTTATGAGTTGGTCAGGGAGGCACTTGAGTGCTTTGTTGGATATGGAGTCGGGGCCTGGGGACTTGCGGGTCTTCAGGTTTTGGATAATGGAACGGACTTCCTCTCCGGTGGTGGGAGTGAGCGGCTCGCTTTCGGGAGCCTTTGCGGATATCCTAGCCGCCGCCATTTCCACTTCCGAGTGGAATTCGGCGTGTTCGGGATGACTGGGATTGTTTGTACATTGTCCCTCAAGACTGTCAGCCAAGCATTCGGCCTTATCGATGTCGTCAAAAGCGACCGGACGGTTTAAACGTATCAATGGAGGTGTAGCTGCACACTGGTCTCCTCTCAGGGATTTCGCCAGTTTCCAGAAAGCCAGGTGACTCGGCGAGATCTCTGAGAGTTTGTTGTCCCAGGCGGACTGACGGTTGAGGCTGAGTTTTTCTCTAACCTCTCTTTGAAGTCGCCGGAGTGTTCTCCGGTTATCGTCTGTCGGGTATGCGTCATGGGCCCTAGTGGCGGCACGTTTACGTCTAAGTAGGTCGCGCAGGTCGTCCGGTAGTCTCCCACGACCGCGGTCGTCGGGGACTTCCTTGGAGCAACGCTCGAGTGAGTCTGTTATATGTTTTGTAAGGTGGGTAACAGCGAACTTGGCACTATCCACGGAGTCTATCTTGTCAGGAATTTGATCTAGGTGGTCTGAGTTTAGGGACTGGAGTTTCCCGCCTAATTTACTCCAGTCGATTATCGTTTTCGTGGGAGGGGTCGTGGAGGTAGATTGCCCTAACTGAATTAGAACCGGACGGTGGTCCGAGTCTAATTCATGCAGGACTTCTATAGAATGTAACTGGAGAGCTACATTTTTGAAAATGTATATATCTAACACATCTGCTTTGTTTGGATCCCCGTTAGGCGGGTATCTGGTGGGCTCGTTAGGGGCTATCACCTCAAAAGCGAGGTTTGGAAGGCCGTTGAGGCCTTGGAGTATTGTGCCGTTCCGGTTGGTTCGGCGAGAGTTCCATTGGCCATGTTTGGAGTTGAAGTCTCCGGCCAGTATTACAGAGTCGCCTAGTGCGAGAAGGGTGCGGATGTCTCTTTCGAGTACCCGTTTGGTCGGACTGAGGTATACTGATGCTAGTATGATCGACTGATGGCCGGTCATACCCACCTGACAGACTGAAGCCTCCATGTTAGTGAGCTTTGGGGAATCAAGGGGGGAGCATAAGAGGGCTCTTTTATAGTAAATGAGCGTGCCGCCTTTTTTGGATGACAGACGGTCATTTCTAATCAAACTGTAATTCGCAATATTGGGATTGCGAAATTGGGGTTTTAAGAAGGATTCTTGTATTAGAAGAATATCTATATCGTGTGCAACTACGAAATCGCGGACTTCGTCCATGTGTCTGATAAGCCCGTCTGCGTTGTACGTGACGAGCTTGAGGGAGTGGGGCTTGGCCCTACCCAGTGAGGGTTTAAGCTTAAAGCCTAGAGATGGCCTGCACCAAACTAGAGTGTTCGAGCAAGGCCATTAATCTGTTTTGAGGATTACTCCTCAGCTTGATTGCCAAAATTGACAGCTCCGTAGTGTCAATTTTGGTTACTATGTCGCAAACGAGTTTCATGTCGTCCATGAAACTCGTTGCTGGAGGGGCGGCTGTCGCTTTAGGAGCGGCAGCTCTAGTATTGGAGCTCAAGATGGCGGCGGCGGGTTTCGCTACCGTCTCCTGAGCCGGTTTTACTGGCACAGCCGGCTCGGATGCCGGTTTCCTGTGCCAGGGGTTTGAGGTGGGGAGAGGCGCGGGGACGAACCTCTCAGCTGGTTTGGGGGCGGTACGGTCCGCCTTTTTACGGGTGGCCCTTCTGCCCCCTCGTTTTGTCCTAAGCGGGACTTTCGGGCAGCCGCGATAGCTCGCGGGGTGCCCTTGGGTCCTGCAGAGGACACAGCTGGGAGGTTCCTCGGACGGAACCGCTCTGGGGCAATCGGCAGTGCCATGATCGCCCAGGCACTTGACGCACCTTGGTCGTGCGGTGCAGTTTCGCTGCGAGTGGCCGTAAAGTTGGCAGCGATGGCACTGCCCCATTACCCCACGCGTACGCGGCGTTTCAATACGCAGACCCGACAGTCTGCATATTGTTTGGACGTTGAAGACACGTTTGCCTTCAGGACTGAGGTCGAGGACCGCGAGACAAAGTTCATAAGGAACTTTGGTTCTGTGGTGGTACATGCGGTGTACCTGTCTTACGGGAAGGCCCTGGCTGAGGAGGTCCTTCTTAATAAGGTCGCAATCTATCTCTACGGGAAGCCCGCGGATGACGACGCGAAGTTCGCGCTCGTCTTCTAGGGCGTATGTGTGGTAGCCGATCTTTTCGGCATCCAGGAGCGTCGTGAGGCGACGGTGGTCCGTTGAAGACGGACATTGCACCATTATGCCCTGGCTTGTGGACCGGGCAGAGGTGAAAGGAATGGACGAGCTGTCCATGCGCGGAATTAAGCGATTCCACGCGTCTTTTTCCCTAACAAATAGGGGCGGCACCTTCTCCTTCCTCTCCGTCATAGGCGAGTCCTGTGAGTCGGGTACGTCTTGTTTGCGGGTGGCCTGTGAGGCAGGCTGGGGTTTGGGGGTGGGGCGCGGGGCAGGTGCACCTGCGTCGTTAGTGGCCCTTTTGGGCGGGACGGTCTTGGGAGCCTTCAGCTTACGCTTCTGGCTCTTGGATAGGACGGCGGTGAAGCCGTCGTCCTCGTCTGAGGCGGATGACGCCGAGGGGGACGGGGACTGCGAAGCATCGGATGCTTCGGCTTCCTCTCCGGACTCTGAGGGAGTCTCGGATTCCGAGTCAGATTGCTCCTCCACTTCCATGTCAGGAGACACGGGGCGGGAGCGTGGTTTAGCCTTTTCCGCAGAGGGGGGAGAAGGTGCTGCCGGGCTGCCACTCTGGCCCTGAGGGGGCGGGAGGGCCTTGGTGAGCTCCACCAAAATGGCGGGGTGGTGCGCCTGAAGGAACGCGAAAATCGCGTCCAGTAACGGTTGCCCCGTGGGGCGCAGGGTGGGGGCCATATTGGCCCGCTAGTGTGGGGGTGGCCTCCCTGCCGGAGGGCAGGGAGGTGTGTACCTAAGAAAAAATCTAGTCTTAGTCTCTCTCCCTTCGGGGGAAAGAGGTGAGTACCTAAATTAAAAAAATTAGTGTACTTACGCACGGACGGAACCACCTACGGAAAGTGTTATGCGTGAAGCACCACACTACCTAATCGAAGCACAGTAACACTAACACAATCCACTTGCACAGGAACGAACAACACTGACAGTCCAGAGTCCTTGGGCACTTTCACAATCTAACGCGGCAGGGGCGTGAGTCAGGCGGGGGGAGCAGCAACCGGATTGCGCTCGACCGAGACATCCGCACGCTACGGCGGCGATCGATGGAATGACCACCAATTTGTGCCGACCGCCATTGTTTTTATGCGCTAATGGCGGCCGGCATTCTATGAGTCTCGGACGAGCTACAGTCAGCCGGTGCGGGGACATTTCGTCTTTATTTTTTTAAACTTATACCTATTACATATTGTTACTTATTCTTTACAACTTTATTTACAAATATTCTGATTGTAAATATTAAACTATAATAACTATAAAATGTGCGAACAATTACAAATAAAACTAAACTAGTTAAACTATAAAGTCGCGAACAATTAAAGTTATCTATATATAAAAATGTAAGTTTGTCTGAAGTCCCATATATAATCCGAAACGGCTTGACCGATTGTAATGAAATTTCCTTTAAATTGACGAATTGGATGTTCCTGTAAAATTTTGTGGCGATCGTATATATAAAACACTATTTTTGCCGTAAATTGTCAAGTCAGCGTAGTTTGTTCGGGGAACGGCCGGTCTCGAGAAATGAAAATACCTAGGATCGAGCCCCTCCCACCCAATTATTTTTCCTTTTTTTTTAAGTTACTTTTTTTTTAAGTAACTTTTTTATTTTGTAAAAAATTATCGAGCAAGGCGATCACCCAGGTACTACTATATAATTGGATCAACAATCTAGTAAGAAAGATCTTTGAACCTTTTCAATCAATGACAGATAACAAAAGAGATATGAATAGTTTATATATCAAATATTAATAAATTTCAGCTCGTATCCGTTCAATTAATCTTCCCAATCTTGTGTGGGAGACCTTCGTGGGGTCGACGGCTACGGCTGCAGGATACGGTCTAACCAGTGACTGTAAGTAATAGCATATGTGTTTATGTATGTTTGAAAATGATTTACAACAAATTCTAATGAGCTTCTGTGCTCTATCATCCGATTTTAAAGCTTTTAAAGTAAAGTAAGGGTCTGTTACTATCCCACTGCTGAGCATAGGCCTCTGCTCTTTTGAAGAGAAGGATTGGCTTAGACCTACCACGCTTCTCAAATGCGAATGAGTATGTTACACACCTCAGAATTCTAGGGATTTCCTCATGATGTTTTGTGCCACCAAAATGTGAGTGATCAATTGCAATTATCAATTAGGCACATATTCTTTATAAAACCTCATCGGTGTCTGTCCGCGATTGAGACAGAGACCACGAAAGTGTCTCGCAATCCGGCTATCAAAGAATTTGTCAGAAGCTGTACATCTTGCACAGCTTATTGCACATTGGCAATTCGAACAATCTTGAAAAGGTTACCACGTCATAAGTAATTCATGACATAATTTCGTTAAATACTCGTAGATCTTCTTTGAGTTGCTTGGTTTCACATTTGCCATTACAGCAGTTTAGAAAAATTGTTAATACAATTGTTAGTTCAGAAAAATTGACAAAACATTGATAATACAATAATAAGGAAGGCTAATAGAGAAAGCCTTCTACACTATTGAGGATTACATAGATGAGAAGGCGTGGATGTGGTTGACACTGTTTGAGTCTGTATAAGACAGATACTAAATGTAACTAGTTATAAGAGTTATTTTGGCTTTCTTGGCTGACTCTTCTCGGTATGGACAGCTTTCCGAACCAACAGAGTTGAAGATTCAGAAATTTACGTTCCGATTTGTTCTACAGCTCAAACTGGTGTGTCAGTAAACTCTGTAGTGAGTCACGTGAACCTGCAAGTGATCACGGTCAACCAATGTCGATCCGTGTTCGGCCCTGTCTTTGTACAACAAAGCACACTCTGCACTGATGGGACCGGCGGTGTGGGTATTTGCAGGGGCGACTCTGGTGGTCCTCTTGTCTTGACTCGCTTTGGACAGCCTATCTTGGTAAGTATGGAACTTATTCATTCATCATCATCATCTCAACCTGTACCTGTCTACTGTTGGACATCCAAAGCACAACACTGATCTCGTTCTTCAGCTGTTCGTTCCAACGTTCCCAACTTATAAAAGTTTTCAACGTTCCCAACTTAGAAATGTTTTCAACGTTCCTAACCTAGTATTTAAGCGGTTCTAAATCTTATCTTATTAGCATAATAAATAAAACTTGTTAGAAGATAAATATAAAAATACTATCCCACTGAGAAAAAAAGCCTTCTCTCTTGTTGATATATATATATTTTCAAGTAACGTATTAAACGTAAGATATGAGATATATATTATAGCTTACGTTTAATACGTTACTTGAAAGGAAATAAATGTATGATTGAAGAATAATATATCTTAAACTTTATCCTTAAATTCCCATTTGTTGTAAATCTTGATCCTTTTCTCAAATATTTTCTAAGTTTGATTAAAAAAGAAGAGAAATAACAAGTCAAAAATTGACATGGTTTTTTTGAAAATAGTAAGAAAAAAAACCCAGGGAAATAATTGGAATTTGCGACGTCAAGGGAAATGAGATTTTAGGAAAAGAGAGTTTTTGATTGGATAAGATTAGCATCATCGGATACATTTTGAATAAGGAGATAAAAAAGAATATTGAAATCGAAGTAAAATATAATCAGTCACGTAAAATATGAGTTTCATTTAGTTATTGCGTTCTAATTCTAGAGTCCTTTAAGACTTTAAGATTTGACTTGACTTGAGAGTTCTTCACAGTTGTAATAAAAATATTTTGTTACAGATTGGCATTAGTTCGTTCGTCGCTAACCTGGGCTGTGAACTTGGCTTCCCCTCCGCTTTTGCAAGAGTAACAAGTTTCACCGGTTTCATTAGACAGCATTTGTGAAAAAACTTTTTTGGTCATTGTTTTCCTGAATTCAATCAAAATTTCAATATTAAATTTTTATATTGAATTGGTCTTTTTTTATTTATTTACAGCAAAAATGTACAAGTTATATCTATCGTAAGTTACTTACACGCTAGGACTATACAAATCATGCCCACCTGGAATGGTCCCAAGAATACTGGCAGCGTTTCCGCGCTGAATCGCTAAGCTGATTCTTTGTGCGAAAAACGAGCCAGCCCTCTTGTCACCTAAAGAGCTCTTTTTTAAATTATATAATCCAAAAAGGTTTTATTTTACAATCCAGATGATTTATGTTAATGTGGTACTGAAGTAGAAATATTAAGAGTGACTAAATAATTGACCTTCTAATATTTTTTTGAGAAAGTTGACTGAGATTGTGATAGTTTCATGATTATGGACGATTTTGATCAATTAGCGTTTTTGTCGACAATCATAATGAACTACTCGGAAAAACCAAGCATATCTAGCCACAAATGTAAAGAGATTACATATAGTAGAGTAATAGCACCTTCGATTTGAACGTAAGTTTATGTAATCTGATATAATCTGTCGATCAAATAATTAATCATTCCGATTGTTGCTTTCTGGAAATTAAAAACGGTGATATTCAAAAAAAGGTTTTTAGACAATTTTGACTATCTTTTGATACCACTTACAAATTACTAATTACCATTTTATTAATAAAAAAGGTCAAAATAAATACGTACAAAGTTTTTATAATGTAAATAGTATTGATATAAAAAGATATATTCAAAAAAGCTGCGCAAAGGCCTCTATTTTTATTTAAACCATGCTCCTCCTATGCGAATTGGTAGATTACATAAATTTTGTACCGACAAATATAACCAGGACTCCCATGTACTATCGAGTATATCCACGCTTAAATATCACTTGTACATCTATACTAATATATAAAGCTGAAGAGTTTGTTTGAACGCGCTAATCTTAGGAACTAATGGACCGATATATAAAATTCTTGAGTGTAAGATTCCAGTCCATTTATCGAGGAAGGCTATAGGCTACATCACGCTAAGATGAAAAGGAAAGGAGCAGTGATAGAAAGTATTGCTAATATTCATGAAAATTTCATTGGATATATATACAAGATTAGCTCATTTAAATATTAAAGATATAACTAAAGAAATCTGACAACGAACTCGATACCTACCTAGATTACATAATAGATATAGTACTTTTGATAGGATAGATTAATACAGCATTAAAAAATATAAAGTGGTCACATTCAGTGAAACATTATAATTTTTATTATCTATTGATAATACAGATAAACGTCCAAATATAAAACAGTGGTGAGATTTAATTACGGTAATTATATACTGTCGGTGTAAGGATGCGTTCAATTCTGCTGACGTGTCTCATCGCAGTTGCTTTTGCTGCTGCCCCAAATGTAGAGGTTACGAAAGATTATCACACTGAAATTGGAATTCCGCTGGCGACTAGGATCAAAGCAGCTGAAGATGAATTTTTTGCCAGTCAACAACAAAGTGGAAACCGGATCGTGGGAGGTTGGGAAGCACGAGCTAATTCACACCCATACTTGGTATGAGCTTGTAGTCTATTTAATATCGTCACTACTTTATTTGGCAAAGACTAGATTAAAAAGGAATTATGTACAGCTAAGCAGAGGCATATAATATAAGCTGCGATAGCCGAGCTTCATTTGCCCATCTTCCTCGATGAGATACCTATCAGAGAAATAACTCTCAATTATTGTTACTATGTAAGAGGAAATCTTTCTGTTTTTCAGTTCCTGCATTATTAAATTCCATGACGCGGAGTTAAAAGCATTCTTAATATCTATGGTAATTGAAGCACAGAATTGCCTGGTTTTAAAAGTTTTCTTTTTCTCATTATCTGCAATATCTACTACTTTCTTTATTGCGGCAATCGTGGATTTACCTTCTCTGAATCCGTATTGGTTTTCAGATAAGTCCATGTTCAGTCGTAGCTCGCCTGTTAGTCGTTTACATATAATTTGTTCCAGTAGCTTGCCCAGTGTGTCTAGTAGACAGATGGGTCTGAAAGAGGTGGGATCTCCTTCTGGTTTAGCCTATTTAGGCAAGAGTACTAGTCGCGCTTTCTTCCATTGTATTGGGAAAACGCCTTCACTGTCAGTAGAAGGTCTGGGTGATTTTCGCCGATAACTTTTATTATTGCAGCTGGTATTAAGTCGTCCGACTCTCTAGAGACGATCATGGGTTCAAACCCCGGGCATCAATGAGTTTTCTATTAAAACTTATGTGTCTAATTGATAATTGTAATTTAGCACATGCTTTTCGGTGAAAGAAATCATCGTGGGAAAACCTTAATTTCTCTAGAGAATTCTCGGGAAATGTTTACCCTACCAATATATATACGACGAGATATATATTTTAAACTTAAGAATACTGGAGTGTTGTGATTTGGAATTGCAACTTTACTCTGCAGATACAGTGGTGATATACCTTCTAAAAGATTGATAACCTCCAAAGGATTGTCAAAACAATTCGATTCAAGTGACTCTAAGCTTTATATCATAGAAATCTCTTGACAAGTGTAAATTTTAAAGCTGAAATGCACTTTTGTATTTGTCTTTTGCACGTTGTATTTAAAATTATCGGCGCATGCTATCTACCCTTGTACCGATCCATCGTGTTGGATTTATATCTGTTGCTTGATATATTTTATTATCTTATAATTAAATTCGCCAGTATTAAACAAATTAATATAATACAGACCTATTGATGCGATGACTTATTGATGCTAACAAAAGTTATATGACTTTGGTATTCGACATAATTTCAAGCTATAAGATCATTCAAAATAATGGTGGTTTCTCTTTTCAATATTGTCTTTTAACATTGTCATTTTAACATGAAATTTTGTCATTAGAATCTGGTGCTCTCTTAAATCCATGAATTTCCTTAGGTTCTTTAGGTGGCTTACCTAGTAACCTACTACGGGCTGTTGGCATTGTCTAGTCGTCACAATGTTAAATATTAGCGAAAGATGATATGTTACGATCGTGATCACTTATTTGTATAGGTGCTGTATAGATTTAACAGAAATGTATTTGGAAACCACTTACAATGAAGGTCTGATGTATTTCGGCTGCATTAAAGTATAATTTCAAAAAAGATTTAAAAGTTTAGCCTTATTAAGTTGTCGCATCACATGCACTGTTTTACTGCGACTGATGTGCTCGTAGAAGCACGGTAAACGCATTGAAACGAGGGTACATAATGTTCATACCAATTATGATCTTATTATGAACGCCTAATCTTTATGCGACATTATTAGCTAACGTTGACATTTAGAGAGGACAAAAAATGTTAGTAGCTTAACGAATCTATTTATTTTATTTGGTTTGTGATTAACCCTTTAAAACATAACATGAATGCCTGTAATCAATAAAAAAAAGTACTTACGAGCTCAGAAATCTATTTTTTGTTTAAGGCCGGCCTAGTTATCACTTTCATTACCAACCCTGGTACTTCAGCCTGCGGCTCTTCACTTGTTTCATCTACCCGGCTAGTAACAGCTGCCCACTGTTGGGCGAGCGGGTCAAGGCGAGCTGCTCAATTCGTCGTAGTATTGGGCTCCCACTTTCTTTTCTCCGGTGGGATGAGAATCGCTACTTCTCACGTGGTGATGCACCCAGGATGGGACGTGACGATGGCATCTTTGGTTAACGATGTTGCAATCATTTATTTACCGTTTCCAGTATCATTTTCCTGTAAGTATATTATCTATCCATTGTATTAAAATTAACCACCATGGTCGTTTCGTCATTGGAAGTGGCGATGGGAAACTCTACCTACTTTAAAAGAATCGATGGACGTTAGGGTCCTAAAGCGTTGGAAAAACGCTACTTTGTTAGATCCCGCACTGTGTGTAGACGAATTCAAAAGACACAGGGTAATCTCTGATACTATAAGCTGCACAAATACTTGTATTAAAGTCGCATTTCGCAAATTCGAAAAAGACGAAAATTTTTCCGGTAATAAAGAAGAATAAAAGTAAGAAGCCTTTAATGCAGCTGAACAACAAATGTTTATTTTGAGCTTTGAAATGTTATCGACCTAACGTTTAAGTCCTAAACTTGTTTTTACCCGAACATAAATATAATACCTACGTGTTTTTTAATGATATCTAACCATTTTTTTCCAGCAACCATCCAGCCAATCAATTTGCCTCACAATAGCTTGTGGGATACTTTCGTTGGGCAAATAGCAACAGCCGCAGGATATGGCAAAACAAGCGACTGTAAGTTCTGTGTCTGTAAACGCACATGTGTATGTTAACGCACACTATATGCAAGAACACGATATAATAGGAATACCACAATTCCTGTTCCGAGATGCACTTCTCTTGAATGACGAACTAAAACTGACTGTCACTGAAACGTCTTATCAATATACGAAGACTCAACCGGAAACAACACATCACAGTGTTGTCACCATTTAAATCAAAAGGAGCGCAAAACTTTTGTATCATGACTGTGTTGGTATAAAATACAAAGCGGATGTCATTGGCGACAACATGTATGAGTCAGGTGTCTCCGGCTTTTCCAAAAATGCTAACCTCCCTGCTTGCGGTGCCTCCTGGAGATAAAATATTAAATCAAAGATTGTTGCTACTGACTTACTGTATAAAAAAATAATAAATAATGTATTAAAAAGTTGAATTTTGAGTTAGATTAATAAGCAGAGCTGAATTAGATACCAAAAAAAAGATTTGTTCCAAAAATATTGTTACGCTGATAAATCTAAATACTGATACAGTTTGTCTGCCTAAAGATTTGTTTGCGTAGTTATTATAGGCTTCTAGTAGAGGAAGTTCGAGCAAAAAAAGCCATGATTATGTTAAGTAATTCTGTTTCCATTGAAGGAAGTAACAAAAAAATAAATATTTGGGTATATCTATACACAAAAATTTATTTCATAATGTTTATGTAATCAAGGCAGACGATGTCACCAACAGGCTAATCACTAGATATTTTAATGAGTTTTTTTCGTTCCAGTATACAAACCGGCTGTAAGTCGGACAAGTTTCAAGCCCATACAGGGAGAGCCCTTAATCATGAGCTGTTAGGTATCTTTCAAAGATTATGTTGTTTCGCAGCCCAAGTCGGCGTATCAGTGAATTCGTTTGTGAGCGAAGTGAATGTGCAAGTCATCTCAGTGGCGCAGTGCCAGCGAGTGTTTGGTACGAACCACGTACGCCAGAGCACCATCTGCACCGACGGCTCTGGTGGTATCGGATTATGCGGCGGCGACTCTGGAGGCCCACTGTTTATTACCCGCAATGGACAGCCAGTCTTGGTAAATGATAATTTTCTATATTGAAATTATTTAAACCATTTTAAAATACGAAATTATCGCAGCCACGCTTGATATGAAACGTGGCCAGAATGTAACAATTAAGCCGTGCTGTTTTACTTTTTGAACCATGCAACAGCCGTGCTGTTTTACTTTTTGAACAATATCAAGCGAGTACTTTTTTAATATATTAATTTAATTATTAAGTAACATGTCGCTTATATTAATGTTAATTTACACTCTGTGATACGGCTTCTTAATTTAAATATTAAAATTTCACATCCAAAGACGACAAATATTAACGACGCTCTAAGTGCTAAGCAAGATGTCTTATTTCAAATCAAATGGTACAATTGTTTTTATGAATTATTAATTGATTAACCGAAAGTAATTGTGATATATTTTAATGCTATATTCATGAGCGGACTTTTTTGCTAGGGTAATAATGATAACTAGAAAGAACTGTAAAAAAATAGTCTACAATATTTGTTATAGTATCAAACTAACAAGTATACAAGCAACAAAGATTCTCATTTGAATAATAATATTATGAACGCGCTATAGGTAAGTATCAAAACGTTTTTTTTGCTATATTGTATTTATATTACCAAGAGATATACTCGTATCAAGCTTCGCTATATATAGCAAAGCTTGCTACGCGAAAAACTTTTTCGGAGAAATGATATATCAGCTTTAATAAGTTTAAAACGCACTAAAGGTGATTTTGTTGCTTAATCAATATTCGAACAAAAAGCTTTAAAAATTATAAAGAGTGCTACATTTAAAACGCATTTAGCTGTCATCGGCAAATTTGTTATCGCACGTAACAATTTTTATTTTATCCATATTATCATATAAAAAAGAGTTAACCTTGAGTTTCTTGGTTTGGTTTAGGATTACAGAAAAGAGAGAGAAAGGAATCAAGAAAAAGGCTTTATCTGATTATACATTTATCCACAGTCTTTTCAAAATACAATATTAAAGACTGTGTGTATATTTCATCAACTCGCCAATTTTTGATTACAAACTAGTGATTTAATTTCCTTTAAACGTTAGAAGTTGAAGTTTGGATTGTTTTGTTTTAATACAGATTTATGAGTCTGTTTTTTGCTTTCTAGGTTGGAATTAGCTCATTTGTTGCTAGTTCTGGCTGCCAGCTGGGATTCCCGTCGGCATTCGCTAGAGTGACGAGCTTCCACAACTTTATCATGCAACACATGTAATGTAATGGTACTATAATATAAGATATCAAAATGTTTTTGTATGGTTTAAATAGAATCTGTAGCATCCATGAAATTTTAATAATGACAAATTATATTATTATTCTTAAAAAGATATTGGAACAAACACATATTTAGAATAATAACCACCATGACTTTACGTTTGAAAGCGAAAAATTCGATTGAATTCTACGAAAATATCAAAAAAATTTAGACCCCGAAAATAGGGAAAAAACTGCATTTTTTTTTTAAATAAAACTTATCTAGATCGATTTTTTTCCCCCAAAACCCCCTAAATGCTGAATTTCAGGAAAATCTTTGGAGCCGTTTCAGAGATTCTTAAAATATATATATATATATATACAAGATTAACTCATTTAAATATTAAAGATTATATTGTTTTTTTTAAATGAACCTGATTATAATAACATGCTTAGTATTAAACTGACCGAATTCAAAATAGGGCTTCATTGAGTAAGATACATTGAATTCTTTTTGATGCCATCACGCTACGAACTATTAAGAAAAAACAAGTGTATTTTGCTTTTCTAAGTTATGGATCTCTTTGACATTCAGGAGTTTTGTAAGCGCCAATAATTTGTCTTTATTGCAATTTTCTATAAAATAATTATTTCATATAAATTTTGTAAAACATGATTTTTGAATAACTATCACCGTTTACTTAGCGCACGAGAGGATTTTTGCAAATTTTGTCGTTTTCGTAATATTTTTCATTGCTGCTCGTCACCTATTCATCTTAGAGTGATGTTATATAGCCTAAAGCTTTCCTCGATATCTTACACTCAAAAAAAAATTTCCTCGTTAGTTAGTCAGTTCCTTAGTAGTTCCTAAGATAAGCGCGTTCAACAATCAAGCAAACAAACTCTTGAGCTTTATATATTAGTATAATTTTTAATTCGGTAATTTTAATACTAAGCGTGCGAATTATGTGCCATTAAATTGCATTTAATTTCTCTTTTAGGTAAGATTTTGCACTACCTTGACTGGCTTATCAAACATTACCGGATATCGCTAAAAAATTGTAAATATATATATATATAAATATTGTGTATTCATTTAAATGAATTTAATAAATGTTGAACGTTTAAGATTAAGTTTTATTTTAATTCTCCCGTGAAATAGCAATATTTTTAATTTTTATGACTTTTAATAAGTGTACGTAAATAATTTATTAAATTAGTAAATACTTGGGTGACTTATGTTACTCACGAGTAGAATCGATCCTGGTATTCTGACAGAATAATTAACGTTTGGTTTCTCATAAAATTGTAGTGGTTATTTTAGCGCCCGAAAACAGGGATAATACAACATCTTTTTTTAATAAAACCTAGCTAGATCAATTACCATGATGAGCATGATGAATTTAGTTTAAAATTTGTACCTAATATCCTATATAGTGTATTATCTATGGTTACTATAGCCAACTCGATACAGATAAATAATTTAGCTTTGAGTTATCGAAATAATTTCTACAATTATTAGGCTACTTCGCAAAGGTCTCATATATAAAAGTAATATTACTTTGCTATAATCCTCAATAAAAGAAAATATATGTTAAGTGTAGTGTACGTTATCTGATAAAAAAAAAGACGTTTTCATACCTGATACATGCAGAATTTGTAAAAACTCATGCACTATCCGCCACCGATAACACAACAATACACAAGCACTACACACATTCACCACCACAATCTCAACAATTGTTGTGCCCCGTAACTGAAGCATCGTCAGAAGATAGACTCCACGACACGGCGTTGCGATTTTGAGGTGGGGCATGAGTTTTAGCATTACATATATTTTCTTTCGTGTAGCCGGGGACCGTAGCAGATGGAAAAAGGTCATCCATCAGTCTGAGATTCCGTGATTGATCACGACCCCCAGCATTGGGGAAATCGACTAGAGGAGGAGGATATTTTCTTTAATCGAAAATGAAATGAAATGAAAATATTATTTTGCTATAACCCATATAGCAAAATAATATTTTCATTAGTTTTGTGTTATAGACCTCTGCAAAGTGACGCCTAATTCTATAAATTATCATATTCAAATTTAATAATAATAAATATAATATTATAATAATAAATTTAATTAGCCGGGTGGTATCCGGCTGAGTAGAATAGAACCACCCTCTTTTCTTACCGAGGTGTCGTAAAAGGCGACTAAGGTAAGATGACCCACCGTGTGGTATCCGGTTTAGTAGAATAGACCACCCTCTTTCTTACCGAGGTGTCGTGAAATACGACAGAGGTAAGTTGACGTCAGGCAGGCGGCCGGTCGTAAAAACGCAGCCAAATCATGTTACAGCATTTTTATAACATGTTGTGCCGACCCCACTTAGAGTGGGATAAGGGCAGGAAGATGGAATAATAAATTTAATATTCAACGTGTTAAATCTTCTCTTTCAGATAGGGGTGAGTTCATTTCGCGGCTGGGGTGGCTGCGAAATGGGATATCCGTCTGGCTTCGCTAGAGTTACCAGTTTTTACCGTTTTATTATGCAAAACATGTCAACGTAATCGAATATGTTGAATTGATTGATATTTAATCTGTAATCACCACCTGAGATACGAAAGTAAAAACCGTTTTTTGATAATAAACTGTTTTATCATGTTGTTGAAATTATTTCAAGTGATTAACATGAAAATCATATTTAAAAAAAAGAAAAAAAAAACAGATGTAGCGAGATTTAGTTTGCTTAAATCAAATCTTACTGTCTTTAAGCTTACTTTCTTTCAAAGCTAACTTTTAAGTTTACTTTATCAAAGGTTACTTTAGGTTAAGGTTAATTAATTTCTACTGTTTCGCACCACTATTTTAACGGTCCTCAGAGAGCTAAAATCAATAAAATAAACCATCACAACCGTTCATATTATGTATTTATTTTCCAACATTTGTCGTTCATTCAGTACCTTCACCATAGAGTAAGTACCTCTATGATATTCACTCGTTGCTACAGAATTACAGATATTGGTGTTGCTACATGTAAATTGCAAGTGTGCGAAGCATCCACATTTTTATTTGCGAAATAAAGATTTTAATATACATCCAAATACGTTTACAACAAATTTACACGTAATATCATGCAAATATATTTAATTTTATTGTTTTTTTTCATAGGCAATGTAAAACTCTAGTGAAAATCTTGTTACTATGCGCTAAAGCCTAATAGAAAAAAAAACAAGCGATCTAATACCTGATGTTTTTTCTTTGTGATCTAAAAAACAAATTACATTAATTTTGCCAATTTTCACACGAGTTTTACATATACTTAAATTTAGTTTTTTTTTTTTATAAAATATCTGTAAGGTACACTTAATAACACGTTACCACACCAATGACACGTTTTAAAATTAACAAAATTATGACTAAAAAACATTGAGACTAGAAATAAATCCTATAATTAATGTACGATCTAAGACTACATATAATATTTTATAGTGCTGGCAAAAAGTGGAATTAATATTAATTTTATCAACGAAAATAACATTTTCAGTTAATATATCGTACTGTGTATACTAGCTACTCTATGGAAACAGACTAAATAATAATTCGATATTTTAAAAAAAATGACAAGATTTAACATCGTTAGGAGCAGTCATCAAATAGGTACTAGTTTTTAAAGAACGATCTAATCAAATATAGAAGAAATAATATATTTTTGCTATATGCAACTATTCTGAACTGAATTGTTTTGTAAACGTTAGACATATTTCGTGCTTAGAATTTTAATAACAAAAATAATGTTTTTACGAATTAAATAGTAACCAAAGGCCTTTACAAAGTAAAGCCTTTGCTCAGAGTTTATTTAAAGCTAAGAAACTGAAAAGAAATATAAATATTCAAAATACTGTCTTGCCAAGAATGAGGCAGCCAAAATTTCGAACGCGGAGATCTTTTTTTGAAGTCTAAGTTAAGATAATCTTAAGGCAAAAGTACGATTTAACTTACATTTATTTAGATAAAGCTGATGGGTTAATATTTACAAGCCTCTCCAACACTTTTTCTAATTATTAGTTACAGTAATTAAATTTATCGAATAATCATTTTCAAAAGACAATTCCGGTTTTGTTTTGTATTTATACGATAAAATCGATTCTCCACAAATTAATATTTTTTTCTTAAAGAATAAATATATAAGATTGACAAAAGATAATTATTTAAAACAGGACAGAAAAATTAAATCCTAAAAGGAAGCAATAATTAACAAACTACCATAATACGATATCACAGTTCATTTATGCAAAAAGTATTATAAAACAAATATGCCAAAAAAATAATTATTTGAATTATGAAAATACGTTTTATGGCAATATTCACTTAAAATACAAATACGAACAAATTTTTTAAAATATAAATCTATAGCACGCATAGCAACACTAAGAGCATAGACAATGTTGCAGGTGCGAGCATAATTCCTTATTTGTATTAATTATTATATTTCAAAGATCAATATAATTAAAATATATAATTATTAAATTAATTTTACCGCCGACATTAACAGCGATTTCATTGCATTACTGTTTTGATATGAAACAATGACTTAAGTGACAATAGAATGTGCTAGCATCAAATTTTTAAACTGTATATTGTAAATTATTTCATAATATTATTGAAGTAATAAGATACTAGCTACATTTTTGCTTGTTATAAATTTTTACTGTTAACTCAAGGATTATCAATGACGATATTGAAAAAATTATGTAACGGTCACTGGATTGGAACCATTGCTGATATTAAAATTGCAAGCAACATTTAAATATCTATTCAAATATGTACGTAATCGGTTCATTGTGCAGATCGCATAGCCTAATCATAGACAATATACAATTTTTAGTAGTGAGAAGCAAAAATGTAGATAATATTATTATTAAAAAGATATTGAATTGGCTAAGGATATTATATTTATTTTATGTCGGACACAAAACTTTCAAAATGTAGTCTGTTAGAAGCGTCGGTACCGTAGGGCTGTCTTCATTGATGGCTTTCAGAACTGAAAAGGTAAGTATTTTTTTTATATACGTCAAAGTCTGTGTGTTTAAGGGTATCCCACTGGAGCAATAGCATAGAGTTATTATACTAGAGTAGGGAAGCAAGTACAAAATATGCCATATTACAATAAAGAGAACACAACAAATGAGATTTATCATGTATCTTACATTTTGAAGGTGTACTGAAATGTTCTATTTTTAAATTAAGAACACGAAATGAAATAATTTTGTGTCTATGTTTATCTCTCGCATGTGTGATTAGACAAAGATACGAATCTAATCTTCCCTCTCATTATTTATTGTGACTCTCTCACTTACTTGTCTATGGCCCCCGTATAATAATTCTATGAGCAATAATAATGAAATTTGTTACAATTAAAGCTTATATATTGGATTAACGTAATGGATATAAATATTCCCGTTTTGCCACTGGGAAATGAAAAATTGGGGGTGTTTTCAAAAACTAAAGTTTACGCAATAGAAGTCTCGAGTAAAAAAATTAGTTTATTAAAGTTTAATATTATTGTTTAACTTACTCTTTATGAGAACCTGTAGAGATTGATTGTCGGGCGGGCCATTTTCCAAGTGGAATGGAATCACCGTAGTCAGATACTGAAAATATATTGACTGATTAAATTAACTTGCCTGGCCCGTTGGTATGGGTAGTGATCCAGCCTTCAGCTCCGCGGGTCGCGGGTTCGATTCCCACCGATGGCCAACATTTTCGTTAAATGAATTTGTTGGTCTTCGAGTCTGGGTGTATATTTGTATTTAAGTATTATAAAAAATATATGAATATATTCACCAGTTGTCTGTCTACCATAACACAAGTATAAGGTTACTTACTTTGGGGACGGACGACCGTGTGTGTAAGTGTCTCATCCTCCACCCACCCTCTTTCTTACCGAAGTGTCGTAAAATACGACGAAGGTTGACGTCAGGCCGGTCTTAAAAACATAGCCCAATCATATGAGAGCATGTTAATAACATGTAGTGCCGACTCCACTTAGAGTGGGATATGGGCATGATGATGTAAGTCCTAGTTTTTTTATATAATATTATGTACTCTAAATTAATTATATTTACATATGTATATTGTATGTAGATACATAGATATGTATCTAAATTAATATTCTTTAGTATATACACACCACCTACTATATATCTGTAACTTTGTCCTTTCATCAACCTGGTTGGCTGAAAGAAATCGCTATTTAGCGATAAGTCCGCTAGATTGTAGCACTACTTTTTTTTAATATGTATTTATTATTATTATTTTTAGTTTTTACTGTTATTAATCATCATCTTCCTGCCCTTATCCCACTCTAAGTGGGGTCGGCACAAAATGTTATAAACATGCTGTCACATGATTTGGTTGCGTTTTAACGAACGGCCTGACGCCAACTTAACTCAGTCGTATTTTACGACACCTCGTTAAGAAAGAGGGTGGTCTATTCTACTCAGCTGGACGCCACACGGCGTGTCGATTTACTGTAGTCGCCTTTTACGACACCCTGATAAGAAATGAGGGTGGTACTATTCTATTCAGCCGGATACCACACGGCGTTTGTATTTAAGTATGTATTATAAAATATATAAGTATATATTCACCAGTTGTCTGTCTACCATAACACAAGTATTAAGTTACTTACTTTGGGGATGGACGACCGTGTGTAAGTGTCCCATATTAATTAATTTATTTATTTAATGATGACGTAAGTCCTACCTTAGGTTCAGATTGGCCATTGCTCAAGCCTGTTGAGCGTGGTGTTCCAGGCCGCTTCTTCTTTTCAATATGATACTGCCGCCTTTTATTTTGCACCGCCAGTAACAGTGAAATGAATGTATTTTTTAGCTCTTTCTCATATTCCAGCTCGTCGCGAAGTGCTAGCTCGGCGATTAGTGTTTCGGAGAATTCTCTTATAAGCACTTCGAGCTCGAGAAATATTTCGTTTAGTTGAGCTAACGAGAGCTGACGTAATTCTGTAACAAATAGAGATCGTTTATTAAGAATATAGCTTAATTTATTATGAATGTAAGATATATTCTTTATGGTACTTGTTTAGGTGGGCTTATCTTTTATAACTGATTTTTGCGATCCATTTTTCATACGCAGGCCTGTAAGTAGGGTTGCCACCCGTACTATATTATATAGTATCGTACTATATTTTAGTCAATTGTACTATATATTATAGAAAAACAATATAGGACGAAACTACTATATTTTTATACCTAATTCAATTGTCGCGCTTTTTTTGAATCAACTGTGAATGGAAAGCACCTGCAGCACTGCATAGTGATGTTTGAACGAAACTCATTCATATATTTACGGGGCTTAGTTAGTTAGTAACTCTAATTCCTTTGTCATTGTCCAGCGAAAAGTAATAACAAATAATCATGCAAAAATAAATAATGATTGAAAATAGATGTGTACTATTTTTTTTCTGAATTTCCTAAAAGTACTATATTATTTGATTAAAAAAGAAAAATACTATTTTTCTTCAAAAAAAAGGTGGCCCCTATCTGTAAGTGCGAGTGTTCCAAAAATAATAAGGAGGGAGCTGAGAACCATATTTATCTAAATTTTGTGTTTAATCACATAGAAAATTTACCTAATGTTTGTCTAATCACATAGAAAAAAGAGAGACAGATAGGCTCACTTGTTTCTTTTTTTTCGATGGACACATTTTAGGTTAGCTCGCCTACTCTAGTATAATAATGTCAATGGCATGTGATGAAATACTAGGGCTGGAAGTTTTTACGACTTATATATAATCTTATAATACAATCATATAATATTTACAAAATTCAAATCGAACCAAACACAATATTCTATAAGACGATACATATTCGTCTAGCAAGATGAAATGGGCAAATGAATGTTGTTAATTATTATCGATCGATATCGATTTAGTTGGGTTTCATTTAAAAATAGTTTTATTCCTGTTTTCAGGGAGTCAGAAACTGCTACAATATTATAAGAAAACAAAGGTTAATTACGCTGTCACTAGCAAAATTAAAAAGCTCAGTTAGGAACGAGCGGACTCAAGAAATTAAAAACTACGGTACGGGGTTTTACTTTTTCTTCTATACTGGATCTTTTTTATGCTCGAAAAAAAATGCTAATTGCAACTTAAATCCAAGCTTTCTTATAATTTACATAGTATTAAGCTTTTTTATACGCTAGGTCAAAGAGTTATTCATAAGCGAAAATACAATATTTATAAATTTATTCAAATTTAACTTGATACATTTTGTTTTTTCATTTTGGTTAATTGTTCATTACAAAAACACCAAAGAGATAGCTAAAAACTGTCCTATATCCATCCGGTCTCGCGTCCCACAGACAATAAAATCTTTTATACTACCTTTAAATGTCTTTGATGTTTAAATTAATCGGATCAAAAGACCGAATCAATCGAACTGTGAGGTGAACGCTCTTGGGATGTACGTACTTGCAAGCACTGCGCCATCTTAATCTAGATATCCTACCCAATGAGCATGTATCATTGAACTCAACTTGTGAATTTGATTCCATGCTTTTTTTTTTAAATAAAATAAAAATAAATGCTTTTATCTCCACTGTTTTATAATTTTACTAGCTTTTACCCGCAACTTCGTTTGCATGGACTGATGTCGCGTCATAGGTTGATAATAGATGACGCTGTTCAATGTTATCCTATTCCTGTAGAATTTACAGGATTTCTATAGCCTATATTTTACTTCAGTGTATAAGGAATAATTGTGGCAAATGTCATCGATATTGTGTATCGTGTAAGTCAGTGGTGAGCAAATTTTTTAATGGGAGGCTACGAAGTTTAAGAAATTGTATAGGACGAGGAAAATAAAAAAAAGGAAAGTTTACTTTGCAGGATCTAGGAAAATGCTTCCTAAATGATTTATTTAGTTAATTTATAGAATTAGGCGTTACTTTGCGGAGATCCATAATACAAAAGTAATAATAAAACTATTTTGCTATAATCCATGCTATAGAAGTAAAATAGAAAATATATATAATGCTAAATGTAAGTTTAGTTACACTTACATTTAGCATTATATATATTTTCTATTTTACTTCTTCGCGGATTATAGCAAAATAATTATATTATTACTTTTGATTTATTTAGTGTTAAACCCGTAAATTAAATCTCTTGTATTTACAATTTTGCCAATAGCGTAGCCGCAAGCGAAGATTCCCAGACTATCTCAGTTTTCAAAAACCGCTGTTAAAAACCGATTACATGTTCCAGTTACAATTCGTAGTATTATTGCTTTCCTAGAATTCTTTGTAATCTTTTACGTGTGAAATTGAAGCGTGGAACCGTAGAAACACTTTGCAAGCGAAATTTTAGTAAGTTGACGCTTTGAATTGCAAATAGGTACGTTGATACATCAATCGTATCTGTAGGTATTTTTTGTTCTTAGCTATCTGATTCCTTGTGAAGATATGAGAATACTTCTTATGTTTACGGTCAGTTTTATTTTTTCAATAAGAAGGTGTTTGCAGCTTCGCCCGCGGGGTAATCAGTGTATATAATAGAAATTTTGAACATAATATTAGTTATTGTGAGTTAGCCATAAAAGATAGAGACATGCTGTCAAATACTTTTTTGTAGTATTTTTATAGATCTACAATTCTCTAGTACATTACTTTAGTGTATCTCTGTTGGTTTACGCGGCTCACGTGACTTAAGATCCCAGCAGGCAATTTTTATCACAACCTCGCGACCTTTTCGATACAATTTACATAAAACCGCAATGCTCTATTAACCTAAATTGCACTATCCTCTATTAAAAATCATGCAAAAATCTAATCAGTAATCTTTGTTAAAATAGATCACATACAGACAGATAGCTTTAGGGGACTTTGTTTTATACTAATAGTTACTATAGAGATGGCCCATGAAATTAGGCTTAATTTCTCAATATGACCGAAAAATGACAATTGGAGGCACAATTACTATAAATTTCTTATAAAATTTGGGAGATATGCTGTTATTAACACAACAACAGTGAAAACAAAATCTGCGCGATTTGTTTTTACTAAAATATGGCGTGTACTAAATAAGAAACTATAAGAAGGAACGATGTTCAATACTTACTCAGATTAGTTAAATGAAAAAATTATCAAAAATTTATGCAAGTCGAGGTGAACTAGAATAACTTTTGTGTAATTAAATTTGGTTTATCACTTAAGTTATACACTTAAGTAAGCGGTTTAATTTAACTAATTTGTTTGAAAGCGGCCCTAAATTAATAATCTACCATGTTGGATATTGTAAATCAAAATATGATAAAGTCAAGGTTACAGAATAACTTTGCAAGCGGACTAAGTTACCTATTATGTCTATTGTGTGGGACTCGACAAGGCATATGACTGTTTATTTATTTTTCTTTATTTCATTGATTAATTATTAGGTGGGAGGTACAATATTAACATAAGGCTGTATTAGAATTAAATGTAATCATTTTTCGAAGCTTGTTTAACTAATAATTTATGTTATTCCGTACTGAACAAGCCCGGTGACGCAAACTTAAATTTTTCATTCACAATGATACCCGTATATAGAGACTAGCCGTTCCCCGAATAAGCTACACTGACTTGACAGATTTCTGTAAAAATAATGTTTTATATATTCAATGCAAATTTTTGTAATTTTGTAATGCCCGAAAACAGGGATAAAACGATTTTTTTTAAATAAAACCCAGCTAGACAGAATATGTGTATACAGAGAGTCAACAAATAAATCAACATTATTCTAATATAAAATATAAAAAAGTTTTTTCAAAAAAAAAAAGCTTGTTATTACTGTTTACTCTCTTACTGTCTTCATAGAGCGGTGAGTTGAGCACTTCTTTGCCTTTCTCAAGAGCCTCGTTATATTCAATCATGTCGCCTTCAGAAGAAGGGGTTTCTTGCATCATATCATCAATTTCTTGTATAACCTGAAATAGATAAAACATAGTTTAAGTATCTGACTTCTACTCTAAAACAATCTAATTCCAATCATAATTCGCTACATGATAAAGACCTCTTACAGTATGTCCCAAAAATTCAGAATTAAATGGCAACGGAAGATGGACTTGCTTGAACTGCTCTAAAAAATATACCTATCGCATTTTTTTGTCTAGAACAAACAAGCAGATCCTGTCGCAATTTTATATTTGAATTTTGATACAGCCTATACAGATTTTATTATCTGCATATATACATATGCAGATAATAAAGAGGAACGATACTGAATTTTTTTTATGTCATCAATCTCCTGAAAACAAGCCTGTTTTTGGTTTCTATAATCAATGCAGGATCTATTAATACGAGTTACTCACAGCAACAAAAATGATGAAACCAGACAGACAGACTTTTGCATATTCATCTTACCTATATATAAAATTCTTGCACACAATGTTACAGTGTTCCTCTCTATACTCCTCCGATACGGCTTGACTGATTTTCATTATTTTTTTAATGCATATTCAGTAGGTCTGAAATTTCAGGTACTATCTACTCTACGGCTATTTTCATACCCCTAAGTGATAAGGGTTGGCCAGCCCTAAGATTTTTTTAATGTTCACTAAAAAATCCTTAGAAATAATTTATATGGCAAAACCACTTTTGACGACTGAGCTAGTGAATATAATAATATTAGTACTATAATATGTATCTCATCACTTTAAATTCAGGGCGACCTTTGTTATTAACATAAAGCACTTCCTACGTAATAGACATTCTTCAACGGTGTACGAAGCACTTAGCTTCCTCGTTTTTCATTCAGTTAAGGCGTGGTATGCTCTTCCGGCAACCGTTTTCTCCGTGAAATATAATATGGATATTTTTAAGTATCTAAATGTGAATAAACCATCTTTAAGGAAGAGCGCCCCATCAAAGCTGAATTGAGCTGAGCTGGGACTTGACAGTTAAACCCTGTTCTATTATATAATAAAAAACAGTCGTCATATTATTTTAAAGGAGACGTAAAAGCTAAATATGGCGTTAACGGAAGTAGACACAAAAGCGTTGTGAGACGTAACACTGACAACACTGTCAGTTAAACATAACTTCAGGCGTGTCGTTAAATTTTAAGACGTGATTTATGAGTATTAACGGTTTTAATAGATTGAATTGGTCTTTCCTCACATAAATACAGTAATGAGTTCTTTAGAAGGAATGAATCTTGAATAAAGTTATAGCTAGCTCATTTTATCACTAGCCTAAGGTTTAAATATATAAAATGCAATAAAAACTTATAGGCGTTTGGGTCCTAAGATAAGACGATCGCACAGGACAACGTAGCGTTGGTAGACTCTAAAATAGATGAACTTCTTTAAGAATATAGCAGGGAGTAACTGGATTGTAGATGCAGAACACTATGGAAATTCCTTAAAGATATATGTCTTAAAACGATAATCTAAGAGGTTAATAAATTTGAAAACCAGGAAACACAGATAATAAACGAATAGTTTTCTAACCTGTGAGTGTTTGCGCGCGATAGCGTTCGTGTCTTAACTCGATATCTTGTTACATGCTTATATCAATAACTGGATAAATTCGATTATCCTCGTTAATAACTTACCTCGTCAGCAGTCTTGACAGGACATTCATGGTCCTGATGCAACCCGCCCAGTATCAACGCGTGCATGTCTAGATCCGATGCTACTGCCTCATCTTCAGAACTATGGATCTCGTCATCTGGCGTTATGGCACCCTATTCAACAAAAATATAGTATAAACACTTGGCCGTAAAAGGGAAATATTCCAAACGGATTATATTGAAAATTTGAAAGGAGTAAAAATATATCACACTATTTACATGGGACCGTGCTATGACACATGCGGACTAAATTCTATGGTAAACTAAAAGGGGAAAGATTACTTTTATCTATACTAAGAAATGTGGATGAGGGATATTACAATATCCTCCAAAATCACATTGTCGACAAGTATCGGCTACGGGTCAGTTAAGACAAAAAAGTAATGTAGATTTATATTACTTGATGTAAAGTATCAACAAAAACATTAGAAAAAATTTTACAGTGACAAATTTTAATTGAAAAATATTAGACATACATAAATTATTTAGCACAGAAAAGCAATTACCATATAAATGTTGAAAAAGAGAAAAGTATATTTGCTTCGTTTCGCACAGGACTTGATAATTTAATTGAATAAACAATCAGTGATAAAGAATTCAATATTAAAGTAAAAACGGTAAATCTAGTAAAAAAAGACAAAACATCAAACTCCGTCCTCGCAGGAGATATAAGCATGCCTATAATGTTGGGCCCGGGTAAGGTCATAGCACGGTGCAAATATGCGAACCCTAAAAAGAAATATAAGAAGCAGGTCAAGTGCGAGCTGTGCCTAAAGGTTGCCTACTTACAAGCAGCCGTCGAGTCCCTCGCTCCAAGCCGCGCAGCTGAATATGTGACACGACAAATTTAGCCACTATTCTTTATAATATGTATACCATAAATAGATAAAATATCTAGATACTCTTCGTTTAAAGCGGAAATATATATGCATTATTTTTTACTACATATTAGCAGAAATTAAATAATAAAATATGTAACAATGAAAAACACATTTTCTTCAATGAATACCTAATTCAAATTTACTTAGTGGTTTTGAATCTGTGCGAATTATGTAGAATGAAACTGTTAATGTTTTAGAATAAAAAACCTATCCTATATAGTGTATTATCTATGACCTAAGTATTGAAAAACTGCAATAAATTCTACAACATTTTATTAGACGTCACTGGTAATTCTAAACGAAATTTTAAATTTATATAAAAGATTCTATAACAAAACTTAATATACTTTTTAAGAACTAAAAAGGTCTTACATCTATATATATAAAAGAAAGTTGGTCTAAGTTACACTATTTATAACTCAAGAACGAATGAACCAATTCGGCTGAAAATTGGTGGAGAGGTTGCTTAGAGCCAGGAGACGTTTTTATCCCGTTCAACCGCATTTATTTTATCCCGTCAAGTCACTATAAAACGTGGTATAGCAAAAACGACTATGACATGGAAAAACAAAACATAAATGACAGCTAAACGTAATTTAGTCTTTGGATAAGTATGGTAAAAATATGACAATTATCAAAATAGTAGTAGCTATAAACGTTACTACATAGTAAAAAACAAAGTCACTTTCTCTGTCTGTCCTTATATCTCTATGTTTGCTTACATCTTTAAAACTACGCAAAAGATTTTGATGCGGTTTTTTTAAGTATATAGAGTGATTGAAGAGGAAGGTTTATATGTATAATGAAATTCAATATGGAATAGCGAAATACTGTGATTATCACTGAGTGACATAGGCTATATGGTTTATACCCGTGCGAAGCTGGGGCGGGACTCCTAGTTATTAATAATTAAAATTCATTATTCAATAGAAACAAAAACCAACATAGAGTAATTACTAACAAAATCAAAGAAATTGTACGTTTAAAAAATATTGTTTGTAATATTTAGTCTGTGGTGCGGGCCCTATAAAACAAAATTGGTCTCAAAGACTACAGTGTACATATGGAAAATTGGAACTCTTAAAAAACGTTATAACCAAGTCATTTATTTCTTGGCAAGATATTGACCATTCCTGTTTGGACTGTCTTTTCTAAGAAGTAAAATCATCATAAAGCATTCTTTTTCATATAAGATATACATGAAAGTAAATGTACAAGCAACTACTTGACCTATTTTATCTGCATTGTTTCAATATGATATGAATTGCAAGTGGAATAAACAGCGAATGACCTTAGATTTTAATATGCTGCCGAGCAAAATGGGAGCAGGCATGAATCAGATGTGGGAGTTTTTATTTTAAGAAAGCTTTAAACTTGAGCCGTGTTTACAAAGATTTTTACTAGCCTGAAATCTTATCATATAATTAGAAAAAACCTTTAAAAAAAAATAGTTTTTATTAAATTAATAATAATTTATTTGCACAGATAAATTATTTTTACGTTGTCAATTAGGTTAAAGTTGCTCAATGAAATGAATAATAATTGTAGCAATGTCGGCACTCTATGCCGACATTGCTACAATTTTAATTCGAAATTAATTTTTCCTGTCTTAAAATACAAATCGATGATAAATGAAAACCATATGCACTTAGTTAAAGTAACATATTGTTAAATAATCATTCGATTTTGATTTTACTAAACGTTACTAAGAAGTCGAAAGATATCTGCGTTACATACAAGATGCGTCTAAAAAGTTTTTCAATAATTTAATTGTATTTTTAATTCAATTCGAAACTAGGGTCTAGGGGCTTTGCGTCAAGAGATCCTAGTACTCTATAGATTTCAAGTACGCACTAACCTTTTTATCACTGAGATTTAATGTCGGGATATGCATCTTCCGTGAGAAAGACTTCGTCCAATCTATCGGCAGAATGTTTCCGAAGTTGCCAGTGATTGTCCACCACATTCTGTAACAAAATAATATATCTCATCAAAATAATATATCTCATCAATCCAACTCCAGTTCTTGAAAATAATCGCTCTGCTCTACTGGAACCAACCTATCACTATGTACACTGAGTGGTATATTGGCTGCCAATATATAATAGTTAATTAGTAGTAGTAATAGTTTTAGCAGATCAAATTGTCTCTATTATTGTCCCATATGACGATAATCTCATAAAACCTGAAAATGAAAAAATTACTAAATATTTAGATCTAAATCATGATATCACCGTTATGTGGAATATTTATTGAATAGTAATTGTTTCTAATAGTATGCCGGTAAATGGGCTACTAGCGAAGACTCTCAACCAACATCTCAAGAGGCTTTTCGTTCGTTCGCTTCGTTTTTGGATCAAGGGCAGGATACAGATCGCAGTGTTGCTTGAGACGGCTGTATTGTGAGGAGGTTCCCTACTCTATAATCCTAAAAACCAGGAGGTTGGGCCATTCCTTCTCTCCCTGTTTATACCAATTTTTCTACGTTTTGAAAATATTTAAAAATGTTTTTAAAAATATTTAAAAAATGTAATGTAATTTGAAAGTAAGTGAAGTGGAATTGTGGAATGAAATGATGGTACTTTTCTTAGTGGAGACGCTATCATATTTATCAGATAAAAATATTAAATGATTTAAAGTATAAAATATCTTAATTGTTTTTTATAGAAATATCATTATTATAATCTAGTGGTATTGATCATTCAACTGTTAACTGTTATGGAATTTGCAAATCAACAAACAAAGAAAGGTGAAAGTGTGTTATTTGTTTGTTCCAGAGTTCTTCTTTTCTGTTCAAAGTAGCAACAGATTGATTTAGTTTTTGATATTATGGTAGTGGAACAACTAGAAAGCGTTTAGAAAATAATATTCCAATTATTTTGAGTTAGCTATCGTTATCATTTTCGCAATGTAATTAATGGAATACACATAACTCATACAGTACGAGTTTTTATAGTTGTTAAAATAAACATTAAATATACCGTGTTACAAAGCTGGTGAACCGTGGATACAAGTCAATTATATCAACTACTTAATGTATTCCTACAATATGTAAAGAAAAAGTGGTCTGACTTCAATCAGTGTCAGGTTCTATTCCAATCAGATTTATATCTTGGAATTTATTGAGCGTTGGTAATAAACGCTCGCTCGCGCCGGCTTGTCCGATTTGTGTCAACTGTGTATAATCCTGATCATTATAAGGAGATTAAGTTAGTGTGTAACACTTTGATGTCACGTTCTGTCGATTACCTAAGTTTACAATAATACCTATAAGTGTTAATAATATATGAGTGAATGAATGAATAACTGTTTATTGCACACCAAGTAAACAAGAAAAATAAGAACGTATAAGAGCGCTAGGGCGGTCTTATCACTAAAAGTGATCTCTTAAAGGCAACCCTATATATATTCTCATCCGTACCAGGCTTAGTGTTGAGCCATTAGTACTAGTAAAAGAGATAAACATTGTTACTGGAAAGTGATTAAAATTATTAAAAAAGTTAATATTATTCTTTTAATACTAAATATTGTTATGTAAATATTCAATCATCATCAGAAATCATCGATATTTATTGTTAAAGGCTAGATTGATTTGTAAAGAAATTTTTATGGGTAAAGGTTAAAATAATTTGTAGCATTTAGAGATCACATGGCCATTTTTCCATGATTTATAAACACCGAAGCTGTTTGCCAAAACTTGTCCCAAGGTATTTGGTGTACATTATAATTATTTAATGTCCTGAACCTCCTGCGTTACTCCTGCCATCCATTGGCATTCAGTTTTTAACTATCGCTAGGTTTACGAATGTATTCATTGTGTGAATAACTATAGGTAGTGTATAATATAACGTTCGTGTTACTTCGTGTCATTTCAGTTTGCTACAAACCGGTTGGAGGGCTTTGCACGCAATCTTAAAGATCCCGAGCTTTTGAGCTTTTCATTATTGTAAATATCGATTACATAATAGTGTAACTAGAAAAATAATAAAAGAGAGTCTAAAGAGTCCAACATTTTATAAAGATCACGCGCTGTAACCTCATCACGCTTTTCTAGGTGCTAATGATTTCAGTTCACAAAAAAAAATTTAGCGCGAGTTGTGGATGAACACAAAATGAATTCATAACATCATATTACGCGTTAGTCTTGTTTGCTTCGTGGAAAACTAATATGTAACACGTCCATGACCTTGTATTGCTATGAAACCACAAATATGATCTCAAATTATTCTCGCCGCACTTCCCGTGAGGTTAACGCTGGGAACTGTGCGGTTGCGTCAATCTTCCGAATATTAGGCTCAGGATTAACTAATAGTAATCCTGTTTTAGTAATTAATAATATCACTTTAAGTATAATTTACTCATACTATGATATTAATTTGGAATATGAAATTAGAATTAAAAAAAAAGGATATGAAGGAAATATGAAATTGCTTCGTAATATCGTCAGACAGTTTATACAACGGAAGTTAAATGAAACACAAGATGTGTTTAAGGACTTTACAATGGCAATCGATATCTGTAGAAGGGACATCGATAGATTGACCAAAATAGCATCGATGTATTCTACAAATATGTTTTTTTTAACATGACAGTATGTCTAGAAATACATGAAAATAAGAAATATAGAAAATAATGAAGATCATTTCTAACCATTAACTTCGTTAAAATAATACGTTCCCGTTTCATTTAGTTAACTTGTAGCGAGTCTGGACTCTATTGACTTTACAAATTTATTCACGTCTCGAAAGCGTCTCAAATTGTCAGGCGAATGAATGTATGCAGCGAGACTTGATACCTTTACGTTAGGTAGCAGGAGCCCCGTTCATAAAACAAAACGGGCGTTCGTGACTCAGCCGGAGACGCAAATTGGCGTCAATTTGAGATCGCGCGGCACGTCACGGCTCAATTGAGGAATGTGTCACTTTACATTACATGCAAGTATGCTGTGCTTTATCAGAGCCAGCTTTAGGTCGGTCATACTGGTTTATGAATTTCTTTTTTTAATGAGAGTAAAATTAAGGGAAAAGCGCGCAGCGATGGTACGAAAGCAATGACTAAACAATCAAGACAAATGCTTTTTCAGAAGTGGGATATGTATATAGATCTGCCACATTCAATCAGTGAGGGTTTACGGGTTATACATGTCCCAGAAACGATTTCAAGATACCTAGGCAGTTGGACGATAAAGTGGCTCGGGTCCGCAGAAGCAACCATCCAGCACCCTGCACGTATCCTCTGGGTGGTGCTAAACGAGTTGATAACGCCGAGTATCGTCCGGCGGATATGATAAACCGAACCCTGACCTAGTGAGCTATGTGGGCCTAGATGAATGATATAACCTCCGAACAACTCAGAGCTGGTGCAAGGGGAAACTACTGCGACTATTCTCCCAAGAGAATGTCCCCGATTTCCGATCGGCACCATCACGATGCTTAGCAGTAGGCACACGACTAAAGTAGCCAGTAGAAGAAACCCTACATATATCAGCACGAAAGTAATAATAAAATTATTTTGCTATAATCCGCGATGAAGTAAAATAGAAAATATATATAATGCTAAATGTAGAGTGGACAATCGGTTATCATACCTGATACATGCAGGAGTCGTAAAAACACATGCACAAACCTCCACCACCGCCACCGTGATACACAAGCACTATATACGTTCACTATCACAAACTCAACAATCGTTTCGCCCCGCAACCGCATTATAGCATTAGCATTATATATATTTTCTATTTTACTTCATCGCGGATTATAGCAAAATAATTTTATTATTACTTTTGTATTATGGATCGCCGCAAAGTAACGCCTAATTCTATAAATTATATATCAGCACGTTTTCTTTCACCGTTAAGTGCTACTCCTGCTTCTGATGGCTGCTTGTGATTCCACTGCTAGCTATAGTACCTATAGAGATTTTCCTGGTGTATCATAGAATCACTTAGTTTACTTACAAAAAAATTGTTAATAAAAAACTGACACACTAAATGTAGCACCAATTATGTCACTTATCGGTAAGGCGCAATTCTATCGTCAAAACATACATTATATTGCTGTGTAATTCGACTGTGACTTAAATTGATGACAAGCAATTGTTTTTAGTTTATGTCAATAAATGATGACAGTCGCGGAACGCAATTGGCTTGTTTATATAAACAGTTGGACGACAATTGCAAGATGACAATTGTTAAGATAAGTAAGGTTTGCAATTTTATGAGATGATGTGATACGTGATGCTGCATACATTTCTATTATCTCTAGCACAGCACTAACACTGCATTCTCACACAAGTTTTAGATTGAAAGATTGACTTCTAAATATGAAGAGTCTTATTTTATATATTTGTCTTAGGATTTGGACATGAACGTTGGACGCAAACAAGGGTAAAGTAAAGTAAGTAGCGGCCTGTTACTCTCCCACACTGAAATATACCTCTTCTCTCCGTTTTTGGAGAGAAGGATTGCTCCAGTGCGGATTGGATAGGTTACACATATCTCCAGATTCTCCAGGTTTTCTCACGATGTTTTCCATCACCGAATTTGCTAGATCTTTTTTACTAGAAAAGCTACGTTATGGAGAAGTTTTGGTAAGATTTATGATAATCTCTTCAACTCGATTCTAGTCCGTAATCCATACGGTAATTTAAGTATTTCAAAATTTTAATTTTATCTTGTATGTACATTAGCTATTTTATTAGGATTTGCCATGAATAAGATTTACTGTAGAAGTGTTATGAGAGCACTTTATGTTATTTAATAGATTTCCCCCATATTTTAAGTGCAAGAAAGCACAAGAATTTTAAATTGGATGATTTTGTGGAAAAAAAATGCTTGCATAATATTCTCAATACGAGTACCTGTCTTATTTTAATTATAACCATAAAAAATGCACAAAAATACCACGAATAAACATGATTCTCGTTACTTTGTTATCAAGGTCGAATTCATTAAAATATTCATGAAACCATGAATTCATTAAGTTTGGTAACGATAATAGTAATTAGGTATATTATCTACTAATACTATAAAACAGTGTTTGGTTGGATAAATAGTAGATGGAATGGAAGCCTTTAACTAATATATTATTAAACATTATGAGATATAATTTTTTGTCTATGAAAGAAACATATTGAAGGTATCTAATGAAATATACATACTATCGTCTAAAGAACGATGAAAGGCAGTTAAAAAACCTTGCACCAGCTAATTAATAACATCATCAACATCCTCTTGCCTTTATCCCACTCTGTGGGGTCGGCACAACATGTTGTAAGCATGCTGTCACATGATTTGGCTGCGTTTTGACGACCGGCCGCCTACCTGACATCAACTTACCTTTGTCGTATTTTACGACACCTCGGTATGAAAGAAGGTGGTCTATTCTACTAAACCGGATACCACACGGTGAGTTGACTTACCTTAGTCGCCTTTTACGACACCTCGGTAAGAAATGAGGTTGGTCTATTCTACTCAGCCGGATACCACACGGCGGGTCGACTTACCTTAGTCGCCTTTTACGGCACCTCGGTAAGAAATGAGGGTGGTACTATTTATTCTATTCAGCCGGATACCACACGCCGTTAGACTTTATGAGATATCATTTTTTCTATATGAAAGATACTAAAGGTACCTAATAAAATACACATAATACCCTCTAAAGATCGACAAAAGCCAGTTAAAAAAACCATGCACCAGCTATTAATAACATCGGTAAGAAAGAGTGGTATATTCTACTAAACCTGATACCACACGGTGGGTCGACTTACCTTAGTCGCCTTTTATGACACCTCGGTAAGAATATTCATAACTCTGTCATAGGGATAAGTTGACCTTTGTACACATTTTTTTAACAATTTTTTTTCAACATTTTTTATGGTACATAAATAAATAAATATTCCTTTCAAGAGTGTCGTATGTAGTATGATATGATCGCGGAATAAGAACACCATGATTTTACTGTAACGGTAAGGAATAAAGGAAAGCTACTAATGAGACGACTGACAGCATCTTGACATGTTTCTTGTCAAGTGAGCACCTGACTTAGATTTTTTCTAGATAAAGTGCCTTAGTTGAATGCGTGCTGTCTTTTGTTTTCACAATAGTCATGTTGCAGCGAAACATCGCTATTGTTTTTTATTTATGCATCACGTAAACTAGACGCTTTAGCTCTCCCTACATATTTAGCAAAGAATGACATAATTATTATCACTAATATTAGATCTCGCATTTTTCTTTTCTATTGAAAGAATTACCAGAAAGAAAGAAATTAAAAACTAACTAACCGAAAATTGCTTGATCAAGTAGAGTTCGGCGATAAAACAATTTTAAACTAAGCTTAAAACATATCAAAGGAATATTTTATCGTTATTTCGGCTCAGTATTTTGCAAATACTAACCCTGTAAACTTTAATTGCACGAAAAACGTACACATATACTGAGCCACTATTAGCCGACTGTCATAATAAATGAATATCTGGCTGACTAGAATAGACAACCCTCATTTCTTACCGAGTAGTATCGTAAAAGGCGCTTAGGTAAGTTGACCCACCGTTTAGTATCCGGATGAGTAGAATAGACCACCCTCTTTCATACTGAAGTGTCGTTAAAGGCGACTAAGGTAAGTTAACGTCAGGCAGGCTGCAGGTCGTAAAATACGTAGCCCAATCATGTGACAACATGTTTATAACAGGCTTATAACATGTCCCATGTTTTAACATGTTGTCACATGTTTATAACATGTTGTCACATGTTTATAGCATGTTGTCACATGTTTATAACATGTTGTCACATGTTTATAACATGTTGTGCCGAGACCATTTAGAGTGTGTTAAGGGCAAGAAGGTGATGTCATAATAATTAATAAGCTTTCGAACCTTATATTGGAAAATTTTAAAGCTCATTACGCACATTGTGACATAAGCTCAATAAGTCAGAATCCTTCACTCGATTATTCGTAGATTATTTTTAAATTTGACGTTAATTGTAATAAGAAGCATGTAAACAAATGTTAACAAAAATCAACGAAAACGTTACAATATGTAACGCTGATTCATTAGGTGTTGCGTAGGCGTTTGGTTCGTAAACAATACATATGTACATCTGTTTGTTGAATCTGTTATTTAAGCTGCGAATGACAAGCTCAATAACACGCTCTGCTGTAATCGTTACGACCTCTGTGACGTAAGTTTACCATATGGTATATTCAGACATGTTTGGTGTTGCGATTAGGAAATACAAATATTTAATACTAGCTATGCCAGCGACTTCGCCCGCGTGGTAATAGAATAGAAATACTCTTTATTGCACACAAACAACCTTAATAATACTATCAAGAATAATATAATATAATCAGTGTACCACAAAATTATTCCCGATATGAATTTTTTTAATATAAAAGTAGTTACAGTGTGTTAACCATAAAAGGTAGAAACATACGGTCGCGGACTTTTTTGTAGTATTTTCGTAGATCTACAATTCTTTAGTATATTACTTAAGTGTATCTCCGACGGTTTACGCGGCGCACGCGACTAAAGCTTCAACAGGCGTTTTTTTTTTACAATTGCACGATCTCTTCAATACAATTTACATAAAACCGTGATGTTCTATAAAATCTTCCGGAAGAATTGCTTTACCTTGTAGTGAAAACCGGGCAAAAATTTGTATAGTAGATTTTGAGAAAATCGATCACCTACAGACAGACAGCTTTGTTGACTGTGTTATATTATGTATATGTATATGTATGTATATATATGTAGGTAACATATTAGACCGTTTCTCCCTGATATTCTGACTTTTATACAGAGATATAATAAAAAAATAAGATAAGCGCCAATTCGTATGGCGCTGCAGTAGCGACTTCTAGTGCCTGCGGTTCCAGCGATAAAAAAACAGAGTAGGTTAAAAAAACTCGCACTAAGCACACTGGACGCGGTTACCGTACATTGTTGTTTGCTGTAATCACATTCAGTTTTATGTTAATGGTTACATTTATGTGCATAAAATAGTAATAATATTTCATCTATAGTCTCCTTCTTTTTAATTTTTTTGGTTATATCTCTGTTTAACAGTCGGAATATCAGGGAGATACGCGCTAATATGTCGAGACATATATTTCTGCTCTGTCATTCACCGCATACAGGAAAAACATATTTAGCTACGGCTGCGAGTCATTCAGTGGGAGACTCGACATGTACAAGTATCTGAAAAGTTATACCTACTAATAACTGTTATGTTTGCATTTTTTTAATAAGTATTTTTTCAAACCATTTTAAAAAGACTGTACCGGGATTGTCTTCGAATACTTTTCAAAACTGCGATAACTCAGCGGTGAGACCATGCGGCTCTTTCGAGTCACAGGTTCAATAAAAAAAACTAGGTACCTATGTGTCTAATTCATCATTCACCTGCTCTTATTCCGCTCTAAGATTTGACTTTGTTTTCTACTACCAGCCGCCTGCCTGATGTCAACTTACCTTAGTCATATTTTACGCCTCGGTAACCGGATACCAAACGGTGGGTACACTTACTTTAGTCGCCTTTTACGGCACCTCGGTAATTAATGAGTGTGGTCTTCTACTCAGCCGGATACCACATGGCGGTTCGACCTACTTTAGTCGCCTTTGACGACACTTCGGTTAGAAACGAGGATGGCACTATTCTATTGAGCTGGCTACCACACGGCTAAATTATGTATGTGTCTAATTGATAATTGTAATTTATCACACGCTTTTAGGTGAAGGAAAACATCGTGAGGAAACTTGAACATCCTTAGAGAATTCTGGGGAGCGCGGAGCATAATGGGTATGAAAGTTTCTGCAATATTTTCACCAGATATAGCTGGAACAGGGATAGCTGGAGCTTTATGCTAAAGTTTGTGTCGGACATAATTGGTGAGAAAGAAAGAGAGGAACGGGCTAGAAAGGCCGAGCAATAGACACCGGCTACGGTGAAGCAATGCCGAGAGGTGGTCCCGCCGTAGAAGGAGGAGGAAATGAGGGGTTTTAGTCCGTGGGAGTCGGACACTCCCCTGTGAAAAAGTCCGCAGGAAGTCCATAAAGGATTTCCCCTCCTCTAGGAAAAAAAAAATAAGAGAGAATTCTTGGGATATGTGTAACCTATCAATCAACATTGAAGCAGCGTGGTATGTCTTGGTTGCAATCCTCTCCAAAAACGCAGAGAGGAGACCTATACCCAGCAGTGAGATAGTAACAGGCCGTTACTTACTTTTTTTCGGTTCAGAAGAGTTAAAATAATTGAGAAACAAATCCATTTTGTAGATACAGTAACTGTAAACAACGTCAAAACTGATTTGTAATTCAAAGCCTGGAGACCGTCCTGATTCCATTATGAGATCAAATAAGACCTTTTCAAAGAGCGGAGCTTATTCAACACTATTGAATTTAGCAATGTAGTTTCCGTAATGATATCATGTTCAGCGTTACACGTTGGCTATACAGATGGAGACGACCTAATTTTTTTTGTAGGACATGATAGGGCATGAGAAATATGGATGTATTTCTTCAACGCAAATATTAATTACTTATTTCTTCCCGTGACATGTGATGCAGCAAAATATGTTTGTGCTACCAGAAAATTGAAAATTATAATGAAAGTTTACTATAATTACTAAATAAAAATAATCAAACATTTTACACAAAGAAAAACGAGGGCTTTTGGGCCCCTTTTGAAATTGTATGTATGGCTTGAAAAAAACTGGATTTTTGTGTTTCGAAATATACAAAAATTATCATTTAAGGATTATCATGAAATTCAGCATGTAATGGGTTTTGGAGGAGAAAAAAGGAAGCTTTCATTTAAAAAAATGTCGTTTTATCTGTTTTTTTGGTCATTGAAAAAATGCTATAATTTTTAAATAGAAAGTAAAGGCTATTTGAGCTGTCAAATGCTAAGCTGTGATAGCCTAATGGGATCGATTCCCACATGCCACATGCACATTTTTTTATATTTAAAAAAATACCAAACAAAGCTCGGTCACCCAGGTACTTTTATATAATAGAAAAATTAAAGTTAAACTTCATTCTTGTTCAGAAATCAATTAATGTTCAAAAAACTATGCTGCTTTATCTATGCTAAACAATATGTCATACTTCAAAGATCAGCTCTTTAACATATAAAAACGTCACTTTTATAACCCTGGTATTAGATTGACAAAATCAGTCAAATTATGAGTAAGCAGCTTTTACTCACACATTGTAGCAGGGGGGTCTTCTCGCATACCCTTGAGGGGTAGGCGGGGTACGGACCTCGAGGCGAACCTCTTTGCCCGGGCCGGTCCTCGCAGGCTTTGTAGCCTGGACTGTGTTCGGGCATGTAGGCCCAGGTCACCTAGGTGACCTACAGGATCTCTGGTTCGGGGGGGTCTGGGAATGTTAGCTCCCAGACCGCGATGTCGTTTTCGGGTGGTGTCATCTCCGGTGGTGGTATCAACGTCGGTAGTGGTGTCAAAGAAGGTGGTGGTGTCAAATCCGGTAGTGGTGTCAAATCCGATGGTATCGCCCTTTCGCCCGTCGCGTCGTCCTCATCGTCACCATCGTCGTCCGCGTCGGGCCGCGGTGACGGCGATCGCAGAAGCTCGCGAGGCAGGGAACGTCCCTCGGGTGGTCGTGCGTGGAGTGGCGCGATGCCGTGGAGGTGAACGTGCGCGCTATTGTCCGCTCGCGCAAACAGTCGGCGCGCAAGGCGACGAACGAACTCCTCCACGGTCGGCATCTTGGTATCTCTGTGCACGACGTCGTTCCGCACATACCTCGGGGCTCCTACGATCAGTCGCAGGCAGCGGTTCTGCTGGACTTGAAGCCTTCGCCTCTGGTACGCCGAACATAGCGCGTACCAGGCGGGTGCCGCGTACGTCAAGCGCGAGCGGACGTAGGCACCGTAGACTCGCAGTTTGGTGTTGACAGGTAAATGGGATGTGAACAGCGTGTGGTGCTGGGACCTGGCAGCAGCAGCTTGGCCCACGGCACGGTTAACCATGGGGACCATGCGCAGGCTGCGGTCCAACTCACACCCCAAAAACCTCACTGTGGTCTTCCACTCTACGTCCTGGCCTCGCAGAGTGAGTTGGCGTAGCGGCTTGGAGCGGCTAGTGAGCAGAGCGGCCGTCTTCCCGACATTGACGGCCATCCTCCACTTGTCCAGCCATTCCGGCAACAAGTCCAGCAGACGCTGCATGCGGTTTGTGGCGACGATCTGGTGGTAGGACGACGCGAAATACGCGCTGTCGTCAGCAAATAGCGACAACAGCACGTCCTCCTCCCCTTCCCGCAGATGGTGGCGCAGGGTGGGGATGTCATCCGTATACGCCGCGTATAAGCGCGGCGATATACAGCTGCCCTGGGGTACTCCGGCTTGGATGGTGCGTGGTTGGGATTCGGCACCATCCACTGCCACGTAAAAGCTACGGCCGCTGAGGAATGACGCCAGCACTCGCACATAAGCAGGCGGCATGGTGGTATCCAGAATCTTGGCCAGGAGCCCGGCGTGCCACACACGATCGAAGGCCTTCTCGATATCGAGGAAGACCCCGACGGTGTAACACCCGTTGTTCAGCTCACTGGTCAGCTGGTTAATGACCCTCGCCAGCTGGAGCGTCGTAGAGTGGCCGCTGCGGAATCCATACTGCTCCTCGCGCAGGGGCAGATGGGGCGTGACTCGACGCAGCAGCAGACGCTCGAACAGATTGGCTATGTGCGAGAGCAGTCAATCAATTAATGTTCAAAAAACTATGCTGCTTTATCTATGCTAAACAATATGTCATACTTCAAAGATCAGCTCTTTAACATATAAAAACGTCACTTTTATAACCCTGGTATTAGATTGACAAAATCAGTCAAATTATGAGTAAGCAGCTTTTACCCACACCATGTTTGCGTGGACTGTTGTCGCGTGCTAGTTTCATACTAGATGGCGCTTTTCAACGTCATCTTATTCCTGTAATTAACAGTGGAATTAACAGGATTTCTTAAGGATTTCTATGTTATTCAGGTGTAATAAGGAATAATTGTATCAAATTTTATCGATATTGGATTCGCCGTGTAAGAGTAACAAACATACATCCATACTCACAAACTTACGCATTTATAATATTTTTAGAATAGGATTAGTAGGAACTAGGATCGGATAATGGCCCCATGTTCATCTATTTACATCTTCGGCCCAAAAATGCATAAGTTTCCTTTAAAATTATTATAAGTTCAAAATTAAAAAGTCTGACTCAGTCGGTCACATTTGTCCTATGACTGAAGGTGGGGTAAGAATGTTTATGAGCGGTGACCACATTTAGCAAACGTAGCGTGGGACGCTCCCATCTATATATAGCCGGTCTGCGAAAGATCAAAGGTGGCATCCATTTCTCCATAAGGATGGACATTAAGCACACTTAGATACATATATTTATAATATTAATTAGTTAATAAGATCAATTAAAAAAACACATCGGATATGTAACAATGAGTGTCGATTTTAGCAAAAAAAATATTTTTTAACATTATGGATTTTATTTTAACTCTTTGTTTCTAGTCGGAATTTATAATATATGCACGTAACACTATTTCTTAACTGGATTAACAGGTCACGAAGTCACTCTGTAATAAAACACAAAACCAACATAGTAACAAACACACAAACAACATGGTGTTATAAAATGACTTTAATAAAAATATCTCCAATGCTGTAAAGTAACAATTAAAGTTAAATTGTTTGAAATATTTATAAAAGTTTTCACATATACTAATACACGCAAAACATTTTATTTCTATTTATTACATCGCACTTTTTATATACCTATTAGATAAAGATGCCCTTTAAATGGCGCTTCACGCTAAAGTGGCGCTATCGACAAAGCTTCCGATAGGGTAATCAATCAAAAGCCGCGGTAATACCCTTTTATTATAATACTTAGAATTTCTTCATAGAAATTTAATTTCATAGAGTTTATTATTTATTAAAAACCACTTAAATAACCGGATTATTGAATTACCTTTGCGAATCTTATAACGTTAGCGGCTAAGATTTTAATGTCATTTTTTGAAATATCAACCTAGGTCTACGTGGTAGATGCTCTATGCATGTCTTTTACGACTTGTAATCACACATTTTCAAGGCATAATTTTTCGTCGGTTGGCACGTATTCTATTGGCCATTCTCAAATAATGTCGAAGATCAGTAGCCGTGGAAGTATCTCTAGTTTCTATTTCCTCCAGATATTGTAGACCTGAGATTCATTGTTATTCCGACGTTTCTTAATGTTGTCCTAAATATTTTATCTTATATAGACTCCTTATATGGCGCCGTGTGGTATCCGGCTGAATAGAATAGTACCATCCTCATTTCTTACCGAGGTGTCGTAAAAGGCGACTAAGGTAAGTCGACCCGCCGTGTGGTATCCGGCTGAGTAGAATAGACCACCCTCATTTCTTACCGAGGTGTCGTAAAAGGCGACTAAGGTAAGTCGACCCGCCGTGTGATATCCGGTTGAGTAAAATAGACCACCCTCTTTATTACCGAGGTTTCGTAAAATACGACTAAGGTAAGTTGACGTCAGGCATGCAGCCGGTCTTAATAACGCAGCCAAATCATGTGACAGCATGTTTATAACATGTTGTGCCGACCCCACTTAGAGTGGGATAAGGGCATGAGGATGATGATGATAATATATACTCCTTATATGCTTGAAAGGTTACATTTTTTATTAGTGTTCATTTCTAAGATATTTTATTTCCTTGGTCAATAGAATTTGGTAAGATAAGAAACTGCCTTAAATGTTTAGAAATCAATCTCATGACCAAGTACCAACCAACTAAAAACGTATCATAAAAAACGAATGTTGTAATATACGTGGAAATATGAAAGTTGTGGTGCTATTAATATTGCGTGCGTATTTATGTACCAAAATTGATTCACGTGTCCTCGAACACGCAGTGAAAAGCGAGCCGATATGGTCATGGTAGTTTGTACCGTTAACTCTTTGCGTTTGTTATTAACTGATAGGTTGTATGTAAACGGTTAGGGCTAGCGCATACTATGCGCAAACTATTTTTATCTTTTTTAAATTTTTTAAGTCACAGTTATTACACAAGCACAATTATTAATAATAATAAATATGTAAAGATATTCTCATTATTTTAAATATTATTTTTTTTCTATTGACGAATTTTTTTAAGTCTACATATTACTCCGTATTGATATATTAAACAATAAATTTATTAAAAAAATAATTTTCTAACCAACCTATATGTACATCAACTGTTTCATATTAGTGTTTTCAAATTATTTCCAATCCATATGCCAACAGGCAGTATACAGTAAAGTATTATACTGTATGTATTATTACTATTCTGTATACTTACAGTATAATAATAATATATGTAAACATGTAATCATTGAAGGGAAATAATTTAGTTTAGTTTAGTTTTATAAAAAAACTTATAGCCAATAAGAATATGAGTAACAAATAAGAAGTTATTAGTTTGTGGCCCTGGTGCCGGGGCCTATAGAATACGGCATCGGCCCCTTTTCCCCTGCCTGTGGTAAGAGTCCACTAATGGGGAAAACCGACTGGTGGCGGTATAACCATCCTAAAATGGCGTAACTTAAATCAAGGCCGGTGATGGGCAGCAGCGCCACCGATTCAAGAAGTTACGCAACTGCGGTCGCCAACCCGCATGCCCAGCGTGGCGACTATGGGCATCAACCTCCAACACATGAGCCACAATAAAAGCCAAAGGCCCCCAGTTCCCGGTCGCCCTGCTATTTCTAGCCAAGGCGGCGGCTATGGTAACGGCAGGGCAGGGGGTGCGAAGAATCCCCGGGCGACGGCAGGCCGCCAAACCCAACTGACCCTGGCTACATATAACGGACGCACGATTCGCAATGACGATAGGCTCGCTCAGCTAGAGGAAGAACTCACGCGAATAAAATGGCACATTCTAGGATTATGTGAAGTCCGAAGAGAGGGGGAGGACACCATAACCTTGGAATCGGGCCATCTTTTATATTATCGTGAAGGTCACCAGCTGTCGCAAGGTGGGATCGGGTTTTTGGTCCATAAAAGCCTTTGTAACAACGTTTTAGAAATCACCAGTTTGTCTCCGAGGGTTGCGTATCTTCTGCTGAGAATATCTGCACGGTATACCCTAAAGGTGGTATTAGCATACGCGCCCACGGAGTCATACCCGGATTCGGAAGTGGAAACTCTATATGAGGATATAACGAAAGCCTTACGCCATTCCTCTAGAGCCCACTTCAACGTTGTTATGGGGGACTTTAACGCTAAAGTGGGAGTACAAAATGGTAGTGAATTGGTTGTAGGACCTTATGGTTTGGGTCGAAGAAATGAGAGGGGGCAAATGCTCGTCGACTTTCTCGAGAAAGAAGGGTTGTTTTTGATGAATTCTTTTTTCAAGAAACAACCCCAAAGAAGGTGGACATGGCGAAGCCCCGGCGGGCGGACGAAAAATGAGATTGATTTTATTATTACGGACAAGAAGCGTATATTCAGGGATGTCTCGGTGCTCAGTAGATTTGCAACCGGTAGCGACCATAGGTTGGTACGAGGCACTCTGAATATCTATCTAAAGCTAGAACGTGTCCGTTTATTGAAATCAACAGTCCGTCCGAATGTTCTCCAAACCGTAATTGGATCTGAAACATTCCAGACACATCTTAAAAACCAATTCACTGCTCTGGAAACCACGGAAGACGTAGACCAAAAACTCGATCGAGTAGTGGAAGTCCTTCGAAATGAGGGCATAAAAATTTGCGAAAGACAGCGTAAGGGTATGAAGTCGAAACTTTCGAGAGATACTCTCCTATTAATGGAAGAGCGACGCAACCCTATGCTAACTTCGTCAGAGGTAGAGGCTTTAAACAAAAGAATTACTAAGATGGTACGACGCGACCTCCGATCAGCTAATACGCTCTTGATTCAAAAATCAATCGAGCAAAATCGGGGTCCAAAAGTGTTTATCAAGCCTCTTGGAAAAAGTCACCTGACGAAGTTAACCACATTAAAGGGAAAAGTCGTTACTTCCAAACCAGAAATTCTCTCGGAAGTGGAAAACTACTACGCCGAATTGTACGCATCGCATGCTCCTCATTTACCACTGCCATCTGAGGACAATAGGGCTACTCTGACCCGCCACTATACGGAAGACCTGCCTGATATTAGTCTGGACGAAATCGTTTTAGCCCTTGGACAGCTTAAGAATGGAAAAGCCGCGGGTGAGGATGGTATTACAACAGAACTGTTAAAAGCTGGTGGAATTCCACTGGTAACAGAGCTTCAAGAGCTGTTTAATACCGTTCTCTTTGCCGGGAGAACTCCAAAGGCATGGCATAGAAGTATAGTCATACTGTTTCACAAAAAAGGTGATAAAACACTGTTAAAGAACTATAGACCAATATCTCTTCTAAGCCATGTCTATAAGCTGTTTTCAAGGGTTATCACGAACCGTCTCGCGCGAAGACTCGACGAGTTTCAGCCCCCCGAACAGGCCGGGTTTCGAAGCGGGTACAGCACAATAGATCATATCCACACCGTGCGGCAAATTGTACAAAAAACTAAAGAGTACAATCGACCACTATGCCTAGCGTTTGTGGATTATGAAAAAGCGTTTGACTCGGTCGAAACCTGGGCTGTTCTGGAGTCCTTACAGAGATGCCAAGTCGATTGGCGATATATTGAGGTGCTGAGATGTCTGTATGAGAACGCAACGATGGCAGTCCGAGTTCAAAACCAGCAGACAAGGCATATCCATCTGCAGCGAGGCGTGAGACAAGGGGACGTCATTTCCCCGAAATTGTTTTCAAACGCACTAGAGGATATGTTTAAGACGCTGAATTGGACTGGACTTGGCATAAACATCAATGGCGAGTACATCTCTCATCTCAGATTCGCGGATGATATCGTCTTAATGGCTGAATCTATGGAGGATTTACAATTGATGCTGCATGGACTGGCTGATTCTTCTCAACAGATCGGTCTCCGGATGAACTTAAATAAAACAAAAATCATGTGCAACGAGCACATTGCTCCGGGTCCGATTTCGGTAGATGGGGTCACTCTTGAAATTGTTGACAAATACATTTACCTAGGGCAGACGCTCGAACTAGGTAAAAACAATTTCGAGTGTGAGATTATGAGAAGAATACAGCTAGGCTGGGCAGCATTCGGAAAACTACGTCGAGTCTTCTCATCACCCATCCCACAGAGTCTAAAGACTAAAGTATTCAACCAGTGTGTCCTACCTGTCATGACTTACGGTGCCGAAACGTGGACACTCACAGTTAAGGCGGTCCACAAGCTTAAAGTTGCTCAGCGGGCTATGGAAAGAGCTATGCTCGGGGTTTCTCTGAGGGATCATATTCGCAACGAAGTAATCCGTCAGAGAACTAGGGTCACCGACATAGCTCAGCGCATAAGCAAGCTGAAGTGGCAATGGGCCGGCCATATCTGTCGCAGAACCGATGACCGTTGGGGTAGACGTGTTCTGGAGTGGAGACCGCGAATCGGTAAACGTAGTGTAGGACACCCTGAGACTCGATGGAGTGATGATATACGTAGGACAGCGGGCAGTGGATGGAAGCGAAAAGCCCAGGATCGGGCTCAGTGGCGAAAAATTGGAGAGGCCTATGTCCAGCAGTGGACTAAAGTGGGCTGTTAATGATGATGTAAACATGTAACATATAAGATATACATGAATTTTAAACAATTCAATTTTTTTCTAGAGCAACGCACTGTAACCAATTACATGCTTGACTGTATCTAGAAAAGGTTGAGCTATTTTATATGTGTAGCATATCAAATTACTTTTCTACCATGAGGCAATTGACATGACAAAAATTGATTTGACTCACAAATATATGAGTATATTTCAATATCAAATAAATTTTTATTCATCAGCGATGTAAGCAAATATGCACACTGCTTTAAAAGTATTGTTGCAATGTGAGAAAATAAGCTTAGCCGGAGTACAATGTGATGGACAAATAATAGTGGGATTCTCTCAGGTTGGGGCCGAATTGCGACATCTACGTCGAAACTTTGATAAGTCGATGTCCCTCAATGTTTATTCTGATCAATTTGTTACTTTAGAGTAAAAGAATCGAGCCGAATCAGTGTAATGGATCAGATCTTCATGGAGATGAAGAAAAATAAAGTTTAAAAGTCTGTTGTTAATTTTCTTCGATAAATGTATAAAGTTAGATGATGTGTAACCAGCTGAGTAGAATAGACCACCCTCATTTCTTACCGAGGTGTCGTAAAATACGACTTGGTAAAGTAAGTTGTAGTCAGGTGGTCTGTCGCAAAATACGTAGCCAAATCATGTGACAACATATTGTGCTGACCCCACTTAGAATGGGAAAAGGGCAGAAAATGAGATGTACGAAGTTAGATCATAGAGTTATTATACTTAGAGTAAGAAAGACATAGGCAGGTAAGGCATAGCCTGTAAGTGACAATGACACGATAAATAATGAGAGGAAAATGACACTCGTATCGACATCTTTGTCTAATCACACATAAAAGAGAGAGATAGATCACGCTTATTTGCTTTCTCCTCATTGTAAAATGTCACATTTGTCTGGCTTCCCCATTCTAAGTATAATAATCTATGCGTTAGATGCGTTCATATTGAAATTTCTATCGTAAATATTTGCTTATTCATGGACTTTCTTTTGACCTCCATCGCTTATGGAAAGTGAAAATGTATTTTGAGATGCGTTTGTGTATTCAATTTAGTCAATATTATCTTTATAATTTGTAGGAAATAGACGGTTTGAATAAGATTTTTCACATTTTAGCAAGATATTGAATCGGACATTCGTTGTTTCGGTTTGATTTAACTCTGTGAACCTGTACAAGCCAGTAACGACTTAATGTAAATAGTATTAAGAATTGTATTTTTAAAAAGAGCAACCGCCGAGTTTCTTGCTGGCTCTTCTCGGTAGGAACAGCTTTCCGAACCAGCAGTAGTGTTGACGATTCAAAAGCACTTGTTTAAAAGTTTATTTGAATAAAGAATATTTTGAATTTGAATTTGAATAGTAGAAGTATTACTACTAAGTATTACTATTAGAAAGTATCACTAAATTACTATTAAAAATTAGGAATTTACCTGCACGAGAGAATTTAAATGTTTCGTTCCTACTACATTTTTATCTCGATGTGTAGGCGTGTTGCAACACATCGATTTTCATGGTTAGACAAAACGTTGGGAAACATTGAGTTTTTATAAACTGCGAATGAATTGATTCGATTTAGTTGTTCCAGAATGTATGTAACAACGCTTATTGCTTACAGTATGTGAAATCTGTAGTTATTGCGATCATTAACAAATATATTGCGTATGCAACTTGTCTAAAAGCTTTATGATTATTAAAATTGGTTATTAAAAGCCAATTGAGTATTAAAAAAGCATAAAAAGATTTTTATATTTACCGCAAAACGCCTACGTGGTTTTTAAACAAAAATATTGTTCATTACGTTCCTAATTCGAAAATACTTAAATTTGAATTTGGAGTTATAAGGTAATAATTGTTGTTGTTACGAGATATATTTACAGAAAAATCAATGCTATAATAACATTTAGTATGTCCTTTAAGAACGTCAATTTGAAATCATAATCTCAGAAAAAGTAATATACACTATGTTAATTTTTTAAGTAATATAATATGTGGATGGAAGTAGCATTATATAGATAAGTATATAGGTATTATAGGTGAATACATTCAACTTCGAAGTAATTTCTAATATGCGACCAATTATGAGTTTTGTATTAGCTTAGCGTGCAAGTATGTTTTGAATATTTAGCCCCAAAATATACCCACTGTAGTTTTAATATTGGATTGTTGTCATAGATTGGCCATTAAAATATCTGCGGTAGAAAATTATTAATCAAAATAATTCTAAATTTCCAAAGTGTAATTTTCATTAAAATAATTATTTTAATAGGTGTGATTATATTCACATTTATAACTCATAAGGACTGTAAATCTTTTGTGATTAACATCTTTGTTAGCTATAATTATTGTTTAATATTGAAAAGTACAACTTACAACTACGCCGTGTGGTATCCGGCTTAGTAGAATAGTATCATCCTCATTTCTTGCTGAGGTGTCGTAAAGGGTGACTAAGGTAATTAGACACGCCGTGTGGTATCCGGCTGAGTAGAATGGACCACCCTCTTTCTTACCGAGGTGTCGTAAAATACGACAGAGGTAATTTGACGTCAGGCAGGCGGCCAGTCGTAAAATACGTAGCCAAATCATGTGACATGTTTATAACATGTTGTACCGGCCCTACTTTGAGTGGGATAAGGGCAGGAAGATGATTGAAAAGTTACAACTAAAATATTAAAAATATTATATGATAACAATTATAGCATATAAAATTCTTGTAAGAGTACACTTAATTCAAAACAAATAATTTATGGTTGATTAGTAACATATCGTTTAATTCCACCTTTCACGACACTCAATATAAATCTAAAATGTGCTATCGGACGTTAATTTTTTTCATTGACGAGCTTCTCCGAACTCCAAACAGGACTGGATTTTGAAAGCCGCATTCCTTAAGGCCATAAAAGGCCCAACCGAAGTGAACTTTTTAAACAAATAATGCACATATACAACTTCGTAAGTAAAAGACAAACAGAGACGAATTCGAGCTCAAATTCTATAAGAAACAGTTGAAATGCTGACGCTATTCAAATCCAAGATATTCTGTATTCAAATAAACTTGTAAACAAGTACTTTTGAATCGTCGAATCTTCTGCTGGTTCGGAAAGCTGTTCCTAACGAGAAGAGCCAGCAAGAAACTCGGCGGTTGCTCTTTTAAAAATATAATTCTTATTACTGGTTACATTAAGTTATTACTGTCTTATACAGGGTCAAAGAGTAGCTACGTCCACGCATCCTTATCATCATATTCCTCATAGTGTATAATATAATCTGTGTCACATAGTTTTTCCCGCTGGATCGACATATCTCGCGGGAACTGTAATGTAATATATTAACTAATTTATAGAATTAGGCGTTATTTTAATTTAATTACCTCCTTTGCGGAGGTCCATCATACAAAAGTAATGAGAATATTACTATTATTAATATCTAGCGGCCTGCCCCTGCTTCGCACGGGTATAAAATATATATCCCATGTCAGTCAGTGTAAAAAATGATTAAAATCGATCCAGTTGTTTAGTACATTATTACTTATTTACTTTTACATTTTCCCTATGTATTTTATTTTTACAATTAATTACAGAATGTCTTTAAACAAACTCTTGAAAGAGCGACATCGCTGCTAAAGTCGAAGTGTTATAGGGCGAAGCGCGGCCTCCTCACGGCATTTTAAATCTGTAATATCTCCGAAAATGTTCACTTAAATTACATGCTGTAAACGGCCATATTGATCTATATTAAATCAACTATTTATTTAACGTACTTAATTGTATAAGGATTAATGCTGTATTGTATAAAAATTGCTTCAAAAATATGGCATTATTTTTCGTAAAAAGTAAATGACAAAAAATGCTATAGTGGGTTATCCATAAGAGATAGATATATACCATCGCGGACTTTTCTGTAGACCTTTTCAAGGTGTACAAATACTTAGTACATTATTTTGATAAATCTCGTAGGGTTTAGCCTGCGTTTGCAATGTAAGCGGAAAAAAAATGTAATTATTTACAGAAACCTCAAAAATTACAGTATTTCTCTACTCCGTATTGAATGTTATTATACGTACAAACCTTCCTCTGGAATCACTCTATCTATTAATAAAAACTGCATCAAAATCTGTTGCGTAGTTTTAAAGTTTTATGCATACATAGGGAAATATGGACTTTGTTTTATAATATGTAGTGATAGTGATATTCTCATTACTTTTGTAATATATTAACCTAAAATTTCCACAAGAATTACACTATCTTTTTAGTCAAAACAGTACAAAAAATCTCTTTTGTAGATTTTGAGAAAATCGATCACGTACAAACAGACTGCTTTAGGGGACTTTGTTATATAATATGTATTTCGCTTTGAAAATAAGTAGAAATGAGTCTTGTCAATTCTTTCTTAATTTAATTTACGAGCACTGTTTATTATAGTTTATCGCCTCATATCATGAATGTGCCCGATAGCGTATTTATAGCGGAAGGTTATCTCATGTTTATGCATTTACGGGTGAGATTAAAGAAATTTAAATTGGAAACTTAGTTCAGTTTAAAAAAAATATCCGAGACAAGCTTAACTCAATTTTCTTTCTTTTTTGTGTTTTATAATTATTATATTTATCCTTTTATTTTGCGCGTGAAATTTTTTGCGTGTACAGTATTATTTTGAAATTATTATTACTGTCTTATTGTTAGCTTTTATGATTTATTAAGTTGTAGAAACTTTATTGGTCAATGTCATTTTTACTAGCTATTAAGTTTTACTGTGTACTGTTTGTTTCCCGTGAAAATAAATAAATATACCATGCCTCGAGAGAATTTACATTACAATATACGGGTCGACAGATGTGTAACCTAGAACAATGATGTGGGCCTAAGCTTCATCCATAAAAAAGGAGCAACAGTGAGTTATTATACTAGAATAGACGAGTCAGCCTAAACTGCCGTGTGGTATCCGTCAGAGTATAATAGACCACCTTCATTTATTACAGAGGTTTCGTAAAAGGCGACTAAGGTAAGTATACATAGCTAAATCATGTGACAACATGTTTGTAACATGTTGTGCCGACCCTACTTAGAGTGGGATAAGAGCAGAAGAATGATGATGAGTCAATGTTGTATGTATATAAATATATAACTCAGAAACGGCTCCAACGATTTCCCTGAAATTCAGTATGTAGGGGTTTTGGGGGAGAAAAATCCATCTAGGTTTTATTTAACAAAAAAATCGTTTTATCTCTGTTTTTGGCCATACTAAAATTTTTAACATTAAAATTTAATATTTCTTACTATTTTAGCCGTAAATTGTGAAGTCAGCTTAGCTTATTCGGTTAACGGGGGGTTTCGAAAAATGAAAATATCTAGGATCGAGCCCCACTGACCCAATGATTTTTTTTTAGTTTCTTTTTTATCTCAAAAAAAAATTACATTATTACACAATTAGAACAGATAAGAATACAAATAAACAAATACAATATACAATAAATACAATAGAAAAATACTATATACAAATGAATTAAGTATAACAATAGTATTTTATATGAAATAATCTGGTTTGCCTAAGACTCACTAGAAACTGGGTTAAGTTCGCAGTGTTCGCCTTATCAGCGCACACAATGGCTTACTAGGTCGAGCAAGTGATGAGATTATGTTAACAATAACTTCGATATTGGAAGACGTTCTGACATTTGCTCGAACAATGCGTTGACATCTGGCATATTTCCTTCATTATTCGTGGATTGCTAACGCCGTGACTGACAACGTGTGGTATCCGAAAATAGGATAGTACCAACCTCATTTCTTACTGACGTGTCATAAAAGGCGACCAAGGTAAGTCGACCCGCCGTGTGGTATCCGGTTTAGTAGAATAGACCACCCTCATTTCTTACCGACGTGTCGTAAAAGGTGACTAAGGTAAGATGACCCACCGTGTGATATTCGCTTTAGTAGAATAGACTACCTTCTTTCTTACCGAGGTGTCGTAAAAGGCGATTAAGGTACGTTGACCCACGGTGTGGTATCCGGTTTAGTAGAATAGACCACCCTCATTTCTTACCGACGTGTCGTAAAAGGCGACTAAGGTAAGATGACCCACCGTGTGATATTCGCTTTAGTAGAATAGACTACCTTCTTTCTTACCGAGGTGTCATAAAAGGCGAGTAAGGTAAGTTGACCCACCGTGTGGTATCCGGTTTAGTAGAATAGACCACCCTCTTTCTTACTGACGTGTCGTAAAAGGCGACTAAGGTTAGTCGACCCGCCGTGTGGTATCCGGCTGAGTAGAATATACCAACCTCATTTCTTACCGAGGTGTCGTAAAAGGCGACTAAGGTAAGTCGACATATCGTGTGGTATCCGGTTTAGTAGATTAGACCACCCTCTTTCTTACTATGGTGTCGTAAAACGCGACTAAGGTAAATTGACGTCAGGCAGGCGGCCGGTCGTAAAAACACAGCCAAATCATGTGACAGCAATGTTTATAACATGTGCCGACCCCCACTTAGAGTGGAATAAGGGCAGGAAGATGATTATTCGTGGATTGCCACATCTAGTCTCTGGTAGTCATAAATTTAAGGCATGAAATTATTATACGGTACATTTTTTATGTTAGGAAAACCCATTATTCATTAGGAAGGATTACAACGATAGAGATTAGACTTATTCTTTGCTTACTGTGCTATTGATCCGATTCCTGTCGCTATAGTTACGCTATAGCGACGCACCGCAAAACCGTTAGAAGAAAGTCTATGATATAGTTAGACTGAGTGGGTCTTAATGGACTGTAGATAAGGAAAATATACATTATTCAAAATATATAAAAACCGCCGTGTGGTATCCGGCTAAATAGAATAGTACCACCCTCTTTTCTTACCGAGGTGTCGTAAAAGGTGACTAAGGTAAGTCGACCCGCCGTGTGGTATCCGGCTGAGTAAAATAGACCAACCTCCTTTCTTACCGAGGTGTCGTAAAAGGCGACTTAGGTAAGTTGACCCACCGTGTGGTATCCGGTTTAGTAAAATAGACCACCCTCTTTCTTACCGAGGTGTCGTAAAATACGACTGAGGTAAGTTGACGTCAGGCAGGCGGCCAGTCGTAAAAACGCAGCCAAATCATGTGACAGCATGTTTAGAACATGTTGTGCCGACCTCACTTAGAGTGGGAAAAGGGCAGGAAGATGATGGTAAGAAATGAGGGTAGGATCTTTTCTACTCAGCTGGATACCATACGGCGAGTCAACTTACTTTAGGCGCGTTTTACAACACATCGGTAAGAAATGACGGTGGTTTGTTCTACTCAGTCGAATACCACGCTGCGTAGAATTTCTGAAGAATATAAACTATTGTTCAACTGTATATATCGGTCGTGGTGTATATATGCCTATCAAATAGGTCATATCATGTTGGCCTATAGAAAGTTCATACAGTCAATCATTATTTATTACTAGACTGTGCGCGTATTGATCCATGCAAGGGTAGTAATCAACGAGCGTAAACTCCCACTAGTGACCTATGGACATGCCTCTTCATAAACTCTGATACTGCAAAGTGTAGAGATACAGCTATTGTAATGTACTAACATTCATCAAATTCAAATTCAAAATATTCTTTATTCAAATAAACTTGTAAACAAGTGCTTTTGAATCGTCAACTCTACTGCTGGTTCGGAAAGCTGTTCCTACCGAGAAGAGCCAGCAAGAAACTCGGCGGTTGCTCTTTTAAAAATATAATTCTTAATACTATTTACATTAAGTCGTTACTGTCTTGTACAGGTTCAAAGAGAGCTATATCCACACATTCTTATCTTCCAAATAATCTTCAAGAGTATAGTAGGCTTTCTGTATCAGCCTCTTTTTAACAGTGTTTTTAAACTGATGTAATGGCAAAGCTGAATGGCATCCTCCTGCCCTTATCCCACTATAGGTGGGGTCGGCACAACATGTTATTAACTCGTCGTCTCATGATTCGGCTAGGTATTTTACAACCGGCTGCCTGCCTGACAACATCATATATTACTCGCCTTTTACGAGACCTTGGTAAGAGGGTGGTCTAATCTATTTAGCCGGATTTCACAAAGCGGTGTACTGTTCTAAATTTTGTAGTTTCAGTTAAGTATTTTTGGTGCACAATAATGTTATCTATCTACAATTTTTATTTTATTTTTAAGCACAAGACCGTAGTCGACTTAAATAGTAATAAATAACTAAATAGTAGTTACTAAGTAGTAGTTAAATAATAGTAAATAAACGTTAGTATTAAGATAATAAGATCACTCTCCAATTGTTAAAATACATTTCGACCTGTTGTTTTATTCAGAAAGTAAAAAAGGAAAAACTTATACACTTAACATATAAATAATATTTGATTTGCAAATAGAAGGTAGTTGAGATTTTTTTGTTCACTGCAATTGATAAAAGTACACGACGTCAACACAAACAGGTTAGAAATAAGAAATTTATAATTTAAATTTTAACATGACAGCAGTTAAGTTTAATATAGTATAAAGTTCTAGGGAAAAACCCCATTAAATTATCATCATTACGCTGCCTTTATCAAGCTCTAAGTGGAATCGATACACATTACTCTCTTCTATTCTCTTACATAATTATTTTTTCATTCCTTTTATATTCCCACATGTCATACTTTATACAATCCATCTGTCTCATTCTCCCGATAGTTATATATCTGTGTATAAAATCTACCGGACTATAATAAACCACCCTCATTTCTAACCGAAGTGTCGTAAAAGACACCGAAGGTAAATTGGACAATATGATATCAGTGTCCTAACGGATAAATTAGGCCGAAACTATTCCCAGTAGGGTTGATGTCAGGGTGGCGGCCAGTCGTAAAATACTATCCCAATTCCTAATACATGATTACTAGAAGAAACCCACTAAATTAATCATTTAAATATATTACGTGTTAAGTTTCATGCTCTGTGTTGCGATCTTTCTGTAGCTTCATATCTCGTTGACACTCTTATATGCTCAGTTGACCTCAATCGATTGCTGACATAAGCCAGAGTTCCAGACAATCAATTCCTATCACTTAATCGCTGTCCCAATTTAAAGATGGTAATATTAAAATGGTATTTACTGAATATAAATTAACAGCTCGTCGAAATTAAACCTTTCAAAGTATCAAAGAAATCAGTTTGAATTTCGAACTATTTTATTTTCTACGTTTAATTTTATAACTATATCATTTTTATTATATAAAATTTGCATCAATACAATTATTCAATGATATCTAAATTTAATGAGTAAAAGCTTATTTTTAGTTCTTATTTCACTTTTTTTTAAAGATGTGACGTCTCGTCTATGCCTTTAGCAGTTTTTGTGTTTATCACGAGCACACAGACTATAAGATAGTAGCAGCGAAGGACTTTGATTTATGATATAATTGTTATTGTTGTAACTGTTTTTGTGTACAAAAAGAATAATAAACAGTTAGGAAACCATTTCTAATAGCACGTTTATGCTATGTAATGTGATATTATCTGTTATAATAAAATCAATTAGTTACAAATCAAGCAATAAAATAAACAGTTAATTCTGTATTATTCAGAGTAATGGTCAAGAGTTTCATTTAGCGCAAATGACTCGAGATACTTTGCTCGACAGATATAATCATAATTGCTTTAATACTATCGACATTTAAAATCAGATGTAAAATTAACGCAATTAATATACATCACTTTATAGGATTACTCAGCTAATGTTGACCTAATAAAAAAACCGCGTCGTGTGATATAACGACGGCAGCCAATTAAGAGAAGGCGGGAGAGATTCAAATTTAGAATTTTATATCAGTCTCACAGATCGCTTTTTTATTTCGTCGACTGATGTCATTAAACGAAGAGCATGAATGGAGGACCACAACAAATTAAAAAAATAGCGCCGTTTCGAATGAATTATGATGCTGTAAGGTCAATGAACGTGAATTAAAAAGAAAGTATACCATTAAAGAGGTTAAATAGTATAAGTAAATATTACTTTTTTATAATGCAATTATTTTTTCTAAATGGAAACAATCAAAGTATTGACTGATAATGGAAAGTAGAAATAGAAACGAACTTGAATGGTAAATTGATTTAGGTTAGATGGCCATGCATATTTCGGTTTGATATTTACATAGGTAGGTATATATCGAGGTATAAGTATATCAGGTTTATACTTAATCTGTTATTTTAAAAAATTGGAACTTCTAACCTTAGACCACCTATGTTTAACATACTCTGTGGAATTCTGTATAACGTAACTATATGACGGAACTAATCTTATTATGGCAAGTAACGAGTTTTCTTAGGTTTTAAAAATAACTTCTTGCTAACATACTTATACTACATAATGCATTTGTTTACATTAAACCGCAGTTTCCACGGTCTAGGCGACGTGTTATAGAAAAAAGTGTTTACCTAGGCGAAGGTAGCGCTTAGCAATAATACGACATTTATCTTAAGAGTATTACAGTTTTATTAGAATAACTAGACCGAATTCAGTATTAGGAATTTTGTATCTAATCGATTGGCTTCAGGGGTTTTCGATGTGGTTTTCTATTTTATTAAATTTATATAAGAATATATTGAACAACTTTTTACTATACATACAATTATGTAAAATATGTATATAAACGAAGTCTTAGGTAATCTAATAATCATCATTCTCCTGCTCTTATCCCACTCTAAGTGCAGTCGGCTCAACATGTTATGAACATGTTGTAATATGATTTGGGTACGTATTTTACGACCGTCAGACGTCAGACGTACAGACGTCAACTTACTTTAGTCGTATTTTACGACACCTCGGTAAGAAAGAGGGTGGTCTATTCTGCTCAACCGGATACCACACGGCGGGTCGTCTTAGATTACTCGCCTTTTACGGTACTTCGGTAAGAAATGAGGGTCGTCTATTCTACTCAGCCGGATACCACACGGCGGGTCAACTCACCTTAGTCGTATTTTACAACACCACGGTAAGAAACAGGGTGGTCTATTCTATTCAACCGGATACCACACGGTGGGTCAACTTACCTTAGTCGTATTTTACAACAGCTCGGTAAGAAAGAGGGTAGTCTATTTTACTCAACCGGATACCACATGGTGGGTCAACTTACCTTAGTCGCCTTTTACGACACCTAGATAACAAATTAAGGTGGTCATTATACTTAGCCCTATACTACACGGCAAAATGTAATCAAATAATCAATAAACTTTAATTTTTGCGTTAATTCACTATGTAAATTTGTCTAAAATATTCACTTTCCTCCAGCGTGCGATGTGTACATAATTGAATCACTTGCTTTAAAATTAAGCCTGGATACGATCTTTTTTTAGAATATTATAAAACGTGACGCCTAAGTAATAATTCACGGTTCATTGGCTCATAGTCGGTGTATTCTAGTAGGGATCCAAAATAGAATTGGTTTGTATACATTTTTTTTGTGGAAAGCAGGTGCGGGTTGTCCAGTCCCACGAGCAGGTAAGGCACACGACCTGACGCCGAATTTCGCTTTAACAGTTAAACGTTTACATATAAATACCTGGGGGACCGAGCCTTACACGGTAATTTTTAAAATGATCTAAAAAAATTAAAATAAAAGAAAAATTGAAAAGAAAAATAATAGGGCAGTTGGGGCTCGATCCTAGGTATTTTCTCCTCTCTAGACCGCCCGTTCCCGAAATGAACTACCATAACTTTACATTTGACAGCGAAAAATTGTGATTGTATTCAACGAAAATTTCAAAAAAATTTTAGAGCCTAAAAACAGGGATAAAATGAATTTTTTTAAATAAAACTTATATAGATCGATTTTCCTCCCGCAAAATCCCCTACATGCTAAATTTCATGAAAATTATCTACGGCAATTCACGAATCATCATCTTTCTGCCCTTATCCCACTCTAAGTGGGGTCAGCACAACATGTTATAAACATGCGGTCACATGATTTGGCTGCGTTTTTCGACCGGCCGCCTGCCTGACGTCAACTTACCTTAGTCGCATTGTACGGCACCTCGTAAGTGAATGTTTTTCGTTTAACGCTATCACTCTCAGTTTCATTTCCCGCCATCATAACACCACATAAAGAGCTCATGAATAAGGGCTGGACCCTTATTCATGATGATTTTGGGTTGAATTATGGGTTTCAAATTTTTAGAGCTGATCCGATATAGTTAGACGTGAGTATAATAGGTTCACATACATAAACTTTATATACCGCTCACGATAGTACCAAATTAAAAAACAATCATTCTAGTTAAATTGGATAAATCTGAACATGTCAGCAAGCGAAGACGCAGGTAAAAATTAGTATTTACATAAATTTATTGATGGGAAGTGGTAAGACGGGTGTTTCAATGGACGCCACTAGGACGCCGTGCAGCTTGATTAATGACTCCGGTTTCTTACGGTTTATTTTTATTCTCTTTTTTATGAATCTCTCGTGTAGATCCCATCTAATTGGATGACGCAGTAGAAATCGAGTGTACGGTTAAACGCCTCAATACACTGTAATAGACCGCTTTAACAGCGCTCTCAATTTCTTTAATTTATATTTAAACGGTTAAAAGAGTTAAGGTTGTTGGTATGTGTTTGTTGAATAGATGTAAAGTTACCTGTCATCATCTTCCTGCCCTTATCCCACTCTAAGTGGGGTAGGCACAACATGTTATAAACACGTTTTGGCTATGTATTTTACGACGGGACGCCTGCTGACATCAACTTACCATAGTCGTATATTATGACACCTCGGTAAGAAAGAGTGGTCTATTCTACTTAACCGGATATCACATGGTGGGTCAACTTACCTTAGTCGCCTTTAACGACACCTCGGTAAGAAAGGAGGGTCGTCTATTCTATTCAACCGAACACCACACGGCGGGTTGACTTAGCTTAGTCGTCTTTTACGACACCTCGGTAAGAAATGAGGGTGGTACTATTCTATTCCGCTGGATACCACTCGGCGTATGTAAAGTTACCTGTATCCACCTTAAATATAGGGCAAAAAGCGTCACATATGATCCGGACCCAAGCAGGTCAAGTAGAAGTTTGTAATAAACTATACTGTACTTACTTCAATAATATACAAGTTCCTTATTTTATGCCACCAATACTTACCTGAAAAAAAAAAGATAACATTATAAAAAACATGTAGTTGTCATTAACACATAAATAAAAAAATGTGAATACACAAGAGAAAAAAAATTTAAGTAAAAATAAATCAGAATTTACATAATCTGTTGGAAGCGAAGAGTTTTACAGATAAAATATTGATATTTAGAGAAACAAAATGAGCTATTACTTGTCAATGTGCGACGTATTAATCAATAATTTATGCTATTGGTCCAGTTTTATACTTACCGCGCATATCGGCAGCGTAATTAAATGTAAATATACATAATCGAATGATAAATGACGAAACTACAGCGAAGAAGACCAGTTCAACTTTTAGACAGCTAAATTATATACCAATTCATAATTCATCTTTCATTATTCATAGTTATGTGGAGGAGGTTTCTTTACAATGATTTCTGTTTCCCAGAGACTCATTTCTCACGTTTTCAAATTATAATTCGAAACACACTTGGCTAATGGTGTATTAGTCAACGGACAGTGGTTCAATTAACATTTAAATACCGTAATATATTGCAGAAGACTATCATAAAAACAATACATAGAGTCTTTCGGAATGATAGAGTAATTTTTATTAAATACTTTTAAATGTATGCTGTCGTCGCCATTTTAGGAAAAATGGACTTTATAAATAGTGATTCAGACTTCATAAATAGAGCCTCAGAGATACGCCGAACTCACTTTACGAGTAACTATGAACTAAAACTATCAGAAATTAATTATATAAAAACTGAGGCGACGCCATGTCAGCTTAGTTTTGCATTTCGATAGTGCGTATTTTTAATATTTAAACGAGTTAATATTGTATATATATTTTTCTGAATTTTGATAACGGCTCCAAAGATTTTCATGAAATTCATCAGAGGACGGGAGAAAATCAATCTAGCTAGGTTTTATTAAATAAAATGTTGTTTTATCCCTGTTTAAGAACACTAAAAAAACTGGTACAATTTTATGAGGAACTAAACGTAAATTATGCTGAAAAGTCATGATAGCTCATTTCAGTAACGGGCGGTCTCAAATTCAGAATACCAGGATCGATTCCAAGTAACATATTTTTTTTAATTGAATTTTATTATATATTTAAGACTCGATCACCGAGGTTCTTTTGTATATGTATGTATGGATGAATATTTAACAGACAAAATGCTTTTATTTGAGGTACAATGCAATATTTATAACAATAAATAAATAAATAAATATACGGGACACTTACACACACGGTCGTCGGTCCCCAAAGTAAGTAACTTAATACTTGTGTTATGGGTGACAGACAACTGGTGAATATATACTTATATATTTTTTTAATACATACTTAAATACAAATATACACCCAGACTCGGAGAGCAACAAATCCATTTATAGAAAATGTTCGCCCTCGGCGGAAATCGAACCCGCGACCCGCGGAGTAGAAGCCAGGGTCACTAACCACTGCGCCAACGGGCCAGTCAATAATTATTGAAATGAGTTACTTAATTAATTTACAAAAAGGATTTAAGCGAAATGTCCATGCTGTGTTGTATTCGGCTGAGTAGAATAGATTACCCTAATTTCTTACCGAGATGTCGTAAAAGGCGACTGAGGTAAGTCAACCAGTCGTGTAGCATCTGGTCGAGTAGATTAGACCACCCTTATGTCTTACAGAAGTGTCGTAAAAGGCGACTAAGGTAATTTGACCCACCGTGTTGTATCCGGTTGTGTAGAATAGACCACCCTCTTTCTTACCGAGGTGTCGAAAAATACGACTAAGGTAGGTTGATATCAGGTAGGCGGCCAGTCGTAAAATACGTAGCTAAATCGCATGACATGTTTATAACATTTTGCGCCGACCCCCACTTGGAGTGGGAGGAGGCAGGCAGAGGGCAGGAGGATGATGATTTTAAGCCAAGTGTCAGTGATAAGACAACAATAACGCAAAAGAAGAAAAGAGTTTTACCCTAAAAGAACACCTTAAAGATTGGTCCGCAATTTTAATACTTTTACGTAATTCAATAAAGTCCTTGGTTAGGTTTATTATATGCACTTATTACATAATAATAATAATATGAACTGGTAATATTTGACCCCATTACATAACCCACCTAGATATATTCTAACTTATTTTTTATACTGACTACATTTTTGCGATGCTTTTAAACATAATTGACTTCTCCATATCATTCGGTGAAGGTTAACGGGTTAAAAAAGTTGTCCCGACGTCTTTATAATAAGCCACCTGTTCCCTATTATACTATTAGGCAAATATTTATTAAAACACAAATATTATGTTTTTAATTAAATTGCCAATATTAGATTCATAAAGTATTGTAAGTTTAAGAAAATAGGTATTCTTACATTTGCTTCACAGTATATTTTAAGCAATTTCATTTATGTACATAAAAATATAAAGAATCATAAAACGATAGGTGATGTATATAATAGACAAAGAAGGAACCGACATAAGTTTGCAGCTACTGCTTTGCGCCTTGCAAAAGTACGTAAGTCGTTTGTGTGTTTGGGTATAAGATTCTATAATAAAATTCCGCAATCAATTTAAGCTTTGCAATTACAGCTGTTTAAAATACACTGTTAAAAAGAGGCTGCTACAGAAAGCCTAAGAATGAGTGGATATAGCTCTCTCGGAACCTGTATAAGACAGGAATGACGAAATATAACTAGTATTAAGAATTATATTTTTAAAAGAGCAACCGCCGAGTTTTTTGCTAGCTCCTCTCGGTAGGAACAGCTTTCCGAACCAGCAGTAGAGTTGACGATTTACTGAGTTGAGATATTATTAATTAATTGCGTTTTCAAATAGATAAATAAAGTAAAATCAATTTATTGCCAATTGACTGTATCCAGTTGGCTTACAGTGTTTTTCTTCAGAACAGCAAAGCATAGATGTTGCCGAAAGTCTAGGTAATTAATGAAATACAAGTTAGCAACTTATATTACGTAACATAGAGTTAATGCAATTAATTTCAAAGAAAACTCAAATAATAGGTATTGACTTATAGTCATTGTATTCATAACGAATCACGCCTCACTTGTCGTCGTGACTACTTACAGGAAGTGGAATGAATTATCAGCAAAATAGCACCATATCTGAACAATATTTGTTAAACTATTATGTTACAACATGTTTCAAATACAACCTCCTTCAAATAGTTGAGTCAATAATGAAAAACATTGTCGCCGTCAATGTCATTGAGTTGTTGAGAAAGAATAAATGGGTTGACTTTTGAGAAAATAGCTTCTTATTTATTGAATAAGTATAAAGAAAAATATTATTGTTATAAGTATATATTACAAACAATATTATCGCTTTTTACATATATCTTGATTTTCTTCCCAGCCGAGGAATGTTTATTACGAACATAATTCTATTACGTTGTTTAAAAACTTCAATATTTTAATATTTAACGCTATGTAGTATTATTATATGCTTTGCAATTCGGACTAGTTACTTATAGAAACAGTTTTGTTTTAATCCACAACTGGTCATAGAAGGCTAAATAAATTGTAGTAGATACGTAGACCTACTGCGATGCTTTAGGAAATAGGTATTCTTACATTGGCTTCACAGTATATTTTAAGCAATTTAATATTTCTACATAAAAGTATAAAGAATTACAAGAAAATTGGTGTTACACACACCAATTTTCCACCAATATTTAATAGACAAGATAGGAACCGACATAAGCTTGCTTTTTTATTTTTTTTCGAATTGACAATATGCTGTTAGCCCTAACGGCTTTTACAGCGTCACCGGGCGGGACGGGCGAGCGCAGAAGCAACGCCGAGGTTGCGAAATGCGTAGAGTATAGCGCAGAAGCTCTACTAGCGTCGGGGATCGTCGTCCTAAGGGTGCCTCCTGTGAGACCGGACCACGGCTTAGGACGACGTGTAGTGGAGGGCTGATGGTATGACTTTGATTAGTTAAACACTGTTAAAAGAAGGCTGATACAGAAAGCCTACTATACTAATTAAAGATTATACAGATGATCTAGCGTGGATATAGCTACAACTCTACGCTGTACAAGATAGTTATGACTAAATGTAACTAGTTGGTAGGAACAGCTTTCCATACTAACAGTAGAGTTTACGATTCGTTTACTTGAATAAAGAATATTTTGAATTTGAATTAGAACAATTAAGAAAATAAAGATTAACGACGCGTAAGAAACCGATGTGGACAAACTAGAATTTTACAAATGAATCAGTTAGTTTATCTTAAATTACAGTAAAAAATTCAAGTGAATTTACATGTCTCGCTTTTAATCCGCGTAATACCAAATGGAGATTTTAAATAAATTTAATTGACACAGATACATAAAGAAACAGCTACGCATAACGTTCTCGATAGTCTTTGAGGCGGTTGGTTGATGTATGGCATCTCATTATCTGATAAGCAGATATCTGATAGTAATTAGACCGTTATATTGCGCAATTATTCCAATGTAGACAATGAATAATTTGTTATCTGTTATGTAACTTATTTGTAGTGTTATGTACTGTTCTCATCTTTGAACTAGTATATTTCCGCTCAAGTCGGCTTGTTTTCTATTTGCCTATTTTTCTAATTTATATGATGAAAGGACTACAAATTTTATAATACAATGGAACCCTATCAGAATACAAAATTAAAAATGACCTTAAAATAGTCTTCATCCACAAGGCTGTACTTCTGAACGTGTACTTGTTTTTCGTAATGAATCCTAAGGCAAAATTATTACTTATAGTCAAACCTTTTATAGATTCTCTCATTTCAGATTGTTGATGAGAAATCTTTTTCAAGCTTATTTTTAATCGCCCAATTAGTAATCCTGAGAATTGTGTAATTATGTGACTCTAGGTTCACTCCAAGTTCACTACAAGGTCTGATAAAATCTAGAATTAAGCACTTACCTAGAAACGTACACACTATAATTATAATAAACACTGTTGCTTGTTGCCGAACTCGAGTCAGTATTTAGATGAACGATTAACCAAACTTTGGTGGTCGGTTTAATATGACCATTTACGACCTTGCAAACAAATTAAGTGGCATATTAGGATGATCTATGATTATTTATTTATCACTGGCGATCGCTAAAAGTAATGTATCAACAAACCATATTGGCTTATTTACCTTTTTCATCAGTAAAGGTGAAACATCGTCTTTTCAAGGATTTTGGAATAATACGCAAAGTCAATTTACGTTCGAACGATACCCTTATCCGTCTGTTTACAAAGGAAACAAAACAAGAAATCTAGATCAGTTTTACTTTATCGCAACGGTGATAAAGGCCATTGACCGCTCTAGTGCTCACTCCAGTTATTGTTCAAGTAATAAGATGCGAAGAGCAAAAAATGCTAAATGTTAATTGTTGGCGTGGGAATAATTGAATGTATTTAATTCACTCCGAGAGCCAGTTGTAAGATTTTGGTTTGTTTCATGGCATGGATTTATATCAAAAAGGGAGTTGAAAATGAGGCATGTCTAAATGAATCTTTCATTTGTCTGGAAATTATTTTGCTTTTTATCTTTTTGATTAATCATTATTTCTTATTTTATGTGCTTGATTTTATTATATTATAGAACTTATTATAGAATATAGTAAATTCTAGAATCTTAAAGGCATTATTTATTCTGTCATATTATTTTGGACATATAATCTACATAATTGGAAAGGACATAATCTACAATGATGTTACATCCTTTTATATGCATTTTATTGGATAGAGGCTTCAATTTTGCTAGTAACCCGAGAGTTTGCCCTTGGGTTTGTCACATATAAGTTTTATTCGGTGTCCAACACTACTACTATTTTAGAGTTTAGAGATTGTTAAGATACACTGTTATACATTGTTAAGATATTACGCTTTCAGTTATATAAAATAGTGGTTTATAGAGTTGATAAAAATTGATTCGCTTTTGAGCAAATTACATGACATGTAATTTACTATGTGATATTCAGACAGCCATCTCTTATTCTTTATTACTTATAAAAAAAAATCATAACATTCACGGAGGAAGTGTTCTAATTGTTGATGATAATCATCTGATGATAAAAAATTATATCGTGCATTAATCTAGATATTGGTTAATATAATTACATGCGATTGCTTAAACACTCATTATTTAGGTACGTGTAAATTCATAATAGGTAAAAGTAGGCTTTTATCGTATTGAAGACAAGGATTTTATTAATTTAGTCTTTATAATATATTAGCGTCAGTAATAATATCGATGCAATATTTGCACATTTATCTATTTGCCTGATATTTTTTTATTGGCCGAAGTCTTATTTCAGTAAAAAATGAACTGCAAAGCTTTATGATACTAAATAATTATTAACAACTGATACAATATATATTCAGGGGTCGTGTGCAATAAGTTTAAAACACTTAGTTGAATCATATATATTAACTATTACTTACTATACGAGTATAAGAAGTAAGTAAGGTCTTGGAAAAAACACAAATGGCACAAATTTTTTTTTTTAAGTTTTTAATTTTGCTCAGCCCAAACTTTTCAATGAGCCCTGCCATAATTTTACTGTTGAAAACACTCGGTTCCAAATTAAAGTACTTATCCAAGCCGTCAAACAACTTAAATGTATGTAAATATAATCAATAGTATTAAAATAAGGAAGCGTTCTGTTACCATCCAACTGCTTGATAAAGGACTTAGCTCTCATTTAGAGATAAGTATTGGACATTAGACCAAACACGTTTTTCCAATGCGTATTAGCAGTTTACATTTATATATTCTCTTAAGGTAAGAGTTAAAATAAAACAGTATATGGAACTAATCGAACATAACAAGTTTCGCTTCTATATCGGCAGGATATTCCATATTCATGTTAGAAATGAGGTAATCCACGATAATTTTTTTATTCGATAGACGTCCACTTTTGTACATAAGTCTTTTAACGTCTTATAATCTTTTGCTATTTGGATTCGGCAGCTGCCTGCAATCTTTATAAGGTTCTATTCACCTAATGGGAGTAGTAGGGCCTTCCGAATCTACTCCAACACCAATGTCAATCGATTCTTCTGTTCTTACAAATGTGATTTATAATGTACTAGATTTTACCCGCTACTTCGTTCGCGTGGTTGTCGCGTGATAGATTGATAATATAAATATATGGGGCAGTTACACACACGGTCGTCCGTCCCGAAAGTAAGTAACTTAATACTTGCGTAATATAATTTGAAATACATACTTAAATACATATGTATACCCAGACTCAAAGAATCAACTATTTTTTATTAGAAAATGTTGGCCCGGGACCACGACCCGCGGAGCTAAAGACAGGGTCACTACCAACCGCGCCAATGAGCCAGTCAGATAATAGATGACGCTTTTCAATATCATCTAATTCCTGTAGAATTAACAAAATTTCTATAGCCTATTTGTTACTCCGGTGTATAAGGAATAATTGTGCCAAACTTCATCGATAATGGTTCAGCGGATTCCCCATGAAAGTGTAACAACACATCCATACTCACAAACTTTCGCATTTATAATATTACTAGGATAGGATTTAACAAAGTCTCATCAAAGATGAAAGTGCTTTACAATATTGTTCTGTTTTGATGACCTCACGGATATTAGCCATAGCGTGATTATGCTGTTTGCTTTCACCACAGTTTACCCTGCTAATTATATTGACAATGCGTCAAATTGCCGTTTTATTCGATCACGCTAACGAGAAAGTACTTTAACAAGGCATTGTTTAAACTGACTTCGCTATATTTTTGAAAGTTTAACATAATCATATTCTTGAAGTACATTATATAGCTATTATTAGAAAAACACTACATTAATTGTTACTAATTAAAGCTATCGTGAGTATTATTCACAGTTAATGTACAGAAACCGGCTATACTTACGTGCTATTCTATCGGGTTAGTCCGTCGAGGACACGGTGCTACCGTGTCCCCCCAACCCTGCCTCTCACGAGTTGGGCCTAACGAGCTGCTGATAGCAGTTCCCGCCGCGATAACGTCTTGTCAAGAGCTCATTAATAAGTGCCCAAGATGGTTTTGAAAATAGTCGGGCTAACTCTAATTAAGATAGAATAAGACTTGGGTATAGCCGGTTTCTATACATTAAGTTATTAAAGCCACTAAATAATTAACGAGGCATAAAACACTGAAAACAAAAATTAATTAATTATGGACAAAAATTAATTCAGACCGCAATAATGCACTATAAACAAATAATGCACGATTTATAGTCTGAGAACAATAGAGCGATGATGTCATTATAGCTTTCGTGGAAGGAACTTATCTGGGCAGTGGCCGAGAGCAGCGTTTTTTATTTAATAGCAATATTCAGATAAGCTAAACTGACCTCTTCTTCAATTTTATATTTAAGTAGCGACCTCTTACTCTTCTCATCGCTGGAGAAAAGTCTCCTTGCTCCGAGAGAAGTTCTTACGACGCTTTTCCAACGTAGATTGTCAAGTTACCTATATTTTAAGAGTGTTTTAGGAGTACGCAGGTCAAGGCCTAGAAAGCGCAGTGCGATTCAATTCCTTTAGTATAAATACTTATTTTATACATTTAATTAATTATTTTCATACAAAACTTAATATCAACAAATTACATTAGTTGATATTAAGTTGTAGAAAGTAGTAGGTAATTTAACAGTAGAAATATTAAGTCACAAAAAATAATAATAAACACAAGCAAACAAATGTATTCACATGCACCCACAAACGTAATGTCGAGCTATCGCACAAGCACACATAATTAAAAGCAAATATCAGAATTTCTTACAAAGATAAGGCCATATCTTTATTAATGCGTTTGATGTAAATCTGATATACAGGCAATGTTATAAATCAACGCAAATAATATATGTAACAACTATATTTTAAACTTATTAAATAAATAATAAATAATTATCTCAAAAGTCCACCTATATAATATTTTTCAACAACTTTTAGCATATTAAAAAAATATATATAATATAATAATAATACATAATGTATAATTAGTGACCTATTTGAAGGTTGTATTTGAAACAATAGCCGTGTGGTACCCGGCTGAGTAGAATAGACCACCCTCATTTCTTACCGAGGTGTCGTAAAAGTCGACTAAGGTAGGTTGGCCGGCCGTGTGGTATCCGGCTGAGTAGATCACATTCTTTCTTGCCGAGGTGTCGCAAAAGGTGACTAAGGTAAGTTGATGATTATTTACTAGTTAGGTAGGTATTTACGACAGGCCGCGTGCCGTAAATACCAAATCATGTGACATGTTTATAACATGTTGTGCCGACAACCTTACAGTGGGATAAGGGCAGGAGAATGATGTATTTGAAACATGATATAACAGTATTTTATACAACTATAAATTTACGTATAAAAATACCTATAAATTAATATCATGAAAGAAATGAAACTACGAACATGAAGAAATCATGCCATGTGTGAATCGCATGTGGTTTTCACTGCAATGCTTCTTCCGTTTGCCGTCTCTTTTCTTGATTTATATATTTCCTAATTTAGTTTTTTAATATTTTAAAAATAGAAGTTTATCAGGACTGCGAATGTCGTTAGTGAAACAAGGAAGTTGTTATTCCTCTAGGTATCTTGTGGGTGATGTTAAATATCATGTTTTTTTTATATGTAGAGAGGTTATATCAGTCATCACATGTATGAAAAATACTATATAGGTATATGAGTTTGGTTTGTAAGTGTGTTTGATTATTTTCGATTCTGAATGAGTGTATGCTATGTATACGCTATACTAATTAATACGCGCTAATCTCAGGAACTACTGGACTGATTTCAAAAATTCAATGTAAGATAGTCAATATATCGAGGAAGGCTTATAACTTCACGCTAATAGAAGATAAATAATAAATAATTTAAATTGTTAAAGGCGACTAAGGTAGGTTGACGTCAGGCAGGCGGCAGGTCGTAAAATAACTAGCCAGAACATGCTGTGCCGACCCCACTTAGAGTGGGATAAGGGCAGGATGTGATGATGAGTGTTGCTCAATACTACAGGTAACCCTATCGATATTTTACTATTTTTAATGGTCTTTTATAGTTAGGCAACATTAATTAAGAAAGTTGTAGAATTAAATTTATTGTAATTATTAAATCGTCCGCTCATACGAGTGGTATAACGAACGGCAGCAATAAATCTGAGTATCGATTTCACTGAAGTAGGTTTATTGGTATTAAACTCGTTCTATATAACTTGGTTACTTATGCTCTATTAAGTAACATAGATTTCTTTCAATGTTAACATGCATTACATTTATATTATCGCTAGCTGTGCCGGCGACTTCGCCTGCGTGGAAATCAGTTTGTCATAAAGTTTTCTATTTACATTAAACCGTAATCTATTATGACCTTAACCTTCTTCAAGCATTTTTGAGTATAAGCCTTACTAAAATCCGGTCATTAGATTTTTTTAAAAATCTATCACTTTCAGACAGTCAGTTTTAAGAACTTTATTTTATAATATGTATAGATTTTATTACACGGCTCTCTCTAATTAACGAGAGGGTAAACAGAATCATAATTTATTAATATGAATAATTAACATAAAAATAATTTACAATAAACTGAAAAAATTAAAATAATATTCATAAAAATATAACTCTTAAAAATACGCTGTGCAGTATCTAGCTAAATAGAATAGACAATCCTCATTTCTTATTTAAGTATCGTAAAAGGCGACTTAGGTAATTTGACTTTAGGCAGGCGGCTGGTCGTAATATAAATATCGAAAACATATAACAACATGTTTAAAAAATTCTTGCGCCTAGCCCACTTAGAGTGGGGTTAGGGCACGAGAATGATGATGAATTAATTTAGTTTTACAGACGCAAATGAAAATTGTTCGTAATAACTTTGTCCCATAGGGAAAATTTGCATTACAAAATAAGCTTCATAAGTATTACCGCACAGACCGACGATAATAACGAGAGGATTGTGCAAGATTATGCACGGGGTTTTTATCGTTTAAATTACTGCACCATTACATATTAGTGCCTGGTTGACCAAGCCTTGCTCGGTAATTTATTTCAAAATAAAAAAAGAAATTAAAAAAAGTAACAATAATTGGGTAGGTGGAGCTCGATCCTAGGTATTTTCCTTTGACCACCCGTTCCCCGAATAAGCTACGCTGACTTGACAATTTACGGTAAAAATAGCGTATAAAAGACTATTTTATTCAATGCACATTTAAGTATTTTTTTAATTCTCAAAATTTTTTTTTAATTCGATTTTTCTCCCACAAAACCTTCTGCATGATGAATTTCAGGAAAATCGTTGAAGCCGTTTCCGAGATTCCGAAAATATACATGAGTATATATATACAAGATTAACTCAATTAAATATTAAATATTTTGGTTTGGAAAAAAGTATTACTTATTATTAGCTTACTTAATATTATTGCAAATTTAGTGTAGGTAAAATCTAAAATAGGCCGCGCTAAAGCAACCCGTAACCGGGTCTTTTGGTTTTTATTCAAAACCATGTAGCAGTTTCATTAAAATTTTCATACAACAATAGACCAAAGCCTTGATGATTTCGGGTCACGATTTGACTTGTAGGTGCGTAATGAAAATTCTATACAATTGCAACTCTTTGTATCGAATTGCGTACAATTTTTATAATTTACAATAATTATAATATACTCGAAAGGATGTCGGTAATATTAGTCATAAGGTTATGAAATATAGCCTTACATTCTATTGCAATTGATGTGTAAATATACATTGTTCCTGAAATATTCAATTCAAAATGAAATTTCAAATCAATGCTACATCCATCTCATTATTGCCTTTATTTTTTAAATATACATAAATAAAATATTTTAATACATAAATAAATAGTTGAAGGTAATTTTTAACTGTACAAATGTGGTTTTATTGTCTTTGTTACCTATATTTTTAGATTTTTTTAGATAAATATCTTGACACGAGATTAGCTATTTTTATGATATAATGAACCGTACTTTTTACTATTTTCTTGGCTATATTTTGAAATGAAAACTAAATGAAGCTGAATAAAGAAAGCCCGTTTACGTCGTGAGATGAAAAGATGTAATACATTTATGGATTTACATTTAGGTGGTTTGTATAGTAACTGATGAAAAAACAATAGAAAATAAATTATAGTAAACTATAAAATCATATTCAAATTATGCAGATAATAAAATTTTGTTCGTCTTATTTTGTTCAATACTATTATTATGTGTAAATGATTTCTACAGTTTATAAAAAAACAAACATTTCTACAGTGAAAACAACCTTTTATTACAACATTCCGTTTAGAAAAACTGAGAAACTTTTTTTAATGAAAATAATTTTATTGCATTTTAATAGTTTTTTTTAAAGGTCATAGTATGAAAAAACATACGTTAATTTAAATAATTTAATATTTATAATGGAGTTGCTCACGAAAATATGCATGTACAAAAGAGAGAGACAAAGAAAAACATGTTGTAATAATAAACTTATTCTGAAATTGTAATTAAAAATTCATCGTACTTAAATGATTTTTTGTCGGTGTTTTTTCGACTCAGAAATGTATTACGTTTCCTTGCTTTCTCAAAATAACAGTTTTATTCCTTCGTCGTACAGACTTTCGCTAAACGTGCTAGACATTAAAAACTCAGTTGTTACATAAACATCCTTTACAGACGGTACACAGATTTTACGTATGATCGTATATAAACCGGCCGCGGTGTTGCCAGGATTCGCTCTGGTCAAACCGGTTCTTGTGGGATCCAGTTGGACCGAGCACGACCTGGCTTTCATTGGCTAATACGGGCCTTTGGTGATGACCAAAAAACTAATCGTCTTTGAATTTATCGTACTGGAGTAATATAATATCAGCCAGCTTTCGATTATTACGACTATATCAGCAATTAAACTTGTTACAGAATATTATTATTGTAAATCGAATACTAACAATCTGACAATTGATTATGATTGATATTTGTAAATTATTACACGCTTTTGGAAAACACCATGAGGAAACCTGTATAATTAGAGAATTCCTGAGATATGAGTACTTTATCAATCCAATTTTGAGCAACGTGGTGAGTTTAACCTCCGAACTTTGTCTCCAAAATAGAAGAGAGGAGGCCTATAGAGTGGGATAGTAAGTCTTTCTCTTCGTTCCGATCACAATTTCGGCTTAAAATACCTTCTCACTCTTCTTCTTTTTATGGAAATTCTTTGACTGTCAAAGCTGTACTCTTATGGAACACACTTCCTCTAGATATAAGAAAATCTCCTACTCTTTCTATTTTCAAATCTAGGATCAAGCAACACTACTTCACAACATAATTCATTTTTATCTCTTTACTATTTATTTTTATTTCTTTTAGTTTTTTGTTGAGCTCCCTCTTTTTCTTTTATTATATTAGCCTCAGTATTTTTAAAAGTAACAGTTTTGATGAATCGTGAGTCTAGACTTTTACGATTTTGATCTTGTTTTGTCAAGGCCTATACAGCAATTTGAACACTGGCTATCGGCTGTTGTATCTAATTAGCTCTTTATTAAAATTACTTAATGTTTTCAAATTGCTTTGAAGGGGAAAAATATCTGCATAATAGGAAATATATTCGTAAAAATTATAATTAATATACTTCGTAATTAAGTAAAAAATTAAATAAAGAAGAATAGATAACCTAAATCAAAACCTCAATCTATATCTATCTTTAATATATATATACATGTATACGGAATATAGGAAACGGCTCCCAACGATTTTATTAAAATTCACCATGGGTTGTGGCGGAAATAATCGATCTAGCTAGGTTTTCGCTTCATCATAAATAAAATAAAAAAAATAAAAAATAAAATCCCTGTTTTTGGTCATTAAAAAATATTAACATACATTTGTATATAAAACACTATTTTTGCCGTAAATTATCAAGTCAGCGTAGCTTATTCGGGGAACGGGCGGTCTCAAGAAATTTAAATACCTAGAATGGAGCCCCACCTACCCAATTATGTTATCCTTTTTTATTAAAAAAAAATTACCGAGCCGAATTATCGAATTATAATTACCGAAGGGTAGTACACTTAGTAGACTTAGGTTTATAGTATATTATGATTTTATGGAAATTGTGTCGACGAGGTCGCGCAGATGTAGAAAAACTCGCCTGCTGGGAGCTTTAGTCGCGTACGCCGCCGAACCAACAGAGATACACTAAAATAGTATTAGAGAATTGTACATCTCCAAAAATGTAACAAAAAAGTCCGCGACAGCATGTCTCTGTCTCTTATGATTAACACACAATAAGTAGTAGACAGAGAAGGTTGTGGGCAACATATAGGCTACTTTTTATCCTAAACTTAACGCAGAGTTGGGATTTACGCTTGAAAACTATGTGACACGCTGATTAAAACACGGGCAAAGCCGCGGGTACCCCTAGTAATAATATAAAAGGAATGCATAACTCTATACATAGATATTCCAGTTTATTTCGGTGTTAATACGGTAAAGACTACTTTTAGTACATCTAAGAAACAAAATACAAACAAACCTAGCGCAAATGTACGTTCAAATATGTCTGCTGGACTAAATGTGCTTTAAGAGACACTGATTTACACTGGAATGGCAAATTACCATCGAGGGAAAGATAGGTTGATTATACGGCCAATTCAAATAGTGCTAATAATATCTCTGTACATAACGATATTATGGCTTTTTAAATTCCTCTGGTTATAGGACTGAAGGGGACAATATGACGCGTGCAAGTTATTAAGGTCGGAGGATAAGTAAAAATGTTGCTATATACGATGTGAGATTCGTATCTTTAGATTACATTACATTTACAAATACAAATTGTCTCATAGAATCTTGCTAAGATTTTGCATTTGACGCATTCCGATTAAAACTCGTATGTAGTATTGCGGGGAATAGAGGGGGGTGGCCCTTTTCGGAGGGCCGGATAAGACGGCGGCAGTCTGGCCTTGAATACGATTTACAAGGCTAAAACGGTCTTTTGTATGGCCTATCTTTACAAAATACTATAATAATTTAATATTATTTTTGACTAGAGTCGTGAGCACTTTTATCTCGATATCTAAAATCTAGGACTTTTTACGTTTATATGGACTCTAAAAAGATCAAACTATATCTCGTATATGTACTTTATTAGACCTAGCTATGGATTATTCAAGCAAGTACATTACTGTAGTACATTAGTCAAGTAGTACATTACTGTATTACGCATCACTTTAGGTTACAAGTCCAACCAACTCATGTTTATGAGTTATTACTCAGTAATATGATGGGTAACGTTACAGTTTTAGTCATACGCATTCATAAGAACAATCCAGGCAGGATGACGTGAATCTTGCAAAAATAAACTCAAGATTGGTTAGTGTGTTTAGCAAATACCAGCCAAGCTTGAACACGTCAATGGTGGAATAGTTTTCGAACAGATGGGATATATGCAAGTAACATAAATTGGTCAACGTTGATGTTAAACTTTCAAAGAAATTGAAAAAAAATACTTAGCTATACAGGCTGTCTCATAATACGCCGTGTGGTATCCGGCTGAATAGAATAGTACCACCCTGATTTCTTACCGAGGTGTCGTAAAAGGTGACTAAGGTAAGTTGACCCACTGTGTGGTATCCGGTTCAGTAGAATAGACCACCCTCTTTCTTACCGAGGTGTCGTAAAATACGACAGAGAAAAGTTGACGTCAGTCAGGCGGCCGGTCGTAAAAACGCAGCCAAATCATGTGACAGGATGTTTATAACATGTTGTGCCGACCTCACTTAGAGTGGGATAAGGGCAGGAAAATGATGACAGGCCGTCTCGTAATAAATGGATAACCTTATAACATCAGATAGAAGATCTATTCACTACTCAAAATACATTTAAAAAATGTATTTAACATATTTCTACATTAAAATTAGAAGTTCAGAGTTATTTTTCCAAAAAGTTCACAACAGCTACATTCAATATATTTATTTGTAAAGTTCATAAAAATAATTAAAATACAAAAAAAACGAATTTCACTTATTTCTAGCTCTGATAGACAGAAACGCAAACTAGTGAGAATCCGTCAATTTTGAAAAAAAATCATGACTTGGATACTACTTCGAAAATTTTTAATGCAGTTTGAGTCGTGAATAGATCTACTATCTGGTGTAACTAGGTTATCCCTTCGTTACAGGACACCCAGTATATGGACTTAGAATCCCACAGATTTAGCAGCAAAAAATATGAATGGCATAAATTTCTCTATAACGAGATTTTTGTTTTCTTTGGGACGATGGATTTCAACGGGCCAGGTTTGCCTATCTGATCTGAATCAATCTGCTCATTTATCACTAGATTTTATGGAACATGGTATTGTAACAAATGTATTTCGCACAAATCTGTTAGGCCAATAGAGAGTTGAGCTATCCTACTCATAAACTTTAACCATAAATTAACCATTTAGCAGAATAAGTTTTAAGAAAACTAAAGATGTTTCAGTTTTAATTTAGTCACAATGTTCTTAATCATCTTTTCAATTTGCCTTGTGTAAAAACACTTGCTTAATTCAGGAAGAATCTTGGTACACACAAGTGTGTCGTATAGAGCCGCTATTAGTTTCATAAGGCCATTTTCTATGTGACATAACGGTCTCTTGCAACCGGTGGACAACGATCGTTAGCAAAAAGATGCTGCAAAAACTTCTGCATACGGATTCAAATACCTAAGTATCATTAGGTTCATCAATCATTTGATGTGACGTAAATTTTCTACTAACGTATGCTGACTTTAACTGAACTTTGTGAAAATATTTAATAATATTCCCTGTATTCACAAATATAATGATATATAGAGATATTTGGAAACCAGTCAACTGATTATAATAAATATCTGGGTGGGTGGGTAATTTTTTTACAAAAAAAAAACTTTAAAAAAAGAAAAAAACAATCATTTAGTTGGGATCGATCCTTGGCACTCACATTTCTCGAGGCTGCCCGCTAACCGAATAAGCTACGTCGACTTGACAGTGGCGAAAATTCAATTCAATATAAATGTTAGTGTTTTTTAATTCCCAAAAATAGGGGTAAAACAATATTTTTTTACATAAAATCTAGCTAGATCAATTTTTCTCCCCCAAAACCTCCTACATGCTGAATTTCAGGAAAATCGTTGGAGCCGTTTCCGAGATTCGCAAAATATATATATATATACAAGATTAACTCATTTGAGATATTTTGACTAAAAGAAAGTAACAACTTTAGGTCTCGAGGTTTCCATAACAACGAGAAATAATATGTATTGCAAATCAAAAATAATGAATATCAGATTGAGACAATACAAAGCAGGACCTTGATTAGGTTAAGGTTTAACTAATATTGTATCATAAGAATAATATTTCATCCATATCTAGACATACAGCTATAAACGTGAGGCGTAGTAAATATGAAAAGTGCAAAGATCATGAATATTTACACCGCTCACCTCAAGTTGCCCTCGTACAAGCGTAATCTATTTTAAATTGATGGAAGGTCAACGCGTTGAGATGAACGAGGAATGTTCCGTGTAGTTAGCACACGCCGCGTAATGGCCCTTTCGGCTGAGGCACAGACAGAAATATTATCTGATTGTAATGTAAAACTGGTATCGTTAATCTAACGATGAAAGCATAAATCCATACATTCCACACTCAATGCTCAAGCTTTATAAACATTTGTCCCTATTTTTCATCTTCTTTTCATGGAAATACATTTATGCTAAGATATACGTATTAAACTAATTGATAAGTAAGTGATATAAGATGACTTATGAGACGTTATTCAAAAACAAAAAAGTAATGTAATAAGTAATGATGAATTTTCTATAATGGGAACGTTTCTTTGAAATGTACTGCTACCCATGAAGATATAAGTTGCCATACTTAGCAGAGGCGACTCTATATCATCTACTAGTAAGAGTTATTTTGTCGTTCTTACAGTGTTTATGGTTGCTTAGCATATACTGCGGGCAGATCTAATTAGTATTTACTAAGATTGACGAATATGAGTTTCTTTCTTAAACCAATATTTGTTATTCGAAATATACGGTTTATATCCGATATAAAATCAACTAATTAAAAAGAAATATGAAAAATATTGCAAATTACCTGTACATTCATGTCTTGAGATAAGACTATTTCGAGAATCCGAATATAACAATTTGTTATCTCGTGTTGGCGACTTCAAGGAAAATGTGAGGGCGACATATGGCGGAGATGCGTCATACAAACGCGATGCTGGCTAACTTAGCGGTATTATATTCCTTGCTTACGTTATACTTAGCCGATGTATAGACTGTAGACGTTACTAATATATATAGAGCTATCTATAATAAGTCCTTTTTTTATAATCTGTGGTCACGAGAATACCAAAGCTGTTCTATTACGCACACGCTGTGAGTCGTTTGGACTAAAATTACTATGGTAGGGATTTGTCTAAAAAGGCGATGTTGAACTTTAAACATTCGCGTATAATTAAAACCGTATGTTTACCATGTGTGCATTTCTGGCAAGATAAGATGTTACCTTTCCTGGACTTGTATTACTTGCCACATTTAAGTTTACGTTACTAATCAATAAATAAAATATTGACACTGCAAAATATCGTTAAAATTATATCATTTAAACGAATGTTATAATAATTTCCTAATTTTGGTCGTGTCCTTTTCTGTATGATAGTAACCCGTTAAAGGCTGAAACTTTATTAACACAATTTCGAAATGTCAAATATCTCTTACAACAACGATCAGGGATGTAAGCTTACAATTAATGAAGTAAGAAATTGGCGGAAAAAGAAACTTTGTCCAAGTATTATATGGTCATACGTCATATCCTTTTGTTCTTATTTAACGCAGAGTTTTTCATAGTTAAAATCACTCTGGTTATTGTCAGCCTTCTTGATATTATAGATAGCTGTAAAATACCTATCATATAATAGCTTAAACGAATATACAGATTAAAAATTACGTTGTTGGACTTCCAATAGTACATACCTACACTTAAAGGAAATAGCTTAAGATTGTTGTTTATTCTATACTTTATATCTAAGATGATATCAAGAGTAATACATGTACTTAATGCATATTTTTTATTAGATACTAATACCAGATCTTTTAATTATCATGCCGTGTGGTATCCAACTGAGTAGAATATACCACCCTCATTTCTTACGTAGATGTCGTAAAGGTCGACTAAGTTAAGTGCCGTGTGGTACAGCTGAAAAGAATAGACCACCCTCACCGAGGTGTCGTAAATAGCGAATAAGGTAAGTTGACGTCATGCAGGCGGTCGTAAAATAACTAGCCAAACCATGTATCATGTTTAAAACGTGTTGTGACCCCACTCTAAGTGGGGTCACAACACGGACAGGAGAATGATGATGATAATTATTAATGTATAAATTACAATACTTTTTGGATGTTACCATTAAATATTAAATTAATAAATTATTATTAATAACCAGTATTAAAATTAATAACCAGTAAATAATTTCAAACTTTCGAAACCCAAGAAATATAATCCCAGGAACTACATATTTTTGCTTTTTGGGTTGAAATTTTCACTATAATTAAACGAGTTATAATTAATATTAATTAACAAGCAGTTTTTTGTTATTTTAGTGGCCTGCTGACAACTGCAATATATCGGCTTTTTGTCTATGTCTACCCACATGAAGCTTTGTAATGGACTCATCAATCTCACTCAAATTCTGAATAGCTTACCTGTTGGCAAATGACAGGTTACAGTCTATTATTCTTCATCATACTGTATTCATTAGCTGCCCAGGTTTGTATTTAGATACACACCATAAACTTTAACGGTTTACTCGACCGTGTGATCGATTGTGAGCTGCACCCTTGCATTGTTTTTTTGAATACTTTTTAAATGCTGAAGAGTTTGTTTGTTTGAACGCGCTAATCGCAGGAACTACAGGACCGATTAAAAAAAAATGTTCAGTGTAAAATAGTCCGTTTATTGAGGAAGGTTATATAGCACCACACTAAGATTAATAGTAGAGGAGTAATAAAAAATAGTACGAAAACGGCAAAATTTAAAGATTTCCTTGCGTGCGCTGAATAAACAGTCATACTTATTCAACGATCATAAATACAAAATTGTTCCCGTATAAAATTTCTAAATAAAAGTCCGCCAAAGCATATGTCTAGGTTTTAAGGTTAACTCACTTTAACCATTTTTATGGTTATCAAAAGACTATATTACGGTTTAAATCTTTCCACGCGGGCGGAGCCGCTGGCGATTGCTAGTGTATTACAAAAATCATTTTGGAGAGAGGCTCTCCAAAATGATGTCCAGCAGTGGACTAAAGTGGGCTGTTAATGAAACTCATTTAAAAAGGATTACAGTAAACATCGAACAGTAAATCAGTTAGGTAACGTGTTCTCTGTAAGACATTTATATTCAACCTTCTGAATTAAATCACTTACATCTACACAGTAACATTTTGTTTATTTACATATAAACACTATTTAAGGACTTTAAAGGCATAAAAGGCAATTAAAGTACCTATCAATGCTTTTGTCGGGCCGTTATTTCTTACAAACATTTTTAATACGTAACCAATAGAAATATTAAGTCGAAAAATTTATTGTGTTGCTTTTCACAGCGTTAACTACCAGATTATCATTTTTCAAGTATCCTGTTTATGGTAAGCGATTAATTGATGTCTATGTTTCAACAATCTTACCCGCATTTAGCATAATTGTATTATTTAGTCGTTTGAACAAAATTTTATAAAGAGTAGTAAATGATTATGTTTACTACATGTGAATTATTTTCAAATTTAAAAGTTGTAGTCTTACTATAAGAACATCACGATATAAAAAGAAAAAATAATTAGTTACTATACAGTCTCATTTACTAGTACCTCGGTAAAGATTATTTATTGAAATTTTGAACATTGTAAGCTCTCCATAAGAGATAGACATATGCTGTCGCGGACTTTTTTATAGTAACATAACCTTGCGGCTCCTGCTTTGCGCCTTGCAAAAGTACGTAATTCGTTTGTGGGTTTTGGTATAAGATACTATAATAAAACTCCGCAATCAATTCCAGTTTTGCTATTGTAGCAGTTTAAAAACACTGTTAAAAAGAGGCTGATACAGAAAGCCTACTATACTCTTGAAGATTATTTAGAAGATAAGAATGGATATAGCTCTCTTTAAACTTGTACAAGACAGTAACAACTTAATGTAAATAGTATTAAGAATTATATTTTTAAAAGAGCAACCGCCGAGTTTCTTGCTGGCTCTTCTCGGTAGGAACAGCTTTCCGAAGCAGCAGTAGAGTTGACGATTCAAAAGCACTTGTTTACAAGTTTATTTGAATAAAGAATATTTTGAATTTGAATTTGAGTATTTTTGTAGATCTACTATTCTTTAGTACATTAGTTTAGTGTATCTCTGTTGGTAGATTAAAAGCTTCCAGCTAGAAAGATAGAGAGCTAAATTTTTTTAGAACTGCATGATCTCTTTAACATAATTTACATAAGACTGTAACGTACTATGAACCCAAACCTTCCGGAATAATTGCACTACTTTAAATTTTCAAAAATCCGTTCTTTAAATTTTGAGAAAATCAATCATATACAGACAGAGCTTTTGAGAAGTTTGTTTATATTAATTATAGAAATTGTATTGGTTAACATATTATATTAGAAATATTCAACAAATATCAATTACGAACGTCATTTATCTTGTTATTTTCGATTTATACATGTAAGTATCTAATATTATCAATTTTATTAAAGAGCTGCTGTCAAAACTTTCCAACGTGACTGGCGTTTGATGGATGACCTATAATGTGGGAAAGCGTTAACTGATAAATTATATGTTCTAAATTTTCATTTATCTTGCTAACGAGCAACCGAATACTTCCTTTATTTATCGTATCAAAACATTTTTTATTCCTTTGATTCAAATTATACATGTGGAATGTCTAGAAATATTTAAAATATGTTAAAATGTAATTTTGATTGAACTCTATACAATAATACAACTCCATAAGAACTTTACCATTATGACCCACCTTTCGTTGCTATAAACAATTTAACACAAACTTTCTAATGAAAGGGTTACCTTTATAAACCGGCTTCGAACGACCGACTCTAGGGGGTCTTTGCTAGTACATTTCGTTACTAAGGTAAGGTAAGTTATGTTTATTTAATCATTTATTAGGGTTTTTCAAACCTGATTCCTTATTTACTTAACGCTAATAATCATATCTAATCTAAATCATTTTTCATCTTTTTAAGATTCAATTCTGTAGATTCACTTAGGTGAACTCAGTCTAAGACGATATTTAACCTTTCAAGAAAAAAATGCATGTAAATCAAGCAGCAATCATGTAACGTGAGTTTTTCTTCGCGAAACGTAGGTGGTTGACTTTACCTGCATGCGTAGGTGATGCGATGATCAGACTCCTTATCTTTATGTACTTAAATCGATTATTTTGCATATAAATTGTATCGTTGTGACAAAGAAATCTGTAAGGTGAGATCTGGAGAGTGTTTAATATATTTAAACCTCAAAGACAGATGGCATACGGAGTCATTGTCAATTTGTGACTAAGTATAATCTAGTGACTAATGGATATGTGTATCTTAGTAGATAACACTGTATTATTTGTCTGCAATTTTTAAGGCTAAATTAAAATTATGGTTATGAAATACTTATTTAAGTCAAACGGAGATAAGAGTATTTTATACCTTGTTTAATATGTTCGCGAGCTTATTGGTTGATAAATTAATTGCAGTTTTATTTTTCATCATATTCATTGCAAATCACATAAGGCCGCACGAATACATACAGTGTACATAGATAAAAAAATCTCTATTTTTAGTTTTTGATGGACGTATACGATAAAACAAAATATGCAATGTCATCTATCTGGGTAATTAGACATACAAAAACTTAATTTTAATTTTTTTCAATTAGTTATTGTTAAATATTAACTAATTCAATTGATTAGTGTGACTTTTGGTATATGCAGATAGAGCTGAAAAGTGACAAAATCAATTTTTTTATCTCAATACTGAAGTCCATGCACACGATGTCAAGGTTAAAAGTTCGTTCGCAAATAAATAAAATGATGATGATACAAATTTAGTTTCTAATGCTCCCATTACTACAAATTTAAATCGTAGTTTTTACATTTTACTGAATTAACTAAAATTGTCGTTTTATAAGACAATTAAAGTATTTTGGAGCGGCAAATAGAAATTGTGTTGCTCTGAAAATCAAAGAAACGACAATTAAGTTTCTATTTTACTTGCCGATTCCCTTTAAATATTTACTAATATATCTATTCTGTTAACATGTTAAATATGTTTGCTCTTTAAAACCATTTTCGTTTAGACAGAGTCAAACAGTGCTCTTTTCTTAATTCAAACTTGAGATTATTGTTCTGTGTGTTGTTATTCTTAATTCAAACTTGAGATGTATTGAAAAGAATTTATATTCTTTACATAACTTTAATATTTTTTACAGCCCGCTAGCACCAATAGTTGGCATTGGCCTCTTTTATTTTAGGATTGAACTTTAACCCACCACGCTACTGTTTCCGCTAAGTCCGATTTGCCGGTTCTTTACATTGCTAAAGTTATTTATACTTGCATTGTAACTTCATAAATATACGCTTAAGGTTATACAGACTGAAAAAACTAGTGAATTGACTTGTTAACAAGTCTGGGAATTCAGGGAAGGAAAGTAACAAAAAAACAGTAGATAGTAAATGCCAAATCGTTCCAAACATGCAAATTGCTGCTGCAGACAATGAGGTCTGCTAATTCGTCGTAATATTATTATCTAGGGCATCCGTCCGTACCGGAACAGCTGATATGCATGCAAATTGTGACGAAAAGATAAGTCTCCTGATAATTGCTTCAAGCAGCGCATATACAAGTACGAGTATATGAAGCGCTCCGTGTTTAACAATTACATTATATTCGATACTTAAATTATTCTACTGCACAAAAACAAAAAACTTATGATAAGTATTTTTTGTTATACGTTAATATTTATTATGTATAAAAAATATATATACATTAATTCAAACTATAAGTTTTTAAAATATAACTTTATTGTACACCACAATAAATTAAGTAAAAGTTTGAACAAGATTAGTTTTAATTTTTTACATATTTTTTACGAGTATACGAGAGCGCGCACACACATATACGTGCCCGCAAACACACACGTAAACACATAACATAAAAACGCAACATACGCGTCAATTATAGCATTTGATTATGTGTAAGTCAGGGAATCACTGTTTTGATAGTAGAGAGGAGGTAGACATTCGTAGTACAAGTAATCTTAGTACTAAGATGGTTGTTAAGACGTTATTTATTTATTTAATATATAATATATATTGTATAACGATATATATATATATATATATATATATATATATATATATATATATATATATATATATATATATATATATATATATATATATATATATATATATATATATATATATATATATATATATATATATATATATATATATATATAATAGGCATATTGTTATATGATATAGAATTCCTTGATAAACGGACTATCTGAAACTAAAATCATTTATCAAACCAGTCCAGTAGTTCCTGAGATTAGAAATAATAATAGATTTTAACAAAATCCTCCATTGATATATCCTCAAATAAATACATAAGATATATTGCATCTATATAGTATTAGAAAGTTCAGGAAGGCTGTAGTAATTAAGATTAAAACAGACATGCGATCGTTCAATTGAATTTTACCGAACCGAAACTAACACAGTATTGTGATTGTGAAATAATATGTAACATGACAATAAGTCAGGTGAAAAGTAACTATTTAAAATAAATACATTCATGATAATTAAAATAGCTGAATTTATGCATGCCCAATGTGCGCAGGTTGCAGTGACCTTGCCATCAGATCCAAGGATCGTGGGTCCGATTTTCGCCGAGCACCAACATTATCTAAAAACAATTTGTTGGTTGAGTCTGTGGACGGTTTGACGGACGACCGTGTGTGCAATAATTGTCCCATATACATATTATTTATTTAGTTTTTCAGATATATAATTCTAACAGGAAATCTATAATTGAACTTATTTTTGCATTTCACCTGTTGATATTTGAAATTTATTGTATGCAATTGAATTATACATCCGAAACTCCAATTATATTATATGAAAATTGATGCATTAAAATTCATTTATATAGGAAGCTTTAATGTTGATGATTGATAGATGAGGAATGGAAGATAAGACATATCGTACCTACCGCTTAGTGAAATAAGGGCAGGAGAATGGTGAATTTTACATTTACATTGGGAAATTTCAAGTCAAGTTCAAGATTTTCTTTGTTATATTCAATAGCATCATAATGTGCATTTTGTAATGCGTATAGTTAGAAGGCTGCGAGGTTTGCTTACTTTTAATCTTTACACTCAAGATCTCTTGAAGACTAGCTGAAGCTAGTATTAAATAATGCACGTACATAAATTTTAACATAATTGAGGTTATTGCGCACAAGGTTCACGTTTGAACATAACTTCACACAATACTAATGTACTGTTTCAATATTCAGTTTTCACTATTTACGTATCATTACATTTAATATTTCTTCTAGTATTACATTTTAATAGATGCATCAGTTTCAAGTTGATTATCACGAAAACTATCTCACTCTTCTTAAAGCTTCTGTATTATTTCCTCTATCATTAATAAAAGCATTTAATAAAAAACTTTTCGCAAAAAAGGTGCTAAGAAAACTATACATTTAATCAAATATTTCAGAACGTTATATTGCATTATTTAATCAATACCTCTGATGCAACAACAGTTAATTATAATGAATAAATAACAAATATTTCATTTCGTAGTAGAAATGCGAATTCGTGCATGATCGTAAAATTCATTGGACAGTAAATTCTGCAATAAATGAAATTTGATAATGTTATTTGACAATACTTATACCGTTAATTGATGATCGCAAATATTCTTTTATGCTTAGATCAAAGAAAACAAAGACACAGTCATGCTGAACAATGTATTAACCATTGAAGGACTTACTTTTAAAAGTTACGTGTTAAGCTTTACATGGTATTGATAAAATATTTTTTCTTTTAATTGACAATATTCTGATGGCCCTAATGGTTTTTATAGCGTGACCAAACAGGACAGTGCATAGAACCATAGTCGATGGTGTCAAATGCAGAGAACAAAGTGCTGAAGCTGTACTAGCATCAGTGAATTCGTCAAACGTTGAAGGGACCATTGCTTAAGACATTTTCGTATCCATATAAGGATAAATGGTTTAATAATGTCAAATAGTAAGCCGGAAAACCACTTTTTTTATTTCATGCACTTCATCTATCTTTTTCTTAGGTCTGAGGTTTAATAATATCATTTGCAGACGTGATGGTAGTTATAATTTGTATTCGAAAGGAACTGCATATCGACGGACGTGGGTCGTGTGCCGCGATAGATGTTAATACACGGCGCCATATCATGAATAACAACTGGGTGGTGAATAATGTATGAACTTTACTTGTCAAACTTATATCTATAGGTGACACGTATAGAGAAAAAGTAAATCTTTACTATCTCACTGCAGAAAAGGTCTCTAATGATTGGGAAGGAAGGATTTGTGTTTAGACCCACCAAGTTGTTCTAAGAGAGAGTGTAATCGTAAGTATAAATTAGGGGAATAGTTCTTCTTTAAATAATCAAAATTGCCAGCGCGGTTTTCGAACCCGTGGCGCTCTGGTAAGAGTTATGGGTTCTCACCACTCGATCACACGCCGTTCCACTAGTTCAAATTCAATTCAGGGCCTTTCTTTATTGCGCTTTGCCATTAGCTATAGGCTAACCTTTTAACTCAGACCTTGCTTGCGTGATGGTGGGACTAAGGTAGGTGCGCGTGGTCACCTCTTGTATATCACGCTCTGGGCGCTCGTCACTCACACCTACCTCAGTCTCCGTTCTTATCCTACCTCCGCGCCTTGTACTCCGCAGTCAAAGTCTGAGTTAAACGGATAGCCTATAAATCCACTTGTAACATTTATGGAATACTCAATAGATATAAAAATAAGACTGCATTACCTTCTTAAAGCGGTAAGAATATTTATGATAATGACAAGTAATATCGAGTTACAGTAAGGGACTTAAGCGAATCGACATTTGGCAAGTTGACAAGCAATCGCGCGGAGGTTTTTAAATATTCGGCAAGGTGTTCCTGTCAGTCACGAAAGCTGACCACAACATCTGCGCCCACTGCATTCGACAAGAATCACGCCGGAATCAACGCAGTGCACCTGTTCAACTTTTTTTAAATAGTTCGTGTATAAAGAATTTCAACCCATTTTATATAGTTAACTAGCGGCCTGCCCCTGCTTCGCACGGGTATAAAATATATATCCCATGTCAGTCAGTGTAAAAAAATGATTAAAATCTATCCAGTAGTTTTGATTTATTAATTACTGCCCGTGGCCCGCACGCGTTAAATTTGGAGAAAAACAATTTCCTTTCCCTATACCAAGAAGATTTCCTGCTATCTTTGGAATATCTAAATTCATATAGTACATTTTTACTTATTTACTTTTACATTTTCCCTATGTATTTTATTTTTACAATTAATTACAGAATGTCTTTAAACAAACTCTTGAAAGAGGGACATGACTGCTAAAGTCGAAGTGCTATATAGGGCAAAGCGCGGCGTCCTCACGGCATGTGTAATATCTCCGAAAATGTTCACTTAAATTACATGCTGTAAACGGCCATATTGATCTATATTAAATCAACTGTTTATTTAAGGTACTTAATTGGATAAGGATTAATGCTGTATTGTATAAAAATTGCTTCAAAAATATGGCATTATTTTTCGTAAAAAGTAAATGACAAAAATGCTATAGTGGGTTATCCATGAGAGATAGACATATACCATCGCGGACTTTTCTGTAGACCTTTTCAAGATGTACAAATACTTAGTACATTATTTTGATAAATCTCGTAGGGTTTAGCCTGCGTTTGCAATGTAAGCGGAAAAAAATGTAATTATTTACGACATCACATTAGAAACCTCAAAACTTACAGTATTTCTCTACTCCATATTGAATGTTATTAGACAAGTAAACCTTTCTCTAAAATCACTCTATCTATTAAAAAAAAACCGCATCAAAATCTGTTGCATAGTTTTAAAGATTGAAGCATACATAGGGATATACGGACATAGGGACAAACAGAGAATGCGACTTTGTTTTATACTATGTAGTGATATTATTTATTTTTACAATTGATTAGACAATGTCTTTACATACAACATTCATAGCTTTCTTATCATTAGACAATATAAACTTGAAAGAAGGACATTTAGTTGCGCCTCCGGTCGCTGCTAAATTCGAAGTGCTTATAGGTCTAAGCGCGGCCTCCTCGCGGGATTTTAAATCTGTAATATCTCCGAAAATGTTCACTTAAATTACATGCTGTAAACGGCAATATTGATATATATTAAATCAACAATTTATTTAAGGTACTCAATGGATAAGGATTAATGTTGTATTGTATAAAAATTGCTTTGAACATAAGGCATCATTTTTCGTAAAAAGTAAATGAAAAAAACTGCTATTGTGGGTTATCCATAAGAGATAGATATATACCATCGCGGACTTTTCTGTAGACCTTTTTAAGGTGTACAAATACTTAGTACATCATTTTGATAAATCTCGTAGGGTTTAGCCTGCGTTTGCAATGTAAGTGGAAAAAAATGTTATTATTTACAGAAACGTCAAAAATTACAGTATTTCTCTACTTCGTATTGAATGTTATTATACGTACAAACCTTCCTCTGAAATCACTCTATCTATTAAAAAAAACCGCATCAAAATCGGTTGTGTAGTTTTAAAGTTTTATGCGTACATACGGAAATATGGACTTTGTTTTATAATATGTAGTGATATATTTCGTGGTGAATATTATTTTACATACCGTAAAATAATGCAATAAATCAATCAAATATAATAGTGTACAAGATTTTGATTTTTTGTATATTTCTGGTACCCGACTTACGTTTGTGCCGCTTTAAATTAAGTTACCCTTAGTTAATGTATAATTTTTGCCTGTTCCAGACAGATAAATGAGATTTTTGTATCCCATGTTAATTTTTGTCATATGGAAGCCCGGTATATAGAGGTATCAATTTTGCTCTAGCGGATTAGTCGTGACAGATAGACAAACTTTCGCATTTAAAATATTAATATGGTCATTTGGCTGATTTTCTAATAGTGTTTATAAAGTATAGTTATGTTTCGTATGTAACTTAAATATTAAAATTCTGGCATTAACACTTGACTACATCTTTATTTTATTTATTTACTAGCGGCCTGCCCCTGCTTCGCACGGGTATAAAATATATATCCCATGTCAGTCAGTGTAAAAAAAATGATTAAAATCGATCGAGTAGTTTTGATTTATTCATTACTGCCCGTGGCCGTAGCGTTAAATTTGGAGAAAAACAATTTCCTATCCCTATACCAAGAAGATTTCCTGCTATCTTTGGAATATCAAATTCATATAGTACATTATTACTTATTAACTTTTATATTTTCCCTATGTATTTTATTTTTACAATTAATTACAGAATGTCTTTAAACAAACTCTTGAAAGAGCGACATCGCTGCTAAAGTCGAAGTGTTATAGGGCGAAGCGCGGCGTTCTCACGGCATTTTAAATCTGTAATATCTCCGAAAATGTTCACTTAAATTACATGCTGTAAACGGCCATATTGATTTATATTAAATCAACTATTTATTTAAGGTACTCAATTGGATAAGGATTAATGCTGTATTGTATAAGAATTGCTTCAAAAATAAGGCATTATTTTTTGTAAAAAGTAAATGACAAAAAATGCTTTAGTGGGCTATCCATAAGCGATAGACATATACCATCGCGGACTTTTCTGTAGACCTTTTCAATGTGTCCAAATACTTACTACATTATTTTGAAAAATCTCGTAGGGTTTAGCCTGTGTTTGCAATGGAAGCGGAAAAAAATCAAATTATTTACAGAAACCTCAAAAATTACAGTATTTCTCTACTCCGTGTTGAAAATTATTATACGTACAAACTTTCCTCTGGAATCACTCTATCTATTAAAAAAAACTGCATCAAAATCTGTTGCGTAGTTTTAAAGTTTTATGCACACATAGGGAAATATGGACTTTGTTTTATAATAGGTAGTGATTTAACAACATGGACAAGTGATTAATATGCGCATTATAAATATTATAAACCGGTATTATTTGTCATTTATATTGCATGATCTATTTCTCATATATGATCTCATTCTAGTTCAAATAAAAATAAATACATTTAAAATATAAAACTACATTTAAAGTGAAAAAAATATTCGCGTAATCGGGTCAATAGTATGTTTCTAGTAACTTTTATTGTGCTACAACTGTTACCAATTTTAAAATAGTTTTATTACTTATTTATTAGATCACTGAATCTTAAATAGATTACATATTGTATTACGATTTTCATAAAATTGTCGCAAATTCTTAAATTTATAAACTCTTCCACATTGTAGCATCTGGGTCATCTGGATCGGTTCCAAAAGTTCGGTTTGACACTAGAAGGCTAATACTGACTTTACACAATAAGACCTATATTTCTTATACAGGCCAAAAACCTATTATTTTTTTTTAGAATAATTATTTATTATTGTCGGTAGCTTGTTGTTTATGGAAATTTTAAATTACGAAACAAAGAAACATATACGCCTCATGGAAGTAATCGACAATCACATTCCCACGAGTGAAAGATAGAAGTAGCAAAAAGCTTTTTAATATAAACAATGGGGAGATGCGAGTCTCGCTATTATGTTAGGATTCTCATAAATGACACAAAACACAGGAGTATAACCATAAGGTTTCTTGAAAGGAGTCTTTTCAAAAGTGTCACTTGTCACTTGTGGTTAGATGAAGCTTACGTGCTCTTTACATAATGACGGATAATTACAAAAATTAGTACATAGTGTTAGACACATAAATAAGAACATTTTTTACAGGTACATTGGAACATAATTTTAGCGTGGCTATCACCCAGGTAGGAAATCACTCTCACAGAGTTTTTTTAACGTAAATTCTAATGTAATATACTCTTAACCTAAGTGTTTCTCAAGAATTGCACTTTTTGTTAAAAATTCGTTCAGTAGATTTTGAAGAAATCGATTATATACAGACAGACAGACAGGTTCTGGGGACTTTGCTTTATAATATGCATAGATTTGGCATTTTCCAACTCGTACATAAATAAGTTCAAAGATGAATTAAGGGTTTAGTATAGTCTTTTAACTCTGTTATATGTATTGGGTCGATATTGCTCATCAGTATGCCCGAAAAACTGTTAAACAAAAAAACAGCGTCGCTTAATTGGTGCTTCCATTTGTTATTCTTTTTTAGATTCTAATCATCAAAAGATAGGAATTTTAATCCATTAATTAATATTTTTCCGCGATATAATTGTTCCCATGATAAACGAAACCAATTAATACAACAAATGTTGATTGTAGAAATAAATACATACATACATACATACATTACTAGTAGATAATAGGATTTTGGAGTAAATATATTTTAAATTAACTTATTTCAATTTAACTTTGAAGGAAATGTGATATTTACTTCAATTTTCATGCCTGTACTTTTGCACATATATAAAACTTGAATATGACTAAATTATAACATAAATAACACAAATTTTATCATATATTACGCAATAAAAGTAACTATACAGTATACAAAACGGTACATAACTAATTACAAAAGTGAAATAATACAGTGTAGATAAGTAAATCTGCAGTGACCTAGATATTGTTTAGACATGGAAATTAATTGAAAAATGTTACGTCAAAACCAATTCTACCAAACAATGCAACATCTTATCTGTATTATTTGAACACTTGAAGTAAATAAGGCACTAAGTACCTAAAAATTAAAATTCGAACTAAGTATGCTATTTCGTTCTAAAATTGGTTTTAGAACCAAAATTGCATATTTAGTTTGAATTTTAATTTTTTGGTACTTAATGCCTTATTTACTACAGCATTCATTTTACGTCGTATGAGCAAATAGGGGTCATTTATCAGTTACTCTTGGCATAATTCGGTCGCAAAAGGTCAGTGGCTGGTCGCGTGCGATATTTCGTATTGGGGTTTGGGTTGGAACAAAGCGGGGCGGGTCGGATGCGTCATCACTAGCCTCCACGCACCCTCTCCGACACCCCCAACCAAAGCATCGATCGATTCCGCTACCACTAACGCCATGCGCAAAGCCCGCCCTTTTTGTTTATGCTTCGAAAACCCCCAAGATTAATTTGACTATATTTTTCAATTACCTCCATAAAAAACAATTTAATTTGAGTATTATTTAAAATTATTGAAATATTTTTTTAAAAATAATAATTGATGATATCATAATCATTACTCCAATTAATTACTGAGATATTTCGAGGTAATTGATACTCACTGGCACTCGCTCATTATTTCCTCCTGCGAACGAACTTGCACTGGAGCCAGCTTCTCCACGCTTTCTTCGTAATTACCAAAGCACTTTGTAATCTTCTCGTCAAAAGTATTTACCAGATCTTCAAGCGATCCGGAGAAAGTCTCCGTAAAGTTGTCTCCTTCACAGTTCTGTATATTGTCCTGTTTACACTTCACCGGTTTCGGTTCGTCATTATCGTTGATTTTATTGGAATCGGTTTTGAATTTTACCATTTCACTTTTGAGATTGTTTATGTTGTTGAGGCGTATATCGTTGCCATTTATCGTCTTCTGATAGTCTGCTGTTGACAGACAGTCGTCCGCCTCTTCAATTTGAGCAAGCGGCGCCTCGAACTGCAGTTCGGCCATCCTGTTGCCGGATTCTCGCATGACCGTACGTCCACCCGCGCCGTTTACCGCGCGAACACTGCGCGCATCGGGCTGCGGTCGACAGCCGGCACGGTCAATCTTGCCAACTATGTCGCGCATAGGGTCTTCGTAAGTGATATACACTCGAATTATAGCATGAAGAAAATGCATAATGCATTGAAAAAAACTACTATGATAACGTTTCAAGTTGTATATCAGAGCACAAATAGGATCTAAATATGTTATTAGCACAATTCTGCTATGTGATTTTATACTATTTAGATTATGAAAATGTTAACGGCTTATTGATATATTGAAACTTAAAAGCAATAAAAGCGTCAAGCAAAGCACGCATTCAAATAAATCTGTAATTGCATTAAGATTTAATTTTACTAGTTTTTACCTTTCGATTCTTCCCAATTAAAATCTTCGCAATCATAACTATGAATACTAATAATATACTTTAATAAAATTTAATTTCGCCCTAAACTATTTATTTCATGTTGATACAAGTACAAATCGTTGATACAATACAGTATAAACGAATTTTGAATTTTGAACATACCTTTGAAACAAACTTTCTTTGACATATCGTATTGATATACATATGGTACAGAATATATAAGTTAAATATGTTGTCTATAATTTAATTCTTTTTGGGAAGCCCAAATTGCCGCCGATTAATTCGATTTATGCCACGTAACAGAGAGTGACATGAAACTAATATTTTGTTTATCAATTATTATTAATTAAATTTTATAAAAAATGTATCAAAAAATGTAAATATTTTTATAAAAGTATTTAACTATAATTCTAAACTTTTTTTTATACAAAATTTCGAAAAAACATCTTCGTTATGTGTCGACTTAAGACACATTAAATAAAAAATTTAATCGAATCTTTATATTCTTGGTTTGCACACAGGCTTAGTGATTTTCAGTCTTTTAAAACTGAAAATATTTTTCATTCGATATACATCTATCTATCTAATTTCGGGGACGCCTGTCAGTGCAGGACGGGTGATCAGCTCCTATTCCGGACTATTCCACCTATTTCCCCATGTTGGGGACAAGGGTCTCACTGCTGTCCCGACAGTATCACCTGCTCTAATCTACCCGTAGCTTTTACGAACCTGATAATATCCCTGAAGGAGATATTTGTCAGATCCTCAACTTCAATTTCATCCTTACCTAGTATCTCCCATCTTACCAGCGAGTACATAGGGCACTCAGCCATAAGGTGAAGACTCGTTTCTTCCTCTCCACACTCTGGGCACGCAGCATCTTCTGTTATTCTCATTATTGACAGGTGTCTGTTTAACAGGCAGTGCCCAGTTGTAATGCCTGTTACAATTGCTACATTTTCCCTGCTCTGAGACATCAGCTGTTTAGACTTCCTTATATCAAACGATTTGAGAAACAACTTTGCTTGTCTGAGCATTGTGTTTCTCCATCTTTTGTTAGATTCTGTTTCTATTCTTTTTTCTATCACACACTTTATTATATTATGTGCAATTGGGAGGAAGGGTTCTGGTCCTACGAATGTTTGACTAGCTCCCTTTCTTGCCAATTCGTCAGCTTTTTTGTTCCCTGCATGGCCACAGTGTCCCGGAACCCATGCAATCGTTACTTCCCCCTTCTCAGCTAATACGTTTAGTTCACGCTAACATTCCTTCACGATAGCTGAGGTTGTTTCTATGCGGTCAAGTGCTTTTAAAGCTGCTTGACTATCGCTATATATGACTATATTATGTTCTAATGCTATTTGTGATTCTTTGAGTTTCCTAGCACACTCCATGATAGCTATCATTTCGACCTGGAAGACACTTGTATATTTACCCAGATTTAGGACCTGGTGTAAATCTGACGAGGTGCCGTAGACAATTCCAGCTCCCGCCAGCTTCGCGAATTCTCGTCTAGACCCGTCCGTGTAGCAGATGGTCTGACTCTTCGCGCTGTTTTCCACTTCCCAGTTTTCTTTTACTCCTATGTGTATCCTATATTTTTTATCGAAGATTTTCTGTTTCTTGATCAAGTCACTTCTCCTGACGACCATAGACAGATTTTCTCCGTAAATCTTTTCTATATCCGTATGACCTTTATCTGTAAAGTTTCCTTTCCATTGTTGGAACACTTTCATCTTATACCATTGCTTTATAGCTTTTCTCTTAGCTGCTAGGTCTAGAGGATAGAGTCCCACCAGAACTTCTAGTGCAGCGGATGGGGTTGTTCTCACTGCACCTGTGATCATTAGTGTTGCTATCCTCTGTATCTTCATTAAGTCCTTGCTGTTGACTCCGATGTTGGCTCTGTGCCACCAAATCGAAGCGTCGTACAGTATTCTGGGTAGAATGATAGCCGTATATATCCACTTGGTGATTTTTGGCTTCATACCCCAGGTTCTGCCCACCGCTCTTCTACATTGCATAAGTGCAATTTTTGTTTTGTTGCATTTTTCTTTGATGTGACTTCTAAACCTTAGGGTTTTGTCTAGCTTTATACCTAAGTACTTTATTTTCTTTATCAACTGTATCTCTACACCCTTTATGCTGAGTGGATTAAAGTTGGCTATGTTCCTTTTGTTTGTGAAAAGAACTAGTTAGTTAGTTCGATATACATAGGTAGGTTTATATTTAGTTATCGAGTTTATAGAGTTATTAATAGAATTAAATGAATAAATTAACGAAAAAATTAAAGTGATAGAACACTTACACAAATATTATTAAAATACAATTCTATTAATATGCAAAAAACGTTAAAAGTCGGTTTTAATTTAAAATTATTAGTAATCCATACCAATATAAACTGGATGACCATACAAAAGTAATAATAAAATTATTTTGCTTATATTCGGTTATAGTGCTTTTGCTTATATATTTATAATCCACGAAGAATTTCTTCGCGGATTATAATAATATAATAAGCAAAATAATTTTATTATTACTTTTGTATTATGGATCTCCGCAAAGTAACGCCTAATTCTATAAATTATGGATGACCCATACTTAACCTTTTTCCAGATGTAGGTTCTCTTCGCTAACATTTGTTATTGATCGTTTGTCTATAAATGTATTTAGTGATCGTGCTTTTTTTTATAGAATCTTTTTTTTAACTATGTACGTAGGTACATTCGAGTAGTACTGATAGGATCGATGAGCTTTATTACTATGTACTATAAAACAAAGTCCCTCCCTCCACGTCTGTATTCCTGTTTGACTGCGATAAACTAAAAAAACTAGTGATCGTATTTTATGCGGTTTTCTCCAATAGACTAATAAGGAAGGTTTATTCGTAAGATTTCGTGTGAATTATTTATATATGACGATAAATGTTAAAAACATTCCACACGTTACCAGGGAGATTTCATTAAAATTGGATGGAAAAAGTATCAAAATCTTTACCAACTGAAATATGTTAGTAAAATGCTTATGACATTTTATACTTAACTTTATGGTTGTTTAGCACCATATAATTCAATGAACATCTTGGAAATTGTTGCAAAATAAAATCAAAGGCGTGCGAAAATAAATCAATGGTAGGTCTCACTAACTCTTCGAAATTCTAAAATGCAGCGTTGGTAGACCTCTACAGCCACAAAAAATTCGTGGTTAGCCGCTGGATTCAAGCGGCTAACCTTCTAAAACTTTTTTTTTCTTTAAACAGTCAATATGCAGTGGGTGTAATACTAGAATGGTTCATCCTTCATTGTTCTATCATAAATTTTTTACATAAAACATTGCCTATAATATGTTATATATTTTTTTTATCCAAAAATGATATGATAATAATAATAATATTCAAAAAACAAATTCAACGATTTTATATACAAACAAAACGATACTAAATAGAACGGAGCAACAAAAATTAAATATTTATTTTTCTTCATTAAATACTAATAGTAGTACAATAGTACATAAATTTTCTTTAAGCGGTTTGGATTATCTGATTTCTTCATCATTCTGGTATCTATCTATTGAACCTTACTTGTATAATCTTCGGTCCTTACCTAAGGTATAGAGCGTATATAGTACATAATAATAATCATCTGTGTAATTCTATGTCATATGTCATTATGACAGTGAAAACTATAATTTGACGTTGACGTTAATATCTTGTTTTTGGTGAATGTCGACAAAAAATGGAAATTGCCAAATAATACCATGATCGTCCTAAAAATCATAAATATTGGATTTACGAAATCGTTATGTATCCATTTAAACGGAATCCTGATCTGAAAACAATATACACACTTGTACGTTTATATAGGTATGATCAATTTATTTTCATTATACAATTTGATGCTCATATAATTAAGCTATCCATTTTATTTTTGCAGTTCCAATAAAAGAACTCACTATGAAGTTCTTAATTTACGTCAAAACTGTTCAGATAAAGATATAAAAGAAGCATATATTCAGATGAGCAAAGAGGTAATTATATTAATTATTAATTAGATAAAGAGCATCTGCTTAAAGTGGACATTTAATGAGGCCACAAAAGACTTCAGTCTCCAGTAGTCCAATTCCCAACGTTTGTATAGGTGTTACTATAGCGTTACAAGTTACCTCATAGAACCTGCACTTAATCTTCTTTCTTTATTGACTAATGGACGTACACAGCTGGACATATGTATCTTCACAGGATCTACACACCACACAATCTAGTGCCGAATGGATTCAGCGGCTCCTCGCAACCCTTTGAGGTTGTCTGCCCACCTCATAGTTTTTTTTTTTTTTTAACACAGTTGTCCATACCCAAAATAAGTAACTAAATATGTGTTATGGTAGACACACAACTGGTGAATATATACATATATAATTTTTAAATACATACTTAAATACAAATATACACCCAGACTTAAAGACCAAGAAATTTATTTATAGAAAATGTTGGCCCTCTGTGGGAATCGATCGTGTGACCCGCGAGAGCTGAAGGCAGGGTCACTACCCACTGCGCCAACAGGCCTGCCATAAAAGTACTACAGGGTTTACTGACACTGCTTTATCTGTTGCACACAACACTTAATAGTGTTTTAATAATAATTTCATATTGAGATAGAAGCTTATAATAATTAAGGAATTATATATGATATATTATGTAGAAGATATTGTAAAACTTCAAAATACTTGAAGACTGCCTTGACTGATGATCCTGAAGTAAAAAGAAATAGGAAAAATAAAAGTAAAAGTAAAATAAAGAATCCAAGACAAAAATACCCACACCTTTATGAGATAATTATAATAGTTTCATAAGGATTGCATGGGATATATAGGTTTTAAACAATGTTTACCTTTAACAAAAAGTATATAATAAATGGTAATAATTGAAAAATGCAAATTTATATGTGCTAGCTTGGGTTTAGTTTGAACCCTAGGCAAAAGCTAGACAGTCTCATCATTTGGTTACAGCATGTTGTATACTGATTATCACATAATTAAATCTTACAGTATCATCCAGATAAGAACAAGAGTGCAAAAGCACAGGAGCATTTTGTTAGGATTGTTGAAGCATATAATGTTCTTAGTAAACCTGGAACCAGAGCCATCTATGATAGCACAACAGAAGTTGGAAGTGCTAGCTCTTATGTTTACAGGACACATGTACCTTACAAGTAAGTATTCTATGAGTTTTACTTATATTTTTACTTTCCTTGTTATTTATTTCAATATTTTTGTATGCTTTATAGAATATTAGTAAGACTTGACTTAATAATAATATGTTATAGTAAGTTTTTTGGCTTAAATAGGTTAATTTTTGGATAATTTAAATAATTTATAGAATTAGGCGTTACTTTGCGGAGATCCATAATACAAAAGTAATAATAAAATTATTTTGCTATAATCCACAGATTATTCTTCGCGGATTATAGCAAAATAATTTTATTATTACTTTTGTTAATTTTTGGCTCAATTATTGGTGTGAAAACTAATAGAATCATTTTGAATTGAAAGAATTTAAAGGACTTTATAGTGCAATTTAAATTACTTGGTGTGAGATTATATATTTATTAAGTAATCCTTTTCATTTTTTTCAATTATGTCTGTTATTAAGCTTTGTAATTTTTTTTCAATAATGTCTGTTTGTCCTCGGACAAAAAGGAAGAGACCTCCAACTGTGGGATTATATAAATATTATTATTTTTGTATATTTTATATATATATTTTTGATATATGTATTTTTATATTTATTGTTAGGTTAATTCGTGACACTTAAGATTAGTACAACTTTTATATTTTCAGCTTACGAAATAATCCACAATATGCATATCAATACGCTCAACAGAAATCTGGACAGAACAAATCTAATACAAATTACTATGGTATAAGAGGTGTGAAGAAAGTGCCAAATATTGCCATAATAATGGTTTGTTTTGGTATTGCTTTTATTGGTGTTATTCTACAAGTCGTTGTGATAAGGTAAGTTTAATAAATTACACTTCATTGCTTACATATTATAACGAAAAATATCTGGTCATATCTTTCAGTAATTATTCATCGTTATTAGCAATAGATTTAAGAACTACTAAGGTTTTCAATAATAGATTGTTATTATTTTTCATGTAGTCTATAGTAATCTCTGTCTCTTATTTTTTGTAGACAGTCATACTTTTTACATCGAAAGAAAGTCGACCAGAAGTCAATGATGCTTGCAGAAGAATTAGATAAGGTCAGAGCTTCTGCAAAGATAAGAACAAATGATGTGAGTAAAATTAATATTTATAGACAATTGGTTATGGCAGGGGTCTTCAACTTCTGTTCCACGGATCCCCTAGGGTTCCCTCAAACATTGACAAGGGTTCCGCAACTGATCAGAGAAAATCAAAACGCACGAGTTAATCTTGTATATATATATATATATATATATATATATATATATATATATATATATATATATATATATATATATATATATATATATATTTTCAGAATCTTGGAAACAGCTTCAACGATTTTCCTGAAATTCAGCATGTAGGGGGTTTTCGGGGAGAAAAATCGATCTAGATAAGTAAAATGTCGTTTTATCCCTGTTTTCGGGCTCTGAAATTTCCCAATTTTTCGGTATCAAACGTAAAGTCATGGTGGTTCATTTGAAGAACGGGCGGTCTAGAGAGTTGCAAACACCTAGGATCGAACCCCACCTGCCGTATTATTTTTTAATTTTTTTTTACATTATTTAAAAAATTACCTAGCAACACTCGGTCACCCAGGTATTTACGTAATAATATTTAAAAAGAGCTTTCTTCAATTGCGAGCGGTCGCACGCATTTTACAGTGCATTCTACTTCAGTCCGTCATATGCGGTGCGCCGTCTCTCAGGACTCACACTTCGTCCCTGTCCTTCCCTCCCTCCCTTTTAATGTACTCTCCACCTGCCAGTTCTACCTTACATTCATTGTCGTATTGAAATGTTTGTATTAAAATTGAATAAATATTTGAGTAGAAAAAAAACTTGATAGAATACGCAATAGTATAAGTGTATATTAGGGGAAGTCTGAAAGTTGCGCCAATTACAGAAAAGATGAGAAGTGCGAGACTAAGTTGGTATGGTCATGTAATGAGGAGGGATGAAAATCATGTGACCAAAAGAGTTTTAAATATGAATGTGGATGGATGTATGGCTAGGGGGAGCCTGAAAAAAAGATGGAATGATTGTGTAAAAAATGATATGCATGTTAAAGGAGTGGCACCAGAGTTGACGAATGATAGAGGAGAATGGAAGAAGAAGACATATTTTGCCAACCCCATTCAGAGAAGGATAAGAGAATGATGATTGGAGTAAAAAACTTTGAGAAACTATTTTCTTCGTGAGGTTCAGGAGGAGAAACATGAGATTCCTTCAGGAAAACCTTGGGCTAAAAAGGAAGAGTAGAGCAGTCTTAGAAGTATTGAAGGTTAAAACCCCTGGGCTATGTTTCTGTATAATCTTCTGCATTACTATCTACTGATTAATAATTGTCAGTAATTCTTATTTTTCTTAATAACAAAACCAATAAAAAAACAATAAGCTATGCTTGGAGAATGTATGCGTCAGGAATCTATAATGGTGGGTGATTATAACTAATCGTGTCGTGAAGATAAAATGGAGATAGCCGGGATATAAAATTTGTAAGCAGGGTTTTATATTGATAATTGCTCATGTCGGTGCACTTGAGGCTATAGACAATACAGACTAGGTTGGGAGTCTAGATTAAAAAGGTCAAAGTAGTGAATTCAAGCTTTAAAAGATCGCTTGGCGAAGTAAGCTTAAAGAGTATTATGGAAACTATACTTTTCCTTACACTTATTCGATAAATAAGAAGTAATTTTCTCAAAAGTCAGTTCTTTTTATCAACAACTTGTCAACTTCGTGCACAATTAACAACAAACGGCGCAACAGCTCTCTTCTCTGCACCTCTCCGCACCACACCGCACCTCTCCGCCTGTCAGCACACCTCGCTACAGCTAACTTTACGTCTTTATGTCAACTTCCGCTCTTCTCATTTTCCTCATTAACCTTCATTGGTTGATAATATTTATGATTTTACTATAAATGCGTTTTAATTAGACTTATTTATTTCAGGCGCACACGCAGGTGTTGTTAGAGAAAATAGTAAATGCCTCGAACTCCTCAGTAGCTACTGCTTCACTTGGACAATCTTTGGCTAACGAAAAGAAGTGATTACTTTAGCTAGAGTATTTTTGTATATATTATTGTAGCTAAGAATTATTTATGTAAATAAATGTAGACAAAGACAATATTTTGAGTACATATTCATAATTATATTTGTAATGTATTTTTTTGACGTCTCAACTTTGTAATGTAGTACCCTATTTTGTAATTTTAGAAGGACTAGTAAAAGAAATGATTAAAAGTAATTTTACAGTAAATTTAGAATATATCGTTTCATTTGTTTAAGCACATTTGTTGAGTGAAAGTCTATACTTGGGATTTGAAAATCAGAGGAAAAAGATTTATGATCATCTTCCTGCCCTTATCCCACTCTAAGTAGGGTCGTCACAACATTTTGTCGCATGATTTGGCTACGTATTTTACGACCGGCCACCTGCCTGATGTCAACTTATCTTAGTCGTATTTTACGACACCTCGGTAAGAAAGAGGGTGGTCTACTCAGCCGGATACCACACGGCGAGTTGACTTCCCTTAGTCGCCTTTTACGACACCTCGGTAAGAAAAGAGGGTGGTACTATTCTATACAGCCGGATACCACACGGCGTCAGAGGAAATGGATTTATGTTACGAATAATGTTGGTCAAGATATGATTTTAAATTTTCTTGTGGCTATTTACCACCCATTAGGCAACTCAAATTTCTGCTTTAAGAGTCTATAAAAATAATAAAATAAAGTCCCCATCACCTGTCTGTCTGTATGTGATAGATTTTCTCAAAATCTATAAAACGGATTTTCGGTCAATTTTTACTAAAAGGTACTGCAAAGGTAAAGGTATTCCGGAAGAATTCTTCCAGAAGTTTTAGGTTAGTAGTTTATTACCACTATATAAATTGTATTAAAAAGGTCACGTGGTTGTAAAAAACTTTCCTGCTAGGAGCTTTATTCGTGTGCGTCACGTAAACCAGTAGAGATACACTAAAGTAATGTACTAGGGAATTATAGACCTACAAAAATACTATAAAAAAGTCCGCGATAGTATGTCTATCTCTTATAGTTAACTCACAATAACTACTTTTATGTTCTAAATTTCAATCCGGGAAAAATTTATTAGAGCATGTACCGCTAAGTTAGCCAGTTGTAGCTTATTTATTAGGGCATGTACCGCTAAGTTAGCCAGTTGTAGCTTATTTATTAGGGCATGTACCGCTTAGTTATCCAGTCATAGCTTATTTATTAGGGCATGTACCGCTAAGTTAGCCAGTCATAGCTAATTTATTAGGGCATGTATCGCTAAGTTAGCCAGTCCTAGCTTATTTTTCATTACATATACGTTACATAACTAACGCAAGCATACTTTCTGACATGCACTCTCGCACACATCATGTAAAAGTCTAAATCTGTATTAATTGCAGAAATCGTCTAGAAACAAAAACGAAATCCAAATCGGAAGCGGAAGATTGCGTCTATAATAACCCAATGCAAAATGTGAAAGTGACTTTGTACGAAATAATAAAGAAAATTATTTATTATGCACACTGTTTTAATTACAAATAAAAGTTTTTTTTTTTTTTTTTAATGTAATTTATTTTTAATTTTCAAACAACATATAGAATCTTATATTAAGCGCCATTAAACCGCTTGCGGTTTGTCTTAGCGCATAAAATTAAGTTTAGTTTACGCTCGTACAATATTCTCTATAATATTCTTAATAACACAAACTGTGATGTACGAGCGGCCGCAGCCGAGAAGTACAAGAACCGGTTTGGCCACTCGCACTTATAGCATGATTCAAAATATGTATCTGTTTTATTTGTTGGTAAGATTATTTAAGTAATGTTTTCTTATAATTTTTTTGTACATTAGTAATTAAATCATATATTATAATAATGTATAATACATACAACTTGTTATAGTTGTGTTATAGTTTCAACTCATAATTCATCAATATACAACTCATGAAAATGTAATTATAAAATTTCCAATACACCATGCGCTTTATAGAACAATCATTTATTTTAAACTTTCGCGATTCATACTGATAATAATCGACGTTAACTGATCGTCAACTGATGCCCACTATTGAGATGGCGCTATTGGATATGCAAGAGTGGCGCGTGAAGCTGTTGAGATCAAAAAGCATCACACGTTTAACAGAGAAGAGGGCTTCAGATTGTCAACGACTTGGGATCCAGTGATCAATAAATACAACTCACAAAAAAATCGTTGCAAGCTATACGCGTGCGGATAATATCAGTGTGGTGTGCAACAAACTTGCACGACTTGAGGTGTCGTGAAAGGCGACTAAGGTAAGTTGACCCACCGTGTGGTATTCGGTTAAGTAGAATAGACCACCCTCTTTCTTACCGAGGTGTCATAAAATACGACAGAGGCAAGTTGACGTCAGGTAGGCGGCCGGTCGTAAAAACGCAGCCAAATCATGTGACAGCATGTTTTTAACATGTTGTGCCGACCCCGCTTAGAGAGGGATAAGGGCAGGAAGATGGAGTAATTTTCTCAAAAGTCAACTAATTTATTCTTATTGTAGTTGTATTTGAAATATTTAACAAAATACTTTGGTTTACATTAATAATTTTTAATAATGTTTGTAATATAGTTATATTATGGTGACGGTCTTCGTGATAAACTTGCATACGCCTAAGGAATTTCTGATAAACCTAATGTCTAATCTACCACTGTACGTTGGAGCGGTACCTTTCTAATCTCTAACTAGTAAATAAAACAACTTAGTTATTTCAAATAAATGTAAGTACTAGTAAGATTTCATTGCTTAAGTTCGTTTAATTTATAACGGGAACAGTTCCTTCACATACACCCTGTCGTCCTCATGCGGCGGTGCTGGCACTATGAGCGGTTGTCCATCCATCTTAATGTCTTTGTAAAGTGCTTTGTAATACATAACGAAGCCGTATCTTTCGGCGGCCATTGCGGAGTACGCACTTGATGTATCTAATCGGAGCAGTCTGATGCTACGCTCTTTTAAAGTCTTTCTGAAAAAATCAAACATGGTATGGGACAGTCATATGGGACTCTTTTTATTTCTTCTAGTTTAGAGTGAGTCACTGGGGTCAATTAAGTGGCTCACTGGTAAGAACCGCCCCCCTCGGCCAAACTAACCAAGTTCAAGGGTGGCGGCTATTGGATACGTTCACCACCACCCTGCCTGTAAAGTAATGAAAATGTTACACAGTCTTTATTGAAAACTACAACTAAATACAAATTCTAATATTAATTTGCATTAACCGCTAAAGGAAACAAATACAAGTAATGCACACATATTAGCTTTTGGTGACAGATAGGTAAAGAAGTTAGATTTATTAACAAAATAATGGTATATACATAAAAATGAAAAAGAAAAAGAAGATAAGATAACGGGTATCTAATTTAGGAGCAGCGGAAAACGCCTTATAGCTAGTAGCTCTTTGAGAAAAACATGACTTGCCATTTACATTGAAATAGGTCAGGATATTTTGTAAAAAAAAGGCAGGTTAAAAATTACATTAGATTAGACCTAAAACACGCTAAACAGACCTATATATGGCATTCTATCTGGCATCTATAACTTATTTACAATTTTGACTGATAATAACTTTTATTAAACAAGAATGAAAAGATTTTTAAGACTGAAAGTTAAAAAATATCTCAATGGATTTAAATGAAATTTTACCCTAAACAGCGTTGCTAAATAGCCTTGATTAACACATAATTTTTATCTTGATACTCGAGTTCAGGCAGAAATACATGCAACATGTGAAATAATATTCTTTCAAGGTATCTTCCTAGTTCAAGTTGTTGACACTACATCTTTCAATAACATATTTTCTCTATGGTAAAATTGGTTACAAATATTGCGGAACGAGCATCAAAATAAACCTTCAAAGCGGACAAGCCTGACATCAAATTCGACACACTTTATGTCTACTGGTGTTTTAGTGTCTACCATATGGCAGTTAGACGCGCGTGAATATTCTCTTTGATACTAAGTTACGACATAGACTAAATGTAAATGGTACTATTTAATTTTATTATAATAACAGATGCAAAAATTTAAAGCCTATTAATATTCCATAGCTTGGTAAAGGTCTCATCTCTTTTTAGATTACGGACTTAAGAATTATCTACGTGAAGCTAATAAAGGCTGCTCCAGGGAAGTTGAAAAACATTTGCATTCGCTTTATGTTTGTTAGACGAGTATAACATTATTTTTGGTCAGGAGATTGTTGAATAGCAAGGGATTGATTAAGCTATAGGTAACGCGCTTTTATTTACGAGTATTTGTATAGCTAGGAGGGTACAAGATCTTAATTTTGGCATACGTGCTCAAATGGAGATTCCTATTACAAAACTAAGTTTTTAATTGTAAAAGTTACTTGTGAAATAAAATTAAATCTAATCACTCAAGGCCCAGTACATGAGATGCGTGTCGAAGCAAGTGTAAAGCTAGTGTGTAGTTTATGATACTTTAAATACAAATTTAAAATATATTTAAAGGTAAAACTAACTCAGTTTCTTCTAGTAGTGCGTTCATGATCCCTTTCCGCCTCCAATTTGGATCTGTGGCAGCCACTTTTACTTCAACCGCGTTTGTGTCATTAGGAAATTTCTCCCATAGCCTAGCACCACTTTCTCTTCTCGCTAAAATGTATAATATCTTTTGGAATTTTGGGTTCGGACAGCGCCGTGCTTGGCTCAGGAGATCGTTGCCATCGTCTGCCTGGAATAGGGAATAATGTAGGATGTAGATAATTAGGTATCTAAAAGTCGTTCGTTATTACCCAAGCTGTGATAGCCTAGCGTTGATACCATGCAACTCTTTCGAGGGGATCACGGGTTTTATCCCTAGGCGGTAGCAATGAGTTTTTCTGTTAACACTTATCGGTCTTGATAATTGCAATTTATCATCAATAATAACATCCTGAGGGAGCCCGAAAATCTCTGGAGAATTCAGGGGATATATGGAACCTACCAATCCGAATTGGAGCAACGTTCTGGGTCCGAACCTTGTCTGGAAAATGGAGAGAGGAGGCCTATGCCCATCAGTAGGATAATAAGAGACAGTAATTTTATTTTACTTTACTATTCCAAACAAGGATTAAAGCTAAGACCCATAAAATTACTGTAATGCGGATTAGCCTGTGTTACAATAGATACCCCATATCACCATACTTTGATTGTATGAAATACTCATACCATTATTACACAAGAGACTTATATATATAACGGCGCTTCCATAGCGCCATATTTAATTTTGCTATGAGTTGGTATTTAACTATCGGTAACAGAAGGAGTCAAATATTATCTCTTTAGTTTTTAATATCTAGTATTCTGGTAAAGAGGTAATATTAATGGATCTAGCAAGGTTTAATTAAAAAATTACATTTTATCCCTGTTTTCGGGCATTAAAAAAATGCTAGAATGCAAAATTGAATGGAAATGATATTTTTGTCCGTCAAACGTAATGCTTTGATAGCCTAATGGTAACGATCAGACCAACTAACCTTAAGTTATTATCTTATACTATAATTCTATTCTGTCTCATATGTTCCAGTTATAATATTCACGCTTCGAAATATATAAAACTATATAAAATAGATATAAAAAAGTTTTGTTATCAAAGATTCGGTACTCGAATAAAGATTTATGATACGGCGCGGTTATGATAAATAAAAACGATATCTATATTTTTGGTTTGCCAATTTTGTAACCAAACACAGATTACATATCTAGTTGTTCTGCGTATGCGTATTATTTATTGCGGTTTTCTTATCTCAGTTAAAATGGTATCAGATGAAATACTATATTATATTTTGGAAATATTAATTATTTAAATAACTGATTTATTTGCAATCTGGATAATTATGTAGTTCTCTTTAGCTATTCATTTTGTACAGTTATAATGTAATACCAATTAAATTAAATTGTGTACGCGCCATCAAAGTTATAAAAATAGGCTATCTATTTTAACTGTCGTATTTCATAATTGTAAAATTCTACGCAAAAAAAAATTTTACCATTCAGAAGCAAACTATGTAGTATTCATAGTTAATGTTAACCGGCTATACTCACGTCTTATTCTATCGGGTTAGCCTGACTTGTTTCGAGCCCATCCGAGGCATTTATTCATGATTTCTTAAGAGCTTTCACTCATGAGTGTATCTGGTTCTGTACATTAACTACATTAACCCTCAAACAATTGATATTCGGTCTATCGCGGCTTTATCTCTACATACACGAAAAAAACTGATGATGAAATTGTTTTTAAGTTATTTGATTGTGAAAAGAGTAATGTTATGGAATAGAAATTAAAACCTACCCCATTTTATACAATAAAACTTCGTGTCTTCACCATCCAATAGCGTATCCAATTCTGTTAATTCGTTAATAAGAAAACTCACCTCTTTCAAAGGACATATTCCATTTATCATAGCACCGACAACATTTCCATCTTTATCTGTGGCTTTAAAGGAGAAACCATCATGTAAAGAGCTGGTGCAATATGCATCAAGTTCAGGACATGGATCGTTCTCTGATGCACAAAGACCTACTGCTAAGTTCAATGGTTCATCTATATAGAAAGTTCTGGAATTAAAAAGCGTAATAATTGAGATGAGACAATAAATGCAATGCAGAATATTATGTTTGACTGGAAAATCTATATTAGCATTTCATCACACGATTTTAGGCGGACCAAAACATCGTGAGGAAACCTGCATATCTCAAGAATTCGAGGGATATGTAAAACCTACAAATCCGCATTGGAGCAGCGAGGTAGGTCTTAGCTTTAATCTTCCTCTTCGGAGAGAGGAGCCCTATGCCCTGCAGTGGGATAATAAGAGGCCGTTACTTCACCCTTTATAAAATTATGCGTTACTTTGCGGAGATCCATAATACAAAAGTAATAATAAAATTGTTTTGCTATAATCCGAACGACGACGAAATCGCAAACTGCGATTTCGTCGTGAAGTCTATCTCCTGATGATGCTTCTGTTGCGGAGCGAAACGATTGTTGAGTTTGTGATAGTGAACGTATGGAGTGCTTGTATATTGTGGTGGTGGTGGTGGAGGTTTGTGCATGTGTTACGTGTGTGTACGTATCCCGTATGTATCAGGTAATTAAAACGGGTAGTCCACTCTACATTTAGCATTATATATATTTTCTACTCTACTTCATCGCGGATTACAGCAAAATAGTTTTATTATCACTTTTGCTTGAAGATAATATTTTTTCCTATCGATAACGAGATATCCTTTAAAATAAGCTACAACATAAATTATTTTTCCTTTAGTCCGTACTGTTATAAAACGTTTTTTTAAACGTTAATTAATGTTTATGCTTCTTTTTTTGAAGGTTGAAGTTCTGGTATTATTTTGTTTTTAACCATTTTCATTACGGAGAAAAATTACTTCGTCTTTAACTATTCATAAGCATATTATTAAACTCATTAGTTATACAGGTAGCTCCAAAAATGGGTAATTGAGATAGACAAATGAGACTGTAAGTTTAAATTTTAAAAATATTTACTCGTTACGTAAAAAAAACCGTTTAGTTAAGCGGGATGACAGGTAATTTAACTCGTTCATAACTACTTTGGATTACTGGTGGCAGGAACAAGGCCGTTTTAATTATGTTGGATGTTAATTATTCCATTAATAAATTTAAATAAGTTGCTTTAAATAGCATGGACGTGTATTGTCGCAATAGTCCTTAAAAATAAGTTTCAATCGCAATATTAAACGTAAAATTTGTAATAGGTATATAATTTACTTACAGTTAATTAATTACATCTTCCTCCTGCCTTTACCCCACTCTAAATGGGGTAAGCACAACATGTTATAAATATGTTTTTACATGATTTAGCTACGCATTTTTCGACCGGCCTGACGTTAACTTACCTTGTCGTATTTTACTACACCTCGGTAAGAAAGAGGGTTGTCTATTCTGTACAACCGGATCCCACACGATGAGTCAACTTACCTTACTCGAGTTTTACGACACCTCGGTAAGTAATGAGGGTGGTTTATTATACTCATTGGGATATTACACGGCATAGTTAATTAAAAACAATGTTCTGAAATAAAATTTAGGATTTCAAAATTTCCGTTACACGTTTTCACATTTTGTTTCAGTTAGTAGCTTCTTTTCTTACCCACCGTTTCACAAGCTTCATGACGGCATCGTCATCTTGTTTTGTTAGCGGACTTATAGTATAAAGTGTTTTTTGAGCCATGGCGTCTTGTAAAGCGGGCTTATAGCTGTGAGCAGAGAATAAAAAATTACACTTTTTATAAGAACATAGCATTTTATAAATAAACTAAATATTCTATCGGGCAAGTCTTGTAGTATCTTGTTGAATAGTATAGACTACCCCCATTTATTACCGAGGTGTCATACAAGGTGACCCGCCGTGTGGTATCCGGCTGAGAAGAATAGACCACCCTCATTTCTTACCGAGGTGTCATAAAAAGGTAAGTTGACATCAGGCAGGCAGCCGGTGTAAAATGCCTAGCCAAATCGCATCAATATGGTTAAACATGTTTTGCCGATCCCACATAGACGTAATATGTAATATCATTAACAAAAGTTTGTTTGTCCTTCTTTTAAGTTCTAACGATTTATGGATTTTGCAACGACTTCAAATATATTAGTCTTTAAGAACTTAAAGTTTTGTTCATAGTAATTTATTGCAATCAATCATACAAGGCAAAATGCAAAATACGAAAACGACGGAGGAGAATATCTTAGCTAAAAACATAAGCCATTCGGTTTATTAAAAGCCTTTGTGTAATTTATTGAATTAGGCGTTACTTTGCGGACATCCATAATAAAAAAGTACTAATAAAATTATTTTGCTATAATCCGCGATGAAGTGATGATGATGCGATGAACTTCATCGCGGATTATAGCAAAATTATTTTATTATTACTTTTGTAAGCCCCTGTTTCTTATTAAGAAAAGCATCGAAAGTGGAGACTGTTTTAATGATCGCCGAACTTAAGATGGTACTCTAAGAAGAATAGACATGTGGCAGACGAATTATAATCAAATCTGCGTGACAAGTGTATTATTTCTTGCTGTAAGGAGTGCTTCAAATGATTTGCATAAACATTGTATGGCTCGTTTCGGCGGTCGCATTGACCACAACTACAGAAACACGCACACTATCACATTCTAGCATGTTGATTACATCAATCACTAAGTTAGGTTTAAATCACTTGAATTGCACTTTTAGCGAATCACGTCGGGGTCACCAGTTTTAGCGAGCTGGGGTTCGGCGGAGACTATCGAAGAGTATGTTTTAGTAGTAAGTGAATAAAACCAGCAAGTTGCAAGCCTTCTCAGATGCATCATAATAAACTATAGCCTTGGTGTGATGTTTTATTCTCCCGTAGAATATATATCTGTCGCTATACCAAACTTCTCTGATTATAGATAATAAGCATTGGTATGTCGTTTCATTTACTCCTTTTCCTATTTCCTGGTAATGGTATTTCAGGTACAAGGTATATGGTATTTGCTTTAATAGGTAAACAAAGGTAACGTATTTGTAGCTCCGTCAGGCAGCTACACACTTCACTCGTGTCTAGACGTGGCTCAACACACAATAGTCTTCTTCGCACTTTGAATACTATATAATGACATCACCGTGTGAAAAACCTGTTGTTTATGTCTTTACAAAACCCGTCAATGTCGCAATCATAAAGACCGCGAAAAAGTAATAGCATTCATTAATATCACCTGCAACGGTCGTGGTCAAATGTAAAATGATAAACTATTACTATTTCATTACTGATAAAACCTTCCTTCTCCTTGCAGAGATGGATATGAAGCTAAAGGGAAGGGATGAACTACCTTCACACCATGCTATTCTATTAAATATCGGCAGGTTTTTATACCTTATTCAGTCAGTATTCTTACTCAGCATACTTACTCGTCAGCGCATTTTTGTTACAAACCTTATCCTACTAATATTATAAATGCGAAAGTTTGTGAGTATGGATGTTATATGTTTGTTTCTCTTTCACGGCGAATCCGCTGAGCCAATATCGATGAAATTTGACACAATTATTCCTTATACACAGGAATAACATATAGGCTATAGAAATCCTGATAATTCTACGGGAACAGGATGACATTAAAAAGCGCCACCTGTTATCAAACTCTACGCGACAACAGTCCACGCGAACGGAGTTGCGGGTTAAAGCTATATGAATATAAAACAGATACAGACAAAATACATGAGATATCTGTCAGGAGTTTAGATACGCTAAAATTCGGAAAGAATCTCTACCGCTCTGACCGACTGGCCATCAACTTTGTTAACGCATATTGGACATAAGCAATGGTAAACGTAGTTCACACCATTTATTCCTGTCAATCCAATTGGGTAGACTAGGAATGCAATTCCGATATCTTGGCACTCTCTTTATTCTCACTTTTTCTCAATGGGGACTATGGTTACCCTACAGATTTGTCGGGTTTTATGTAAAAAGATCATAGCTTTATTATGATAGAGTAGGAAACTTATAGGCTTGTAAGTGATTATCGCTACAAATAATGAAAGGGAAGATGAACTAACATTCTTATCTTTGTCTAATCACATATAAATAAAAGAGACACATAATAAATCTCATTTGCTTCTTCATACTGTCGATGAACTCATTTTAAGCTGTTTCCCCTACTAATAGTATAACAAACTGAATGATAAAAAATAGACGCACAAATTTCTGAAAATATAATTCCATTAAACAGCGAACCTGGGGTTTCCTTTGAGGACTATACGAGTATTTTGTTATCACGTTTTTCGTATCATAGGTATTTATTAGCAAGCCATTGTTTACATCTTTATCATCTAATATAATGAGAATGCTTTTTGAATTTAAACTCTATTCGATTGTTTTAACTATGCTTATACGTTGTACCCCATGATGTCTCAATTACGCCGTAATAGAAAACGATACCGGTATGTTAATAGTGAGTGTTTTGCAACATTTTTTATCATAAATTATTTGAAAACTTAAAATAAAATAAAGATTTTAATATGTTGGTAAACATATATTATTGACTTGATTTAAACACAAAAAAAAAAACTAACCCAATACTCGATATTCGCACGGTGAAAGGAAAGATTTTTTATTTTTTTCAATTAAAATTAATAAAAAAATGAATAATAAGAATCTTGAAGTGATGAGCAATCTTTCCTCAAAAGGAAAACTGAAAGACATGCCGGTTTTGGAATCCGGGGGGTTTATTATGTTTCTATTTGCAGGGCAGGCGTGAATTTTTGGGGGCCGGTTTTAAAATATTTTTTACAGAGGAATTGTTTACTTACTTCTTTTCTGTTACGTATTACATATTAAAAAAAGAATATTGAATATAGATAAAATATTAAAATAAGTTATTATCATTATTTTTCTCGTCTTTTTGATTATATTTGATGAATATTTTTTATTACTGTTCTAACAACTATGAACTACATTCTGTTGAAGCCACAGTTACTAGAATCCTAGAGTTAATATAATTTATAATGCAATTGACGTCGTAAATTAAATTTTTCGTGGAGTATGAAGCCTCTTAAACTCGGGGCCGAATTCCGGGGAACACAATGAACCCGCCTTTCAACGACCCTACCTATCTTTATAGATAACTAGCAGTGCCAGCAGCTTTGCACGCATGGAAATCAATGTGTCACAATTTTTTTCTCGAATTTAAATTTGGAACACAAAAGTAGTCATTGCTAATTATAAGAGGTTTTAGAATAACTTTCACCGTTTACTCAGCGCAGGCAAGGATAACTTTAAATTATGCCGTTTTCGTAATATTTTTTATTGCTGCTTGTCTCCTATTCGTCTTAGGGTGATGTTACATACATAGACTTCTTCAATAAATGGATTATCTTACACTCAAATATTTTTCAAATAGTTCCGGTAGTTCCTGAGATTAGCGCGTTCAAACAAACTCTTCAACTTTATATATTAGTATAGATTTCATTTCTCTTGATTTGATATTTAACTTGTAGGCATGTAAGTAAATCTACTAACAGAAAATATGGCTTAGTAATTAACTTTCGAGAAATTGGATAGTCCGAAGTTGACAGTAGTGCGCCAGAAAGTTAAACTTCTAAACAAGTCCGGAGAAATTTATGAAGTAAATATAAATAAACATTGTTAACAAACTTACTCAAATAACTAAATAAGTTAAAAATTCAAATATATATTTCACAATTACGTTCCTAAATATACCAATGACCGATATAATTTACTTTTTAAACATATTCTTATCTTACATCCGTAAATAGTAAAATAATCTACGCTATTGTAAACACAGTGTAATGTAGATAAAGAATTATATTTACATAATTATAATTTTATTGCGATCCACACACGTTTATTAAGTTAATGAGATGACGAGTGTATTATTCGACACGTGTAGCATTGGCTGCTGAGTAAAACGCGCGCGTACGACTGCCGATTTCACCATAACTGTGATGATAAAAATAGTTGTACTGTCTGTTAAGGCCAAGTAAGATAAGATAAAGTGCCAAAATAATTATGCCCTTAAATATTAGATCATATGTTTTAATACCGACTGGTTACACTCTATTTTAAAATTACGAATTAATTGTAAATATATTTGTATTACCTTTAAACGTTTTTAAAAGCTTTTATTTAACTTGTCGTGTATGTCGTGAAATCTTGCATGTTAAATTGACAAACTTCCCGGTTCCGGTTGAGCTGAAATTTTATATGGTTCAGTCCCGATGACAATGCATGTTTATAATAAGCCATTCTGGAAGCGCGGAGACGCCGTTGTATATAGCCGAAGGCGAATAGTGTTGAATAGTGTTGTAGAGTACGAGAGCCATAAGCAAGAGCGTGAGTGCGAGTGTCCAACAAATAATGAGTGAGCAAATATAGCAGACCTGTAGTTATCTTTGTCGAATCACTCATAAAAAAGAGGGACAGTTGGTTCCCCACATTTACTTTCTCTTTTTTTTTCGATGTACACATTTTAAGCCAGCTAATCTACTGCAATAACTCTATGTAAATAGCTGCCCCTTAAATAATTGTATTTTGTCAGAGTGTGCGTTTGTTTATTTGATATTATCTTGTTTTATCGGTACTTCATTGTTAGTATCAATTTGAAAAGATAAGATGATAAATAGTCAATCAAGTATGAAATATGTACGTTTATATTTTTGGCTTCTATTATTTTTAACGATTTATCAAAGTAATTCAAAGTCTAATTTTATAACACATGTTGCTTTTAAGTAATTTGAAAAGCAATACATAATGAGTTCCGTCATATTATTTACTAGCAATCGCCAGAAAGGAAATATTTAAATTTGCCGTTTTTGCAATATTTTTTTATTGCTGTTTCTTTCCTTTTCATCTTAGTGTGATTTTATATATGCCTATAGCCTTTCTTGATAAATGGACTATCTAAGAATTTTGAAAATCGGTCTAGTGGTTCCTCAGATTAGAGCGTTTAAACAATCAAACAAACAAACAAACAAACTCTTGAGCTTTATATATTAGTATAGATATAGATGTGAAAATAGCATTAAAATATTGCTTCAGGTAGCTGCTAGATCCTAAATATACAAACCGAGATAGATAACCGAGAGGTTAGAACATCCCACTCTTTCGAGGGAGTCACGGGTTCAAACCCTGGAGGTCTGACCAGGCCGGCCGACCAAAGATTACTTAAAGTTATTACAAAATTGTTCCCCTCTAAAAGTTTTAAATAAAAGTCCGCTACAGCGTCTTGCTTTCAAGATTAATCCACGTTAACCATTTTTATGGTTATCAAAATTCTATATTACGGTTTTAATCTTTCCACGCGGGCGGAGCCGCTGGCGATTGCTAGTAATATATAATATATATATATATAATAATAAATATATAATAATAAGTTATATTAAGAAGAATAAAAGCAATTTAGGGTCGTTTATAATGGATGGTTTTGAAATAAAACACAATACATTAGCTACTATAATTTTTTGATGTTTATAATTATTCATTAGACATTTCGTATACATCGATATTCAATTTAATATATTTACATCGATTTTGACCGTATTATGACGTGCTATAGCATTAACAAGTAATTTTTAACTACATTAAATTATAAGAAAATCCTAATTACAAACCAAACGCCATATTAAATTGGATAAATTAAAAGCTTTTCCTGGAAGTATAACGACATTTTAATTTTACGCCTCCTGCCAATTTTCATTGGAAAAATCTGCATATAATTTTCATTAAGTATAACTTTTTTTAAAATCTTCGTCATCTACTTCCATAGATAGCTTTATGATTAAAACTATACTATTAACATATAGTTATGTTTATTGTTTACATTTAAATTATCAATATCACAAGTATTTTGTTTTGCTATTAATTTTCTTCAGGCGTAAGTTCACAAGCGCCTGTTAAGGTATGTTGATTCTTGGTTTTGTATGACTTTTACACTAATTTTATGTGACCCATACCTAAATATCATAACTACCATACATATCATCGTGTCAATAAAAATATATGAGTGTGTTATTATTGGGACATTTAATATAAGTCCGAGTAATCATAGGGATATTATATTTAGAGCATGGAAGCCAGCCTAAAATGTACGATGTTAAAATTAAGAGTAAGCAAATGCGGGCGATGTATCTGTCTCTCTTTTTTATTTGTGATTAAAAAAAGATGAAGTATACGAGTATCATCTTCCCTCTCATTATTTATTCTGCCACTAACTCTTACAGGCATATGACTTCCGTACTCTAAGTATAATAACTATGATTTCATTTTACTGATAAACGACTAGTAATCTTATGAAGTTCATTGTACTGACCAAATTTCAGAGCTAGATTAATAATCGTCACTTGAGTTATCTACTGACAATATCACGTTAGTGATAATAATAAGTAAACATCTTTACCTATTGTTGGATACCTATTGTTGGATGCGTAAAGATTTAATTAGCTAACGCCTAAGATGATTTATAAAAGTAAATGCACTTTCATATACCGTTGGGCTAAGTGGAGTTTCCTTAACCTTTTTGCTAGCGTAAGATAACGCTGCAATAGCGACATCTATTGACAGCTGTTCAAGATCATACAAATTGCCGTTACGCTAACGCGGGTAAAAACAAGCACTAAGCATAAATATCACCATAAAATAAATATAAACAAAGACTCGATCACACTTAAATTTTTTCTGTTATCGATAAGACATACGATATAAAATGTTTTTAAAAAAATTTTAGACAGAAAGGCTTATTATTATCCCTTGTACTGCTCTGTCAACTTCAACACGTTGGTGTATCGATGAGACTCTGGCAACTGATGGCAATATAGCCATTTCTACTAGTCGATCCAAATATCACTTCCCAATAATATGAGGTCATTATTGGTGCGATAGGATCACCACTGCCTTCACTAGTGAGTCTGCCAAGTCTGTCATTAGCTTACATATATTACAGACAATTAATAGTAAATCTTTTGGTTTACAGAGCAACACAATTTTATTATGCCGTTCCTAAGGTTTACTTTTAATTGTATTATATACAAATATTTGTTCCATATTCTTCTTTTTCCAAAGTCGACTTACTTAAGGGGGGGGGGGGGGGGACAAGTACAGTGGCCCTCTTAACTTGAGGGCCTCGGGCTCCTAACTCATCTAGCCCTTCAATAGCTACGCCACTGATCTTACCGAACATCAGACTAAAGCATTTTTAAATACACTTCAATGAGTGCGTGTCAGTTTGAAACACGCACACATGTAGGAATAATGAAATCATAATGAATTTTGAAATAACTTAAACTATTGTAGTATTGATAGTTTTTGTATAGAAAACTGAAAGAGTACTGAGTTCCCGCCACCATAACGCCTTATAAAGAGCTCATGAAGGCCCCGGATGGGCTTAATTAGTCGTAGTAGTAGAATAAGACGTGAATGTAGCCAGTTTCTATACATAAACTATGTAATAACGTAGAATAATTCGTTTGCATTCATTGAAGATGAAATCGGCTTAGTTTTGCTGAATGTGGTATAAGTATAAATATATGTGAATTATATTTGACATTTTTTTAAGTTTACATTACTCAATACCCCTTTTTAACTATATGAACTATACTAGTTTGATAATCATATCAAACTAGTATTGTATCTAAAAAGTTCCACCCACGATTTAAACGTAATATAAAATTGTTCGCGTTACAATGCCATAAGCTTAAAAATTTTGGACTTAGAAATAGGGCGTTATATACAAATTACATAACATATTCTATATGATATATTAGTACTCTGTGGCTAGCGCGCTCTCACATCTAAGTGTGATTTCTACACTGTGGAGTATTGATGTACCTGAAACAAAACAAAAATATTTTTTAATTCATCTATATGATTATTTCTATATTTTATGATTATTACTATAATTTATTTCGTTATTTATAATCTACTAGTAATATACCGCGGTTCAACCTGCGTAATTTTTATTTTTGTACACCTTATTAAATTTTTATAATAAACAATATATGCTGAAGTACAAAAATTTTCAAGATGTATCTCATTCATAGAGTTTTAAACTAGACTCTAGAGACTAGAGACTCAGAGTAGAGGCTTAGGCAGACCTGTAAGCAGTGGCGTAGGCTATTTAAGGGCTAGACGGGGCAGAGCCTCGAGGCCCCCAAGCCCAGGAAGCCCCCTCTAAGCTTCTAAAGTACGTTAAATGCAGACACACTATATACTCTATATCTCTATACACTCAAATAATATGGAGCTAATAATTTTAAATAGTTTAGTTGGGGCCCTTGTTTTTTACCCCAGGGCCTCTCATTGCCTAGTTACGCCACTGCCTATAAAAAAGAGTGTCGAAACAAATAATAAGAGAAGGAAGATAAACTCATATATCTTCATCTAATCACACATAAAAAAGAGAGATAGATATATCCCCATTTGCCTTCTCTTTATTATCGATTGATACATTTTAGGCTGGGTCTCCTATTCTATGTAGTATATCTTTAGTATTTAAATGAGTTAATCTTGTATGTATATATATATTTTCAGAATCTCGGAAACGGCTTCAACGATTTTCCTGAAAATCAGCATGTAGGGGGTTTTGGGGGGAAAAATTGATCTAGCTATGTTTTATGTAAAAAAAAACGTTTTATCCCTGTTTTTGGGTATTAAAAAATACTAAAATTTATATTGATTTGTTTTTGCCGTCAACTGTCAAGTCAGTGTAGCTTATTCGGGAACGGGTAGCCTCGAGAAATGTAAATACGATCGATTCCCAACTAGATAATTATTATTATTCAAAAAAAAAATTTTTTTTGTAAAAAATCCCGAGCAAGGTTCGGTCACTCAGGTATTTACTAACTATATGTCTATAGTATATTCCCATCTATAATTGAATCAAGTACATCTTGCTTGCAAAACAAAATAACATTCTTATGCAAGTTTCCAGTTTTTCGTTAAAAAACATAAAAAATTCTTGACTCCATACAAGGTTTGTTTCGGACATTAATTTTGGAATTTATTATATCTCGTATACATTATATTTTGAAGATAACATTTGATGATAAGCCAAATATAGTTAAGGACAGTTTGCACTTTGTTGTAAGTATATTCCATAAGGTTATAATTAAATTTTAAATTAAATTTTAAATATTGTCCGCGCGTTACTTGCTGGTTCTTCTCTGTAAGAGCAACATTCTGAACCAGTGGTACCTTCATGAAATGAAATCGGTTCAAAAGTGCTTGTAGAAGCTCACTTGAATAAAGTTATTGAATAAAGTTATTGAAGAAAATTATTTTTATTTAATTTGACCTCTAAATTGAGCTTCCAATCATACCTAAATAACGCTTGTAATGTCTATAAATATCACTGCTGGGCTTAGGCCCCCTATCTCTATTTTTAGAGAGAAGGATTGGAGCTAAGACCAACCACGCTGGTCCAATGGTAAGTTACCCTGGAATTATCAGGAGATATGCAAGTTTCCTCACGATGTTTTCCTTCACTGATAAGCGTGTGATAATTTGCAATCATCAATTAGACACATAAGTTTTAATAGAAAAAGTCATTGGTGCTGGCCCGGGTTTGAACCCATGACTCCCCTCGAAAGAGTCGCACGGTGTCACCGCTGGGCTATTACAGCTTAAAAATAAAAATGACGCTTACCTTAGACTAACTCCTTAATATATACTCTAGCTTCCAGGTGTGGTGGGTCAGGGTGGGGTGCGTACGGCACTTCAGCGTAGAACAGGCTGTATAACTTCTTGTACTTGAGTCGCTCGGCGGCTAACGCGGAGAAAGCGGAAGTTGTGTCCATTCGAATCGCCCCGGCTCCTAATTCTTTTGCTATCCGTCTGAAAAAAGGAAATAATATAAGATCAGATAAAATCTACTAAAAAACTCAGCTGATTTTATAAATATATGCTTCATATTTTGGTTTTAAATTATTAGTTAACAGGCAACTTTAGTTTCTTTCAAACTTTTCTATTTGTTCCTAGTAGGCAATTTGTCGATCACTTAAGGAGTTAGGAGTGTGTAAAGTGTCCATGAATTAAATGACACAAGTTTAAAGTGTCCATAAATTAATGAAAGAAGTCTGTAGACATTACCCCTTTAAGTAGTTATATAACATTAAGTTCTCTGCCCTTTAAATAAATAAATATGTGGGACACTCATACACACGGTCGTCCATCCCCAAAATAAGTAACTTAATACTTGTTTTATGGTAGACAGACAACTTATATATTTTTTAAATATATACTTAAATACAAATATACACCCAGGCTCAAAGACCAACAAATTCATTTATAGAAAATGTTGGCCCTTGGCGGAAATCAAACCCGCAACCCACGGAGCTGAAGGGAGAGTCACTACCCACTGCGCCAACAGGCCAGTCGCTTTGGCTTCGAAGAGACCGCTGTTTAGCGATAAACCTGATCAAATTTTTCAATTAACAATTTTTAATCTATATACAATTAATTTATATTGTCTACAGACAATAATGAATTTTTTATAGACGACCGAGAAATTTTGTTGCACCTTATATTATGGTGCAGAAATTCCTTGTGGAGATTTACGTCCAATAGTAGACGTACAGTGTTTGAACAAACGAACAAAATATCCGGAAATAAAAGGGTAAGGAAAACACTATTAGCTCATATAGAAGAAGTTCAGTGATTATATTAAACTTTAAAAAAAAATCTGTCAACTGTACATGACAAATATGGAAGAGATTGTCTAGAGTAATTTATTTATATGAGTTTTTATAAATCAATACAAATAAAACGATACCTATTTATTAATTAGCATGTCGGTATTGTGAAAATGCATATTATTTATGTTTCTATTCAATTTATGTCAGTTAATTAATATGTAATGAGATTCACCTGTTTTACAAAGGACATTATGTTGCACGCAAAGAACATGACCGATAATTAAACATTTAAAGTCATTAAACACCGATCAATTTAAATTATTTACAAAAAACAAGGTAATGTCCATTGCAAGAATGGCATGCTCTATTGGGTGAACCATGCAACATTTTTCTTATAGCAAGTTTAAATTTATAGGTAGTATACAATTAATATTTTTGAAATATAATCGATATAAAGTTAGACATAGAAATCGGATATACGAAGGGAGTCATGCGACTCACGTTTGTCTGACTATTTTTCGTAAAACTGCATGTTAATTTACATAAAACCGTAATACTTAAACCTTTACCAAAATGAAACTAACTTTAAGTAAACATCGTACAAAAATCAATTCACTATATTTTAAGAAAATCGATTACATACAGACGGATAGATAGCTTTTGGGGACATTGTTTTATAATATGTGTAGATTTATCATTATCATTATCATTCCCCTGCCTTTATCTATTATATTTAAGTGGGATCGCAACGCCATTTCGCAACCTCGACGTTGCTTCTGCGCTCATCCGCTTATTTAATAGCGCTAAATTAATTTAAGAATGTGCTATTAACAATAATATTCCTTGCATAATAATTATAAATTCGAATCTCGATTACGACGTTGTAAAAACTATCGCGTCTTCATACACATTAGCATAATTGTGTAAAGATAAATGCAGTATGTATTAAATTAACTTTATGGCATGAAATATGAAATTTTCATTTAATATATATTTTCAAGATTAACACTTTAATGTACCATAGTAATAGTACCTAAGATAGTAATATACAAATCTAAAGAGTTTGTTTAAACGCGCTAATCACAGGAATTACTGGACCGATTTGTAAAATTCTTTGAGTGGAAGATAGTCCAGGAAAGCTGTAGGCTATATAACATCACGCTAAGATGAATAGATGAGCAGCAATAAAAAAAAGTACGAAAACGGAAAAAATTAAAGCTTTCCTTGCGTGCGCTGAGTAAATGGTAATAATTATTCAAAAATCATGTATCATAAAATTTCTAAATCTTCTCATATCGTAAAACAGTAAAACATAAGAATTTATCATGTTTATTCAGTTATGGTCATACGTATATTTTTATCTTAATTCTGTCATCTAACGTTTTTTGCCGTGTGGATCTGGGTGAATAGAATAGACCACCCTCTTTCTTACCGAGGTGTCGTAAAATACGACTAAGGTAAGTTGACGTCAGGCAGGCGGCCGGTCGTAAAATACGTAGCCAAATCATGTGAACACATGTTGTGCCGACCCCACTTAGAGTAGGATAAGGGCCGGAGGATGACGATCGGTCATCTAATGTTTTGTTAATCCATTGACTACTAACACTCTCTTCATTAACTTTGAAAGTATTACAAACATATCCAAACGCATATGAATTTCATTTTCGTTCCCTCTTAAACGTTGACTTGGGTGATAATTCTTAAAATATTTATAGAATTGGACGTTGCTTTGCATTTTTCGTTTGAATATAAAAACTCATCGATCTGCCCGTGCTTTAAACCCGCGACCCAGTGCAGTGTCACACAGTTTAGCCGTTCGACCAATCTTCGGCGATGCTTCTGCGCTCGCTCATCCCGCCCGGTGATGCTGTAAAAGCCGTTAGGGCTAACAGCATATAGTCAATTCGAAAAAAATAACAATAAAATCATTGCCTCTTTAAAATACTATAGTAACAAAAAAATCGAGTTTCCGTCATCTTGACACGATAATTTAACAAAATGGAGACAAATGACAAACTGTCATGTTCAGCCTGAGACAGGCCGTCTGCTAGAATCATTGAGTTGTCGTAAATTGCACATTTAAATTGTGAACGAATGATGATACAAAATTATTGTTTTGCTAGTGATATACGCGACTTTGTTTGCGTTAACTTTTGTTTTATAATTCCCTCAATTATTATTTAGTTTTCTGTTGCCGAAAGAAAACGGCAATATATTTCCTATATGTTACACCAGTATAATTGTGATTAGTATTGGTCCAGCGGAATAGCCGTGAAAGCGTACCAGACAGACACAGAAAGACCGACATTTACAATATTAATATGGACGCCAGCATTAATAAGCTAGTCCGTCAAATTGAGTTATCTAATAGACAATGCTCTTTTATTAGTTTACCGTGTGGTATCCGGCTGAATAGAATAGTACCACCCTCTTTTCTTACCGAGGTGTCGTAAAAGGCGATTAAGGTAGGTCGACCCGCCGTGTGGTATCCGGCTGAGTAGAATAGACCACCCTCATGTCTTACCGAGGTGACGTAAAAGGCGACAAAGGTAAGTTGACCCACCGTGTGGTATCCGGTTTAGTAGAATAGACCACCCTCATTCTTACCGAGGTGTCGTAAAATACGACAGAGGTAAGTTGACGTCAGGTAGGCGGCCGGTCGTAAAAACGCAGCCAAATCATGTAACAGCGTGTTTATAACATATTGTGCCGACCCCACTTAGAGTGGGATAAGGGCAGGAGGATGATGCTCTTTTATTAGTTTATTTAACGACATAGATAATGCTCATTTAATCGTTACCACAGATCATAAACAACGAATATAAATATAGAATACGCGTCTAAAAAATTATTTGCGGCTTTGTATTTGATAAATACAAAACTGACTTACGATAAGCATGTAATCTCTTAATTGTTTTGTATAATTTTATAATATAAAAAAAAAAACTATAATTATGAAAATATAATACACGTCTCTATTATTAGATATTTTCATATGAAACTTTGCCGATTTGCCTTTTAGATTCCAATTATCTAGCTTTTGAAATTCGAAATTTATATTAATGTTACATCTCGGGTTGTGTATTTAAAATTATTTACAATAAGACGTTATTTTACGAAATCCATGATAAAAGATTATTTATAATAATATTAATCTATGACCCCTCTATAAAAAAGCAAAGTTGATAGACAATAAATAGAAAGTTCATAGAGCACAAACTTTTTTGTTTAAATATTATAAATTTCCTGTCACTTGTTTGCATTTACCGTCCGAACCTTGGATAAAGAATACACTGGATGCCGCCTTAGCTATTTTTGTGTGTCCGTTTTATGCTTGTGTGAACTTTTAGAACTGCATTAGTGTGCGTGATTAGGGAAGTACTTAGCTTATCGATAAACTAAACTAGGCGTCGATAATTATCGATGCCTAGCTCAGGTACTGTAAAGTTAATATATAGTTGTAACCAACCTAGTTGGTTTACTGTTCAGAATAGATTTAAACATTTGAATAGATGGACATAATTTCCTGAGTGTACAGTCTGCAGTATAATGTCATGAATTATCCGATGCACATCTTTACTGCATATCTTACTGTGATGGGTGGTTCTCAAAAATGGTATCAGTCAATTGACTGTGAGCCTAGATTTACCAAAGAATCCTTTGAAGCATTAAAAATAAAGTCGAAGTTAAAAATAAAGTCGGTGCTTTATGTATAGATGAAATGTTAACATAAAGTGTTAGTGCTTCAGTGGCCAATTGAACAATATCATGATCCACATTATTCCCAACATTTACATATCCGTGAGACCGGTGACGGCTTTTATCCACTGTTCTCTTATATGTGGCCATTTAGGAAACCTAAGAGAATAATCTAAAATTAGAGAATTCGCATTTACTTGGCTAGTAAATATAACTTTGACTGATATTTATCGATACATAATAATTCGTTAGTGTGTACATCACTACGTAGGTAACACAATTCAATCGAATATTTAATGATTAATTTCTATGTTTTATCAGTATCCCACACTCGTGCCGGCTAGAGAATATCAAACTGTACTGATACATTATAATCTGAAACGCTTTAACTGAATAAAAGGCTTTAATTTAGCACGCAAATGAGAGTCAAAGATTTACTTATGAAATGGTAATTCCGAGTTTTTAACTCCTCCTTTCGTTGTTCTTGATGGACGCGTTAAGGCAGCACACGACATATTCCACCTTTTTTGAAAAAATATATCAGTAACACTCGTATTTGCTTTAGATTTCAAGAAATAATCTTCAACAAACTCAATGTTATGGCCTCATTTGGTGTCACCAACTGGACACATTTTTAGCGACGTTGCCAAATTTCATCACAATCTCTTTCACTCTTATGTATAGTTCGCGATAAGAACAGAGACAAACGATAAATCGCTTACACACAGACGCAAGATCGGCAACGTCTTTTGGCGCCGTCCAGTATATACTACGTCCATGGTCCGAACCATAAATTTTAAATTTATGGTCCTATTATTTGTAATTTATGTACTTTTTTGTTGCCTTTTTTGAAATAAGAACCTACATATTTTATAAAGAAAAATTATTGTTTGTCACTACCGCATATTCATTATGATCGAATATCTACGCATTGCAAATTATGATTACAAAATAATGTCTTAGGCAAACAAGCTCATTTAAATCATGTAATTTCCTGAACCTATACTTGTATATATTTGTAAACTATGAAAAAAAGCTCATAGGAAGTTGTTCTATATTTATAATTAATACAAATCAATACATTTGAATACAAATGTTATCTTTATTTTATTATTATCGTAGTCAATAGACTAAATTTACATTTTTATTATCTGGTACTTGTAGTGAGATATTAATTCATAGTATATCTACATATTTTATGTTATAAAGGCGACTAAGTAAAGTTGACCCGCCGTGTGGTATCCGGCTGTTTAGAACAGGTCACCCTCATTTTTTACCGAGGTGTCGTGAAATACGACTAAGGGAATTTGACGACGGCAATCGGCCGGTCGTAAAAACCAAGCCAAATCATGAAACATGTTTAAAACATGTGCATTTGCCTTTATTTCAAACTTTATACTATTTTTATCGATATATATTTGTTACGATCCTATAAGTATATCCTTAGTGCTTGTAAATATATTTTAAACATTCTTTTCTAACAAAAGCTTGATTTCATTGCCACTGTCAATGTTTTAATCGGAATTTATTGTTTGGAATGCGGTTCTAAACTGAGCTATAGAACAATTATCGTGCCCATTTCTGTAAAAGTTGTTTGGTTGAATAGTTGAACAGCAAAAAGTGACATGCATAAAAATATATATAAAATTAATATATGAGGGAGTTGAGAGCATATCAGAATCAACAAGAAAGAAAAGAATAAAGTCACATTTCCTATGCTTATACATGAGACATGTGGCTTTATTCTTCCGAAAGGTCGATATATTAAGGGACATTAAACGGTCGTCGGTCCCCAAAATAAGTAATTTAACTCTTGAGTTATGGGTCACAGACAACTGGTAAAATATACAAATTTACGTAAATACATAAATTCACCTAATCAAAGAATAAACAAGAAATTATTTTCGGAAAAAGTTGACCCTCGGCGGGAATAGGACCCGTATACCTGTGTAAAGGTAGGGTCAATGCCACCTGCGACAAGAACCAGTCAAATCTGACCAACCCGAAATAAGTCGGGCGGTTCATAAATAGAAATATTAATTGCATTATAAAGAAAAATAAATTCTTAAATGGTTCTTACAAAAAAAGCGGATTTCTCAGTTTCATGTCGAAGTTCTAAATTTCCCGAAGTAACTAGATATTTTATTTGTTTCTTTTTATACATAAAGTTAGAAAAGAGAAAGAAAAAGTAAAAAAAAGCACATGTATAAAGGCGGACTTATCCCTAAAAGGGATTTCTTCCAGTCAACCCTTTAGTAACAGAAGGAAATGGACAAGAATTGAAGAGGAAAGAGAATACGGTAATATGGAGAAAAAGAAAAAGCTTATATAAATTTAAATATTTAAACTATTAATTAATTTTAGTAAAATAAATAGATGAAAAGATGCTACTAATATGTAATTACTTAAGATAAATATTTTATAGTCTGCAACTTAAATACCAAAAGGGAAATTGTAAAAAGTATCTAGGACTTTAAAATATAAGTACTAGTAAATTGTAGTAACTTGAAGCGGCGCTCGCGGAATGGTTAGGGTAACGGACTTGTGATCGAGAGGTCGTGGGTTTGAATCCTGGCCATTATACTACCGACGTGAACCCACTCCTAACACAAGCGTATAGCTTAGCTGGAGAGGTTTACAAGTTTACTAGTAATTTGTAACCCAAATTACTTCTTTCAATTTGCCAACATTGAATTACAAATTTGAATTATTGTTCTTTTTAAGAACAGTAAAGTCATTTTGCATGACACTCTCAGTAAATGTTTCCTAAATATCTTGGTTTAAACACAGGATATTTTTAGAATTAATTCCAGAACATTATCGGCATTTACCTTGAAGGTCGCTAGATAACGTCGATCAAAGTTTTTGCATGAATAAGATTGTAGAATTGTTTTATGACTAATAGAAAAATGGTTGTATTCAAACGTACAATCAAATTCATTTGTTCTAAAATTATAGTGTAGGTATTTTATCTAGAATAATTCATTTGAATGAGTATTATTTTTTAAAATAATTTATAGAGTTAGGCGTTACTTTGCGGAGATCCATAATACTAAAGTAATAATAAAATCATTTTACCATAATCCGCGATGAAGAAGAAGAAGAAGAAGCTTCATCGCGGATTATAGCAAAATAATTTTATTATTAGTTTTGTATTCTTTTTTTATAATGTTTTTCTTAACCAATTTTTCTCTTTCTAAGTTTTCTTTACCAATTTTTATAATTCTAGAATTATATTATAGCTTTTTTTTATTAACAACAAAAATGTACAAGTTATTGCTTAACTAACAGACACGCTTACACGCTAGAACTATACAAATATACTCGTATATTTAGCTTAAATATAAGATTGCTAATTTTGTGAAATGTATTACTTTAAATTTACTATTTACTCAATGTTTACTTACTAAAAAGGAACTACTAAGAAGATTGTTAAATTTTTCGAAAATCAATTCTTGCATAAAACAAAACCTAAAAGGTTTTTAATAAATCTTTGTAGATACATAAAGCTTAGTAAAATTATGCATATATCTATGTTTTTCCATAGAGTTAGTATATATACGAAAGGGGAAATGGGAGATCCATACCCTTTTTGTCTAATCACACATGCGCAAAGAAATATTCTTGGTGCATTTTTAATTTAAGTACTTTAAAAATATTTTAGCACACCTTGAAAACATTTATGCGTTTTATTTTTGGTAAAAGGCAATTTTTATCCAAATTTTTCCTACACTCAATTTGATCCAACATTAGTACAATAGTATGGATTTTTCGAGAGCGATCGTTGTCTCTGTACTTGACTATAAATCAACAGCAATATTATGACTTGACAATATGATAATTATTATTTGTTTTTGATTATGTCCGCGATAAGCACATAGAGTTAAGGTACCTACAAAATCTGTTACCTACAAATCTTAAACCTTCTGTATAAGCTATTCCCGCGACGTCATCAAATAGTTATACCTTAAATTATTCCCGAAACAAAAAAATGTTACCCCGGTATATATCTTTAATAGTTTTAAATCTTATCAATATTTCAGCTATTAGCCGTCTATCAAAGCCTAACAGACTGACGGAGACGGATAGACGGAGAGACTTAATATATATACTTGTGCCCGCAGCTTCGCCCGCGTTGAAATTAGTGTCACGTTTTTCCCGCGTTTTTTTTAATCAATCCCGATCCCGAGGTAATTCTAGGATAAAAAGCCTAGTCCATATGTTGCTTCACAACGTCCTCCATTTCCCAGTGTAGGTTCCATCAAAATCGATTTACCCGTTCTAGAGAATTTACTGTTAACTTAAGCCCTCCTCAAAAATTGCATTACTTTTTGTAAAAACCGTACAAAAATCTGTTCAGTAGTTTTAGAGAATCAATTACATACAGACAGACAGTTTTTGGGGGTTTTGTTTTATAAGTGTAGATAAATATCGTAAGTCAAACTGTAGACTAAAAGTCGGTTCTTGTTAACATGCGTATGTTATTAAATAGCAACTATACAAACTTGTTTCCTTTCATATTCTGTTACAGTTTGTTGACTGTTTTTCTTTGCCAAGGTTCATTGCGTTACTAAAGGCTTATAAAAGCAATAATGGACGACTGTTTTAGTGCGTATTTTTATAGCATACTAGTGGAAACTTTTTGTAATAAGGTACCCTCAGTTTTGTACGAAATGGTTATTTTTTGTATTTCCCAAAGACAAGAATTTTCACGCCGTGTCTCCTCATTTCTTACCGAGGTGTCGTAAAAGCCGGCTATGGTAAGTCGACCCGCCGTGTGGTATCCGGATGAGTAGAGTTGATGAATTTGTATGTTTGTTTGATTGTTTAAACACGAATCTGAGGAACTACTGGAACGATTTCAAATTCTTGCGTGCGCTAAGTAAGTGGTGAAATTTATTGAAAAATGTCTTATAATTAACTCACGATAACTACTTTTATGTTCAAAATTTCAACTCAAAAAAATTTTGATAGACTGATTTCCATGCGGGCGAAGTTGCTAACACAGCTAGTTTATATTATAAATAAATATATTTTCGAACAAAATTAATATAACTTAAGTGGCAGCTGGCTTTGTTACTAATGGTTCACTGACCTAAAACGGCGGGCAACAGAAGAAAACAATAATATTCTTGTTTTGTCTCCTTCGCTATTTGCACTATTTAGTTTTTAGGTCAAGGTTCCTATTACTTGTATCATATTACATTATATTTTGGAATGGCGTGTTAGGGTACGGTCATTGATCTCTATAAACCGTGTTTGTTTTTAAAATTGTAAAATAATTCCTAAATTAAAAAAAATAAATACTAAAATATATTAATTAATTTTTAGAAAAAAAATTAAAATAGATTATTAGATAGAGATTAGATTTTGTTACTTAAAGGACATCGAGCAATATTAACACTGCCAGCACTCTTGTGTGATTAAAAGTTGTGAACTGTCTAGATTGTGATTAACAAAATGGCAACTAATTTTATAATGATAGATGCCACACCCACTTGTCAGCTAACTCGTTAGGGCAGTAAGTGCATGCAACCTATACTACCTGCATAATTATTTAACACGCGAACAATTTTTAATATCTTTAAGTGACTAATTAAAATCTAAGATCAGTTCCGAGTGCCATAATTGTCTGTGCATAAGAAAACGAAAGTTTATCTATCCATAATACAATGGCTAGAAACAAAACAAACAAAACCCCCTACATGCTGAATTTCATGAAAGTTGTTGGAGCCGTTTTCGAGATTCATAAAATCAGTAGCAGATAAATATCTCTTAAATGAGACTCTAAAACGTGAAAAATTAAGAAATAATCGCGACTATTTTGAAATTGGTCTTTGCTATCCAGCAGATAAAAAAAATAACAGCCACATGATCCACCTGTTAACTTATTAGGGACTTTAAGTGCTGAATAAGTCTATCAGAAACCTGAGAAACGCAAAATTCCGAGATGTGTCAGATATGTTCCAAATAGGCTGTGACAGTTTATTGGTAACTTATGACACAGGTCCTTATATATTTAGGTTCTTACTCTGTTTCTTCACACATGACTCTCATTAGACCGCGGCCTCTCCAGTCGGAGTGTGTAGAGACTATCCTGATTTCAATAACAGAATGGCAACTCGGAGCAAGTTTGTCCCAGATCTTAGCTTCACGATCTAAATGTCCCAAGAGTTTGAGAATCCGCCGGAACTTTGGATGAGGGCAGTCATCTGATTTGTCTGTGTAGTCCACTTCCTGTGTGAGATAAAAATTGAAATAAGGCATAAATACATAAATAATTGTTTTTCAAGTTATTAGCAGATCCGCAAAATCATTCCTATTTTTGTTTCTGTTTTGGACTTCGCCTCTCTTATTATTTTTGCGCGCGTGTAATTTTACGATAACTTTGAAGATATACATTTAAATTATTTGGTAAATACTTAACGTAGGTAGGTTAAGGTATTTAAGTTGATAAGGATTAAACCTATATCGGTCTTAGTAGCCTTTCAAAGACCGCATCGTACGTGATCATTTTTTTTTAAATTCGAATTAGTGTAGTACTTGTAAAAGTTACATTTTTGCGAAATTTCCTAAGAACAAATTTTTGGAATGATTTCTCGTAATTTTTATCCACGTGTATCCAAAGCAGAAAGTCATTAATTGTTATTTATTATTTATGCCTTTCTTTTTCTTGTTGATATGTCATAAAAGGTGACTAAGGTAAGTTGACGTCAGGCAGGCGATCGTAAAATACATAGCCAAATGATGTGACAACATGTTTATAATATGTTGTGCCAACCCCACTTACTCGAAGTGTGGATTAAGGGCAGGAGAACGAATTATTATTTTTTCGACTATTTTTCATATTAGTTTACTATTTCACGTTGAAAGATGCAATCACCGATGCAAATTTTCAAGTCTCACAAGATAATATTCTCTCTACTAATTTCATTATTATTTATTAACTAGTGGTTATAACTTGTTAGAAATACAACAATTATCTCATATTAGGTCTTGTTTACGGATTTAATCTAAAACAATTAAACTTATTGTATTCAAGACAAGCATATAAAAATATTAAATAACCTATGAGCCTAACTAGCTTCTATTTTATAGCTTTGATTAACATAAGTTAATTAATTAATTGGCATGGGAAATTCCTTGCAATATTTCTTTTTAGATTTGTTTTTAGACTAGATGGCGGATAATATACATGATATAATCCAAAATAGAAAATAAAAATTAGAATACTTCTTCTAAATATAGAATATATGATTCACATAAATATTGTAAGAATTATTTGTTGTAAATAAATAAATTAAGTAATTTATAAAATAAGGCGTTACTTTGCGGAGTTTCATGGTACAAAAAAGTAATGAAATTGTTTTACAATAATATGCGATTAAATAGAAACTATATATAGTGCTTAATGTGAAGTGGACTGTCTGTTTTCATACCTGATACATGTATAATTTATAAAAAACAAACAAACTCAATCGTTTTGTATACCGAAGCGTCATCAGGACATAGAGTCCACTCTCTAATTAACTCCAACTCAAAATAGATCTCGAATTTATATGGATGTTAATAAATATATTCTTTGGACCTAGATCTCTACAATGATTTCGCCCCGCAATCGTCGTATCCAGGAAATAGACGACGAAATCGCAAATTGAAAAAAAAACGCGTATATGAAACTATAAACGACATATCGAGATGTTACATAACACTAAATTCAATTCAAATAATTCTAAGAATAATTTTAAGTTTTTACGCAATAGTGATGGTCAGATTGACAAGTGTGATTTCGATAGCAAAATTATTCTCCACTTTTGTTACAAAATAATATTTTTTGATAAATGCAATATCCTTCTTTTTAATACATAGACGTAAATTTCATTCCTTGGACCTCTAGGACCTCCAAAGTAACGCTAGATTCTATAAATTATTAAAAAAAACAGTTCAATTGTAATAACATTTGGATGATGAAATTATCCGTAAATTATTATGGTAAGAGCATATTTTTTCTATTACTTATTAAAGAAATTTTAATGATGGATTCAAACATGGTATTTCCAAAAACGTTCCGAGAATCGTATGCAAATCTCTACATTAATATATTTAAAACAGATTATAATCAAGATTTTAAATTAACTAGGTACAATTATAATTAAATTGTGCAGTTAATTTCGTTAATTGCATACCTAATAGTTTATTTTTTGCTTCGCTAATCGTAACTAAAAATCATATCACGTGTCTCCCTTTGACATTCATTTAACACCTGGGCGGAAGTTTCACGTTCTTTTGTCTATAGCTGCAGTTTAGGAACAAGTTTAGGTTAACTAAAACAATTGACCGTTATTGCAGTAATACTTTAACTAGAATATTGTATATTCTTGTAAATATTGAACTTTGTTATTACAAGTTTTGTTGATAATTCAGTTCATGTCTGTATCGACCCTTGATTTTGAGCTGTCAAATACAAAGCTGTGACAGCCTAATGGTGACTCGCGTACCAAAAAAGGTTCGAAACCAAGGTTCGATTCCCACACACGGTGCTTTTATAATTGCATTTTTTTGTATCTTTTAAAGAATTACACCTAGTCACCTAGGTACTTATTAAATAAAATACAAGTACGAAGTAGACCCTATATGGATCCCTTCTATTGATGCCTAAATATTAAGAACCTTAAAAAATATATAGGACACTTACACACACGGGCCTCCGTCCCCAAAGTTTACTTAATACTTGTGTTATGGTAAACAGACAATTGGTGAATATATACTTATATATTTAAATACATACTTAAATACAACTATACTCCCAGGCTCAAAGATCAACAAATTCATTTATCGAAAATGTTGGCCCTCGGTGTGAATCGAACACGCGACCCGCAGAGCCAAAGGCAGGGTCACTACCCACTGCGCCAATGGGCCAGTCAGACGGGCCAGCTTTGTTCTATCGATCCCTATTACTTTTAATATTACATAGTGTTTTCTGCCGCTGTAATTTATTACATACCTCTCTTTTAGCGATTCCATTAAGAATAACTCCTACGTAATCCCCATTTTCATCAACGACAGCTACCGACACACCGTCTACAAGGGAACTGGCGGCGTATTCTTCTAATTCAAAGCAACGAGATTCGGGAGTTTCCAATAGGTTGATTGTATGGTTAAGAGGTTCGTCGAGGAAGAAAAATCTGCGAACAAAACATATTACTTATAGTTAAGCTAAAATGATAGAATTATTTTGCTGTTAGATTCATTATCCTTCTCCTGCCCTTATACCACTCTAAGTGGGTCGGCACATGTTCAAGACATTTTGTCAAATGATTTGGCTAGGTATATTACGACCGGCCGCCTGCCTGACGTCAACTTACCTCAGTCGTACTCTACGACACCTCGGTAAGAAAGAGGGTGGTCTATTCTACTGAACCGGATACCACACGGTGGGTCAACTTACCTTAGTCGCCTTTTACGACACCTCGGTAAGAAATGAGGTTGGTCTATTCTACTCAGCCGGACACCACACGGCGGGTCGACTTACCTTAGTCGCCTTTTACGACACCTCGGTAAGAGATGAGGGTGGTACTATTCTATTCAGCCGGATACCACACGGCGTAAAATATATTACTTATAGTTAAGCTAAAATGATAGAATTATTTTGCTATTATATTCATTATCATTCTCCTGCCCTTATCCCACTCTAAGTGGGTCGGCGCATGTTAAAAACATTTTGTCACATGATTTGGCTAGGTATATTACGACCGGCCGCCTGTCTGACGTCAACTTACCTCAGTCGCCTTTTAGTATCACGAAAGGTGACTAAGGTAAATTATCGAGGTATGCCTAGATATCAAAGAGGGTGGTATATTTTACTTAGACGGATACCACACGGATAGTAAACATGCCTTAGTCGCCTTTTACGACACCTCGGTAAGAAATAAGGGTCTATTCTACTCAGACGGATACCACATGGCGAGTCAACTTACCTTAGTCGCCTTTTACGATACCTCGGTAAGAAATAAGGGTAGTCTATTCTACACAGCCGAATACCACACGGCTACAATATTGTACGCACACATTAGCTTCAAAAAAATAATAGGCAAAATTTATTATTATATACATTTACTTAAGTGAGAAAATCTAGTTTCTATTAGTTGGGACAGTTGAACCCGCCGTGGTCACGAATTGACTCAGTCAGAACAGTTCGTGACCAAGCTCAGCGAACGTAATATAAAGTCAGAACCTACTATCGAAAATATGTATTTTATATAACTAATACCTTATATCAGTATTATAATTCAAATACCTTCTTAAGAAATCTATTACAGCGTCTTTATCCTTTGGCGTCAGCTTCCGCAGTGTGAAGGGATGTGCGATCGCTCTTGGCCGGATACTAAGGTCGGAGAGCTGCTTTGGCAGATTGTCTGCCAACTGCAAGAAAAACATTTATAATCTAACAGGATTCCAAACATATTTATATTACTAAAGCATTACGAACACAATCTAAATCCATCACAGCCGCTTTACAGCATCAGCTTAAGTCACTTCAATTTGCTTTAATCTTGGTGGCACATATAAATTTATAACATATGAAACAGTTATGATCACTTTTGATTTAGAACGAAGCAATTATGGTTATAATTGAGATATAAAAGTGGAGAAATAACAGTAGAATTGTATAAATATGCCCAAGAACGTACGCTTGCCAAGCCACGAATAAAGGTGATGCAGAATGACATGGGAAACATCCCATGAGGGATCATGTACTAATATATGCGTCACCGTAACCCGATATGGGGAACAAAACATATGACATAGTACTTTATTGTCATCTTCTTACTCATCTTCAAATTAGAGTTGATCGAATTAAACTGGAATGAACTACATCTTATTCTAACTATCTAATAGTACAGAAAATTCGTATTTAAAAAGTATAAATTAAGTGTAATTAATTTCACGAAAACTTTAAGTATCATCGTAAGTTTTGATATAAAAAAAGAAGTCGAAATATGAAGTTTTTAAATATAGGAAGTAAATAGAAAAAAAACAAGGAATGATATCACAAATTAGAGCAAAATAGGAATTTGGGACGACCAAGAAAATGAAGCTTAAGGGAAAAGACTTTTTTGGTTAAGACTTGGAGCAGCATTAAAATAATAAAATATTGGAACTAAAGGAAAATACAAACAGTAACGTTAAGGATGTTTCATTTCCTTATCGGGGACCAATGTTAGAGTTCCTTACAATCGTTAATAAAATACTTAAAAATTGAGTAACTTTGGTTCGTAACTGGGTTCCCAATGTATAGCTCTGTGTTAAACCGTTAAATAAATATCTGTGAAATAGAGCGTTGTTTAGTGATCCCCAATATACGACGAGGGTTTGCTCAAATCTAGTTTATCAGTAATACTCGTAGCTGGAAAGTATAGCTTAGCGATAAGAATGATGATATTCAATTATTTAGTAGACTAAACTACAACTAACTAGAAATATCGAGAACTAAAGAATATCACAAATTCTTCCATTAATTAGTCTTGGAATATACTGAAGTTTCATTAAGTATGATGAAGACATCATTATTCCATGGACCTTTACTATCCGTGAATGTTATTGCTACTAAAAACATACGATTAATTTTAGATTTTAAAAGTTTCATAAGCTTTTGAAAGTCAAATAATATAAAAAGTTAGTGTATTAAAAATATATAATTTTCTGTCAAAGTGATTTAAAGAGAAAAAACACTTCTTTACGAGATGTTTCTATGCGGTAATGAAATTGCTTTTAATATAAAAACATTATAAATAAAATTTATTTGTCGTTGTTTTACTTGCTGAGTAGTTTTTATGCATTTTAGATTATGATATTGATTATTTTTTATAGTGATTTCTTACGATATTTTAATTTTAACACCAGGATTTCGATTACGGCATTAGAATCTTTAAACAAAGCTTACTGCAATAGCTAATAAGATGATATCATTCAATGTGCCTTTCTCTAAAATTCTAAATCGATAAATATTTCATTTGCAAGACACATTCGTGACTTGCAATGGGCCAATTTTATATCAAGATCAGATTCCGATGTCCTACATTGATATTTATGTTTCGCAAATTAAGGGCCTTAATTGTCTAAACTTAAATAGTTTTAGGACTCCGGTTTAGTACTTACAAAGTAGATTACTTAACCAATCTACGTGTTCGCTGCATTTGCATAGAACTGTATCACCTTGAGTTAAATTATTCTCCCCCCCTTGTAGTATTTAAGCTTATTGCATTCCTGTTTGTCTGTCCACATCCTCATGCCATTCTTAAGTATCTTTAATAGTTTATGCCTCGTTAGATATACCGCGGTTAGAATTGCAATAATTCTTTTGTTATTTATCAATATTCTATTGTGTATTTCATCACATTTGTGTACGCCGATTGATTGGATGCCAACATATTCATTTCGCTCTGCTTGTAATTAAAGTAAAGTTCTCACTGCTATGCATTTACCCCTTTATTTTTGGAGAGAAAGCTTGGAGTTTGGATCCATCACGCTGTTCCAAAGTAAATTGGTAGGTTCACATATACCCGAAATTCTCTATAGATATCCAATGACGACATATTTCACTAGCTAGTGATTAAAGTAAAGTTACAACCTTACTATCACACTGCTGGGTATATAGCTTTGTTCTCCTTTTTTTGGAGAGAAGGATTGGTGCCTGCATTGAACACGCTGCTCCAATGCGGATTGATAGGTTAAACATATCCTCAGTATTCTCTAGAGATATGCAGGTTTTCTCACAATGTGTTCCTTCGCCGAAAAGCGTGTGATAAATTACAAATATTCGGCATATAAGTTAATAATAGAAAAACTCATTGGCGCGGTTTTTGAACTAGTGAACCTAGTGACGTTACGCTAGTCATTAATAGATTTTAATCTGCAGTTAAATTAATATTGATAATACAATAGGTACGTTAAAACAAATGTATTAAATGGCTCCTGTGCCCTTACGGAAGTGGGATCGGCACAACATGTTATAAACATGTTGACTTATAATTTGGCTACATATTTTACGACCGGCCGCTTGTTTGACGTCAACTTAGCCTAGTTTGACGTTAACTCTTAGTCGCCGTTTGCGACACCTCGATAAGAAAGAGGGTGGTCTGTTCTAATAAGCCGGATACCACATGACGGGTCAACTTACCTTAGTCGCGTTTTACGACACCTCGGTAAGAAATGAGGGTGGTCTATTCTACTGAGTCGGATACCACGTGGCTTATTGAATGGATTGTATATATTTATTATTTTACGAGATAGGTCAAATGACTGGTCGTTGACACTCAATGATAACAAACACGACGTATAGACATCATAATAATATCGGAATAAACAAATAAACTTTTTACGATGTTGACTTATATTCTTTAAATACTCAAGCACTTCTTCTCATTCTCCCTTATCCCACTCTAAGTGGGGTCAGCACAACATTTAATAAACATGTTGTCATATGATTTCAATAGGTATTTACGACCGGTCGCCTTACTACCTTTACCTCAGTCGCCTTTTATGACGCCTCGGTAACAAATGAGGGTAGTGTATTCTAATCATCCCAATTATCTAGTAAATCTCTGTTGGTTTTCACGGCGCACGCGAATAAAGCTCCCAGCACACAATTTACATAAAACACTATTACCATCCGGAAGAATTGCACTACCTTTTAGTAAAAACCGTACCAAAACCTGTGCAGAATTTTTGAGAAAATCGATCGCATACAGATAGCTTTTAGTGACATTATTTTATAATAAGTATAGAAGGGTGTCAGGCGCGGAAATGCATTTAATATTTTTCTTACAATCGCAATAATTTTGATTTATACCTAACGCCTTGACCTTATATATTTTATGTTATACTTTATTGTTCACCGTTTATACAAACATGTTTTACGACGTTAATGTTTGAACCGAGTTTCTGTATAATATTAACACTTGCATTCATTATCTAGTCGTGTGGGTAATAAGCTTTGATAGCACAACAGTGCAACCGTGCGAATCTTTCGAAACATTCACGGTTTCAATCCCCGGTCCAATGAGTTTTTTGTTATGAGTGTCTAATTGATATTTGCAATTGACATGCTTTTCGGTGGAGAAAAACATCGTAACTGGCCTGTTGGCGCAGTGGGTAGTTATCCTGCCTTCAGCTCCGCGGGTCGATGTTTCGATTCCAAAATTTCTATAAATCAATTTGTTGGTCTTCGAGTCTGGGTGTATATTTGTATTTAAGTATGTATTTAAAAATTATATAAGTTTGTATACCAGTTGTCTGTCAACCATAATACAAGTATTAAGTTACTTACTTTGGGGACGGACGACAGTGTAAGTGTCCCATATATTTATTTTATTTATATCTAGAGAATTCTGCGCATATGTCTAACCTACCCATCCGCATTGGAGCAGCGTGGTAGGTCTTAGCTTAGCTGTCTTATCGGACGCTCGCTGGAGTTAGGTCCCCGAGGCGGTCGATGCATCTGGTGCTCCCGATGCATCGATTAGCGGAGGGAGGGGCCACTGTTTAGAGAGGCCCCGACCCGGAGGTGGCGCTCTTCGGGATACAGAGCCGCTGCTGGCGGGGATGGGGGCAATGTGTACAACGGTACCCTGTCCCCGCCACCAGCAGCGTGGTGGAGCACTGTCAGGTTTTTAGTCGGTGAGAGTCCGACATACCCGCCGCTCGTCCCCGTCGGGCGGTGACGACCCATAATGGGTTTTCCTGACATAAAAAAAAAAAAAAAAAAAAACCCTTCTCTCTAAAAACGGTGGGAGGAGGTCTATGCCCAGGCGTGGGACAGTAACAGACCGTTACTTGAGCCATGGATTAATGTGTAGTTCCGTTGCTTAATAACTGGATGGGTGATCTAAATTTGGATTTGACTCTATAACATAATATAAGCGATCTGTATGCTTTTTAGTTTATATTAATCGGTTAACCCTTCAATCAACCCGTTAGTAAAATCTTCGAATGTTAAAGTATAATTGGCACTTTCAGGATTGAATTCGAATTCTAATTCAAAATATTCTCTACATAAGTAAATTTGTAAGCAAGTGCTTTTGAATCATCAACTCTACTGCTGATTCGCATAAATTCTCCTACCTAGAAGAGCCAGCAAGAAACTAGGCGGTTGCTCTTTTCAAAATAGATTTCTTATAACTAGTTATATTTTTTCATTGCTATCTTGTACAATGTCGAAGAATTATATACATGTTGTTACATGATTCAGCTACGTATTTTACGGCCGGCTGCTTAGTCGCCTTTACGACATCTCGGTAAGAAATGAGGATGGTCTTTTCTACTCAGCCGGATACCACAAACAATATGCTATCTTTAATATATAAAAATCCAGTATCACGATGTTTGTTTACGCTGATCTTCAAAATTATTTCTAGGTACTTATATTTGGGTCCTAACTCGATAGGATACTTATATCCGATTAATATTATTAATTTTTTGATGTCATTGATAGTTCAATTTCCTTTAATTCCATTTTTACTTTAAATAACTATTCAACATATGAGGCTGTTCTTCAATTTCAATTTTTTAAGCCTAAATTTCATCCATGCGTCAAAAAAAGCATTTAGCGGTGCTAAAAAAAAATAAGAAAACTCTCTTACTAAAGTAAAGACAGGACAACGTCTGTCAGGTCAGCTAGTTTATATAAACTAGTAATATCCCGTGGTTTCACCTGCGTAATTTTTATTTTTATAACCTTAACACATTTCTATAAAGTATCCCTATGTTTTTGAAAATGTAATATAGCCTATGTTGCTCAGTAAAGATACAGTTTTCCAATGGTGAAAATTTTTTAAATCGGTCCAGTCGTTTTTGTGTGAAAACATTACAAACGAACATACAAATTTTTCCTCTTTATAAGAGTTGTATAGATATATAGTTTTACTGATTGACGTATGTACTGTATATTTTTGAAATAAAACAATTTTATTTTAATAAAACTATATTGTTTCTAAAAAAAATTAAATAATATTACGAAAGGTTTAAATTTGAATATAAGATAATTACTAACTGCGTAGTATTTAATTTAAAATTTATATTTAGAACTATTATAAAACCAAGTGTCATTAAATATAATTAGACCTAGCTCAAAAAATAAATTTTAATCTTCGCTATAAATTTTTTTCGATGAATTTGTGATGTAATATTTTTTTATTTATTTATTTAATTATATATATATATTTTTTTTCTTTTTTTTCCATATTTATAACTTGAATACGCCGTGTGGTATCCGCCAGAACAGAATAGTACCACCCTCATTTCTTACCGAGGTGTCGTAAAAGGCGACTAAGGTAAGTCGACCCGCCGTGTGGTATCCGGCTGAGTAGAATAGACCAACCTCATTTCTTACCGAGGTGTCGTAAAAGGCGACTAAGGTAAGTTGACCCACCGTGTGGTATCCGGTTTAGTAGAATAGACCACCCTCTTTCTTACCGAGGTGTCGTAAAATACGTCTGGGGTAAGTTAACGTCAGGCAGGCGGCCGGTTGTAAAAACGCAGCCAAATCATGTGACAGCATGTTTATAACATGCTGTGCCGACCCCACTTAGAGTGGGATAAGGGCAAGAGGATGATGATTTATAACTTGAATTATTTTTTATGTAAGTATATCCATATGTGTTTAATTTTTCGTCTTTTCTTTAGGCAGTATTTTCAATCATTAAATAATATAAGTAGTTAGTAGCTCAGTAAAATAGATCACCCTCATTTCTTACCGAGGTGTCGCAAGAGGCGACTAAGGTTGAGGTCAGGCAGGCGGCCGGTCGTAAAATACTAGCCAAATCATCTGATAGCATGTTCGTCACATATGGTGCCGAACCCACTTAGAGTGGGATAAGGGCATGAGGATGATGATGATTATAGAAGTTTAAAAACACTGTTAAAAGTAGCCTACTACCCTACTATACTGTTGAAGGTTACCTAGATCTTTAATATTTAAATGAGTTAATCTTGTATATATAAATATTTTCGGAATCTCGGAAACGGCTTCAACAATTTTCTTAAAATTTATCATGCAGGAGGTTTGGACGAGAAAAATCCATCGATCGGTTTTGTTTAAAAAAAAATTATATATTAAATGTAAATTTTAATATATAATGCACTATTTTTGCTGTTAATTGTCAAGTTAGCGTAGCTTATTCGGGGAACGGATACTTACCCTAATATTATTATTATTATTTTAATTTCCTTATTCTTTTTTTTTTAAATTACCGAGCAAGGCTCGGTTACCCAGGTACTTTTTTTAAACTGCTTTAATAGAAAAGCTAAAATTGATCCCAACATTTTCATAGTACATACATTATTAAGTTGATTTACAAACGATTAGGTACCATTTTCAATTATTTAATTAGTTGAATGACATGCAAACTATAAAGTAATAACGATAAATCTTTGAAAATATGCTTGGATTATCTAACAACGATCCAACGTAGTCCAAATAGCGGAAAATACTACAAATTACCGTGCCATGTAACCAAAACTATATAATTAGTTATGAGCGTTGAGGAACACTAGAACATTAGCTGAGTAGCTTATAGAAGTTTAAAAATAACTGTAGTAGATTATCTTAATTGACTATAACTTGTATAACTTAGTCTATTATATTTTGTAAGGGAGGAAGTCTCTGGCGACCTGAAATACAGGGAATCCTAGTTCAGGCGCCAGTTTCCTTCCATAGCAAGTTTAATGTAATAGCTAAATTAAGAATCATCAACAAAGAATCTGTGTATCTGTTTAATCTCTGCTGAATCATTAATTGTTTTTGTGTGTAATTGATACTTGATTTAATAAACTTTACTTACTTAAAAAAAATACTGTTAAAAGTAGGCTAATACAGAAAGCCTACTATACTGTTGAGGATTACCTATATTATTATAAACTGCTATAATTGAAAAGCTAAAATTGATTACAATACATTATTAAGTTGATTTAAAAACGATTAGGTACCATTTTCAATTATTTGATTCGTTAAATGACATGCAAACTATAAAGTCATAACGTTCATCTGTGAAAAAATGCTTGGATTATCTAACAACGATCCAACGTAGTCCAAATAGCGGAAAATACTACAAATTACCGTGGCATGTAACCAAAACTATATAATTAGTTATGGGCGTTGAGGAACACTAGAACATTAGCCGAGTAGCGTACCAATTAACGAGTTACATTTCTGTATGGCTGTCTTTTACCGCAATTAATTTTACTTTATATTTCAGTTATCATTTTACGTGCATGTGCACATTGTATTATTTTATCTTGTTTTTTATATCTTAAATGTAATGTTACGAATAATATTTTAAGGTTTTTGATTTGATTACAATAATTATTATGACACTAATCTATTTAAATACAATAGTGGATTAATCGCTATTTTAATAAGATAATTCATAAATAAGCCAATTGTGACTATATTTAATTCAAATTCATGTTACTATATTTAATTAAAACTTAATTTTATTTATTTGCTTAATGTCGTACACGATGATATTATCCCATCCTACTAATATTATAAATACGAAAGTTTGTATGGATCTAAGTTTGTTACGCTTTCACGGCGTATCCGCTAAACCAATATCGATGAAATTTGGCACAATTATTCCTCATACACCGGGGTTAACATATAGCCTATAGAAATCCTGTTAATTCTAAAGCAATAGGATGACATCAAAAAGCGCCATCTATTATCAACCTATCACGCGACAACAGTCCACGCGAATGAATTTGCGGGTAAAAAATATAATGCAGAACACGTTCTGCCTATAATAAGTATGCAAAATAAATAAATAAGTAATGTTAATTATTAAAAAAGTTCTGAAATTTGCTTTAGACTAATTATATCGGAAACGGAAAAATTTAATAATTTGTGGGCTTTTAATATCTACTGATGGATCGACTTACATTTAGATAGCTGAACGGAACACGATAAAACAAGATGTTTTACTAAGGTAAATTATGCATATTTTTAACAGATTTATATTATTTGTTTGTTAGGTACACGATTCTCCTGCCCTTATCCCACTCTAAGTGGGACACAATATGTTATTTCCTTTATTCTCTCCTATCATTCAACTCCTTTTATATGCATGTCATACTTAACACAATCCAACCAGCTCTTTTTAGGCCTTCCTCTAGTCACATATCGATCCACATTCATATTTAATACTCAATCCACGATCGATCCACATACATATTTAAGTGAACAAACGTTCACATGATTTTCATCCCTAATATGTCCACAGCATATTAATCTTGCACTCGTCGTTTCTATAATGAGCGTTACTTTCAGACTTCCCCTTATATACTCATTTCGTATTTTATCCAGTCTTGTCACACCACACATCCGGCTTAACATTCTCACCTAATTTGCAGACAATATCGTTTCATCGGTCTTTTTCATTGCTTAAAATTCTGATCCATGCAATACGTAACGACAGTTCTTATGATCGTTTCATAAATTTTTACTTTATGAGGCATTCGATGGTCAGATATTGTTCCTGAGACGCTCTACAACTTGTTTATTACATGTTTTTGTTAGGTACAGATGTAAAGATGTATATCTTTTTGTTAAGTTAGTAGACTCCGCCTACTTGTGATTAGCGTACCCAATAAGAGCAACTATTAAGTTTCTTGTCGGTTCTTCTCAGTGAATGACGTCTGTTTTCAATAATTCGAAGTAGTGGTTCCGGCTATTTAAGTTAAAATTGTTTGTATTGCGACTATTTTTCGGCCTTTCCAAATTTAAATATACATATATTTATATATATATATTTTCTGAGCCTCAACAACGGCTCCAACAGTTTTCATGCAATTCAGCATGTATAGACTTTAGGCGGGAAAATTTTTAAAAAACGGTTAGGTTTTATTTTTAAAAAATGTCGTTTTATTCCTTTTTTCAGGCACTAAAAACCTGTTATAATTTTATGAGAAAGTAAAGGATAATAACGCACGATTTTTTTTAAATATTTTAATTAAATATATATTTAAATTACCGAGCAAGGCTCAGTCATCCAGGTACTTGAAAATTTAACGATAACCTGTCTTGCGCTATTTCCGACATCAGAAATGTGTTATATTAATTCATATTCATTGTTAATATGACATGTTTAATATAATAATTTATTCGTTGTTATATCAGCCTTGATTTTTTGCACACTCAGAATTATTTTATGGTAGTTACACCCAGCATGCGGTTTTTGCATCAAAGCTTGCGGTCGAACTGTTAGATAATTTAATTTATTTTAAGTTATGTGCATAAAGTATGTAATATATTAATTAATTTTAACTTAAATCGTTTCGGTAAATGTTAATAAAACATAGTGAATTTAACAAAGATATATTAATTAGACGCGAGAATAATTATTTAAGTAAAGTCTTAATAAGCTAGAATTAATTAGTTAATTTTAAAATCGGTGGGTTTTAAATCTGTATATCTTTCTTATTCACTGTGTATGTAATATATTAATTGTATATGTATGTTATACATAGAAGTACATCAAGTCAATTTTTTTTCAGGAGGGTGAAATAAAAAATCAAATAATGAATGAAATATTGTCAACGAAGATATTTTATTTCATTTGACAAGCTGATTTTTATTTATATCACTATATATATATATATATATATATATATATATTGAATTATTGGACTGGCTCGTTGGTGCAGTGGGTAGTGACCCTGCATTCGGCACCACGGGTCGCGGGTTCGATTCCCGCCGAGGGCCAACATTTTCAGTAAATGAATTTGTTGGTCTTTGAGCCTGGGCGTATATTTGTATTTAAGTATGTATTTAAAAATATATATTCACCAGTTGTGTGTCACCCATAACACAAGTATTAAGTTACTTACTTTGGGGACGGACGACCGTGTGTGTAAGTGTCCCATATATTAAAAAAAAATACGAAAGTTCGAAATTCTGTTATAGATGTTTACGTCTGTGACGCAGTGACGTTATCACTCGCTTGTCAAGCTGAAAGTACTAGATTCTATTTCCGTCGTTAAGAATGAAACATTACTTCAGATTTTGATTATGGTCTGTTTTTTTTTAAAGTTTTTATGTAACTTTCCATGTGTGTAAAGGTAATGTCGTGCAAGTTGTCCGATTGAGCTCAAATTTTACATACTGCTTCAGTCCTGATGACAATAAAAAGTATCGGCCTGTTACTATACCACTGCTGCGAATAGGCAGGCCTCTTTTCTCCGTTTTTTGGAAAGAAGGATTGGAGCTAAGACCTACCACGCTGCTCCAATGCGGATTTATAGGTTACACATATTTCCAGATTTCTCTAGAGATATGCAGGCACGATGTTTTCCTTCACCGAAAAACGTGTGATAAATTTTAATTATCAATTAGCCACATAAGTTTTAACAGAAAAACTCATTGGTGTCTGCCCGGGTTTGAACCCGTGACCTCCTCGAAGGAGTCGCACGGTGTTACCGCTGGGCTACCACTGACAATACATGTTTATTATAAGCATGACCTACCTGATGCTGCCGCCAGGATTGACTCCAAAAAACTCTTTGGCGGTTAACAGTAGGGACATCAAATATTGTTAAAAAAAATTTTAAGCTATTTTAATTTGACTTGCTTACAGCCGTGTGGTATCCGGCTGACTAGAATAGTACCACCCTCATTTCTTACCGAGGTGTCGTAAAAGGCGACTAAGGTAAGTCGGCCCGCCGTGTGGTATCCGGCTGAGTAGAATAGACCAACCTCATTTCTTACCGAGGTGTCGTAAAAGGCGACTAAGGTAAGTTGACCCACCGTGTGGTATCCGGGTTAGTAGAATAGACCACCCTCTTTCTTACCGAGGTGTCGTAAAATACGACAAAGGAAAGTTGACGTCAGGCAGGCGGCCGGTCGTAAAAACGCAGCCAAATCATGTGACAGCATGTTTATAACATGTTGTGCCGACCCCACTTAGAGTGGTATAAGGGCAGGAAGATGATGAATTTGACTTGTTTAGCCAATGCTCGTTATCATCCTACAAGCAAAGCTCCTACGACTAAATCCTTAATTGTAAATGTCAGCAATAAGTTATAAATATTGCCGTATGATTTCATTTCTGTTGTTTGTTAAGATACTAGCTAACATCTTAAATTGAATCATCGTTGATCATATGTTAAAATGGTCAAGAACTAAGTTGCCTTACATAAAAAAAACGTGACGCAATTGTCAAACCGACATGTAATTTATCTTAATACAATTGTTAATTTTACTTCATTCCTTATATGCCAAGGCACTTCCTTTACCGTGCGCTATTGTTGTCGTGACCTGACAACGAGCTATCTTTGCTTCCGAGTGTGAGTATCATTAAAGATAAGCGAATGACATTGACAATTCGTCCCGAGCTTTACAATAATAAATATATTTAGTAATTCTTTTGTAAAGGTAACAAGATAATTTTTTATACGCTTTAAGTGCCCCGACGCATAAAGCGGCCAGGCTACGCGGTCTGGCCGCCGCAGCCAACTAATTCTATATAGAAATTTAGTAATAAATCAGTATAATATTAGTAAGTATAATTTAAATTTATATCAACATCATTCTCCTGCCCTTATCCCTAAGTGGGGTAGGCACAACATGTTATAAACATGTTGTTACATGATTTGACTGCGTTTTTACGACCGGCCGACTGCCTGACGTCAACTTACCTCAGTCGTATTTTACGAAACCTCGGTTAGAAAGAGGGTGGTCTATTCTACAAAACCGGATACCACACGGTAGGTCAACTTACCAAAGTCGCCTTTTACGACACCTCGGTAAGAAATGAGGTTGGTCTATTCTACTCAGCCGGATACCACACGACGGGTCGTCTTATCTTAGTCGCCTGTTATGACATCTCGGTAAAAAAAGGAGGTTCGTCTATTCTACTCAGCCGGATACCACACGGCGGGTCGTCTTACCTTAGTCGCCTTTTACGACACTTCGGTAAGAAATGAGGGTGGTACTATTCTATTCAGCCGGATACCGCACGGCGTATTTAGTAATCATCGATTTTATTATATGTATTGATTGATTACTTTAATAACAATTATTTTTCGTCGAACAGAATGCCGCCAAAATGAATTCCTCTTCCATTTTTAAATCTCTTTTTAAGTTGAGTTTACAATATTGAGACTAATGCCAATATTTATACTTCCTAATACACTGAATACAATAATTATTATCTTATTATGCAAATTGCTAACACTATTTTACTATAAATTGTCTCTCTTTGAAGGTTAGCAGTCAAAAGTAAAAGTTGAAAAAAAAGTTGTTTTATCTCTGCTTTCGGGCACAAAAAAGCTGCTACAATTTTATGAGAAAGCAAACGTGAATTATGCTGTCAATTTCAAAGCCTGATATCTCATTTGAGTAACGGGCGGTATGAAATACAAAATACCAGGATTGATTCCAAGTAACATATTTCTTTTAAATTGTATTTATTTTATATATTTAAAAAATATAAACTAGCAAGGCTCGGTTACCACGTACTTAATTTAATTGAACTTTATATAAATTATACTAAATAAACTAATAAAAATAATTTAAATAAATTAATAATAGTTATGTGGATTTAAACGTAAAAAAATTCATTAATTTTCAATAAATAATTTAAACAACTCACTCGTGAGAGAGAATTTATTTATCAATTTGTAATTTATGCAATGGCAATAGTTGTCAGGCATAAATCATTCAAGTGTCAACGCAACAGCTTAGATCTGTCAGTTCTGATCTACGCGGCCCTTAAGAATTTAAATTTGATAGATAATTCTTATATTCTTTGTCATTAGATTGACAGATTATTAACTAGCCCGCAATTTAGTATATGTCGACTTAAGTACAGTGTACAAAGAAGTAGCACAAAGCTTTGTCTTTGCCAACCCTTGAAATACTTCATACCGAAAAAGTAGCTTACTTGATTCGTTCAGAAATAAAAGAAAGACAATTTCCATTAAATTTATAAGGAAACAATATATCCTATTTCATACTTTCTTAAGTCATCATTTCGACTGTACATTTGGGGTCCTTTTTATGGTTACTTTATGGTTATGTTAGTGCAATATTTTAAGAGATGCTAAAATATAAATAACGGGAACAATCTTTTGATTATCTTAATATCATCGCTGGTCAAAAATCCTTCTTACTTAAAGTTAATCCACAAAACCTAAAAGTTATGCGCTTGTCACCACTAGGCTATCATGTTTTTTTTATATATGTATAAGTTTGTTGCGAATGATCAACTTACACTACTAAATGCTATACTTATTTTCATAACTAACATTCGATTTCAAATATTAAGATCGTAAGTTCAACTATATAATAATAATAGTTGGATTTTATAGCATAACACTACTGACTAACTTTTAACAGACGCGTTTCTTATTACTATTTGTCAACGACGCTTCAGCGCTTGTTGAAATTACAAAAGCCGTAAGAGCTATCAGCTATTGTCAACTTGTTCGAATAAAACTTTTTATTTTTTTTATAATTTCTATGAAGTACAAACGTTATTTATTCTTTCGTTAGTAAAATCAAGGGTAATTTCGATATGATGTTTGATTGAAATTGCTTAAATTGTCAATATCAGCTAATTCATTTAAATATAGTATCCTATATATTGTATTTTAGTTATCAAACTTATTTGTGTTTACAGAGCATAATCGCAACGTTTTGTCGTCTGAGGTTTTAATTGTAAAGTGGCAACACTTTGACACTTTAATGATTAAAAATTTATTAATTTAATATTTATTTAATTTAATAATTAAAATATTGTAGTTAAAATTATTAAAGTGTCAAACTTGATGATATTAGTTCACCTTCTGCAATGTAAACAAAACTTATAGACCCTTGCTTGCTAAGTAATGTCCAAGTTTTCTTGTTCAATTTAATTCGATTTGTTAATTAGCTTTTTTGTTACCCATACACATGATTTTAATCGACGTCAATCTGGCCTAATGATTTTAATTTCTCACTTCCTAGTACTATAACAAATTTATAATTGTCTATAACCGTGATAACCTATAGACAAGAGAAGTTGTACAACAATCAACCTTAGCGTTTTTATAGACGGTTCTTTACTAAATTTAGACCCCGGAAATATAACCAGTTCGTTTAAATTAATATTTCATTATGCGTAGTTACTTTGGTTAATATTTTTGTTAGGAATATTTCGACTATTTGAGATGAAAAATATGAGAGTAAAAAGTAGGGAAACGGTGCTACTAACTGAGAGAAGAATTCGAGCTTAGAGTTATTAGTAAATAAATAAACAATAATAATACTTTTAAAAAAAGTAATAATATATGGGCCACACACGGTCGTCCGTCCCCAAAGTAAGTAACTTAATACTTGTGTTATGGGGTGACAGACAACTGGTGAATATATACATATATAATTTTTAAATATATACTTAAATACAAAGCTAATGCTGCTCTAGTGTGGATTGGCAGGCTATTCTCTAGGTATAATCAAAATTTATCGCGTTATTCTACTTCATGGTAAAGCGTATGCCTACAATTTATATACATTTAATGCCGACTTCATGACATCTGATAAATTTAAATTGTTCGCAATTCCTAACACAATTATTTTATTTATTTATTTATGTATCATAAAGAATGTTGCAAAAACATTTTTGGTAAAAAAAAAGTGTACAAAGGTCAACTTATCCCTATGACAGAGATCTCTGTCAGCTAACCTACGAAGTGAGACAATTTATATTTAAGAAAAAATTGGTACGCAAATATCAAACATTATGAATTAGAATTAAATACTAAAAATTTCCTACAACTAATATTTTGAGACAATTCTCAGCAATTTTTCAATAAGAATTTAGAATTAAATATAACGCTTTATCGCGTTAAATAACACACGTACATATATATCACTAAATTTAATTTAATTAATGTAATTAGTATTCAAAAATTTTTGTCTAGACATACGTTGTTAAGATAATGAGGTAAAAATATTGTACAGGATAATCATATTTTAATATTTTAATGCTAAATTTATTTTTCAATATAATAAGTTTCGCCAATTAGCTATTATGATGTACATTTTTTTCCTGGTATCTTAAAGTTAAGACATCAAGATTCTTCTGTAACTGTCAAGAATTTTGTCCATTATTATTGTTTACAAATCTCAATATCTCACCACGCTAAGTATCCCCGTACTACGTAAGGTTATCTCTCTATTCAACGTTAACTATAAAAATAAATAAATTTGGCACATTTGATATAGGTCACCTACTATTCTGAATCAAACGTGAAATAAATACATGGCTATCAATAATTGATAACTTTTGCTCCTATGTAACATATTTTTATTGAATATACAATTAATTGACCTTAATATACACAGATTTAGGAATTACTAGCTATTCGCCCGCGTGGATATCAGTTTTTCACAATTTCTTATCCCAAATTGAATTATTTTACGTAAAAGTTATTGCGAGTTAACCACAAGAGAGACATGCTATTGCGTACTACTTTTGTATTTTTGTGGATCTACAATTCCTTTCAATTTTAATTTCTGACCCCCGCGCGACCTTTTCAACACAATTTTCAAAATCAAATCAAGTCAAAGATCCTTTCAGTAGATTTTGAGGAAATCGTTCACATACAAACAGACAGCTTTTGGGGACTTTATTTTATGATAATTATAGATATAGAAGTATACATACACCATAATCATTTTATATATATTGCCAAATGCGGTACATAAAATGTAACGTGTGTTGCTGATTGCATTTTGAACTCTTAACAAGAATTAGATTGTATTATGTTTTTGACCCGTTATAGTTATGCTATTTTTCCATTATTTAAGGAAGATTTCAATTATTTTTCGTCAATCGCTTGTAGTTCTTGCTGCATTGTCGTCGACGCGAAGACTCTATTAGCTCGCGGTTACGCTTAGCAGCGATCTGCGACGCGATGGGTAGAGTAAATCGCTCATGAAAATTCGCTAGCGACATGGAGCGAGTGTAGCCGGCATACCGTCCGTCGCTCACCAATCGCAATTTGCATCGCTGTGCAGCGTTGCCACAGTCATAACACCTGCCCTCCAGTACATGTCACCTCAGCCTCGGTCCTCAAAATATCTTGAAGGCAGGCCCACTCAACCCTTTGCCCGCGGGACAAAGCGTGGCTCGCTGGCGATTTTAGAATGACCCGCCTTAGAATAATAGAAATTCTGAAGATCCCTCATATTAACCATAGCCATAGCCTTATTAACCAAGCCTCATATTAAACGGTGAGATATAAAGAATGCACAGCAAATATATAAATAGTAGCTCGCCAAAGATTTATGTATCGTTTTGCCCAACCGATGGAAAATTTAAGCATCATTGCCTTAAGGCGACGTTTCCAAGTATAACTTCTACCTCTTACTCTCCTTATATTGCAACTTTCTACTATTTTTATAAACTCACACTCGGTGACGCTGTTAAAGCTGTTCGCTCTAACAGAATATTGTAAGAAAAAATACTTGAAGAGCGACAGTTATAATCTATAATAAAAAGGATATATAAACTCTTTAATAAAAAGGAAAGATATAATCGTACATATAGTAAGTAACGGCCTGTTACTATCCCACTGCTGAGAATAGGCCTCTTCTCTCCGTTTTGGGAGAGAAGGATTGGAGCTAAGACCTACCACGCTGCTCCAATGCGGATTGGTAGGTTACACATACCTCCAGAATTCTCTAGAGATATGCAGGTTTCCTCACGATGTTTTCCTTCACCGAAAAGCGTGTGATAAATTGCAATTATCAATTAGACACATAAGTTTTAAGAGAAAAACGCATTGGTGTCTGCCCGGGTTCGAACCCGTGACTCGTCTCTAGAGATTCACACGGTCGCACCGCTGGGCCATCACAGCTTCATCGTATATATAACTGTGTACAAAAGTCAGTTCCTGAAAATGAAACTCGGATGCCAGTGTATGGCCCGGTATCCACCAAAGCTGTAAGGATATGATGGATATAAATACCAATCAGATATCGTCATTTTCACATCACTCCTTTCAGCTTCGTTGGAGATAGATCAAGCGGAATTGAGAGGAAATGTCACATTTTAGTGTAGAATTTTGTGCCGCAAAGATGTGTATGGTAAGGCGGCGGGCGGCGTTTCTCAAGAAAAATAAAATGTAACTTGAATTCGTTCTTTCGATGACAGCACTTGAGTGATTGAGAGCTCCCACATATCACATCTCTTCTACGCACAATTCACATCTCTTCGCTACGCTTTGATGGCAATTATCTGACAGCTTCGCTTCTCTTCTTTTCTCCTCCGCTTTGGTATCTACCAGGTCTTACATTAATACTTAAGAGAGTTTAAGAGAGTAATTCAAAGTAAATATTATTTTACTTATGTATATAGTAACATTATGTTAACGAGGGCAAATTAAATTTACAGTCTGTACATTTAATATAAAATGAAGTAATTAAATTGCTCGTAAAGTAAAATGAGCTTTAGACATTAGCATTTTGTTTTTGTAAACGGTAAAAACTTGTGGTATACTATATAATTTTGAGAATAATCGGTGCGAAAGCGAAAGTACTATTTCTTTTAAGAAAGAAGATAGAAATAATATTTTTTGTCCGTCTGTCTCTTTGTTACGTTTTTACGGATAATCTGTTGGACCAATATTTTTTGAAATTTATTACAATTAAAGGTTATTACAATCGAATATCATATAGGATTAATCACTTTTTGCTTTGTATGACAGGAAATAACCACATATTGCTTTATTGAGGGTACTTTATATTTAAGTTGGAACGGACAAAGCCGTGGGCTCATTAGTTATACGAAACAACGATATTATAAAGAATATTAACATAAAAATTGAAATATTTTGAGTTTTATTGTATAACTAGCTATTCTATACTTAAATGTGTGGATATAGCTCTCTTTGAACCTGTACAAGACAGTAACGACTTAATGTAAATAATATTAAGAATTATATTTTTAAAAGAGCAACCGCCGAGTTTCTTGTTGGCTCTTCTCGGTAGGAACAGCTTTCCGAACCAGCAGTAGAGTTGACGATTCAAAAGCACTTTTTTACAAGTTTATTTGAATAAAGAATATTTTGAATTTGAATTTGAATTTTAAAAAAATTGTTGAAAAAACATTTTTTACTTATAGATTTTACTTAATTATTCTCTTCAAGCGATTAAATGGAGTGTGAAGGTTGTTTGTATACCGCGAGCATTATGTCGTAATTAAGTCGAACAAAGACATGTATCGCTATATGCGAGGAGATTTATGGACAAATAATATATATCAATTAATATAAAAAACTATACTAGCTGTGCCAGCGGCGACGCCCGCGTTGAAATCAGAATGTCATAAAAAATTGAAATTTTGACCATAAAAGTAGTTTCTTCTCCTTTAACCGATAGATCCACTGCTGGATATAGGTCTCTTCATGGGATCTTCACAACACACAATTTTGTGGTGTTTGTATCCGCAACCTTTTTGAGGTCATCAGTCCATCTAGTAGGGGGTCTTCGGACACAGCGTTTTCCGGTGCGGGGTCGCCATTCCAACACTTTGAGATCCCAACGCCCATCGGTTCTCCGCTCAATGTACCCCGTCCATCGCCACTTCAGCTTTACGACCCACTGAGCTATGTCGGTGACTCTGGTTCCGGATCTCCTCGTTTTTGATTTGATCACGTAGAGATACTCCTACATAGCTCGCTCCATCGCTAGCTGAGATCGCTTTTCATACCATCTTCAGAATAACCCAGTGGATTGTCCGGTAATAGTTTGGTGGTCCGGAACATTAGACGGTATGTTAGAAATTGATAGCAGATTTAACTGCCAATTTTTGCAACAGTATATTTAGAACGAAATATTTAACTACTGTCGCTGACTATGGGCCTGATAACAAAGCTCAGAGTCGCTCAGCGGGCGATGGAGCGAGCTATGCTCGGAGTATCTCTACGTGATCAAATCAGATCAAAAAATGTCGCGGGGAGCCGCTGGATCCAGGCGGCACAAGATCGTGTAGCGTGGAGGTCCATGGAAGAAACCTATGTCCAACAGTGGACGGCTATTGGTTAATGAGAGTGAGAGAGACAGAGATCTAACTACTAAAACTGCGTCGCTGATCTAACGTTTCAAATCATTTGATATACACTGTCGCAATTAGAGCATACAAATCTCAAAAGTCACGGTCCGTAGCGATGCAATAATCTAGATAACTGTATACTTCGATTACATCCAATCACTGTCGAATCACTTCAGGCTAATGTTAAGTAATACCTACGTATTTTGATAAAAAAAAATTGTTGACAAGAGCGCGGGCGAGGCGAAAGGCGATCATCGAACCTGAGACCTTGGTATTGATCGTGAACGAGGTCCACTCACTTAGACAACGGGTTTTGTTTAACTGGAAATTACTATAGTTAATGAGTTGAAACGGATTCGGATATTGGTATTTTGTAAATAAGAATTACTGTCTCGAAAGTTCCTGCTGACCTTAAACAGAAAATCCGTGTTTTTTTATTATTAATTTTTAAACATAACCTTTTTTATTTTATTTATTTTGTATTTTTGTATGGATAAAATAGACCACCCTCTTTGTTACCGAATTGTCGTAAAAAGAGACTAAGGTAAGTTGACCAGTCGTGTCGTATCCGGCTGAGTAGAATAGACTACCGTCTTTCTTACCGAGGTGTCGTAAAAGGCGACTAAGGTAAGTTGACCCACCGTGTGGTATCCGGTTTAGTAGAATAGACCACCCTCTTTCTTACCGAGGTGTCGTAAAATACGACTGAGTTAAGTTGACGTCAAACAGGCGGCCGGTCATAAAAACGCAGCCAAATTATGTGACAGCATGTTTATAACATGTTGTGCCGACCTCACTTAGGATAAGGGCAAGAGGATGTTGTCACTAACAACAAGCCTGACTACAGCTCCCTACTCTAGTATTAATAAATCTATCATCATGATAGTTAACTGTAACAACGAATCCTTAACCGAGCTATGAACTTATTTGAGACTAAGTCCTTTGGCTATTCCATTATATTTGTCTCATCCGGTTTAAAGTTTATATAGCTTAAAATATCGCTTAAATCCGCAATCTATTCTAAGAATTCTTATCTCTACATCATCAGCTTTGTTAAACATTAATTTGCAATATAATGTAGTAGTCGAATTTGAGAATAAGAAATTTGGACCCGAATCCAGTTTGATTTTAATTTTAACGGAATAATAATTTATCGTTTCACTTAGTTTCTTTTCAAATTATAACTGTAAATCCTATTCTATCCTACTTTCTACTAATATAATAAATACGAAAGCTTGTGAGTATGCATGTATGTTTGTTACTTTTGTACGGCAAATCCGCTGAACCAAAATCGACGCAATTTGGCAAAATTATTTCTTATATAAGGAATAATATATAGGCTATAGAAATCCTGTTAATTCTACAGGACTAGGATGACATTGAAAAGCGCCATCTATTATCAATCTATCACGCAACAGTCCACGCAAAACGAAGTTGCGGGTAAAAGCTAATCTATACTAATATATAAAGCTGAAGAGTTTGTTTGTTCGATTGTTGGAACGCGCTAATCTCAGGAACTAATCGACCGATATGAACAATTTTTTCAGTGTAATATAGTCCATTAATCAAGGACTATAGGCCATATAACATCACGCTATGATGAATAGAAGAGGAGCAATAATAAAAAATATTACAAAAACGGCAAAATTTAAAGCTTTCCTTGCATGCGCCGCGTAAACTGAGTAATGAGTGATAGTTATTCAAAAGTTATGTATTACCAAATTGTTCCGCTCTAAAAGTTCTAAAAAAAGTCTGCGACAGCATATGTCTAGCTTTTAAGGTTAACCCACTATAATCATTGTTATAGTTATTAAAAGACAATATTACGGACAATATTATCTTTCCACGTGGGTGGAGCTGCTAGCTATTGCTAGTCATAGATATAGAAAAAAAAATTGCGCAAATGTGGAAAAAAGTTTTTGCTATAATTTCGCTTTCAAGCTCACACTAACGTTAAAACTAGGTCAACGAATACGAGTGCAAAAAAGTCGGCCAATAAAAACATACTTGAATCGATCTCAATTCCGCCTTGTGTACAGGCTCGTGTAACAAAACAAATATAGAGCTCTATTATTGAAGCCCTTGTTCTACTTTAGAATCAGTTGCAAGTAGTGTTGCCAGATGCAATGTGCAAAAGCCCGGATTAATATTTAAAAAAATTGAACTAACATGGTTCTCTCAATGACACCATCAAAAGAGCTCTTGCCACCATTGACATTCCTGCTCTTCTCGAGCCTTCCGGGATATGTCGGGATGGTGGCAAGAGACCAGACGGCTTGACCCTCGTTCCTTGGGAACGGAGACGGGCCCTAATGTGAGACGCAACATGCGTTGATACGTTAGCCTCGTCCTATATCAGGGAAACAGCGTCAAGACCTGGAGCTGCGGCGGAAATGGCCGATTCCGGCAAACGGTGGATGTATGCATCTCTCATCGAGAGTTATATATTTGTGCCGTTTGCAGTCGAGAGCCTAGGGTCATGGAGTCAAAGTGCAAAAAAAAAATTATCCGTTTTAAGACCTCGGTTGATTGCCTCTTCAGGTGACAAGAGGGCTGGCTCCTTTTTCGCACAAAGAATCAGCTTAGCGATTCAGCGCGGAAACGCTGCCAGCATTCTTGGGACCATTCCACGTGGGCATGATTTGTATAGTCCTAGCGTGTAAGTAATTTAAGATAGATATAACTTGTACATTTTTGATGTAAATAAATATATTTCATTACTAAGAACTAACTATTATTTTGATCAAGAATTGTGCTTTAAAGTATGTGGTAGCCTTGGACTTTGTAATAAAAAGCTTTGTAAAGCGGAAATCTCTTCTTGTTAAATATAAAATATAGTATACGTTGATTGAAATAAGCACATCGGTCGTGCGTCACATTCATATAATAAACATTGTAATCTTAATATGATTGTTGTTACATAAACAGCAAACGATAAATCATTGGAAATTTCATTTCCTTTTTTATTATTGTGTTGTTTTTCATATATTGTGTTTGGTGTTGTTTCAATTAAACGCTTAAATTTTACAATTATTTCAATGAGAATGTTCCGCGATAAAATATATACCTGGCTACACTATTAGCGAGTTTGCATGTCGTAAAGCGCACAAAAGCGTACTAGTATAGACAATAGACTGTTAGATAGCTAAACTTTAGGTTAATTAATTAACAGTCTAAACGAAAACAACTGCGTAATTGAACGTTATGCATTTATATTTCTGCAGACCTTTTAAACTAAGACCCTTATTTAATTGTTAAAATAAAGTACTAATAAAGTATCGATTTAACCATCTCGTTACTAGTCAAAGCCTTTCTTATCCTCTGAAGAAAAGAATTTTAGCTTTACCTCCACGGTGCTTCAGAGTGTTTTCAGCATGTTACAAATATCCTAGGAATTTTCTAGAAAATCCAGATTTTAGACATACAATTGAGGGTATTTTATTATAATAATGATGCACATGAACTCGTTTTTACACCTGATTTCACAAATATAGGTTTCTTAATACTTCATATTATGAATCTTAAAGTATTGCTTTTTTTTTCTATCCGATGTCGTAAAAGGCGGTATGTCGACCCGCCGTGCGGTATCCGGATAAGTAGAATAGACCACCCTCATTTCTTACCGAGGTGTCATAAACACGACTAAGGTAAGTTGACGTCAGGCAGGCGGCCGGTCGTAAAAACACAGCCAAATCATGTGACACCATGTTTATAACATGTTGTGCCGACCCCACTTAGAGTGAGATAAGGACAGGAGGATGGTGAAAATATTGCTAAGTAATTTTAAGGTGAAAATACATCTTTATCCGTAACTGCACGGACATAGTTTTTTCAAAATATAGAAATTGAATTAGTTCAATGAATGCAAAATTGCATAAGTATTTACAGCAAAATTCTTTTACAAAATTACTTATTTAACAGTTGCACTGCAACATAATGTTATTGTAACCGGAACAGGTCTTATATTCTTAGAACGACGTCAATATCCTATTGATTTTATTATACGATAATGTATCCTATTATAAAGTATTCGTCACGTACCGGTACAATTAAAGCTAAAGTACAAAGGCTTGAAACATTGCTAAAGGATATTGCTAAGTTTTTATTGATATCATAATCTATAAAATATTAATATTAAAATACTAAAGGTGAAGCTAAAGCTTTGTATTCGTCTTGCAAACTGCGCGTACGTAAAGACGTCAAATTTGGTATTAAAGTTCTCCTAGAGAAACAAGTGCAGAAAAATTTTGATTTTTGTACAATATACATTCTAATATTACGCCGTGTGGTATCCGGCTGAATAGAATAGTACCACCCTCTTTTCTTACCGAGGTGTCGTAAAAGGCGACTAAGGTAAGTCGACCTGCCGTGTGGTATCCGGCTGAGTAGAATAAACCACCCTCATGTCTTTGACTAAGATAAGTTGACGTCAGGCAGGCGGCCGGTCGTAAAATACGTAGCCAAATCACGTGACAACATGTTTATTACATGTTGTGCCGACCCCACTTAGAGTGGGATAAGGGCAGGAAGATGATGATACATTCAAATATTATAGAATGTGACAGTCTGTATGTCTGCTACGTTTTCACGGCTAATCCGTTTAAATATTGATTTTGTTGAAATTTCCACAATTACATTTACACATGATGCTTAAATGTTTCTTCGGGAATAATAAAAATGGTATTATATAATTTAGTCTATTTTAGCATTTACGATGACTCGAAGGAAATCTTGCGTAGAATTTCTATGTATAAATAACATAAAAATAAAATATCGAAATCTTGCGTATAATTTCTATGTATAAATAAATACCTTAAATAACATAAAAATAAAATATTATTCGGGTGTCCAAAAAATATTGATAAGTGAGACAGGTGGATATTTTTTTGCATAGGTTTACTTAGGGATTTTCATGCTATATACCGCTTGGAATGTGCAGCTATCTGAGATATTTTTCTAATCTTTCTACCTAAGTTTCACCAACACCGTGATCTAAGTCGTAACGTTGCTATTCTAATATAATAACAAAATCCATTCCTTCTTCATTCTTTTTCCTGCAACTAAGTTCCCCAATCGCCACTTTAATGTTGTTATTTTCATTCAATGACTTAATATTTAAAAACTATATAATATTCTTTTTTATTAAGCCTAAGCTAAATTCCCACGTCAATAAAACTCCTCCAGCGTGTAATTCAGAATCTATGCAAATTATTTTATCTACATTTGTGATTCAATAACATCAACAATTTTCGAGGCTGTATTGCATCAAAAATTAGCGGGCGACCATAATGTTTGTAATTAGGTAAATATGTGCAAAAATAGCGGATAACAACTATAAAAATATAGACATAAATGTAAAAATATTTAATAATGGTATGTTGAAACCTAGAGCACTGTTAAAGTAAAGGTTTCTATTAGTTTCGGCTATTATTAAGAATAAGAATAAGAATAAGAACATCTTTATTTATATAATTGCACTACTATTCTAACAGTGTACATACAGTCAAGTATACAACAAGCAAACAGTTGACACATACAGATAATAGCAGTGCAATGCTATAAAATGGTATCTACTCAGCGATTGTTGAGCTGGAAAGCCCAACACTGATTTTCAGTAGCACCCAACTAAAACTAATCCTAATGCTAACCCCCAATATTATGTTAATATTACATCCTCCTGCCCTTATCCCACACTAAGTGGGGTCGGCGCAACATGTTATAAACATGCTGTCACATGATTTGGCTGCGTTTTTACGACCGGCCGCCTGCCTGACGTCAACTTACCATAGTCGTATTTTACGACACCTCGGTAAGAAAGAGGGTGGTCTATTCTACTAAACCGGATACCACACGGTGGGTCAACTTACCTTAGTCGCCTTTTACGACACCTCGGTAAGGAATGAGGTTGGTCTATTCTACCCAGCCGGATACCACACAGCGGGTCGACTTACCTTAGTCGCCTTTTACGACACCTCGGTAAGAAAAGAGGGTGGTACTATTCTATTCAGCCGGATATCACACGGCGTTATGCTATTATATAATTAAACTTTGAATTTACTTTTGATGAAAGATAAATTGAATAGAAAATAGATTTTTGAAGTGAAAACTTTTACGGGTAGATTGATTGTGGACAATGAACAAGACTCAGCAAGTCATCAACCAAATTTAGGATCCATATTTTAACATTGACAACATGGTCTGCTTCTTTGGTCTACAGACAATGGTGTTTAGCAATTGCTTAGTAATTAATCTGTCCTACTATTGCTTAATAATATTATGTCACATGTTTGTGAGTATGGATGTCTGTTTGTTACTCTTTCACGGCGAATCAGCTGAACCAACATCGATGAAATTTGGCACAATTATTCCTTATACACCGGGAGAACATATGGGCTATAAAAATCCTGTTAATTCCACAGGAATAGGATGACATTGAAAATCGCCATCGATTATCAATCATGATAGGTTAACATGCGGGTAACAGCTAGTACGTATTATAAAACTCCTCCTTTCGATTAGATTCGAGTCGGCTTTTTCAAAATCTACTGCACGGACTTTCAAATGGTTTTTAGCTAAATGAAAGAAAATGTTTGCCCTCGGCGGGAATGGAACCCACGAACCGCGAAGCTGAACGCAATAACATAAAACATAGTACTTGTTAGTGAGATTTTGTCTATCTCACGCTCGTTCTCCAAACTATAGATACTTAAGACTTGAAAGGTTTTTTATGTAAAAATCTCTCTACATGAGAACATTACTCTGAACTAGATAGTTTTCTGTAGATAGTACAATAATGAAATGAAATTACATACAATAATGGCATTGTAGTGGTTCTGACGTGATAATTGATGCCCCAAAATTCTTGTATGCTAATTTTAAGCTATTGTTTCTACCTCTCTAGAATGCGTAATAATGTAACATATAGATTAAGAACAAATTCAAAATAGTCTTTATTCAAATAAACTTTGTAAACAAAGTGTTTTCTTTTATCGCGGAGTAATGCAAAATAATATTTTCATTTCTTTTGCTAAGTTAGCCTTACAAAATAGATATATACTCTCGTGAAATTTTGATTAGCCCTATGAAAGAAGAAATCAAATTCAAAATATATTTACTCAAGTAAACCTGTAAATAAGTGCTTTTAAATCGTCATCTCAACGTCAACGAGAATAGCCAGCAAGAGACTCGGCGGTTGTTCATTTAAAAATATAATTCTTATTACTAGTTAAATTTAGTCATTACATGTCTTATACAGGATCGAAGAGAAACGATATCCACACATTTTTACCTAAGTAATCGTCAACACTATAGTAGGCTTTTGTATCAGCCTCTTTTTAACAGTGTGCTTAAATTGCTGTAATGACAAAGCTAAAATTGATTGCGGAATTTCTGAAATGCAATTTCCAAAATTGATTGCTCAAAGCGCAAGGTTTATGATTTTCACTTTCCACCTTTTGTTAATCTGGATCTAAACAATTGAACTAATAGTGATAAAAGTGTTGCAACAACGTAATCATTAAAATTTTCGCAAAGCCGCATCAAACCAAGAAGAAAAATTTCAAAAATAGATAGAATTAATTATTTGAAGTATGTAAAAATTATCAGACAGCACAATACAGTATGTATAGTGCGAGTTTTGTAACGTAATCGATGGCATTAGCGTAACTGCAATTTATATGACGCTGCAAAAGCGACATCTAGTGACAGCTGTTGAAGCGTCATACAAACTGGCGTTACGCTAGCGCGATCGAGTAGATTAAAAATATTAGAACTAAGCACGTAAACGTTGTAAAAAACCTTATATAATATATTACTTGGAAGCGATTTTCGAATATGTAGGATATGGCTAATATGTATGGTGAAGAAGTAAAGGCTATTACTATAGTTAAGATTATCTGACGAGGTCAGTTTCAGAATTTGTATGCATGTAAACAAAGTCTTTCTCAATTGCGGAATAGTTTACCGAATACAATTTAGGTAATTCTGTCTACGTGTGGTCACGTATTTATTGTTGGAACGAAACAAACAAAAATTTAGAAACAAAGCGGGTAATCTTGTATGGGTCGCAGTGTTATCGAACTTAAGACGATATCGACCTTCTTGACGTATTCTTTGAGATGCCCTAATTTGTCCAAAAGTGGTAAAAAATTATGTATTTTAAATTAAACGCTCTAAGGAATTAACATTTGACTGTACTTTTGCGTCGTTAATAATTTTGTAAAGTAGACAAACATTTGTTACTACCGGAAACCAAACTAGATGGGGCAGCCATCATTAATATTCGAGAATGATGATTTGATTTAATAAAATCAAAATATTGAAATAAATAGCTTTCAGAATGGCTAATTTAACTTAGATTTTTTTCGGGAATTTTGCAAATGATGAATATCACGAAAAAGATTGTACATTAAAATATATATAAAAAAATAACCTTTATTATTATTTACAGAAATTGTGAATTTTAAGATTAACCTTACCTTAAACAATTTGGATAAAAGAGTATGTACATAATTCTACGAATATTATAAATGAAAAAGTTTGTGGGTGTGGATGTATGTTAGTTACTCTTTCACGCTGAATATCGATGAAATTTGGCACAATTAATCCTTATACACCGGAATAACATATAGGCTATAGAAATCCTGTTAATTCTACAGGACTAGGATGACACTAAAACGCGCCATCTATTATCAAATTATCGCGCGACGACAAATCACGTGAGCGAAGTCACGAACATTATTATGCTTGGGAGAATGATATAGCGATGTTAAAGAAAGGAGGTCATAATGTAAAGGACACTAGCTAATGGTAAATGTATAAATGACCATCCTGTATATCTATTAAAAATTAAACATAATTGTCTTGGGATCATCATCTTCCTGCCCTTATCCCACTCTAAGTGGGGTCGGCACAACATGTTACAAACATGTTGTCATATGATTTGGCTACGTATTTTACGACCGGCCGCCTGCCTGACGTCAACATACCTTAGTCGTATTTTACGACTCCTCGGTAAGAAAGTGGGTGGTCTATTTTACTCAACCGGATACCACACGGTGGGTCAACTTACCTTAGTCGCCTTTTACGACACCTCGGTAAGAAATGAGGGTGGTCTATTCTACTCAGCCGGATACCACACGGCGGGTCGACTTACCCTAGTCTTCTTTTACGACACCTCGGTAAGAAATGAGGGTGGTACTATTCTATTCAGCCGGATACCACACGGCGTACATAATTGTCTTGGGATATAAGGCTGAAATGCATAATTTAATATTTTTTTAGTCTTTTAATAGAGTGGAGATTATGACCTAGAAAGGGAAAATGAAACTCGATGAAAAAAATATTTATCTTTTTCTAGTCTAATTAAAAAGAGAGACGAATAGATACAGTCTCAATTGCTTAATTGTAATACGGCACATTATAGTCTTACTTTTTACTCTAGTATAATAAGTTTATACATCGAACAGTCAAACAGAAGTCGTCAACATTTGACTTTCATATTTATTGTTGCTACGAGACAATTTAATATTAATATGTAACTGGACTCTATTATAATATGTATAATGTGAATCTGTATGTAACACACATACATATTCATGTTACATATGCATGAATGGTTATTAAATGGCTATAAAAAAACAATACGAACTACCTACTTCATACAGCTGTGTCCTTTCACTAAATCAATTGAGTGGAAGAGATCGCTAAGTTGTGATAAGGCCGCCGGAATGTAATACTTTTTGCAGTACAGTTATGATACTGTTTTTGTAGCGTGCAATGAAAGCGTATTACATATATGGTTAGCGAAACAATATTTGCCTGTTAGTTAACAATAGTTAACATTAAAGAAATAATCGGGTTATTTATTTAAATACAACATGGTACAACATGTTTATAACATGTTGTACCAACCACACTTAGAGTGGGAGAAGCAGGAGGATGATGATTCGTAATTATAAGTAAAAAATGTTCTGATCAAATAGAAAAGTAAAGTAACGGTGTCTTACTTTCTCATTGGCCATAGGCCTCGTCTCATCTTTTTTTTTGGGACGACCTGTTGGAGTTTAGACCTGCCTGACTGCCCAAATACAGATCGATAGTTTACACACATCCCAGAAATTCTAGGTTTCCCTAGACATTTTCACCGAAAATCATGTGATAAATTGTATTTCGTACATAAGTTCTAACAGAAAAACTCATTGGTGCCTGCCCGGGGTTTGAACCAATATCCCCTTAGAGAGAGGGAAACGGTTCATTCTAGTCATTGTTCGGCTATCACTTAGTCAGCTAGTAGTGTTTAGAAGTTATATACATAAGTTTAATCCGCCTGTTCCTCTTATCATAAGCATTACCTATTAATATAGGAATATTAGTAGCCTTACTCGGTAATTTTTAAAATTATGAATTTTTAAAAACCAGCAATAAAATATAATTTATGTTTTAAACAAGATATTTGGAAGTAGAGGTAGTGTTAATTAGTTGTTGTAATAGTAGGCCAATTACAACCATCGTCGGTCGAATGAAACGCATCGTAAAGGTTCAATGCGCCAAATTGCCTCAATTGGTATATTATAACCTAGATATATTTGATAGATAATGATTATGCAGAAATAAATACCGATATTTTAACCGATATTTTATTTATTTTGACATTTAAGTATTATATAATATTAGATGAATAAATATATTTATAAATTAATAAATGTATTTAAGAATTACATAGTAATAAATGTATTTAAGAATTATAAAACTGTAAATATAATTTGTTTTTTGTTTAATTTAAACTATCGTGAGTAGTATTCATAGTTAATATATAGAAACCGGCTATACTCACGTCTTCGCTTCGCTTCGTTATCGCGGCGGGAAAAGTTCCGCCACGTCGTGCAAAGAGCTCATGAATAAATGCCCAGGATGGGTTTGAAACTAGTCGTGCTAACCAGATAGAATAAGACGTGAGTATAGCCGGCTTCTATACATCAACTATATACATATAACAAATAAATGTGATATTCTTTTTGAACTCAATTATTAAATGTTAATTTGATTAAATTTATGAATGATGTTGAATAAAAATGAATTCCATTTTCTGAATTATTGAAATATGTTTAAATTATTTTATATAGATATTTTTAATAATATTATATGAAATTTTATTAAATATCAACTAATTATAATATCGTAGAATTTTAAATAACTTTGAATATTTTTTTACATAAGTTTTTTTTTTAATCTTTAATATAAAATAATGATTAAAGAAATAAAATACACATAAGGTATATAAAATAAAAGTACATACTATTTCAGTAGGTATAAGTATAATCTCTGTGACAACTTGAACTAGTATCAAGAACATGCAATTGATTATTTTGTTGTTCAGACTGAAGTAATATCCGTAAAGATATGACGGTAGGTGTTTGTTGTATGAATGCATTACGCAGTTATCTGTCAGTAGTTATTTTAGAATAGTTAAAGTACTGACAATCTTACTTAGCACATAGATTATATATACATCCTTAAAAAGTTTATAAAAAATCTATTAACACTAGATTCAATTATTTATTAGCTCGTTCCAGTAACTGAATACATCTGTAATGTTTACATATACTTTGATATTAGATTCTCATTAGCATCTAAAATTATAAAAATATATCTGGACTTAGAGCAACGGAAGTCGATTGACCCATATTTAATAACCTTGAACGCTTGCTTTTAAAAATACTATTGGAAAATTTTAGGCATTCAGAAAATTCCATACATTTTCTTACTTGCGTTAAACAGCTGAATTGAGTGTAGTGCATTATTCTGGATGACATTACCATTCTCCTGCATTTACTCCACTCTAAGTGGGGTTGTAACATGATTTGGCTAGGTATTTTGCAACTTACGTTACTTACATTATTAGTATTTTACGACACCTCGCTAATAAATGAGGGTGGGCCAATTGCATTCATTATTCTGGATGTCTTTTAAGATAATATATTGTAGTCTATTCTAGACATTCAAAACTCTGCGTTCTACGGATAATTACTGGATAATTAGGGCACATTGTCGTTGAGATCGTAGTGACAAGTTGATCTATTGCATATAATGTTACTAGCAGGTCCGTATAAACCTCGAGTAACAAACTGCCTTATATGTACAATATAATATAAGAGTGCCTGGGTGTCCGATCTTTGCTCGTTTTTTTAAAGAAGATATAAAAAAATATTAAAGCCCGCCGTGTGGTATACGGCTGAGTAGAATAGACCACCCTCATTTCTTACCGAGGTGTCGTAAAAGGCGACTAAGGTAAGTGACTCACCGTGTGGTATCCGGTTTAGTGGAATAGACCACCCTCCTTACCGAGGTGTCGTAAAATACGACTAAGGTAAGTTGACGTCAGACAGGCGGCCGGTCGTTAAAACGCAGCCAAATCATGTTACAGCATGTTTATAACATGTTGTGCCGACCCCACTTAGAGTGGGATAAGGGTAGGAAGATGATGATGATGATAAAAAAATATTAAAGATTTATTTTTATTGATTTGGTCATATCTGGGACATGATTATTCCAATATAAAAATCTATTTCCACTTTAAAAATCCGCCTGTTTCCATCTGAGCTATTATGAATTTGTAAATGAGAGCCAAATTAACCTTTGTATTTCTAATAATTTTGTAAGAGTTTTTCAATGCCTGACAACGGGGATTGGACGAATTTTTTTTAATGAAACCTAGGTAGATCGATTTATGATCGAAACTCCCTACATACTGAGTTTCATGAAAATCGTTTGAGCCGCTTCCGATATGTATACAAGATTAACTTATTTAAAGATATATCGAATTGAAACAAACTATACACATTTAGTTTACCGCGTTTGGAGATTATGAAAAATATCGTAACATGGAATTAAATATAAAAAACTTGCGACTTTGCTTCCTTATGTTTCAGTACAGATGAAAATATAGCTTACTAGCGGCCTGCCCCTGCTTCGCACGGGTATAAAATATATATCCCATGTCAGTCAGTGTAAAAAAAATGATTAAAATCGATCCAGTAGTTTTGATTTATTCGTTACTGCCCGGGGCCCGCAAGCGTTAAATTTGGAGAAAAATAATTTCCTTTCCCTATACCAAGAAGATTTCCTGCTATCTTTTGAATATCTAAATTCATATAGTACATTTTTACTTATTTACTTTTACATTTTCCCTATGTATTTTATTTTTACAATTAATTAGAGAATGTATTTAAACAAACTCTTGAAAGAGCGACATAGCTGTTAAATTCGAAGTGTTATAGGGCGAAGCGCGGCGTCCTCACGGCATTTTAAATCTGTAATATCTCCGAAAATGTTCACTTAAATTACATGCTGTAAACGGCCATATTGATCTATATTAAATCAACTATTTATTTAAGGTACTTAATTGGATAAGGATTATTGCTGTATTATATAAAAATTGCTTCAAAAATATGGCATTATTTTTCGTAAAAAGTAAATGACAAAAAATGCTATAGTGGGTTATCCATAAGAGATAGACATATACCATCGCGGACTTTTCTGTAGACCTTTTCAAGGTGTATAAATACTTAGTACATTATTTTGATAAATCTCGTAGGGTTTAGCCTGCGTTTGCAATGTAAGCGAAAAAAAATGTACTTATTTACAGAAGCCTCAAAAATTACAGTATTTCTCTACTCTTTATTGAATGTTATTATACGTACAAACCTTCCTCTGGAATTACTCTATCTATTAAAAAAAGCCGCATCAAAATCTGTTGCGTAGTTTTAAAGTTTTATGCGTACATAGGGAACACAAACAAAGAATGCGACTTTGTTTTATAATATGTAGTGATATACCAGCCCTTAAAACATCGCCATAACAAATAACACGTCAATCAGTTGGTCTATTCTGATTTGTACTAATAGTAAGCAAACAACAATAAACCATTTTGCTTTTATAATATTGGTATAGATAATAATGCCCGCCGTGTGGTATCTGTCTAAGTAGAATATACCACCTTCATTTCTTAACGAGGTGTCGTAAAAGGCAACTACATGTCAATTGACGTCACATAGGCGGCCGGTCGTATAATAACTAGCCAAATCAACATGTTTATTTATAACATGTTGTGCCGAACCCACTTAGAGTGGAATAAGAGCAGGAGAATGGTACAGATAATAACGTATATTATTTTCAAATTTTTCCTACGTAAGGATATATTTTGTCGCTACTGAAAATATGACTTAGCATTGCAATTAAAAAGTACGTAATCTGATTAGTAGTAAAAATTAAGTCAAAATTGTATATCATGCGTTAATGTCTACGCTGTTTCAGTTGTTCTATAAAAATATATTAAAAATTCACGCTCGAAGATACAGCAGCTATGTAAATTTCAAGTCAGAGACAATAACATGTTTAATGTCGGCCCATTTACTTGCAGTCTGTATGCACTCTAATCGGTATCTTCGAGGTCGAATCAGGACAATCCGGTCACAACAATCTCTCCATTGTAAGTGGTACAATACACGAGGATATACTTATATTTTAATATACATTGCACAAGGCCTTGTTAAATTTGTTCAAAACAAGCAATTAATAAAAAAATTAAAAACAGACTTTATGTGAACTTAAGATCTACTCTAGGACATTTGAATTTGGAACGCAATTTTTCGTATTAAATCTTCCGATCACATTGGCTACAAAAAGGAGTATTTACTTCGAGAACATCTGATCTTTAAGACTTGTACTACGGCACAATTTAAAAAACAAAGTGAATACAATTTTAAGATTATTACTTATATTAACAAAATCAGGAAGCCCTTCGAATTTTAAAACATGCACGTTATAATATTAATCTTTTTGAAAAGGTCAAAATATAGAGTTAAATAGTATTTCGGACAATTCTACAATGAAAAATATACAATTTATACCTATTTAATTTAACTTAATATCTATTTAGCATCTCGCATTTTGAAACATTTAAAATTTAATTTATTTCAGCTATATGAGAAAAGTTAAGAGAAAAACGATAAAATAGTTTTTAAATTAAATATTATTCTGAGAATATCGAATTTCAAAAATGTATGACATATTTTCATCTTCTTTATTTAAATCTTATTATTATCATTCGAATATTGAAACTTTTCGTATCATATTATTAATCTTCCGGCACAATTTAAGAAAAAGGAAGCAATATTAATTGGAATGAAATATAATCATACAAGTCCCGTAATATTAAAATGTTATGAACAATATGTTAAAACTTTATATGAACTTTAATAATGCACTTGAATTTAATAAAGCTAGGTCTACACATGTACAGAATCTACTATGACTTAAATTTTGGAGGTTATAATACAGTTAATGCTTTGGGGTCGGTTAATTTTTATTTGCATTTGCGTATGTACAATGCTCACATTATATTTATTCAATAATATTTTAATTCTAATTGCCTTTTTCTGTGTAAGTAAGTAAGTAAGTAACGGCCTGTTACTATCCCACTGCTGGGCATAGGCCTCTTCTCTCCGTTTATTTTTTTTGGAGAGAAGAATTGGAGCTAAGACCTACCACGCTGCTCCAATGCGGATTGGTAGGTTACACATATTCCCGGAATTCTCTAGAGATATGCAGGTTTCCTCACGATGTTTTCCTTCACCGAAAAGCGTGCGATAAATTGCAATTATCAATTAGACACATAAGTTTTACTAGAAAACTCATTGGTGCCTGCCCGGGGTTTGAACCATAGACCTTCTCGAAAGAGGCGCACACCACAGCTCTGAGTTTTCGCGGATCGATCTCATTTTTGTGATGGAGATATTTGCAGGGTTGGGGAATGACTGAAGCTACTGTTAATTTCAAGAATACAGTCCACGCGAACGAAGTTGCGATAAAAGCTAGTCATATTATTTTTTAAGATATTAAATTATATTATTATACAACAAGATGTTAAATAGTGTTTGTTGTGCAACGATGTAACAACTTATAATATCCTTCGATGTTTATAGCTTTATGACTCTAAATATAACCGTCGGTAAACATATCGCAACAAACAATTTCCATTTCATATAGTATATTGAATGAAAACAGTGATAATAATTGAAGTATACAAATTGAATTATGAAACGTAGAACCTTGGAGTATTATATTCTATAAACTATACGATAGATTAAGTACCAAAACAATAGCTAATAAAATTTCTATTTGTTTTACCGGTTTCTTTAATATCAGTTATTTAAGTTAATCTAAATGACTACTATAGAGCCCGACTTTCATTAGCGGCGCAGTTGATTGCTTGCTTAAACACGCTAAAGGTTCTATCTCGGGTTATGTTATAATATTAGTATGCCGTGTGGTATCCGGCTGAGTAGAATAGACCACCCTCATTATTTACCAAGGTGTCGTAAAAAGCGACTAAGGTAAGTCCCGCCGTCTGATATCCGGCTGAGTAGAATTAACCACCCTCAAATCATACCGAGGTGTCGTGAAAGTCTACTAAGCTACGTCGGGCCGCCCTTTTTCTTACCGAGGTGTCGTAAAATACGACTAAGGAAAATTGACGTCAAATCAGGTTGTACCAGCGATGCTGTATAGAAACTTACGAAATATTACAATTTATCTGTTTGATCTGGGTATTCGCTTCTACAATAAAATTCCTCAATCCATACTACTACTATCCGTACTAGACCAGTCTACAGAAAGGTTTAAATTAAGTATAAGAGATATACGTAAAGCATATTGCAAAATTAATAATTTATTTGGACGATAAAAATGCCTTGATTTAAAAATTCTTTCAGCGTCGTACAAGACTGTTTAATAATGTAAAATTGAAAATGTTTAAAAGGATTGATCGCCGAGTTTCTTATTGGTTCTTCTCGCTAAGAGCAAGATTGCGAATTAGTTGTACCTTTATTAATCATGTTGATCCTTGACGCTGAAAAAGTGCTTAAAAGAGCTTATTTGAATAAATTATTTTGATTTGTTTTAAGTTGGTGAATTCTTATATTATTATTACTAGTTTGGTTTAAAGTGACTAAATGTCCCAGACCTTACTTTCTGACTACCGACAATGCAATTTAATACGCTGTATTTACTAATGTTCATAGTTTAATTCTACAAAAAGTTCGCATAACAACTAATTTAATATTTAGTATTATACTTTGTTATGTTAATTTATACATGTAAATAAGGTGTCTTATAGATTATAAATCATAGTTGTTTTTAGTAATGTAGTGAACCATAAAAATAGAGAATTATTTATTTTATGTTTTATGCTATTGAAAAATGAATTATTGGCGATAAACGTTATTGTTAAAAAATATTTTTATTTTAATATGTTAAAATTTATTTTTTAAATAATTTCCTTTTTTGAATATACAAGTGTTTTATATTGCAACATTTTCAACGCACTTTTTCTTGATTCTTTTTAAATCAGTTCAGAAATAATAAACAAAAAAATATACGTGTATTAGTTATCTTCGAATTATTAGCTTTTAAAATTATCATAGATTTTTATTTTTATTTACGAAATAAATGATATAAAGCATTCGTTTTTATTTACCGTGTATTTCTCGATACGCTTTTCATGCTCGAAATGGCGCTCCTTCATGTTCACAATGGTCCTGGCACTTGTAAAAGCCATGTTGAAAATTAAAAACAAAACGATTTTTCACTTTTCGCGCGCGAATTGCTTAGCTCTCACGCACTCCCAAGCGGGATCGCAACGAGACTCCAAGTCGGAATGGTTACGAAATCTCAGTTCTTTTATATAGAACTGTAAACTGAAGCCGCCCCCTCGCTCCTGTCGCTTTCATATTTGCGCGCAAATGATCGCGTTCACACAACTAAATCTACAAAACAAATAACTAATTTACATTAACAAAAATATACTATTTACTTTGTGAAAAAAATAATTTATTAATTTTACTGCCCATACTGTTAAATTTCCGCCACAAAAATAATTAACATTTACAAATATAAATTATGAAAATTTTTAAAGATTTAACGTAATAATTTATTTGATATAAAATATTATTATTTTAACTTTATTATTCGCAGTAGAATTTATGATTAAAATATTCATTTATTGACAGAATTCTTTTATTTTAAAATTAAAATAAAATAGGTATAGCAAAACATATTATTAAAATAAAACTTTTCAATAGTTAAAATGTTGATGTACACTGTAAAATAAGTTTAATATTAGGAAGTATTTAATGTTTTTATATAAACAGAATGATAATTTTGTAATTTTAATAAAAAATATTGAAAGTAGAAGGCAAAAATATTAAACGGTTGCAAAAAAAATATTTCAATGAATTATCCACTAGGGCTACATACATGTAGTGTTATAAAGCCCTTTAAGCACAGAATTAAAAATTGTTTATTTAAAGAGATTATTATTATTAAAAGAGAAGATAATTATTATTAAAAGAGAAGATAATTATTATTAAAAGAGAAGATAATTATTATTAAAAGAGAATTATCCACTGATGCCACGTGTCATAAATTTGTTGTTCTTCACCTTTATGACTTGAGTTAGAAGTAAAATGGGATATTAAAAAGTTACACTTTAACTCGCCTTAGGCTGCACTATTCTGTTTATATATTAAATAGTACAATACGATATATAATAATTGATAGTATTCTCTACAGAATTCGCGTATAATATGTCTGTTGTTCCTCGACCTTTGTAACTTAGTACAATAGTAAATTTAGGCGAAAATTGAAAGCTTTAATAAGTAAGCGCTGTAAGCGGATAAACGGTACTCCCCCACTTAATCGCATGGCCCTTGTTTCATCGGACGTTAGCATCTCTATAAATATATTGATTTATAGTAACGGCCTGTTTCAATAACACGTGTAGGCCTCCTCTCTTCTTTGGGAGAAAAGGGTTCGGTTCGAATGGTAGGTCTAACCCCACACGGTGTTTCGATGCAGATTGGTAGTTGACTTTAGAGTTTTAATGTAAAAGAATTCTACGGAGTGTACGAGTAATATTTAAAATGTTTTTCTTCACCGAAAATCGTGTAATAAAAATGTAAATGTTAATGTAGGACATAAACAATACATAAAAAAACTCATTGGTGTCTGTCCGGGAATTTTAGTCCGTTACCCCTCAATAAGAGTTACACGATCTTTGGTAATGAAATTTGGTTTTTCAGTTACGATCAATTTGTGTATATACTTTATAATTTAAATGAGTTAATCCTGAAATTCAGCATTCAGGAGGTTTTGGGGGAGAAAAAGCGATCTAGCTAGGTTTTATTAAAAAAAATCGTTTTATCTTGTTTTTGCGCAAAAAAATACTAAGATTAAGAATATATAAAACACTTTTTTGCTGAAAACTGTAAAGTCAGCGTAGCTTATTCGGGAACTGGTAATCTCTAGAAATGAAAATACCAAGGATCGAGCCACAATTACCCTATTTTTTTTACCTTTTTTTTTGAAGATTTCTTTTTTCCTTTTTGAAAAAAATTACCAAGCATGACTCGGTCAGCCACGTACGTTTTATGACAGTTAGTTACTTTCAAATTGTTGTCATATTATAATAAATAGAACTAGATGATTGTAATTCTGTATCTGTATAATTTTTCGCATATCCTCCGCTGGATTCTATATATTATACGTCTTTGTTTTAATCACTCACAGTTCGGGAAGGACTATAATGAAATTAGTCAAACTAAGCCCGTTATAACACATTTATTTTCGTTGGTTTTTATTTGTCATAACTTTATACGCACTGTATAGTATTATTTTTTACATAGGATATGAATGACGGCATATTATCTTATTAAATTTTTTTTGCTACGTTCTAAAAATAGTGCGTGGACACTTTTCTGGTAGGTATTTGTCTTGCGTAAATATATATTTTTGAAATAATAATTTTAAATAATCATTTGTAGTGGCTTTTTATATATTTTATGAATGGATCGCGTGACATTTATATAAAAGGAATAGCGCCAGAGTTGACGAATGATAGAAGACACTGGAAGATGAAAAGTTATCAACTTTATTCAACTTTTTACAACAGTTTATTCAACTGTATTTTTGGGAGTATCCTTGGATACAAAACTCCAATGGAGCACACATGTAACAACTCTTGCAAGGAAACTGAGTTCAGCGGCTTACGCTGTTCGAAAGATAAGACAATTCACAGACGTCGAAACAGCAAAACTTGTTTATTTTGCCTATTTCCATAGCATTATGTCTTACGGAATATTGCTATGGGGTAAATGCGCGGATAGTGAAAAAATTTTTGTTTCACAAAAAAGAGCTATACGTGGCATTTATAATTTAAGACCGCGTGATTCCCTGCGAGAGAAGTTTAAGGAAACAGGTATTCACATTTGCTTCACAGTATATTTTAAGCAATTTAATTTATGTACATAAAAATATAAGGAATTATAAAACGATAGGTGATGTATACAATAGACAAAGCAGGAACCGACATAAGCTTGCGGCTCCTGCTTTGCAAAAGTGGCGCCTTGCAAAAGTGCGTAACTCGTTTGTGGGTTTTGGTATAAGATTCTATAATAAAATTCCGCAATCAATTTCAGCTTTGCCATTGCAGCAGTTTAAAAACACATAGGCTGATACAGAAAGCCTACTATACTATTGAAGATTATTTAGAAGATAAGAATGGGTGGATATAGCTCTCTTTGAACCTGTACAAGACAGTAACGACTGAATGTAAATAGTATTAAGAATTATATGTTTAAAAGAGCAACCGCCGAGTTTCTTGCTGGCTCTTCTCGGTAGGAACAGCTTTCCGAACCAGCGGTAGAGTTGACGATTCAAAAGCACTTGTTTACAATTTTATTTGAATAAAGAATATTTTGAATTTGAATTTGAATTTATCGTGTCGACCCCACTTAGAGTGGGACTACTACCCCACTACAGGTTTCGGGGTGAAACGATCGTGGAGGTTATGGTAGTGAGTGTGTAGTGGTTGTGTGGAGTGTTGGTGTTGGTGGCGTTTCGTCAAACGTGTGGTGCCTTGTCCTGCATGTACATGTAATTGTTGCCTGCTTCATACACTTAGCATAACATATATTGTCTTAACAAACGCGGATTACAGCAAAATAATTTTATTGTAACTTCTGTACTATGGAATTCCGCTAAGTAACGCCTGCTTCTATTATATAAATCATTTGTTAAAGAACAATCACTAGGTAAAAGACAAACACATTTTAGGTATATTTAAACTTTAAGCTCAAAGTTCTGGAGTGGCGACCCCCCCCCCCCCCCCCGGAAAACGCAGTGTAGGCAGACCCCCCACCAAATGGACAGACGACCTCAAAAAAGCCGCTGGATCCAGGCGGCACAAGATCGCGTAGCGTGGAAGTCCATGGAAGAGACCTATGTCCAACAGTGGACGGCTATTGGTTGGTGAGAGAGACAAGTTAAAGCATAAAAATAAATAAACATATTTTAGTCAGAAAGTCTATATTGTTATGTTGTTCGTCATATTACGAATACACTCTGGTTGCACGACATCAAAATGTTCGTTGGAAACCGGAACCGCAAACAATATGAAATCTGAAACATCGTGGAATTCGCTTATAAACAATTTTAAAGTACACGTTCCAAGCTGTGATAGCCCAGCGGTTTTACCGTGCTGCTTTTTCCAGGAGGACACGAGTTCAATCCCCGGGCAGGCAAAATATCGTACAGTCTATATGTTAATAAAACTGACTGGCCCGTTGGCGCAGCAGGTAATGACCCTGCCTTCAGCTCTGAGGGTCAACATATTCTATAAATGAATTTGTTGGTCATTGAGCCTGGGTGTATATTTGTATTTAAAAATATATAAGTATATATTTATCAGTTGTCTGTCTACCATAACATTAACTATGTTATAAAGTTAAATTAAAGTTACTTACTTTGGGGGCGGACGACCGTGTGTGTAAGTGTCCCATATATTTATTTATTTTATTTAACTTATGTAGCACATAAAACTTATGTGTCTAAATGATAGTTGCAATATATCACACGTTTAGTGAAACATCATGAGAAAATCTGCGTATCTCTAGAGAATTCTTGGTATATTTAAAACATAGCAATAAGCTCCAACATTTCTTCCCAATTCTTCCTGGAATCTGGTTTATTTATAACTTGTAGTAATATCCCGCGGTTTCACCCGCTTAATTTTCATTTATTTACGCCTTATTACATTTTTATAACGGATCCCTATTTTTTGAAAATGTAATATAGTCTATGTTGCTTAGTAAAGACGCAGCTTTCCAATGGTGAAAGAATTTTTGAAATCGGTCTAGTGATTTTTGTGTGAAAATGTTACAAACACACATACAAATTTTTCCTCTTTATAATATTAGTATAGATGTAAATGTGGATGAAATTTTCACTCGCACAATTAATAATTTGAGGGGCCCCCTTGCTTTGGGGCCTCATGGCACTGTGCAGTCTAGCACTGGGCTGGAGAAGGTCTACTTCCAGCAGTGTGATAGTCTCAGGCGAATACACAGTCAGGCGCTCAAAATATCTCCAATAAGCTATTAGTTATTCAAACGTTTCTTGCAAGTACATTATGTAATAAGCTTCCAAATCATCATCTTCCTGCACTTATCCCTCTCTAAGTGGGGTCGGCACAACATGTTATAAGCATGCTGTCACATGATTTGGCTGCGTTTTTACGACCGGCCGCCTGCCTAACGTCAACTTACCTCTGTCGTATTTTGCTACACCTCGGTAAGAAAGAGGGTGGTCTATTCTACTTAACCGGATACTACACGGTGGGTCAACTTACCTTAGTCGCCTTTTACGACACCTCGGTAAGAAATGAGGTTGGCCTATTCTATTCAGCCGGATACCACACGGCGGGTCGACTTACCTTAGTCGCCTTTTACGACACCTCGGTAAGAAATGGGGTGGTGCTATTCTATTTAGCCGGATACCACACGGCGTATGTAATAAGCTTCCAAATATCATATTCCAAACAATTTGAAATACAATTATAGAAACGAACGTGTTATGTTTATTAAACATTTGACAGCTGATACAAGTGTAATGTATCTGCAAACTAAAGAACGTTCTAAAATAAATAACGTGACATTAAGAGACATTACATTTGTACTGTCATGACAAATGCGAAATGTGACATATCAAAACAATATATCGCTTATGATACAAAGGAATTAATATATTTCATAATATTTAAAGAATAATAAATAAAATAAATAAATATATGGGACACTTACACACACGGCCGTCCGTCTCCAAAGTAAGTAACTTGATACTTGTGTTATGGATGACAGACAACGTGAATATATACTTATATATTTTTAACTACATACTTAAATACAAATATACACCCAACCCTAAGACCAACAAATTAATTTATAGAAAATGTTGGCCCTCGGTGGGAATCGAACCCGCGACCCGCGGAGCTGAAGGCAGGGTCACTACCCACTGCTCCAACGGGTCAGTCAAATATTAAAGGATAGGAAATTTTTGTATAAATACTTATTTTTATTTGTTGTCTTCGAAAAAGACATGCATTGAAGTTTCAACACACACATCCGCGCACACACACGCGCGCGCACACACTAGGCACACACACAATAAATTAACTTTTTCCCATTAAACTTAAGTTAATTTAGACTAGGTAATCTTTTATTGGCTTTATTGTAATATAGCAATGTTTTTTGTTCATTACTAAAACTTGTGAAACGCTATTTGATTACCAATAAAAAAATAAATAACCTGTGTTTTGGAATAGGAATAACTGTAGGTGTAAATGTAAAACTATATATGTATACATCCTTTTCCGTCATAACTCCCTATTTAATATTAGACCTTCGTTTAAGCAAAATAAAGCTTTTTTATGCCTTTTTTTAATAATGAAAACTTTAAGTCTATTTATCGCTAAACATGATTTTTTGACTTATAACACATTTGCAGCCCATGAGCGATATAGTATTTTATTCATTATTATAGTATATTAGTTATTTATTATTGCCGTGTGGTATACTTTTCTGAGCTGGATAGCACACGGCGGGTCAACTTACTTTAGTCGCATTTATGTCGCCTCGGTAAGAAATGAGTGTCGTCTATTTTACTCAACCGGATACCACACGGCGGGTCAACTTACCTTTGTCGTCTTTGACAACACCTTGGTAAGAAATGAGGGTGGTCTATTCTAGTCAGCCGGATACCACACGGTAATAATTTCAAATTATAGTAAATATTAAATAAACAATTTCAAAATAAATAACATATGAATCTATTATTTATCACTAATGAGTTTAAGGTACGACTGGCTCGTTAATGTCTTGACCCTGTCTTCAGCTCCGCGGGTCGCGGGTTCGATTCCCGTCAAGGGTCAACATTTTTAATTTTGTTGGTTCTCACAATTTGTTGTTTCTCGAGTCTGTGTGTAAATATTTATTTAAGGATGTATCTTAAATTATATCCTATCCGACTTATATTAAAAAAGGCGAAAGTTTGTGAGTAAGGATGTATGTTTGTTACTCTTTCACAGCGAATCCGCTGAACAGGAATACAGGAATAGGATGACATTGAAAGCGCCATCTATTATCAACCTATTACGCGACAACAGTCCACGCAAACGAAGTTGCGGGTAAAAGCTAGTAAACCAGTCTGTCACGCATAACAGTAGTATACTTAACACTACTTATAACTTTTTAATCTTTGGGGGCGGCCGTGTGTGTAAATGACCCATATATTTATTTGTACACCATTCCTGACCGATTGATTATATTTTAATTTTTGAGTTCATGGCTGGATTAAGTAAAAAGATATGAGTCTAAAATCCATGATGAATGAAACTACAGATTAGAATTAGTTGAATGTAACTGATTATTGTCTGTCGAATATTAAAAAAATATTAAGTAAAAATAGATAAAAAATTAACTCTTTTAAATCAACAACATCTCAACGTAGCCTGGAAACTACGTGAGTATTTTCGTTTCACAATGGACTGCCTTATGTAATGGACTTATTTTATTTAAATAATATAAATAAATAACTTATTATTTAAGTAATAAAAAATATCCTTCATACATTGAATTGCGGTACTACACGGCGGGTCATCTTATATTAGTCGCCTTTTACGACACTGTAAGAAATGAGGGTCGTCTATTCTACTCTGCCGGATACCACACGGATTAACTTGTCCGATTTTTACGATACTTCGGCAAGAAATGCGGGTGATCTATTGTACTCAGCCGGATACCACACAGCAAGCACACTTTAAAGAGCCATATTCCAATACGGAAGCTACAAGCTGCGGTATATATAATCGGTGGTAGCCCAGCCGTAACACCGTGCGACTCCTTCGAGGATATCACGGGTTCAAACCCTGATACCAATAAGTTTTTCTGTTAAAACTTATGTGTCTAATTGATAATTGCAATTTATCACACGCTTTTCGGTGAAGGAAAACATCGTGCATATCTCTAGAGAATTCTGGAGATATGTATAACCTACCAATGCGCATTGTAGCGTGGTAAGTCTTAGCTCCAATCCTTCTCTCCAAAAACGGAGAAAAGAGGCCTATTCTGAGCAGTGGGTTAGTAACAGACCGCTACTTACTTCTTACTTTTTTATTCCAATATTGTTAATTAACATGTTCTGTAAATAGAATTAGCCTAATTATTTGGCGTTAGCCTCTAGTTTGCGCAATCCTGTCGTTGTACACTGACTGACCTTATAGATATAAATAATTTTTGAATATAAAGAGCCTAATTTAAGCTAGCCTTATGTATCTATTTTTGTATCTCAAGATTAATCTATTTTTAGAACATGTGAATGTTTGGAGGAAACGTTCGTATCAAAGGAATTTGTTGGTACGTATTATTTTATTAACACTAGTTGTAGCCGCGGCTATTTTTGCGTATATTTTTATTAACAGTTCCGTCATTGGGACTAGTTATTTGATATTTACGGAATGGTAAATAATAAAATTCTAATTAAATCCGACTGAGTAGAATAGACCACTCACATTTCTTATCAAGGTGTTGTTAAAGGCGACTAAGGTGAGTCGGGCCGCCGTGTGGTATCCGGCTGAGTAGAATATACCATCCTCATTTCTTACCGAGGTGTCGTAAAAGGCGATTAGTTAAATCGACCCGCCGTGTTGTATCCGACTGAGTAGGATAGAACACCCTCATTTCATATCGAGGTTCGTAATAGGCGACTAAGGTAAGTTAACGCTCCGTGTGGCATCCGGCAGAGTAGAAAAGACCATCCTTTTTTACCATGGTTTCATAAAATACGAGTAAGGTAAGCTGATGTCAGGTAGGCTGCCGGTCGTAAAATACGAAGCCAAATCATGTGACAACATGTTCATAACATGTTGTGCTCATCCCTCTTAAAGGGGGATAAGGGCGGGAGAATCATGGTAAATAATGAAATTCTCTAAGATGGAAAAGCACTATTTTATATAGGTAGTAAAATTTTGATTCGCAATTATGACTGATGTAAACCAAGTAACTACTTCTTTTGGCTCATAGAATTGTTAACTTTTCTGTTAATTGAACCACATTGTTTTTAATTACTACAGGTTAAGTTTATGTATTTTTTTTTGTTAATAATATTAATCAGATATTGCATAGATTTTGCCGCAATAGAAATGCCGTTTTACTATAACTTCATTTCTAATTTTAAAAAAAGATTCAGTAGATTAAAAATGTATTTTTCCGTCCGTCCACAAAGTAACTAACTTAGTACTTGTGTTATGGGTAACAGACAACTGGTAAATATATACATATATAATATTTAAATATATAAATTCAAATTCAAATTCAAAATATTCTTTATTCAAGTGGACTGTTTACAGTACTTTTGAATCGTCAAATGTTTTAAAGAAGCTACCACTGATTCGGAAGTTTGCTCCTACCGAGAAGAATCAGCAAGAAACTCGGCGGCTAATCTTTAAAAAAATTATTACAATTTGATGGTTACAAGATAATCGTTGCAGCTGGATGCGTAGCTGACTGCAGTTAAGATATGCTATCACTCAAATAATCCTCAATAGTATAGTAGGTAAGCTTTATGTAGCAACATCGTTTTGAGATCATTTCTAAACTTGTGTAAAGGCAAGTCTAGATAATGTTGAGGAATTTTGTTATAAAAACGATGCAAATGTACTCCCTGGCTCGAAGAACCAACAAATTCTTTTAATAGCAAATGTTGGCCCTCGGCTGGAAGCAAACCCGCGTCCCACGGAGCTGAAGGCAGTATCACTACCCACTGCGGGCCAGTCATATATACATACATCATTAAGGATTATAAGTCCACTAGTCCTTACTTAGTACTTATATTATAAATGTGAAAGTCTGTTACAGTGTGTTAAGTCTGTTACACTTTCACGGCTAATCAGCTGGAGTAATATTGATTAAATTTGGTACTCTGATGTGATAAAAATTTCGTTTTTCCGTCAGATATAGGATAAAAATAATATAGTGTATCATTATCATTAGCGTAATTCTATTCTATCCTACCAATATTATAAATGAGTATGGATGTATGTTTGTTACTCTTTCACGTTGAATCCACTGAACCAATATCAATGAAATTTGACACATTATTCCTCATACACCGGGATAACATATAGGCTGGAGAAATCCTGTTAATTCTACAGAAATTGGATGACGTTGAAAAGCGCCATCTATTATCAACTTTTCGCGCGCAAACAGTCCACGCAAACAAAGTTGCAGTTAAATTCAACATAAATTGATGCAAACAAAGTCGCGGTACTATATACATTCTTGATCTGATAATGCTTACTTTTTGTGTTCATTTTTTTAAATAAATTATTTGCCGTAGACCAAGATGTAACTATAAACTTCCGTGTTTACAAAATACACTTTTATGTTATACATTCAGATATAATCTTTTTATTACTACACGCTTTAAGTTAAATATCTTTCCGGTACAAAATCTGTAAGTTATTTTGTAACTAGTTGTGTAAAACTATAAAACAATAAAAACAAAATCATAATGGATTAACCTAAACCTTTCTTAAGAATTGCACTATATTTGAGTTAAAACCACACAAAAATCCGCGTAGTAGATTTTGAAATCCGCTTAGTTGATTTTGTAGATTTTATTTTGAAAAAGATCGATCACATACAGACAGACAGCTTTGGGAATTTTGTTTAATAATAAATGTTTGTTTAAGTGCTCTTTTAAACATATAATTCTTAATACTATTTACATTCAGTCGTTACTGTCTTGTACAGGTTCAACGAGAGCTATATCCACACATTCTTATCTTCTAAATAATCTTCAAGAGTATAGTATAGGCTCAATAGTATAGGCTTTCTGTATCAGCCTATTTTTAACAGTGTTTTTAAACTGGTGTAATGGCAAAGCTGAAATTGGTCGCGGAATCACTACATATTATAAAACAAAGTCCCTATATCCCTATGTACGCATAAAACTTTAAAACTACGCAACAGATTTTGATGTGGTTTTTTTAATAGATAGAGCGATTCCAGAGGAAGGTTTGTAAGTATAATAACATTCAATACGGAGTAGAGAAATACTGTAATTTTTGAGGTTTCTGTAAATAATTACATTTTTTTCCGCTTACATTGCAAACGCAGGCTAAGCCCTACGAGATTTATCAAAATAATGTACTAAGTATTTGTACATCTTGAAAAGGTCTACAGAAAAGTCCGCGATGGTATATGTCTATATCTTATGGATAACCCACAGTAGCATTTTTTGTGATTTACTTTTTACGAAAAATAATGCCTTATTTTTGAAGCAATTTTTATACAATACAGCAATAATCCTTATCCAATTGAGTACCTTAAATAAATAGTTGATTTAATATAGATCAATATGGCCGTTTACAGCATGTAATTTAAGTGAACATTTTCGGAGATATTACAGATTTAAAATGCCGTGAGGACGCCGCCGTATAACACTTCGACTTTAGCAGCGACTTTTCTGTAATTAATTGTAAAAATAAAATACAAAGGGAAAAATGTTAAAACAAATACGCAAATATGTACTATATGAATTAAGATATTCAAAGATGGCAGGAAATTTTCTTGGAATAGGGAGAGGGAAATTGTTTTTCTCCAAATTTAACTCTTGCGGGCCACGGGCAGTAATGAATTAATCAAAACTACTGGATCGATTTTAATAATTTTTTTCACTAAGTGACATGGGCTATATATTTTATACCCGTGCGAAGCAGGGGCAAGCCGCTAATTTTATTATAATACTTACAAACTTTCGCATTTATAATATTAGTAGGAATATTATTGCCCTAGAATGGTCAAGCACGAATATGTACCAATAAAAAACAAACAATGAAGAATATATAATTAATTTATACATTCAGTTCTGTTTTTCACAGATCGTTTGTCCTACAAAAATTCATTTAAGTACATAATTGTTCGATTTGCACAGTAACCGAAACCCTACTTGTAATGCAAATTGTTAGTTTTTTTTGTAATCATGGGTCATTGCAATGTTCTTTAAATGCTGTGGTCACATTTTAATGTAATGAATTGTGCAGATTATAACGTCATTATCATTTAGGGTCACCGCACACGGGCCACGAAAAGCTGTGTAGTATCCGGTTGAGTAGAATAGACCATCCTCATTTCTTACTGAGGTGTCGTAAGAGGTGAATAAGGTAAGTCGTCCCGCAGTGTGATACCCGGTTGAGAAAAATAAACCTACCTCTTTCTTACCGAGGTGTCGTAAAAGCAACTAAGGTAAGTCGATCCGCCGCGTGGTGTACGACTTAGAATAATAGACCACACTCATTTCTTACTGAGCTGTCGTAAAAAGGCGACAAAGGTAAGTCGACTCGTCGTGTGGTATCCGGCTGTGTAGAATAAATCACCCTCATTTCTTACCGAGGTGTCGTAAAAGGCGATTGAGGTAAGTCGTCCCGCAGTGTGATACCCGGTTGAGAAGAATAAACCTTCCTCTTTCTTACCGAGGCGTCGTGAAATGCGACTAAGGTAAGGCGACTCGTCGTGTGATATCAGACTGAGTAGAATAGACCACCCTCTTTTTTCTGAGTTGTCGTAAAATACGACTAAGGTAAGTTGACGTCAATGACGTTATCACATACCTTCAAAGAAAACTTCTTGCAATCGCCCATAGGCTGCAATAGTGGCACAACTGAAGAAATCATGTTTTGATATTAATGGGCTTTAATCATTGCTAGGCAAAATACATAAAAGAATATTTAGTTTCCGCTTAAAAGAACGGCCTAATATTGAATTATAAGTTGTGCCTACTAGCAGAAAAGAAAATGAAACAGTACTTAGTCCAAAACACGTGTTTTTTGAGTTGCCATATCTTTGAAAAATCCTTGGTAATCTTGCTTTCGGTATTGAAGTATCGTGGTGAGTCCAACCTTAATTATTTTCTACAAAAAAAGCGAGGAGGCCTTCTTTTTGTCGCAATTGGTCTACATAACCCTCAGGCTTCTAAAAATCTTAACACGTTTATAATGTTTAAAGTTTACCTTCGACTGTAGATTAATCTAATTATAAAAAAAATATTCAATTTAGCATTTTATAATCATTTCTCAACAGATAAGCTTAAAATTAAGCTGATATAATCGTGGGCTATATTAAGTATTTAAAACCTACTTTCCTTAGTTTAAATGTCAGGGCCTTGCATTAGTGGCATGCACACTAGCTGTGTGTAACGCTGTCATCTCTTGGCAAACGACAAAAGCTGTGATAGCCCAGCGGTGAGACGTAACTCTCTTGAGAGGGTCACGGGTTCAAACCTCGCGCAGACACCAATGAGTGTTTGCGTTAAAACTTATGTTAGCAATTTTAACATTGGCATAATAAGATAATAACTATTGTATTCAGTTTTGTGTACTAGGAAGTATAAATATTGGCAATAGTCTCAATATTGTAACTCAAGAGGAGATTTAAAAATGGAAGATGAATTTGGCGGCTTTCTGTTCTGACGAAAAATTATTGTTATTAAAGTAATTAAGAGTAATAAAGTGTTTAGGAATTGTTTTGATATATTTTGGAAATCTTTTCTAAGTATTTTAATACTTATGTGTCTAATTGATAATTTGCAATTTACCCCATGCGCTGAAAGTAAACATAGTGAGGAAATCTGCATATCCCTACAGAATTCTGGGGATATGTGTAACGTACCAATCCGCACTGGCGCAGCGTGTTGGGTCTAAACTCCAACTCTTCTCTCTCCAAAAAGAGAGGGATATGCCCACTAGTGGGATAGTAAAAGCTGTCACTATCTATAACAATATTACTAGTTGTTTAGTCGTCATCAAATGGTCATTTATGCAGTTAATTCACTTCTTTTCATCCAAAATTACTTCAGATTTCAAAACAATCAACAACAAAAAAATTAAATGTCAAATTTATCATGACAATTTGAACATTTTATATAGTTGTAATTTTTTCTTTGTCGGACCGGTTATAATTTTATATTAAGGCATAAAAAATATGTCAAACTTTTAATAGGAAATAAATTAAAAACTATTTCGTGCCCGAATATGGCATTACAAACCTATTATTATATTAAACTATTATTATATAAACATTTATTTAAATGTATAAATTTAAATAAATTTTGTGTATGTAAAAAAAATTAAACATATATCTTATGTTTCCGCACTCCTATGTATTAATTTTATTATGGCAAATTTCATACGCCTCTGTGCGTGTCACGTGCTTAATAAGGAACACAAGTTTCTCTTATACAAAAGCAAAACTTTATAAAATTAACCAATCTAATGAATAATTCAAACACAGTAAACTTGATACATTCTGGTTACGTTTAACAATTCAATAGTTTTGTCACTCAATATATAACACGAGCAATCGCCAGCGGCTCCGCTTAAAAGTGGGTTAACTTTAAAAACTAGACATATGCTGTCGCGTACTTTTATTTAAAACTTTTAGAGGGTACAATTTTGTAATACACACAAGGAATGCTTTAAATTTTGCCGTTTTCGTAATATTTTTTATTGCTGCTCCTCTCCTATTCATCTTAGCGTAATGTTATATAGCCTATAGACTTTACTATCTTACATTCAAAGATTTTTTCAAATCAGTCCCGTAGTTCCTGAGATTACCGTGTTCAACCTATCAATCAAACAAACTCTTCAGCTTTATATATTAATATATAAAGCTGAAGAGTTGTTCACACTAGACACACGCTCACTTTGTCCCAATCTTGTAAAAGCAATGCTTAGAATATTTAGTTTATATAAATGTATATCACAATGTGGAATTCTAGCACATAAAATAGGTCAATCTGCCCGCCGTATGTTATCCAGCTGGGGTAGAATAGGACCGCTCTCTTTCTTACCGAGGTGTCGTAAAATACGACTGAGGTAAATGGAGGTCAGACAAGCGGCCGGACCCCCAGAACTAAAATTAGGGTCACTGTTATCTGCCAAAGTGCCAATATATATTTACATATATCCGTTCCATTTTTTTTACGACAAAAATGTACAAGTTATGTCAAATCACTTACACACTAGGACTAAACAAATTATGCCCACGTGGAATAATAGTCCCAAGAATGCTCGCAATTTTTCCGCGTTGAATCGCTGCATCGCTATTGAAAGATAATTCTGTGTGCGAAAACAGAGCCTCTTGTCACCTGAAGCGGCAATCAATCAATTGAAACTGATAAATAATTTTTAGACACTTATATGCAATGGGCCAAGTGTCTTAACTTTAAACGCCACAAATATATAACTCTCGATAAGAGGTTCATACTTTCGCCGCTTGCCGGATTCATTCACTTCCGCCGCAGCTCCAGGTCTTGACGCCGTTTCCTTGATATAGGATGAGGATGCTTGCTATGATGAGGCCCACATTAGTGCCTATCCCAGTTCCAAGGAACAAGCGTCAAACCAAATCTCTCTTGAGAAGAGCAGGAATGTCGATGTTCCATTTGTCTCTTTTATTTATATATATCTGAATCCTATTAGACCATGATTATGTAATATAAACATGAATCAGATTATTGAATACATAACATTGATATTACATTTGTAATTGCTTATATTAATAATTGACATGACCATAAAATTTATTGTTATAAATAGGGTAGCCATTAATTAATAAACCTAAACAGGATTCACTTTAACTCAAGGTGCTCGAGTAGGCAGAGTAACTTGTTTCACTCCTAGAATCGCCATTATTCAGTTTCTGATTCACTATATTAATCGGAACCATTGTCAATTGCAACGCAACTGTGTAAAAGTAAATGTGGAATGCTAGGCCAATTGAATTAAAATATGCCGGATGAAACCCCTAGACTATGTTTTATGTTACTATTTTTTTCTTTAATAACAGTAATTATTATTATTATTTGTGGCTTTATATAGTATTATTAGTGGCTCGCCGTATGGTATTCGTTTGTGTAGAATCTATTCTACACCCATTGCAGCACATTTCTTACCGAGGCGTCGTAAAAAGTGACTAAGGTAAGTTGACCCGTCGATAAAAAACATGTCTACTTTTCTTCTATACAAAATGTTTTAAATTCGCAACGTTGCTTCTTTTAATTTTAATCCAAATATATTTTTTACTACTTACGCCGTGTGTATCCGGCTGAATAGAATAGAACACACTCATTTATTACCAAGATGTTGTAGAAGGCGACTAAGGTAAGTTTACGTCCTGTAGGCGTCGGTCGTAAAATAGCCAAATCATGTTACAACATGTTTATAACATGTAGTGCCGATCCCACTTAGAGTGGGATAAAGGCAGGAGAATGATGATTAGTTACTTTAAACCCCAAATATTGTTTGTATAATAATCCACAGTTAACACTTCAATATGAAAGCCGCTATTTTTGTTATATAAGTAACAGATTTATGGCCAAGGGTACGGTCAAATAGCATTTTGTTTCGAATTTGCGAACCAGTTATTGACACAGGTGCGTTAGCTTGGATTAATAAATTGAGCGCCAAATATGGGTTGCCATACTGCACACTGCATACTGCACGAGTATATTATCGTGGAATATTCTGGTATATTCTGGTATGAATGTTTTCGCCAATGACTTTCGTTTTGTATTTTGTAGCAACATCGTCATGAAACAAGAGTATCGCGCCTTTTTGAAAATCATTCCTCTAAATGTTCTATATAAAAGTCCGCGACTGCATATGTCTAGCTTTTAAGGTTAATCCACTTTAACCATTTTTTGGTTATCAAAATACTATATTACGGTTTTAATCTTTCCACGCGGGCGGAGCCGCTGTTGAGGAAAGTAATTAATACAGCTTTACCGTGACTTATATCTGTTAAACTGTAGCTGGTGTATATGCAGCTTAACAATTTTTCCATACCTCCGTCGGTAAAATCTATAACGGATTTCCTTGCTTTGAGAGAGGTTGGGTTTTATTTTAATCCTGATTGCATTGTTGCTACGACAAAAATACATCTATAGTCCGTTAAGGTTATCTAATCGTTTAATCTACTTCTATTTATATAGTGAGATCCGTATCCGTAGTGACTCTGCGTAGATTTATTATTTAATTAACGTAACCTTGTTGACATGATACATTGCAGGGGATACTCGCGTTAAAATTTCATGTTGATTACTTACTATTACAAGAGTTAGAAATAGTATGAAATTATAATATCTTTATTAATATATAAAGCTGAAGAGTTTGATTTATTGTTTGATTGTTTAAACGCCGCTAATCTCAGGAACTACTGGACCGATTTAAAAAAAAAAATTCTAGACTATGACAACACGCAATGAATAGAAGAAGAGCAGCAATAAAAAATATTACGAAAACGTTAAAATTTAAAGCTTTCCTTGCGTGCGGTGAGTAAATGGTGATAGTTGTTCAAAAATCATGTATTACAAAATTGTTGCCTTATAAATAAAAGTCCGCGACAGCATATGTCTATCTTTTAAGGTTAACCCACTTTAAGCATTTCTTATGGTTATCTGCTATCTAGCTGTGGCCGCTGCTTCGCTTGCAAGGAAATAACTGAGTCACAAAGTTTTTCCCACGTAAATCCAAACTTCGCAGAAATGTAACCGCAATTATCTATTACCTTAAACTTTTCTAAAAAATTATCGTATATTTTTGTAACAACTTTACATAAACCGTTTGGTAGATTTTGAGAATATCGATTTCATACGGACAGATATCTCTTTTTAAAGCACTTAAACAAATGTATGCCGCTTATCATTAATCATATCCTCTCCTATAAGGCGCTTTTAAATTAGAAATGAATTTAAGAATTTGCTTTCTTGCCTGTTATCTTGTTATTTTTCTTTCTGTATATTACCGATAGTTTCTATTTCCACGCAGTAAAAGTAGCGGCCTATAACTCTCCCACTGCTGGGAATAGGCCTCTCCTCTCGTTTTTTGGAGAGAAGGATTGGAGCTAAGACCTACCACGCTGCTCCAGTGCGGATTAGTAGGTTACACATACCTCCAGAATTCTCTGGAGATATGCAGGTTTCCTCACGATGTTTTCCTTCACCGAAAAGCGTGTGATAAATTGCAATTGTCAATTAGACACATAAGTTTTTAACAGAAAAACTCATTGGTGTCTGCCCGGGTTCGAACCTGTGACCTCCTCGAAAGAGTCGCACGGTGTTACCGCTGGGCTACCACAGCTTCCACGCAATGGTGCGATAAAAAACCGATAGAGGTTTGAATGATAAGCACTATACCGGAAACAAGTTAGGTCAACGTAATTTACTTTTTATTATCCTAACGAGATTAAATACTTTCCAGTGTGATTTTGTTTTACCTACACTGCAATTACAGTTTTCCTTATATTGTGATTACACATTATTTACATACGACTTGCAGTCTACAACTATGGAAAAAACTTGAATATGATATCGAATTTGTTAAATTACGTATTAGCGTGTAGTCATGATCTTATTACTATGTACATAGGAAGGAGTAATTAAAACGCGCAAAAGGTGTAAACAGTTCCAGTTAAGTTCCAAGGTATTACAACAGTTAAGTATTTCAAACCAATGGTCTCAGAGCTAGCAAACGCCTTCTGAAGCAAGAGAGTTCTAATCAACATAAAGTTAACGTAAACCATTTAATAAATTGTGTTGCACAAAAAAGGGTCATACGGGCTATGCAGCAACGTGAGCCCCTTCGCGAAAAGTTTAAGGAAATAGTCATACTTACTGTATATATACCCTTAAAATGGAAATCATATAAATAGTAAAACCCTAAACCAAATTTAACTTGTATTCCCGCACTCGTAATTAATACCATATACCAAAGCAAACGTCACATCAGACATGATAGCTTGACATCGAAACCTCCATTTGTTATTGCGTATTACACCGAGCACGCCATCAGCTTTGTTCGTAGGACGCTTGGTGACAGGAAACCGCGGCGAGTTCGTTATCCATCAGCTGCAGTTGTAATACACACAATAGCAGCAACCTCTTGTAATATCTGTTTACAGTAGGTATTCTCAGATTCAGATTTAATAGTAAATTAAGAGAATTACGTCACGGAAAACTTCAGATTATATACATAAAACACAGCTATGATTGTTGTGGTTTAATCAAAAATAAAAGTTCAATTTACGAACGTCATTATCCTACGTCATGGTTTGCAATCATAACAGCTTCAGTGCCGATAAAAAAGTAATTACAAGTAAATTTTTTCCAGACATTAATTACCATTTACTGGAAAGTTTTATGGTGTATTTTACGATTTGCTAAGTTCTCTGATGTAATGCAATATGAAAGTGAAATTTGGCCTTTGTAGTTAAACTCAAAGCACAGTCAAACATCATATATTCATTGAGTAGTGAGTGGGCATTTATAATTAATAGTTATTAATATTAATTATTAAGTAATAACTATTTAACGAATATATATTATACAAGGTTTAAAAAAAAGGTTTAAAATTCTTTCTTTTCTCTTTATTAAAAAGTACTTGGGTGACCGAGCTTTGCTCCGTAATTTTTAAAGCAACTTTGCAAAATAGGATCCACGACAAAATCGCAAAACGACTTTGCGATCTTGTCGTGGAGTCTATCTTGTGATGATGCTTCGGTTGCGGGGCGAAACGATTGTTGAGTTTTTGTGATAGTGAACGTGTTTAGTGCTTGTGTATTGTGGTGGCGGTAATGTGTTAAAACGTTTGTGCATGTGTTTTTAAGAATCCTCCATGTATCAGGTATGAAAACGGATTGTCCACTCTACATTTAGCATTATATATATTTTCTATTTAACTTCATCGCGGATTATAATTTCATTATTACTTTTGTTATATGAATTTGTTCTGTCTTATCTTTTACCATCAGATACTTACTACCTTTAAATTAAATGTTAAATTGTATAGTAAATCGATTTCTAGAATCGAATAGAAATCGAAATCTAGAATGCATTAACCATTCATTACAATGACGTATTACATTTTAATAAACTTTGCGGTTTCAATACTAATTTGAAGTAATTGTGAACATAGTACATAACGACCTACAGTATATAAAAATCACTGTATAGCATTCTTTGATTATTAAAATGACAATAAATGTTCATTATAGTCGGTTGTTGTTATTCTTATTATCAACATAGTTTACAAGTTAAGTTCCTTTGTTTATAATGTTGTCAATGATAATCTCTAAGACTAGATAATTGTCTGTCAGTTATTTGTCTCTGTTTATTTATGTTATGGCTCCTCTTTATCATCGGCGATTACAAACGATTAAGCGCGAGCACAATCGTGTTGAGGGCCTACTCTGTACTCTCCAATAGGGATTTAAGTTGGATAGAATAAATCGATTAATAAATAATCGATTTTTTCCCTTTTAAAAAATCGATAAGTTTGTATCAAAATAATTTTGACTTGACTATCTGAAAAGTTGCCTTTTTTAAAATTAATAATTAATTAGAATTAAGGTTTATTAGAGTGGACAACTACCAATAAATAATAACAGATACGCTATTTGTGAAATTCGATTAAAATGTGTAGTTTGGCTACAATGATTTCATCTAACAATGCATATTTTATCCTAAAAAACAAGAAAAAAAAGAAAAAAAAAAAGGATCATTAAAATAATCAATTATTATAAAAATCTCTTATTATTTATATCCCTACTTTCAAATCTTCATCTATGATCGCGTACGATCACCTACAACCCGGAAATTGTAGGTTTTTCGGACACTTGCACGATGATCGTGTCGATTGTAGACGATCACACAATCAACGATCTCACCTGATTTCTTTTCGAGTTGTCGCAAAAGGCGACTAAGGTAAGTTAATGTCAGGCATGCGGCTGGTCGTGAAATACCTAGCTGGATCATGTCTCAAACATGTCGTGCCGACCCCACTTATAGTGGTGGAATAAGAGCAGGAGAATGATGATAATGAGTATTTTATTGTATATAGTGTTATATAATCGTGTGCTATGTACCAAATTTTATAGTTTCACATTACAAAAAGATTTCCTTAAAAAGATCTCTTTGTTGCGATAAGACTTTAAGTTCTACGTGTATTGTTTTTTTTCTCCTTAAATTATGTACGCGTGCTATGAGCTCAAAAATTCAAACTTTAGTTATGTAATTCGAACAAACCTAGCAGTTATACGACGTAATTAAAAGCGAGTTATATTTTAATTATTCAATGTATTGTGATTATGAACATGAAACTTAATTTTCATAAAAAAATAAGACGCAGAACTCGTTAATTCTGAAAGCTAACTTTTACCCGTAACTTCGTTTGCGTGGACTGTTGTCACGTGATAGGTTGATAATAGAACGCGCTTTTTAATGGCATCCAGTAGAATTAACAGGATTTCTATAGCCTATATGTTACCCATTGGGGTAAGATGCATTGGTATAAGGAATAATTGTGCCAAATTTCATCGACATTGGTTCAGCGGATTCGCCGTGAAAGAGTTTAACTAACATCCATACTCACAATTTTTCGCATTTATAATAGGATTTACATATGAATCGGTAAAGTAATATCAATTATAACAGCAGCACTATCGGCATGTGCAGAAGCTCTTGCGTAGGTGATACTGATTCTAACGATTACATGTATAAACATGGTAAAAACATGTATTCATATAATAGATATAAATTACATATAGCCTTTAACCTTTAACCATAATAGATACCTTTAACTATAATAGATTTGGTCAAAACAGCGCGTGCTCATATTATCTCACTCTTGTTATGAATAAACGTGTAGATAAGCTTAACAAATATAGTATTACTGGTAATGACCTCTTATCAGTTCATCACTATTGCACGTAAAGTTTGAGTTTATGACCCCGGCGCTTAGTGTATGGGACATGCGGTCCCTACAAAACGAAGCCCGAGAAGGGATCCATTTTCTTTTAAATTTTTAAGTCTTCTATTTTAACCGATGGACGTCTACTGCTGTACATAGGTCTCTTCATAGGATCTCCAGAACACACGATTTTGTACAGCTTTTATGCAGCGGCTCCCCGCAACCTTTTTAAGGTCGTCAGTCTATCTAGTAGGGGGTCAGGCGGCGGTTATGTCGGACTCGCACCGACTAAAACGACCTGTGTGCTGGTGGCAGTGACAGGGTACCGTTGTACACATTGCCCTTATCCCCGCCAGCAGCAACTCTGAACCCCAGAGTGTGCCAATACTAAACATTTACGGGTGGAAGATCTAGAAGCTTCGGGGAACACACTAATCTAAAAACAAATTCTGAAGTTTAAAAGTTTAAAACTACGTTTTAAAAGCTTTTATTTAGCCCCTTATGTATGTATGTATTCTTCTTCTTCTTCAACCGATGGACGTCCACTGCTGGACATAGGTCTCTTCATGCGATCTCCAGAACACACGATTTTGTTTAGCTTGTATGCAGCGGATCCCCGCAACCTTTTTGAGGTCGTCAGTCCATCTAGTAGGGGGTCTTCCGACACTGCGCTTTCCGGTGCGGGGTTGCCTTTCCAACACTTTGAGACCCCAACGCCCATCGGTTCTCCACACTATGTGCCCCGCCCATCGCCATTTCAGCTTCGCGTCCCGCTGAGCTATGTCGGTGACTCTGGTCTCTCTTCTATCATATATAACTATAATATAACTTATTATGAACTTACATTTTGGAATACGATCTATAAATAGAGTAAGTCAAACCGGCGAACATTTAAATCAGATTGGAATTTAAATTGCATATCTTATGCTAATTAATACATGAACTATATTCATGCACGGCATTTTATTAGCTTTATTAATTGCTACAACTTTGATGAATTAAATAACTTAGTATAGTTTTATCAGATTTAATGCACGACATAATTGCAGTCGTTAATAGGTCCTAAATTCACTCAAGGATTGTCATCATACCAATTGCATTTTAGACCACAAAAACAGTGTAATAAATTGCAAAAAGTTTATAGACACTTAATTTATTCCTTCGGGGTACTTCTGCTTTTGCAAAGAGAACGCTACACACTCTTAATCAGTTAGGCACAGTGAGCTTTCTTATAAAAGTGTATGATATTTCTGGCGAACTAAAGTAAATTAATTAATTAGTAATTACTTTTGTAATATCCTCCGGAAAATAACGCCTAATTCTATATATAATCCATAGAAAAGTCTTTAATATATGTTATACATTTAACAGTTGCTAAATTAAGCCTAGCATTGTACATATGGTGGAGGATTTTCCCAATTCCGACAAAGGTAACACTAACAGCAAATCACATTGCAATAAATTTGATGTTAATGAGAGATAACAAGCGTTTTTTAATATTTATGAAAAATTTATTCAAATTACATCTATATATAGATACGTTACGTTGCAATTAAAAAACTTAATTTAGGCGGGAGATGTAAATCATATTTACAACTTTATTGCTTAAGTGGTATCGTATAAGTAATAAAATATAATATTACTGATTACGAAGAATGATTTTGATTGTATACAATGCAATGATGCTTTATTATGGGAAGGTAGGTGAGATCTTTCATAAAAAATCCCTTAGTGTCACAAAACGTAAATGATACGAGTATATGAATCTTAAACTTGATTGCTAACAATGGGCTTCAATAAGAAAGTTATGACTCAATGGGCGATGCTTAGTAAATCTAGTAGAGTATCTCTTTTTAAATCAAATCATAAACAAGAAGATTCGTAGAACTTAAATTAAATATAAATATATGGGACACTTACACACATAGTCGTCCGTACCCAAAGTAAGTAACTTAATACTTGTTTTATGGTAGACAGACAACTGGGAAATATATACTTATATAATTTATAATACAATACTTAAATACAAATATACACCCAGGCTCGAAGATCACCAAATTCATTTATACAAAATGTTGGCCCTCGGCGGGAATCGAACCCGCGACCCGCGAAACAGAAGGCAGGATCACTATCCACTGCGCCAACGGGCCAGTCCGATATAGTTCACCGTGTTGTTAATCCTATAGCGTAAAGACTTTGGAATCCTCAACTTTGGGGTCTTTGGTAGATAGACCTTGGAGGATTCCCTGCTAAGTGGATGGACGTCTGTCGCGGGTTCAAATTCCACAAAAGCACTATTGAGTTTGAAATAGAAAATTAATAACATTGTCTCTTTACGTAATTTATTAATTTATTCTCGCGTGTTTTGCAGTGAACACGATTTGTTTAAGTTGTTTTCATACATATTTCTGGAGAATTCCTGGTACATGCTAGTGTAGTAAACAACGTAGATATTTTTTTACAAAGGTTATTTTGTCCCGTCTAAATATTGAACAGAATTTCTTTTTTGTCAAGCTATTATTTACAGTATCAAACCGCATTGCTTGAAGAGTGATTTATGTAAAGAAACTAATGAATGCAAAAAAATTTGTAGTTATTTGTTCATGTCATCGATAAAAAGAGTGGACCATAAATAATATTCTTTATAAGGTTCGGATAAATTATCCTTTTTCGAGTGCAGGGTCGAAATACCGTTAGATGACATTAAGCAGTTATATTTATTGCCCATAATTAGCGATCTAACGGTTAATTGTAAAGGGCAAAACAAGTTTGTTCCTGATTACATTTCACGTTATGCGACATGTTCGCCTTCTGATAACTGTTTGCTATACGAGTTTCATCAACCTCCTCCTGTCCTTATCCCACTCTAAGAAGGGTCGGCACAACATGTTATAAACATGTTATAAACGTATTTTGCGACCGGCCGCTTGCCTTACCTTACCTTAGTCTTATTTTACTACACCTTGGCTTACCAAGAAAGAGTGTGATCTGTTCTACTTTACCGGATACCAGACGGTGGGTCATCTTACCTTAGTCGCTTTTTCATTTCAACACCTTGATATAACTGAGGGCGGTCTATTCTAATCAACTGGATACCACAAGGCGGGTCAACTTACCTTAATCGCCTTTTAAGACACCTCGGTAATAAATGAGGGTGGTCTATTCTAATCAGCCGCATACCAAACGTCTATGTTTATAAAAGACCAAAGACCGTTATTAAAAAAAATAAGCACGAACGTTTTAGTATAACGTAAAACATAGTCTCTCTTATAGGCCTACGTCTCTTGAATCATTACATATTAGTAACGGTTTTCATTCCGCCTAATAAAATAACTTCCGCTGTCAAAATCGTGAAATAGCCATATATTCGCGGAAGTCCATAAAATCTGACATAATTTATTGATATTGGGGAAACGCGTATGTGAATTCTTAATTAAGGTAAATTGTGAATAACCCATATTCTCTTGCAATAAATTTTTAATTAAAAATAATATTCTTTTGTAGTTGCTTTAGTCTTGAAACCCGCAAAACTTTGTATTCATGTATAACAATTAAGGCATGTCGTGAGTAGTATTCATAGTTAATGTATAGAACCGGCTATACTCACGTCTTATTCTATCGGGTTAGCCCGACTAGTTTCGAACCCGTCCGGGGCACTTATTCATGAGCTCTTAACGCGACGTTATTGAGGCGTGAACTTTTATTTCCCGAAACTAGTCGGGCTAGCCCGATGAAATAAGACTATTATTATATTATATTTATTTATTAAAGGTTTTCATTATTACGTAGTGACCAGATGAAATGTCCAATATAAGATATGATAGCAAATTAATGATTTTAATTACAGAGTGTATGTTTGTTGTATGTTTTTGAGTAAATATCGTACTAACTTATCGTAATATCCATCCATCCATCCATCCATCAGCCTATCGCAGTCCACTGCTGGACATAGGCCTCCCCATGTCTGCGCCAGACATCCCGGTTCTCCGCAATGCGCATCCACCTGGCCCCGACAACCTTCCTGATGTCGTCGCTCCAGCGAGACGGTGCACGCCCTACGCTGCGTTTGCCAATATAAAAATATATCGTAATATATTATCGTATATATATTACATATAAATGGCCAGTGGAATTATAAAAATTAGGGCACGGTTTTCAATTATAAACTTTGAATTAAACTTTATTGAATATAAAAAATATTTATGATGCAACAAATAGAGGCCACGACATAAATTAATATACTTACCGATAAAGAAAAAAATGTCAAAATATTGACGTGTTTTATTGAGAGTAATAAAAATTAATTGACGGTATTAATAGGGAGAGTTTCTAACATGTATATGTAAATTTATAACACCGCTATAAAAATTAGTATCGTTGTAATAAATGCAATATATAAAAGCTAAACTAAAATGAATAATTTTGGTCTGCAAAGTTAATTTTCGTAGAAGAAATCTGTAACTATATCACTGCTCATGCTGGGCGAAGTGTTTTTGGGATTAGATGCAAGGCAGAAATTGACATTATCTATGATGGTCATTTCACAGCAAACAAATTACGGAATGGTATCCCAGAAACAGCAAAAGTAAGCAAGGAAGACCTAAAAAGCGTTAGGAAGATTGATAGCGAGAATTCCCTTATGGAGAAGAATAACGACGAATAAATACGAGATGTCTGGAAAGGGTTGGAGGAGGCCTTTGTTGAAAGACAGCAGTTACACAAAAAAAGAAATATAGGTATATGTTTAACGAAAACAATTCAGAAATATTTTAAATAAACTCGTAAATTTATAAGACGTTGACTGACATTATTAAAAAATAATAAGACTGTGAAAATGGACTGTAATATAAAGGCTATTTTTTAATTTTAGTTTTGAAATATACACATAAAAGTTTTGGTATTAAAACAAATAGGCGACTGCCCGAAGTTAAACCCCCCTACGAACCGAATCTACCAACACTATTAATACTTTTTGTATTTGAAAACAAAAAAAAAGGTCCTGGGGAACTGAGCGTTGCTTGGTAATTTTTTGTAAAGATAAATAAAATGTAATTAAAAAAAGACTGGACTTGTGATATATGGGACACGATCTGGGGTATTTTGACTTCTTTATTCCGCTCGTTTACCACTGAGTTATTACATCTTTACAAATGACAGCCAAATTACCCATTCTATTCAATGTATTATTTTAGCAGTTTTTCAGTACCTACAAACAGGTCTAAAACGATTTTTTTAAAACAAAACCTAGCTAGATCGTTTTAGCAACCCCGAAACCCTACATACTGAGTTTTATGAAAATCTTTGGAAACTTCCAATATAATTATTAATGAAAATGATTTAAAATATTTATTTTTTATTCCATTTTGATTCCGCATGCTTTTAATTGCAAAGGACAAACATACCCACAAAAATTAAAAAAAAATTATTGTTGAGGAGTTGCAATTAGAATTGGATAACAATTATACAAAAAAAAGCATTTGAGCTTTTTTTTGACAATAGTAAAATTGCAATTAAAAAATTAATACCAATAAACGATTTTTACTTTTTACTGGTAAAAACAGGTCTTCTAAATTTAAAATAAAAATTATCTGTCGGCCGTGACAAAAATAAATCTAATGCACACAGATTATGTATGCTGTTTAAGACCGGATATGATCTGTGTCAAAACGTTTAATGTCTGTTTTCAAGAATCTAATCAATGTTTGGTCGCTTAATAATTTATGACGTGTCTTAATAACACAAATAGTCATGTATTTTAATTTATAGTCTTTCGACACTGAATAAGCGATACTAAAGTAAAGGTTGTATTTTACAACGTTATACTAGTTTTTTTTTCCTTAATTGTTTATTACTTATAGTATCTGTATCAGTTTAGATATTTATATATAAAATAATTTAATTTCATCGCGAATTATACGGAAATATTTTTTTCTTCTTGCCCTTATCCCACTCTAAGTGGGGTCGGCTCAACATGTTATAAACATGCTGTCACATGATTTGGCTGGGTTTTTACGACCGGCCACCTGCCTAACTTACCTCAGTCGTATTTTACGACACCTCGGTAAGAAATTAGGGTGGTACTATTCTATTCAGCCGGATACCACACGGCGGTATAGGGAAATAATATATAAAATAATAATATATAATAACAATAAATTTTACTATAATAATAAATTTACTTTACTAAAATAATATATTATTTTGTGAATATATGAGACTCATATAATTATTTATCTGATCTAACATATAGGTATCTATAGACAACTCCAGAAATGTTTTAAAAAAAAGCCATAATATGAATTTAAAACACATTAAATTAGACAAATAACTAAGTCCAGTGTGATGATTAAGTCAAGACGGAAGTATAATAACTAATAATATCTAAATATAGTTAAGGTCAGAACTAGATTATTTTTTATGTGAATGAACGTATGTAAAAACATATTCGTTGAATATTCCAACAATTATGTTATGTACTTTAGAACTTAAACTCTTATAGCACATTTGGGTCTAGCTGTTTGCATAATTTCTGTCGTTTTCCGACAAAAAAAAGCTTTTAACAAAATTTAAAGTCTCTACTGTTAACCGTTGAGGAGTTACCTCATCTGGAGCCAATCCTGGTATTAGCATAAGGTCATGCTTATCATAAGCACGCACTATCATCAGGACTGGAGCAGTATGTAAAATTTCAGCTCAATCGGACACCAGGAAGTGAGTCTAATTTAACTTGAAAGATTCCACCTTTACACACAAACATACTCGTACAGAGCAAGTTAAATAAAAGCTTTTAAAAAGTAGATCTAAACTTTTAAATTAATCGCTTTATATTTAGATTTGTGTGGTCGTTATTTAATATTTTTCTTTTCTGCTATTTGATATTGGTTTCTTATATAAAAAAAGGTTACACTCCCAAGCAACAATGAGTTTATGTATTGCAATTTATGTGTCTGATTGTATTTGCGATTTATCAGACATTTTTCGTTAAAAAAATATCGTGATAAAACCTGCATATCTCCGGAGAATTTTAGAGATATGTGTTTACTTTATAAAGCAACGTAGTGAGTCTAAGCTCCAACCAAAATTGAGTTCTTTTTCTCTCCAAAAAAAAATTGAGAGGAGGACTATGCTCAGCGTCAAGTCGTATTAGTTAAGGAGTCTGCAAATAATATTGTCGCAGTGTCAGTTATCTTCTCAGAAGGGGTGGTCAATACGAACCTATATCACCCGCCCATGGACATATCCTTTGATTTTGGAACATTTACTCACTATAATCGCCTAGAACCCAGTAATATTAGCACCTCTAAAGACTGGAATTAAAATAAAAGCAATTTTCGGTTATCGCAGTTGCTTGCTGAAACTTCGTGGGACACAGTTCTAAATTCTGGAGACGTTGATTCGGCGGTAAATTACTTCTATGAAACCCTCTATAGTTTATTTGACAGATGCATACCTGGGAAATTAAGACCTAAGAAGATTTATCGGTATCCAGTATGATTCACAAATGATATTATTAAAGATTGCGAACTCAAATTTAAATTACACAAAACATGGAAAAAGACACAGGCTGACGTAAATTATATCATTCTCCTTATCCCTCTCTAAGCGGGGTCGGCACAACAGGTAATTAAATATGTTATAACATGTTTTTGCTAGTTATTTTACGACCAGCCGCCTGCCGTACAATAACTTAGTCGCTTTTTACATTTCTGTAAGGAATGAGGGTAGTCTACTCAGCCGGATACTACACGGCGGGAGGCCTTTACCCAACAGTGGGATAATAACAGGCCGTTAATTATATTTTTTCCGGGCTTTAATAAAGCTCGCACAATAACATCCAGCCATCACGGCTTCTAATTAAATTTAAATTTTAATGATTAAGGTTGTTAATTTTAATTACTCCAATTCTTTAAGCATATTTAACTATATATGCATAGTCATGATTTAATGTTTATGTTATGTTTGTATTAGTTTTAACTAGTGATTTCTGCAACTTTGTTTCCGCCAACGTAACGTTAAGTATAGTGCAATATGTCCTTTTCTCCTCGAAAAAAAAAGGTTTTTTTTATTGTACATTGTCTGTGTCCGTGGCTTTGCCCGCATTTAAACAATGTCTCATAAAGTTTTTCCCGCGGGGATTCTACGATAAAAAGCCAATATGTTGCTTCACAACCCTTCTATCATTTTAATGTCCTGTTACAATCCCACTGCTGGGCATGGTTGGGCTACCACAGCTTCAGAATCTTTTAGTAAAAATCATAGAAAAAACAGTTTAGTAGATTTTGAGAAAATTGATCACATATTGACAGACAGCTTTTGGCGACTTTGTTTTATAATAAGAATAGATAGATGTGACCCGATGTATAAACTAAATAAATTGTGCTAAACTGCATTTATTTATTTATTTTTTATTTATTTTTCTTTTTACACATATATTTAGAAAAGAGGAAGAAAAAAAATTTTAAAAAAAACACATGTATAAAGGCGGACTTATCCCTAAAAGGGATCTCTTCCAGTCAACCTTTGAGTAATAGAAGGAAAAGGGCTAGAATTGAAGAAGAAAGAGAGTGCGGGTCATATAGAGAAAAAAAAAGTTTATATAAATTGAACTATTTAATCTATTAAATAATTTTGTTAAAATAAATAGATAAAAGGATGCTACTTATATATAATTACTTAAGATAAATATTTTCTAATCTGTAACTTAAATACTGAAAGGGAAAGAGATTTGCGGATTGATACTGGTAAATCATTCCATAGCTTAACGCCTTGAAAGCTAAATGATCTCGAGTAAGTCAGTGAGGAGCATTTAGGGAAAGCAAGATCTAAGGTATTTATAGATCTTAGCCGGCCACATCCTACATCCGACAAGAAGTTGAATCGCTCTTTAAGATATGTTGGAATTAAAGGATTAAAAAGTACTTTATAAAGAAGTGATAGAATATGTAAATTTCTTCTGGATCGGATAGGAAGCCAATTTAACCTTTAATCCGCTGGACCGTTAATGCATCATTAACGGTCCAGCGGATTAAAGGTGAAATCGTAAAAGACAGACAATTTACATTATTATTATGTATTTGTAGTAGTAATACTAATGATACATGATGGATTTACAAATCACATTATTTTTAATTTATAGTTCCTAAGTGAGCTTGTAGGTTTAACTTTAATACACAGGTAATAATACATTTTTTGTAATGTATTTTGATTTTCCACATTTTTTATTTAACCTCAGAAGTGGGTTAAAAAAACCGTATGTATAAGGAATCTTAATTATTAACTTTAATTACTAATAATTACGACTATTTCAAGAATTTATTGTTATTTTTAAAAGAACCTTGAAAGCTTACTGCCTTATGTAAGTTATATATTTAGTCTTTAGGTAAAATCTTATTATATAAATACAGGAAATAATCTTGGTATAATTCCGCGTCACTTTTTTACTTAGCAACAGCTCGTTGCTAGCTAACTATATTAAAAAAAAATAAAACCCCTAATTTAATGAACAACTTCTTCAACAAAGAGAGTGATCATTTCGTAACGGTTAAAATTCATGGAAATAAAATAAACTATTTAAATTTATTCATTTGATATTTGAGATGGTCTTCCTAATCTTATCCCACTCTAAGTGAGGTCGGCACAACATGTTATAAACATGCTGTCACATGATTTGGCTACGTATTTTACGACCGGCTGCCTGCCTGACGTCAACTTATCTTCATCGTATTTTACGACACCTCGATAAGAAAGAGGGTGGTCTATTCTACTTAACCGGATACCACACGGTGAGTCAACTTACCTTAGTCGCCTTTTACGACACCTCGGTAAGAAATGAGGTTGGTCAATTCTACTTAGCCGAATACCACACGGCGGGTAGACTTACCTTAGTCGCCTTTTACGACACCTCGGTAAGAAATGAGGTTGAACTATTCTACTTAGCCGGACACCACACGGCGGGTAGACATACCTTAGTCGCCTTTTACGACACCTCGGTAAGAATTGAGGGTGGTACTATTCTATTCAGCCGGATACCACGGCGTTAAATTAAAACCAAATATTCTTAAAAATATGTTAGTGCGGCTACATTTGACATAATAACTGCGAACATAAACAGTAAAATAAAATTCACGTCAAGAAATACAGGTTGATTAAATGTATTTAATTATCGATTGTAAATTAAAATATAGAAGAAGTGAGATGATTACTGTTGAGTATTGCAAAGTTTACATTATATGAATTCAATTCATCAGTTCATTATCATAATCAAATATTCAGTTCATTTTAAAAACTTTTTAGTGTCTTCTAGAATCAAAAATGAACGTACTCCTACCTATGTAAAAGGAGTACGTTCTCTTCCATTCACTTAATATTTTGGTATTTTTATTACCAATGATATTACCGATAGGTAATAAATATAAATACATAAAAATATCGTAAAAATAATTAAAAAAGGAGTTCTATTTCATTCTAAATATGAAAATATTTTAAGTTAATTCGTTAATTTTTATAAGAATGTCCGTAATTCATTGTGTAATACTATTATTCTTTTTAATATCAGCAATTTAATATTGTACTACTTAATATATTTTTGAATTTAATTGTAAAAAAAATCTGACATCTACTAATTCCGGTATACTTTGAGTGACAAGTAAATTATGCCACGTTGTTAAGCTGACTCATGTAATTCTATTAAGTAAAACAACATTCTATGTAAATTGGTGTACCTATAGCAACTAAAATTCAATTCAAAATTTAATTCGTAATAACCTTAAGCGGCCACAATTGTTTTTGCCGACCTCGCTGTCGGAGAGCTGCGATTATTTGACTGATAAATTAAGACGTGATCAACTTTTGATTAAGGACTTTGTAAAAAAAGATTGACTTGATTTCTTTCTTTCCTTTCTGATTAATAACGACATATCGGTAAGAGATGAGGGTGGTCTATTCTACTCAGCCAGCTATCTAATGGAAAAAATCGTGTGTGATGAATTGTAAAATTGTATAATTTTTGAATCCAGAATGTCTCTTGTTTCTGATTTGGATATTATGGTCTCAGTCTCTTGGATATTAGGTCTAGTACGAGAAATGCTCTTGTATTCTCTACGCTTCTGTGTAAGGTATAGAGATTATTACAGACATAAATAAATTAACCTTTATAAAGGCCATATCTTACAACTTAAACTAGTTAGGGAATTATATGAAAGGTTAAGGGCAAAGAGAAATCGCAAGACATTGCGATTTTTTTGCGATTGAACGTATGTGGTGTTATTTTTTCTATAATATTCTAGTATATTTATAGTGTATATTTTCTATTTTACTTCATCGCGGATAGCAAAATAATTTTATTATTACTTTTGAATTATGGATCTCCGAAAAGTAACGCTTAATTTTATAAATTAGATTTAGACATTACTACATTGTGCGGAGTCTTCCATTCTTATCTATGTTATCCTTAATAGTATAGTAGGCTTGCTGTATCAGCCACCTTTTAACAGTGTTTTTAAACTACCGTAATAGAAAAGCTAAAATTGATTGAATGTTATACCCAAATCCACAAACGAATTACGTACTTATGCAAGGCGTAAAGCAGGCGCCGCAAGCTTTTGTCGGTTCCTACTTAAAACCCTGTGATCTTAATTTTGACTAACTTTGAATGGACAGATTAAATTGAAACTTTGTACGCTTATCAAGAACTAGTGATAATACAATATTTTGATTCATTTGATTTTAGAGACTCATAGCACAAGTTATCTTAGTACGAGTGTCTTAGCAGTAAAATGTTCGTAAATGTGCATTTTGTATCTAATTATTTATTTTTGAATTTCATATTTATTGTAAATTTTTTAGCTAAATAAAATTTATTATGATTATTATTACTTAGCACACGCAAGGAAAGCGTTGATTCATTTATTTTTTTGCCCGATATTTTAAACACTTTTAAATAAAACTATAATTGTTCTCTCGTTTACGCTCAACAGATTATAAAACATAGTAGCAGTTTTACGAAGAGAATATGCGACAGGGACCTAGTAGCTTATCCCAATTTGTATTCGCTGAAGATCTTGAGAGATATGTCAAGCGGTTGACCTCTTGAGACAAACGCGGTCAATGTAATTGCATTTCGTGCATGCAACGTTAAATATTTGTTAACAAATCCAGCTAATAAGGCTCATATTTTTTTATTTTTAGTAATAATCGAGGGATACATTGCAGTTTTACTAGCATAATGTCGTCTGGTATACGGCTGAAAGAATAGACCACCCTCATTTCTCACCGAGGTGTCGTAAAAGGCGACTAAGGGAAGTCGACCTGGCGTGTGATGTCTGGCTGTGTAGAATAGACCACTCTCATTTTTTATCGAGGTGTCGTAAAAGGAAGCTAAGGTAAGTCGACCCGCCGTGTGGTATCCGGCTGGGTAGAATAGACCACTCTCATTTATTACCGAGGTATCGCAAAAGGCGACTATGGTACACGTAAGTTGACCCAACGTGTGAAATCCGGTTGAATAGAATAGACCACCCACATTCTTACAGAGGTGTCGTCGTGATATACGTAGCCAAATCATGTTTAAAACATGTTGTGCCGACCCCACTTAGAGTGGGATGAGGATCTCTCTCGAACATCTCAGCTTTATCAGATCAGCCTCAACTGTTCCCAGGTTGGTTTTAGGTCAACTTGGCGTAGTTCTATTTGGTATTTCGCCGTAATATTAGAAGTTTGAATGTATATGTCTATAAAAGTTAAAGAAGTGGTCTATTACTAACCCCACTGGTCAATGATCTTCTCATTCGTTGGAGTGACAAATGGGAATTTAGACTAATTACGTTGTTGCAGTTTGGATAAGCAGAGTACGATTACTTTGCGCAAAGTAACGCCTTATTAAGTACCGCCTAATTAACTATAAGCTCTTTCAAGCACCTTTGAATCGTCAAGGATCAATATGATTAATGAAGCTACAACTGGCTCAGAATGTTGCTCTTACCAAGGAGAACCAGCAAGAAAATCGGCTGTCAATCTTTTAAACATTTTCTTATACATTATTAACCCGCAGTCTTGTATGAAGCTGAAAGTATTTTCAAATCCAGGCTTTTTTACCTAATAATTTACAATTTTGTAATGGGCTATATTTATATATAATTTATATTTATAAATTATATAAGTTATAACTATATTAATACCTATATAATTTGTAATAGGCAATATAAATTATTCGACTTTAAACTGACTTTTAAGCTACCTTAACCTGTGTTCTTATACCTATATCCTGTACCCAGATCTTAATCACAGCGACATATTACATTAGGTAACTATCATTATTGTTTTATCGTGTAAAATACCAACTTGTCTGGTCAATTATTTTAAACAAATTAATGTGAATATTATTCCGAGTTTTTGGAAAAACCTTGCCTTTAACAGATTGTCAAGGTTATACCAGCACAAACTTACAACCACTTACTGAGACCAAGGTTTATATGGTGAAGGCATTGTTTCTATTCGTTATCGAGCTTGCTTAAAATTGTACCGATTTTAGTTAAAAAAATTAAACGCTTATTGTTGATGGCAACATTTTGCTGGGGTATTTTGGGTAAAATATTGTTTATGTATAAGTATAAGAATATTTAAGATACGTGATGCTTGTTGCTAAACTTTGTACACAATTTGCTAAAACTGTGTCTGTTAACTGTAACTCATATTGTAAAATATTTTAATAATATAAGGGAGCTACTGTATGATAAATATTAACGGTCTTATTCATAAAAGTTATAACATGCTTATAGACTCGTTATAGTACGTTTTACAAAAAGTGTTATTCATAAACGCATTTTAGCATTAAACCATTCTACAAGTCTACTATAACTTTATAGAGCCCAGGACCCTACTATAACAGTGCTATAAGGCAAAAGATGGCCGACTTTCTACAGCTGATTATTACGAAAACAACATTTGACGTATTTGCGGATTGAAATTGAAGTGTGTTAGTTGTCGTTTGTTTTATCAGGGATGTGAAAAATTCGATTTTTTACATTAATCGATAATTTCAGTAAAATGATCGATTTTTAATAATCGTTTTTTTCTTAAAAATCAATTTAAAAAAGAACGATTCTTTTAATTATATATCTTCTTATTTAAGTCTTTTTTATTATTTTTTTAAGATAAGGTTTGCATTAATGGATCAAAACAATTTAGCCAAATGTAGACATTTTAATGAATTTCACAAACAGTGCATCTGTTATAATTTATTGGTATCTGTCCACTTTAATTAGCCTTTATTCTTATTAATTATTAATATTAAAAAAGACAACTTTTCAAATATTCAGACAAAATCGATTATTTTGATACGAATATATTAAATTAAAGGGAAAAACTGATTATTTATTAATCGATTTTTCTACTCCAAGTTACGTCCCTATGTGAAAGGCGACCCCGTGACGTAGACAATAATTTTTTTTTTAATCCGTAATAATGTCTATGGTTATACTTTTTCGCTATGTAGACGCATATTATCTGTGGCGAATTCGGTGTAATCGGCCAATCGGACGCCAGTATTCCTTACAATGGCAACATTCCGATTTATAACCGCATTTTAGTTATAGATCAGTTATAGAAGGTTTATGAATAAACAATTTTATAGAACGTCTTATAAGCTTATAGAGCATTTTAACTAAAACGTGTCTAAAACCTTCTATAAGCTATTTTTATGAATAAGACCGTAAATAAATAAACTAACTCTTTTCGGGCCTCTTTAACTCGTGAGATGAGTCTTCCATACCGGCTGATGTTAAAAAACTGCGATCTCAGTCTTCGCTAGCATGCCTTATGCCATCGGTTCTAAATCGATGATTAATCATCCTAAAACTGACACTCAAGCCGCATATTATCTAGAATTATTCCGTATCAGGACAATCAGGGTAAAATTTGAGAACGTCGAACATAAATGGATTGAGCTGTTTTGACATTTTTCAACTAGAAAGAAGAAGTTTTTTAAAACAATCTTCAATATCTAAAATGCATTCTACTGTCCATCGGGGGTATATTACAGTATAAAATGTCCATTTATAATTTAACCAATTCGATTTAAAGAAAACACATCCAAAGTGAAGCGTAGTCACGTAATCTAGGAAAGTATTATAGCAGTAAAGTTCAAAACAATTTAGCCTTTTTGTACTATTTTCGGTCTTTACTTACTTGACTTTTACTAATTGTTTAAACTTGTATTGTTAATCAGCTAGAAAGGAATTGCCTTCATAAATGGTAAGAGCAATTGCAATATGCCACGAGAGTATAGCCACTGTGACGCACTGGTCTATGTTGTGTTCTACTTCATTAGTAGTACTGGTATGGGGTATCCTCAGATCCCTTTAAGCATATTTTTATAGTTCAAAAGCAAGAAATGTGAACACTGTTAATTGTTGATAATCTTTTTAATGAATTTTATTGTACCGTATAAACAATTAATGTAGTTATTTAAGGCGTAAAGCAAGAGCAACAAGATTCATCAATTTCTACTTTGTTTTTCACCCCCATTACTAATTGTTTTTATAAAGATACTAGCGGTCCGCTCTGGCTTTGCACTGGTATAAAATAAATAGCCTATGTCACTCAGTGTAAAAAAATGATTTAAATCTATCCAGTAGTTTTGATCTATTCATTACTGCCCGTGGTCCGCACGCGTTAAATTTTGGAGCAAAACAATTTCCCCTTTCCCTATACCATGAAGATTTCATGCTATTTTTGGAAAATATAAGTTCATATAATACTTACTACATTTTTACTTATTTACTTTTTACGTTTTTCCCGTCATCTAGCGGTTGAAAAAGTAGAGAGGGGATATCATCCGCCGCAAATATTACTGTAATTTATTGATATATTGCAAAGCTGATGACAGTTATTTCTTTAAATTTCTCTTGTAGGGAGACACGTGGCTTTAAATTTTAAATAGATCTAGCTTCTATGCTTGAGGTGGCCTTCAGAACTGAGGTTAAAAGCATAATTTAAAAAAACCTATACAAGTATAGCGAATATCAATCTCCATTCAATATTTTCATAACAAAAAACTATATCGATTCGTTCGGACGCGAAAAATAGACAAACATACCAGCATTTTACTTTTATTTGTCTTTTCTTTAATATTGTGGCAGTTATGTAGAGGGAACAAATTTATTGTCATTATTTGTACAGAACTTTGAAATCCTTCATGTGTATGTATTTGAGGTCTTCATTGCATCGTATTTCTAGTAAGCGAATAAACTAGGCGTAGGTCAGTAATCTCTGCAATTATGCAGTTTGATAAACATGTTGAATGTAGTTTGTCAACAAAGATAATGATATGTTATCATAGACATTATTCTAGCAGTTTACGTTACTATATAAACGCCAAATGATTTTTTCAAATATATTTTAAAATTACATGTAGATAGAATCCTCGAAATAGCACCTTTTTTTCTTTCTTCATACAGGTGCGTGAATCAAATTCAATTTTCTTATGAATATGGGGAGAATGTGTGGAGGATTGTAGGATTGATTATTAATAATTGTAGAATCATTTATTCGATATAATATTTATATTATAAATATTATATAAGAATAGTCGCAATTTGATCACATTATTTTAAGCAGAAATTTTCTTTAATATGATAAAAATATTTTATTCAAAAGACTTACCGTATTTTCCATATCGTTGTCGAATAATTCACTAATTCAAATGAAGTTACTATTATGATTATTTGGAAATCAGTTGATTTTATTAACTATATTAAATAACACAGTTTTCTTTTAACCAATTAATGGAAGTTACAAAGATTTTGAATGTCATGGGGCTTTCTTTTCACAAAATTCACGAATAACTGACTCCAACTTTATTCTGAAACGCATCGTAGGATTCGGCCACCTGCGCTTGGGTTTCCTTTCCCATCCATAATACATTCCGCGTATAAATAATGACAGGATGGTAGGGGCCTGCGATGTACTATTTACTGTATAATAACAAGTACTTAATACATTGACTGTATCGATATAAGCTATAGTTTATCTATATTTATATTATAGATGTCGATTTTAGTTTATAATACATCATATTATAGTCTGTTTTAAGGGATGGTTTACAATCCGCTCATTGTCTTAAATACAAAAAAGAAAACTTATACAACGCTATAATAAATACTGTTATTATTATGTCCCTCATCATCTTCATCCACTCTAAGTGGGGTCGGCACAACATGTTTCAAACCTGTTGTCACATAATTTGGCTTCGTATTTTACTACCGGCCTGCCTGACGTCAACTTACCTTAGTCTCCTTTTACGACACCTCGGTAGGAGGGTGGTCTATAGTATTCAACCGGCTTCCACACGGTGGGTCAACTTACGTTAGTCGCCTTTTACGACACCTCGGTAAGAAATGAGGGATATTTATGAAAATGTCGACCACCCGGAAGTTATTATAAGAATAAGATGTACTCTGGGGATATTAAACATTTATAATGTTGTTATTGGTTGAGCGGATTAGCTTTAAGTCAGGCCTTCGCATTAATGTCACAACGTTTTTTCTGCGTCAATCCCGACCACGTGGAATTTCCAGGATAAAAAGTAGCATATATGTTGCTCCACAATCTCCTGTATCATCCAGTGAAAGTGCCATCAAAATCGGTTGAACCGTTCCGAAGGATGTACCTCAACTTAAAAAATTAACTTAACCTAACTCACCTTGAACATTCCTCAAGAATTGTAATATCTTGCAGTAAAATCCGTATTACAATCCATTCAGTAGATTTTGAGAAAATCGTTCGCATACGTTTATATTTATAGCTAAATATATTATATACATACTAGCTTTACACTAGCTATACAACTTCGTTCGCATGATGGTTGATAAAATGTAGCGCTTTTCAATATCATCCTATTCCTGTAGAATTAATAGGATTTCTATAGCTTATATGTTATTCCCATGTATAAGGAATAATTGTGCCAATATTAGTTCAGCGGATGTCCCGTTAAAGAGTAACAAACATACATCCATACTCACAAACTTTCGCATTTATAATATTAGAAGAATTGGATAGCATTATACATAGTGGTACACTGAGAATATTGTGTAATGGAGATGTATTTTGTTAACAGTACGAATGACACCGGCACATCAATGGCAGGCAGCTAATAAGGAAATCTCCATCCGAAATAACAATCTTTACAATTGGGTTCAATTGAGAGTAGCCTTGGGAGTCGGGGGCCCGAAAGCGACCGGTTATCTTTTATATTCTAATCATTAAAAGTAGTTATGCTTTATCTCAATAAAGTGTATAAAAACATACTCATAATCAGAACAAAATTGTTTTTGCCTACTTTTTAGATTAAAATCATTTTTATTTTTAAAATATTTATTGATTTTAATTTTTAGATTTTTTTTATTTTTTCAATAAAAAAAGATTAAAGATTAAATTATTATTAGATATAAAAAAAATTTTTTTAAAGTGATTTTGTAACGGAAGGAAAAGGAAGTGAGCGGAAATTGGATGACTATGGCGAGGTGTGACGACGGGCGGAGAGGTGCGAAGTGAGTAGTGGCGCCATTGATGTACTTGTTATTTGTGCGCAGAGTTGAAAGTTGTTGAAAAAGAATAAATGGATTGACTTTTGTGAAAATAGCTTTTTATTTAATAAAAAAAATATCGCTATTATAATTTATTTAATGTATGTATTGCAAGATTCCACCTTCTAATACGTACACGGCAAGTTAAATAAAAGCCTTTAAAAATACCCCCAACTTTCGATTCTCTTATTAAATAGGTAAATAAAAACAATTATTGCGATAAATCAATATATTTCTAGATTGAATACTTCCATTTTGTAGACAGGAAATCATTATGGTAAAAGTTACACTCGTGTTTATTGACGCATGCTTTTCCGTATCTGCAAGGTTTTGGGTGATAGTAGTGACAAGTTGGGTTGACGCAGTTCGGATAGAACTTGCACATGTTGGGGAGTCCCACTGCTGATATTGTCTTATAGTTAGCCGCGGGCACCACGTGAGATGCTGTGAAATAATACCATAGTAAAGTAAAAAACTGTTGCTTTGTCCATCCCTTTTACATCATAACAAAATACATAACCACAAATTCAAATTATGAAACACGGAGTTGAGAAATGAAGACAAATACAAGTCTTGATCGTATTTGTATAAAATTCACGACAATATTTCACTAGCATTATTTTGCAATTTTGCCTTTTTATCCTTATTTTTGTAAGAACAATTTACGCTTCTGTATCTTATAGAGAGAGATCCCGTGAGCGGCAGACCTTCGTCATTTTATAAAAACTGAAACTTTGTCAGTGCATGCTCCCAACACAGGTAAGAACGATGGTAGATTATGGGATTTGGATCATAGTGGCTTTGGGAGATACGAGGTACTCAAGGTTGCAAAATTCCGAATTAATTTCTTCATAGTATAAAGCTTGATCTTTTGATATTACCTTTAAAATAATATTAAAAATCACGTCAGTCAATGCCAGACACTTAGCATAGAGGAAACCCCCTGCCAGACACCCTTAAAGTTCATGAAATTTGACTTCTATTTACGTCATAGTATAAACTGATTTTAATATATATTACTTGGATAAGAATAAGATGATGTTTCCCCTTTAGCCAGACATTTTCGATAGTTCCTACCCCAGCCAGACAAGCATAAAAGGTTGCGGTTGGAAAGAGCGGGAAGTATATATACGGGTAATATTTTTGACGGAAAAGAAAATTCAGACCCAAGTTATTCTCTGAAATGAGATACAATAGATAACACTGGTCAACACAGTTCTTGTCACATGAACTTGGTGGTCATTTTTGTTTAGGTTGAGAACCCTTCATTTAAAAAAAACCTATAATTTCATTCCAGTCACGTCCAGTTTTTCAGTGACAGCTATAAATGCATTTCTAACGAGTCTGAAAGAGTCACAAATCATAAAGAAAGTGTGGCCCACGCGTGAATTACTTACAGGCCATAAAAATGTTAAAAATGATGCTTTAGTGAACCCTGATGACATATTTTTACCACCGATGCATATAAAACTTGGCTTAATGAAAAATTTTGTAAAGGCTATACCTAAAGAGTGCAATGGATTTTAATATCTAAAACAAAAATTCCCCAAACTCAGCGAGGCAAAATTAACTTCTTGTACCTTTTATACTTTGTAAATTATATTATAATATACAATTTAATTATACGGAAACTGATAAAGGTTATATATTTTGAAGATAAATTTAATGATCTTGAAAAAGTTGCCTGGAAAAGTTATGTGAAAGTTGTCCAAATTTTTTTAGGAAACTATTGAGTGACAAATTACAAAGATTCAATAAATTAAATTCTAATTTCATATAAAGCTTTGGAAAATCACATGTCCTTAAAAATACACATGCTGCACTCTCATTTGGATTTCTTTCCCACAAACTTGGGAACTTGTGAGTGATGAAAAAGGCGAGAAGTTTCATTAGGACATTTTCTTAATGGAGAAGCGCTACAAGGGAAATGGAGTCCAGTCCAGTGACATCAGTTTTCGTGTGACAAAAATAAAACAAATTTTGTTGACCAGTGTATCAACGTGCTTCCTTAAACGGTTCTGCGAACAGTTTAAGGAAGTGTGTTTGCAACTATTAATACTACGTCTTTCATTGCAGGGTCCCACAAGTTGGGATTACACTGGTTCTATGAATCTCGTTTCATTTATCATTTCTGATAAGCAACTACTTAATATTAATTGGGTCTTATACTTACTTGTCTTTGAGATTTGAACGTCATTCATTGATTTGACCGCATTACCGTTTTGGTCATTATAAAAAAGTTAACGCGGTCAAATAAGAAATGACCAGATTAGTTATCGTTTTTGGAGTCCTAAGAATAAACAGTTTGAAAATTTTGTTGTACAGGCTACTGACATTTTTTTGATGATCTCGAAAAGATCTCGCGTTGGAAATTGTGACTTTTATCGATATGCGACGACTGAACACATGGGCCTCTTAAAATAAGCTGTATAGCACTTAGTTCTAGAATGGTCGTCTTATCAGAAATTTGGAGATCAGAAGCATTAATCAAACGAGCTACAAAGCTGTATTAAGTTAGGCTCATAGTTATAAAACTCAAAAGGTTTTAGAATCTTTAGATTTGAGTACGGCGAACCCGCAATAAAAGTCGAAGTGTTGGGAAAGAATCTAACTCACATGGACATGTCCTAAAATGGACTATACGGCGTTTCTTTATATCAAATGGACAAAAGACGGATAGAAATTTTCAAATAGGGTAATCCCTTAGAATCCCTTTTATTTACTAGCCGGAAATAGGGGACCTATTTAAATAAAATAATGAACTAATTGTCATATACAATAGTGGTACCGACGATACGACATTAATTTTAATCCACCAGATCCACCATCCAGATAGCTACGCACCTTAGCAGCCTACATAAAAAATTCAGTTAATTCAATGAAGTACTTTAGCCACAGGCTATTATTTTTCATTTTGAAATTAAACTTCATGATGTGTATGGATCAATGACCGATGACAGCATGCCATACAAAAATAAACCCTATAAACAATGTTGTTTATAGGGTTTATTTTTCTGTATTTATAAATCTGTAAAGAACCGTAAGTCCAACATAGTGTCGTTTAACATTTTATTTAGTTTTATTGATTAAAAATAGTAAACAATACTATGTGATCATGCAGCTGTAATTTATAATTTTACATCCACGAAATTAGTGGCTGTAGGACTAAATGCATTTGATAAATACGAGTATACTGACTAAGAATCATTGGAAATACAAAAATGTAAAAATGGCCTTGGCCTTGTGGTCACCGCGCCGCGACCTTTGTATTTCACCGCTCCGTATGATCTTCGCGGCGATCGTCATATCTACAACGAGCGCCGTACGCGCGCACTGCAAGGTGAGTGAACCCCAATGAATGAGCGTGTTTCGCAATTTAAGCGTTTAGTTTGTTAGAATATATATATTTCTTAAATTCTATATTATTATTGAATTATACCAAAGTAATGTAATTCTTCAAAGTGAGCAGTGAAGTTATTTAATGTCGTATCGTCGGTACCACTCTGTATAATTTGGAACCAAAAAACTTACCAACGTTTGGCGAAGGGGTCACCGGACCCAGCAAAGCATTTGGAGAATGGGAATAAACACACCCGCGTCTTGTGCAGGCGGCCGCAAATTTGCACCGCGGATGAGCAAATGCACAGCCTGAGCCGTATCGGCACAAAGGGAATGCACGGCACCAGACAAGTTTGCGTTCTGCTTGAGATACTGAAAGAATGTCATGATTGACCAAACTATAAACACTAGATTCTAATATCTGATCTTTTTTTTAATCTTAGATTCGTGCAATGCTTATATTTTCGTTTATAATTTCAATATCAAAGCAGTATAAATTAGTTTTGATGCTAACTGTTGTATTTTGTCTGATCCTGCACAAGACAGTAATAACTTAATGTAACTAGTTATAAGTATTATGTTAAAAAGAGAAACCGCCGAGTTTCTTGCTGGCTCTTCGCGGTAGGCGCTTTCCGAACTAGCAGTAGAATTGACGATTCGAAAATTGTTCATAAACTTTTTATTTGAATAAAAAAAATGGTTTTTTTTTTGGATGTATTATAGTGTCTTTAATCCCTTGTAAATCCATTGTTGGGCGTAGGTCTTATTAAGGCATTTCCAGATCACGTGTGTTATTCAAATTTCAATGAATTCAGCGACCTTTTTGAGGCCTATTTATGTGTTCAATCTGTTCCTACCTATGAGTTATAGGTTACGCAAACTATGTGCTCTGCCCGTCGCTATTTTGGATCCGCAACTCATCAAATTACATGGTTGGCTATTCGTTTTTTATGGATCACATTTCTGATTTTAATATTTCCATGATCTATCGAAGCTCTTTGAATCACATTGTTAATGACCAGATTGTGGGCTGTACACGATCTCAATAAAGTCGTAATTTTAAAAAGATCGAAAACTATTTACACACTCTGGTATTTAATACTAATATAAAAACCAATTTAAAATATCCCACTGCGCTTTTGAACGCACGCATATTTTAAATATCAGCTAAGAATTTAATTTAGGATTATAATAATGCTCTTTAACAACAAAACATTTATAAAGAATGCAATCAATTATAAATTCGCTAATCGTTGGCAAGATCGCTTGTTTACAATAACTCATATCTAAATAAGACCATATGAATCGGATATTTCTATAAGAGACCTTAATACGTAATGCATGAGTTCATTAGATACAAAATCATCATCCTCCTGACCTTATCCCACTCTAAGTGGCTCAATATGTTATAAACATGCTGTCACATGATTTGACTGCGTTTTTACAACCGGCCGCCTGCCTGACGTCAACTTACCTCGTATTTTACGACACCTCGGTAAGAAAGAGGGTGGTCTATTTTACAAAACTAGATACCACACGGTGGGTCAACTTACCTTAGTCGCTCTTAACGACACCTCGGTAAGAAATGAGGTTGGTCAATTCTACTCAGCCGGATACCATACGGCAGGTCGACTTAACTTAGTCGCCTATTACGACACCTCAGTAAGAAATGAGGTTGGTACTATTCTATTCAGCCAGATACCACACAGCGTAATTTATTTGATACAAAATAAATACAGCGAAACCCAAAAAAGGGGAACATTGAAAAAAGACGTTATATTTTATGCTATACTTTAAAGTTATAAACCACAATGACTGTAAAAAACTAAACTAATGACCTGCAACAATATAATAAACCTTTGATTATTAATTGACCTTTGTACACTTTTTTTACCAGTAATGTTTTTTTCCAACATTTATTATGGTACATAAATAAGTTTATAAATAAATAAAATAAATAAACCAATATATTGTAGATTTAACTTACAAGGTGGTAAAGAATCGTATTTGTGCGAATTGGACGTTGTGCACAAAGTGACGTGGCTGTCACTGCTTGCACTAACGGTTCTTTCTCGAGGCGTTTCCTTTTCCTTTTTACCGACGTCAAATACTATTGGTGAAGCCTTTCGCTTTTTAGCAACTGATTCTTCTTTATTCTCTTCTTCTGCTGTCTCACTGTCTGTACTCTTTCTCTTTTCAGTTTGGCTTTCACCTTCGTTTATAATGACTTGTGTATCGCTATCTTCGCTTGCATTACTTAATCGTTTCTTTGGAGCACTTGATGAAGCTTCTTGAGTTCCAGTTATTATTGATTTTTCAGGAGCACATTCCTCTAAATTCTCTTCAGTAAGCTCATTGTCTTTCTCTTTGTCTTTGGTTTCTTTATTGTTCTCTTTATGTGTATCTATTTCTTCTATTTCTGGTAGTTTTATATTTTTTGTAGGTTCTATTTCTTTTTGGTCCTTTTTGATATCATTTTCATCTAATAGTCCTTCAGTCATTAGTTTTTTCGCTAGAAATGCGTTTGGATGGTAACCGTCCATTGTGACGATAAACTGTGTGCTTTTGTTTTTGTCTACTGTAGTATTGTGGATAGCTCTGAAATGGGAATTTCAAAATTTCATAAAAATACTGAAAAATCATAATATTTAGTTAATTAAACTGTGACCCATTTATTTCTACAGAAATAAATTAATAAAAATAAATAAATAAATAACTATTTCTAATTGCTTTTATTTCTAATTTCTACAGAAATAAATGGCACCCAAGTTGAGTTCCGACATAGCTCTATTAAATGTAAATTGCGTAAACACAATTTTATAATCCTTCTTAATTTATTAAACTTAACATTATTTACAAATTGCACACAAATTATTAACATTTATTCTTCTACCCTTATTCTACTCCAAGTGGAGTTGGCACAAAATGTTATAAACATGTCACATAATTTGGCTTCATATTTTACGACCGACGACAACTTACCTTAGTCGTATTTTACGACACCTCGGTAAGACAGAGAGTGGTCTATTCTACTCAACAGGAAACCACACGGTGGGCCAACTTAACTTTCATGACACCTCGGCAAGGAAAGAGGAATATCTATTCTACTCAGCCGGACACCACACGGCGGGTCGACTTCCCTTAGTCACTTCTTACGACACCTCGGTAAGGAATGAGGGTGGTCTACTTAGCACCTACTTATACCACACGGCAAAACTATTATTAACATTACTTATTTTAAAAAGTTTATGTTTTCTATATTCATGATTATTTTGAATATGTACTACTCACAAGGTATCCAAAGCTATATCGTCTTGTCGCGTTGACGCGGTACCTGCATATTCTGTATTGGTTATAACCTTAGTGATTTTTTGTGGTACGAAATCGTCTTTTTCTGGAGTTTCATTTGTCCTTCTATAAAAAAAATGTTTATAAAGTACTAGCTTTTACCCGCAACTTCGTTCGCGTAGACTGATAGGTTGTTAGCCCTGCAAATGTGTATCTCTATCACAAAAATCAGATCGATCCGGGAAGAGGGATTTATCGATTTATCAAGAGCATAATTTGATTATTTATTGAATAAACCATACTGACATGAAATATATATTAAAATAGCTCAGTAATAGAAGTGTAAAAACATCATATACATCAAAAAATTCATAATGTTTTTCTGATATTAAATATCTCTATAAATATTATAAACTTTTAATGGTAACGTGCTAGAAAACTTATTTAATAAAAACATTTATACGTAACGTCATCCGTCATCAATTGTCAACTTGTTTTTTCTTTTATTTACCTATACCTACGGCGCTGGATTCTAGCGTTATTAGAATAAATACGAAAAAGTAAATTAAAATTATGTTTTTGTTAACATAATATTTAAAAATAGGTATCTGGAAATATATTACTTTCACTTTGTTATGTTACTGTAATAACTTTTCAAATATTAAAAATGGTGTTTAGAAATAAAATCTTCTTTCCATTAGCCGTAGTGCCTAATTTCTATGGGTTTAATTTAAATAAAACTTCCCAATACATGTCAATTATGAGTCATTTATTTCATACTTGTTGCCACAGACTACTCACTAAAGACTTGTTCCGTTTAAGAATATGTTCTGTCGAAACGTCTGTTTTTTTGACAACAAAAAATGTATATGATTAAATTTAACTTGAACTTAAATGATTATACCTTATTGTTATATTTTCATCACAAATCCTTTCGTTTGTAATGTGTTATTACGGTATTTAGCTAGTAATCGTACTTGTACATAACCTCAAACTATATTTCTTTTTTTATAGTTCCTCCGTAAGGTCTGGGCCAAAAGATATATGAAATTCTGGCGGTCTCCTTTATTAAATAAACAAAAACCGAAATATTTAAATAAGTGTCCCATATATTTATTTTACTTATAATTAATAAAAATAACTTTTTCTAAGATTTTTATATGTTACCCTGGTATATAGGTAAACATTAATTGTGCCAAATTTTATTTATAATGGTTCAGCGAATTGGCTGAGAATTGGTTCAGAAAGACTTTCGCATTTATAATATTTTTAACTTCTTTATTTTAGTAAATAACTCGTATTACTTATCCATTGTAATAACTCACTTAAACACGAATAAAAATATATGGAAGTAACGTCCAAAATACGTAAATAAATAAAAGTAAAGTCCAGTAGACGAATAAAAATATAATAAATATAGATACTCGCTAAAGAAAACTCTTTTGACGTAAGTCGAAAAACTCGGAATCTAAATACTTCTTTAATACAGATTTGACTTGATTTTGACACATTGTAAATAAAAATTAGTTCCATAAGTTTATTATAGATGGCGTTTTGAATGTCATCCTCTTTTATTCCTCCTGAATTTAATTCCTGTTAAATTAACAGGATTTATATAGCCTATATGTTACCCCGCTGTATAAGGAATATTTGTGCCAAATTTCATCGATATTGGTTCAGCGGATTGACCGTGAAAACGGGACCGACAGACAGACAGACAGACAGACAGACTTTCGCATTTATAATATTAGTAAGGAGTAAGGATAAGGATTAGGATTTGTTAGGTATATTTTGAAAGATCTACCAGGTACTTACTTGGAGTTTTTATCGTCCCACTTGCTTTGTAAATTACTTTTACTACTACTGATTCTGTGAGGAATTATGATAATATTACGATAATTTATGGTATTATAGTCGTCATAAGTAATAATAAAATTATTTTGCTATAATCCGCGATGAAGTAAAATAGTAGTAGTATAAAAATATATATATAATGCTCAATGCAGAGTGGACAATCCGTTTTTATACCCGATTCATGCAGGATTCGATTACTTTTGTATTATGGATCTCAGCAAAGTAACGCCTAATATTATAAATTATTTATAGTCACTTGGATACTATACTCTACTCACTCACTCTACTCTACTCACTTGGAACTCTTGTCGTCTCCCTCGCTGTCTACATCGCCCAAGCTTATAGTGTCCCCAGGACTGTCCGACTGTGTGTCTATAGCGCCAGGCACTTGAATAACGATTTTCTGAGCCTCCACACTCCGACGCATCGGTAATACCATTGCTCGCTTAACTTTTTGAGGTTCAGAGTCCACTTTAGGTGGTATCTAGTAAGAAAAAATCAAAATTGAATTTCTATGGTTATGTATGGTTATATAACAGTGACCTTAATAATATGTTATAATCCCACTGCTAGGCATAGTCCTCTCCGTTTTTGGAGACAAGGTTTGGAGCTAAGACCTAACACGCTGCTCCAATGCGGTAGGTTACACATATCCTTAGAATTCTCTAGAGATATGCAGGTTTTCTCACGATGTTTTCCTTCACCGAAAAGCGTGTGATAAATTGCAATTATGAATTAGACACATAAGTTTTAACAGAAAAACTCATTGGTGCATGCCTAGGGTTTGAACCCCAGACTTTTCGAAAGTGGCACGGTTTCACCGCTGAGCTGTCACATTTCACAGTGATGTTATTTTTAAAATTATTATTTAATTTTTTGATATTGATCTTACCTGGCAGAATCCCATAACACAAGAATTAAAAACATCAATATAAAATAGTCATATCAATATAAATACATAATTCTCTTGTCCTTATACAACTCTAAGCGTAATCGGCACAACATGTTTTAACCATGTAGTTACACGTTTTGGCTGGTTAATATACGACCGAATACGAATTCCGTTCACCAAAGGTTGCCTATAAGAGATTGCTTACAGCAATCAGACCGACTTTGCTCACTACAAATATACCTTAAACCATTTATTTACATGTTATGTTGTACAAAAAGTTTACAATAAATAAATAATAAATCTCACATTAAGCAAACTCTTGTGCGCATCAGCGACAGCTCGCAGGAGCAAACTCGAAGCGGGTGCGGAGACGCGCGGCCTTGGACGCACCCGCACAACGGACGCGCACGTCGAGCGTCCGCTACGACCTTCTAATACCGACACTCTGAAATATATATAAAGGAGTTGTTCCCGCAACTTCGTGCGCAAACTTAAAGACTACAATACCCTCTATAATGTACTATAAGTTGTTATCTTTTTGCAAGGAAAAATAGCATTTTTTAAATTATACATATAAGCCTGATATGACATAAAATGCAATTATACAAAATTTAATCAACATCGCTTCATCGAGTTGGTTCTGAATATTTTATAGACAGAAAAAACAGGCACATTTTCACATAATTACATATTTTTCAAATATTTAAAATTTATAATACTAATACAGACATCGGACGAAGGTAATATGGTTGCGATACGTTCGCACGGCACCATGCGCGAAAATATCGCACGACATATTTTCCAATTCATTATTCAAGTAAACTCGTAAATCAAAGTGAAAGTAGAGATGATTCAAAGTCACTTGGACTTTGAATCATCTCTACTTTCAGGTTTAGAAAACCGATAAGATTCAGTAAGAAACTCGGCGATTGCTGTTTTCAAAATAACATTCTTACGATTAGGTACATTTTGCTGTAGCTATTTTGTGCAACGTCGAATAGCAATATCAACGCATATTACTATAAATGTAATTTTCAATAGTATCTTCCTTTTATTATTATATTTTTATTCTATATGTTATCCTGGTGTTTAAGCAGAAATTGCACTAAATTTCATCAATACTGCTGAATCAGATTCTTTGTGAAAGGAATACGGACAGACGGAAAGAGTACAGTCATAGAATCTCATCAATCGTCCATCGAACTGCAGTGTCACCTATATATACATATAGAAAAATGAAAGGCTGCCAGCATATTCAAAAGACTTACTTGGATGTGAGTCTTTTGGAACTCGACTCGCACTTTTCAAAACTGTCTTCGGATACAGATATTTTTCTTTGTGACTCTGAAGGTTTCTCCCCCAAACGACTCTTGGTAGACCTCGGTTGCGGTCGCGTCTGAGGTTCTTTCTCTGGAGTGAACCTGAAAATAGCGGCAAAGCCCATTTACCTGTGAGCATTTTAATTTGGTGTGGTAAGCTGTAGTAGGCCAGCGGTAACACCGTTCAACTCTTTCGAGAAGGTCACGTGTTCAAACCCAGGCAGACACCAATGAGTTTTTCCTGTTAAATCTAATGTGTCTAATTGATATTTGCAATTTATCACACGCTTTTCGGTGAAGGAAAACATCGTGAGGAAACCTGCATATCTCTAGAGAATTCTGGAGATATGTGTAACCTACCAATCCGCATTGGAGCAGCGTGGTAGGTCGTAGCTCCTAACCTTCTCTCCAATAACGGAGAGAAGAGGCCTATTCTCAGCAGTGGGATAGTAACAGGCCGCTACTTACTTACTTATTTTAATTTGACAGTTACTAATAATTTAAAGCAGACGTTACTTTGCGGAATTCCATAGAACTGAAGTTATAATAAAATCATTTAGCTGTAATCTGCGTTTATTAAGAGAATATATTTAATGATAACTGTAAAGTTTCGGGGCGAAACAATCGTAGATATTGTGGTAGTGAGTGTGTGTAGTGCTTGTGTGACGTGTAGGTGTTGGTGTGTGAAGTGTGTGGTGACTTATCCAGCATGTATGGTATATGATTGTTACCTGCTTCATACACTTGGCATTACATATATTCTCTTAACAAACGCGGATTATAGCAAAATAATTTTATTTAACTTCTAATAATGTACCAAACGTTAAAATGAAAATACTTTTTTTTATATTCAAGTAAAATAATATTTACACGAATATTTGCATACTAATATTTTATAATATTTACATACATAATATTTGCATACGAAAATTCCCAACTTTGCAGTGATATTTTGGATCTGTGGTATACTGACTTTTTATACTTTATGGCTGTATTTATAAATTTTCATGTCCATATTTTATTTAATTTCATTTTCCCTTAAGTTAACAACTTAAAGATCTGTTAAGTATACCACTTCTGGACATAGGGCACCTCTCTGTTTTGTTTAAAGGGATTGTGCTTAGATCCACCACATTGCTTTAATGATGACTGGTATAAATTTTGCACGTACGAGCAAATTTTGCCCCAGATTTAAGACAAAATTAAAAAAGGGCATACATCATCATAAATAAAATATTTTAGATGGTCTAAGATTTAAGAGCAAAACTTAAAGCAAATAGTTTATGAATGGGAGCATAGTTGTTTGAGAATAAATATAAAAGAATATATATTAATTTTATAGTAAAATTGAGGGTAATTGTAATAAATGGAATATACAAGATAGAGCAAATTTTTGGCAAATAAATTTACAACCTGATCGTTTGCTGTCAAAAACCTAATAATTATAAAATGGCATCTTTTCTTACTACCTTAAAGCAGTTTGTAATTAACCACCTTTCAGGACTTTCTGGTTTTTTAGTTGTCTCTTTTTCCTTTACTTCCACAACTGGTTTAGGTACTTCTCGAACACCAAGCCTCTCACGGACTGGCCTTTTGGGAAGATTCAATTCTATATGTGGTAGCGTTTCTAATACTGTTTCTTTTTGTGTTTCAATAATTTGAGAAGCTTGCGGCGGAGAAGGGGATTTTTGGGGACATAAGGGAGGTGTGATTGGTGGAGGTTGTGGTATTTCCTGAAACAATTTAACCATTACAGTTATGCTTGATATAAAAGAATTCAATCTCTTAGTAAAAGCTTTTTAGATCGTGAATACAGTCACTTAGAACAAGTCTACATATATCATATGTATTTTTAGAATGTGTGACAAGTTGATCTACAGTTTAGTAACTACACCATCTACGTCTTATTCTACTAATATTATAAATGTGAAAGTTTATGTGTTTTAACGGTGATTCTGCTGAACCAATATCGATGAAAATTTGCACAATTATTCCTTATACACCAGAATAAGATACAGGCTATAGAAATCCTGTTAATTCCTGTTAATAGGTTATAATGGCATAATGACATTACAAATAAATAAATAAATTATTTATCATTGTTACATACACTCACACTTACATTAAATTATATTAAATTTCATAAACAATGTATCAATTTTTTAACCCAACTAATTTATTTTAAGTTACTGCTACCAACTAAACTAACACTACAATGTAATAATCTATTATTATAGATTATTACATTGTAGTGTTAGTTTAGTTATTAAGGGAGGGCACTAGCTCCTGAAATACAGTTAAATCTAGTTTAGGGTCCAGAGTTAATAAATCATGTAAACACTAATTCTACAGGAATAGGATGACATTGATCGCCATCTATTATCACGCGACAACAGTCCACGCAAACGAAGTTGCGAAGTGAAGTTATAAATGGAAAGGTCTTATCAGAATATCAAGATATTATTAAACATATTTATTTATTCCTTTGCAACTGTTTAAGTATAAAAGAAGTAATTTTTAATTAAATACAAACCGGTACATCTTCCGCAAAATCATTCATTAGCTCCTCCGCTTCTGTTCGTATAGTCAAAAAGTCGTCATCATCTGACATAGAGTCTAACTGCTCAACCAACTTTTGTTTAAGTCCGTGAGTTTTGGTTTGATCATCTTTAGCTTCTATTACTTGAGGGGTTTTATTAAAATTATCGTTACTATATTCTTCAGTTATCTCTTCCACGTCAGGCTGTGATATAGTAGAAGGATCAATAATAGGTATAATTGGCCTTTTTGATTCCTTAAAAACTGTCTTTTCATTAACTTCTTTTGTTTCACTTTTGTCTTTATATGTCTCTAGCAAAACCCCATGGTTTTTCAAAATCTGTCCAGCAAATACATCTGTTATCGACGGCTCAGATTCCTTCTCTATATTCATTAATAACGGAGGTATATTAGGCCGAATCATGTCGTGATGCTTACTTTTTTTCTTACTCTTATGAGATTTCTTGGCATCTTTTTTACGAGTCTTGTCTTTGTCTTTCTTTTTTGATTTCTTTGTAGTATCACTCTTTTTTGATTTGTCTTTATCTTTCTTGTCTTTGATTTTTCTATCTTTTGATGAAGACCGCTCATTCTGTTTTTCAAGATCTGCTTTTGATACAAGGAAACATTAATGAACTTCAATTGCAAAAGGAAATAAAATGATTATGATAAGAGTTTTAATATTGTTACGAACACGCAAAAAGAGATCGTAATTCATATGTCATAGAGTTCAAAGTTTGTCGCTAATCATCTAAATCTGGCCACTTCACGTTGTTTACGAATCGTGTTCCGTATCCCCGCTATGACTTGTGAGTAATCGAAAAGACTTCTCGAATGGTTCGTTCACTATATAAGCGGTCCTATCGCGCGCCTCGGGATACAGTTTGCGAATAGCGATCAAGAACGAAGTAAGCAGCGAAAATAAAAATTAAAAAATAGTGACCTCAGCTTTGTTATTAGACAACGGTGATTGGAAGTAGCAATTTTTTTAGTAAAAAGCTAAATAGTGTTTTTTTAATGAGTCACCAGATATTTTTATCCAAGTACACAAACCCATTGTTCGTAACAATATTCTAAAATGCTTAATTTTTTTTAGAAAAACCAATTGTTTATGAAAGTATTTTCTGTTTTAGAATTAAAAAGGTCATAAGAAAATTAGTACAAGAATGTTAGTAAAATTAAAAGTTTCTTAGAGCCATATGTGGACTGAAGATAAATTTATAATTACTAAATAAAAAAAGTGAATATGTAGAAAAGTTTTGGCTAACTTGATAACTCAACTGGAAAACCTTTTGAGCTGGTTATCCAGATGGCAAAGATCCTTGACAAAATTTAACATTACAGTTAGTTTTAACAAATCTTACACTGAAAATTTCTAACAATTTATTTTATCGTTACACAACCAATGATGTATTGATAAATGTCAGTCTGTGTAAACTTACTTATAGGGGCAGTCACAGTAACCTCCTGAAGTTTTTTTAACACCTGATGTAGCCAGTTCACAAATAGCTCTGTGTTATCACCAAGAAACAGTTGCAAATCATCTTCCATTTGTGCTCTAGTACGCTTATTGGCGACCATCACCATCACATAATCAGGTAGCTCATCATCTGCATAAATAAGCAAGTAGTAAGTAGCAGCCTCTTACTATCCCACTGCTGAGAATAGGCCTCTTCTCTCCGTTCATGGAGAGGTTTGGAGCCTATCACACTGCTCCAGTACTGATCGGTAGGTTACACATATCTCCAGAATTCTCTAGAGATATGCAGGTTACCCCACAATGTTTTCCTTCACTGAAAAGCGTGTCATAAATTACAATTATCAACTAGACACAAGTTTTAACAGAAAAACTAATTGGTGTCTGCCCAGGTTTGAACCTGTGACCTCCTCGAAAGAGTCGCACGGTGTTACCGCTAGGCTAACACAGCTTTCATCTGCATAATTATATTAAATAAATATATAACTATTTCATGTATTGAAGTTATTAAGACGACTTAATACTATAATAATACAACCAGACAAAACATAGTGGAAACTATTTTATTTATATCCTATAAATATTCTTAATCCTTACATGAATATTCTTTCACACATTCACAATACATGTTTATATTATATGTAGACATATATAAATGATGAGATGCAAGTCAATATCAGCAATTATAAGATTATTTTTTTGTTAGTACTAGAATGTAGAAAAATTCCAAATTAGGTTTTCATTATCTAAACGCAGTGTTTTTCACACATTTCTCTTAGGAGTACTGCTATAGTGTTACAGACCAATAATTTTTCATAGATATATCAATAGATTAGACTTCTTTCTTCTTCCTGCCCTTATCCTACTCTAAGTGGGGTCAGCACAACATGTTATAAACATGCTGTCACATGATTTGTCTGCGTTTTTACGACCGGGCGCCTGTCTGACGTCAACTTACCTCAGTCGTATTTTACGACACTTTGGTAAGAAAGAGGGTGGTCTATTTTACTAAACCGGATTCCACACGGTGGGTCAACTTACCTCAGTCACCTTTTACGACACCTCGGTAAGAATGACATTAGTCTATTCTAATCAGTCGCATATTGCATGGTGGGTAGACACCTTAGTTGCCTTTTACAACACCTTGGTAAGAAATGATGGTGGTACTATTCTATTCAGCCGGATACCACACAGCTAATATCAATAGATTAGACCTTACTTGTATATTATAATACCAATGGCAATAGTATATGACTATTATAAGTAATTGATGTAAACGATTGATGGTCTGTATTCTTTGAATTAATTTTTTTATAGTAATATATAAAAGTGCCATTAATGCACTTTTATAATCATGATTAGGACAATTTGATTAAATTTTATATTAGTATTGTTTGAAAAAAAAACTGATATAAAAGTCAACTCTATTTAGCCTGTCATAAAAGTAATAATAACATTATTTTGAGTGATAAAGAAAATAAGTATATTTTTTGTGATTTTTTTGTGGAGACTATCTCTATGATAGAAACAATTGTTGAGATTGTAATAGCAAATGTGTGTAGTGCTCGTACATTGTAGTGGTGGTGGTGGAGGTTTTTTACTTTTGTGTTATGCATATCTGCAAAATAATACTTAATTCTATAAATTATTTAAGCCTCTTTTATTAAGAACTTAGATATAAAATAAATAATATTATTATATTGTTTACTTTCTTTTATAACTAAGATCCTCAAACATATAACTTACCAACATAGCATCCTAACTCAGTCAGCTTGGCTTTGATGGCAGACTGTAAATAATATCAATGGTAAATAATGGATCAATGAGAGACTTGAAAGTTACGTATTGTAATTTCTGCCGATACAATAAGTGGCTAATATTTGCTGTGTGGTATCCGCTGAATTGAATAGCACCACCCTCATTTCTTACCGAGGTGTCGTAAAAGGCGACTAAGGTAAGTCGACCTGCCGTGTGGTATCCGGCTGAGTAGAATAGACCAACCTCATTTCTTACCGAGGTGTCGTAAAAGGCGACTAAGGTAAGATGACCCACCGTGTGGTATCCGGTTTAGTAGAATAGACCACCCTCTTTCTTACCGAGGTGTCGTGAAATACGACAGAGGTAAGTTGACGACAGGCAGGCGGCCGGTCGTAAAAACGCAGCTAAATCATGTTACAGCATGTTTATAACATGTTGTGCCGACCCCACTTAGAGTGGGATAAGGGCAGGAAGATGATGATAATAAGGGGCTTATGTAGCGTTTGACAGATAGGAGTATAAGCTTATGAGTATAGTTATTGATGCTAAAGATAATATAATGAAGAGAAAAGGATTTTACAATGAACGTATACTCAAAATCTTAAAAGGTAATAAGTTATCGTACATTTTCTATAAAAATATGCAATACTCACCCGCATCTTCTGCCCTATTTCACTGCCGGCAACATCCATTATAGGAAAAATATCACACTAAACTTAAATTAGAAATAAGTAGTAATAACGTGGAGTTTCACACAATTAAATCACTTTATATTAAATATTTGTACAGCAAGACAACATTTCAACGAAGTAAATCATTTTAAATTGTATTAAATGTTTTTAATACGGCAATATTTAATAGCGCACACCTTATAATAGAATTAAATACTTTATTTGACACATAGACAAATTATAGAATATGATTTAACCCTTGGATAAAGAATACACTGGATGCCGCCTTAGCTATTTTTGTGTGTCCGTTTTATGCTTGTGTGAACTTTTAGAACTGCATTAGTGTGCGTGATTAGGGAAGTACTTAGCTTATCGATAAGCTAAACTAGGCATCGATAATTATCGAAGCCTAGCTCAGGTGTTAATAAACAGTTGTAACCAACCTAGTTGGTTTACAGAATAGATTTAAACATTTGAATAGATTGACATAATTTCCTGAGTGTACAGTCTGCAGTATAATGTCATGAATTATCCGATGCACATCTTTACTGCATATCTTACTGTGATGGGTGGTTCTCAGAAATGGTATCAGTCAATTGACTGTGAGCCTAGATTTACCAAAGAATCCTTTGAAGCGTTAAAAATAAAGTCGAACGTGCAGCCCATACTCGGTGCTTTATGTATAGATGAAATGTTAACATAAATGTTAGTGCTTCAGTGGCCAATGGAACAATATCATGATCCACATTATTCCCAACATTTACATATCCGTGAGACCGGTGACAGCTTTTATCCACTATTCTCTTATATGTGGGCATTTAGGAAACCTAAGAAAATAATCTAAAATTAGAGAATTCGCATTTACTTGGCTAGTACATATAACTTTGACTGATATTTATCGATACATAATAATTCGTTAGTGTGTACATCACTACGTAGGTAACACAATTCAATCGAATATTTAACGATTAATTTCTATGTTTTATCAGTATCCCACACTCGTGCCGGCTAGAGAATATCAAACTGTACTGATACATTATAATCTGAAACGCTTTAACTGAATAAAACGCTTTAATTAAGCACGCAATTGAGAGTCAAAGATTTACTTATGAAATGGTAATTCCGTGTTTTTAACTCCTCCTTTCGTTGTTCTTGATGGACACGTTAAGGCAGCACACGACATATTCCACCTTTCTTGAAAAAATATATCAGTAACACTCGTATTTGCTTTAGACTTCAAGAAATAATTTTCAACAAACTCAATGTTATGGCCTCATTTGGTGTCACCAACTGGACACATTTTTAGCGACGTTGCCAAACTTCATCACAATCTCTTTCACTCTTATGTATAGTTCGCGATAAGAACAGAGACAAACGATAAATCGCTTACACACAGACGCAAGATCGGCAACGTCTTTTGGCGCCGTCCAGTATATACTACGTCCTTGATTTAACCATTTGACATATAAGATAATACAGATAATACAGACACAAAATTATATTCCACCATAGACAAATAAGGAATACTTTCCTACCTTACCTAAAGTTAATATTTTGACGATTAATTATGTAATATGTGTCAAACATTCGTTTTCACTCATTTTCAAGAGGTAAACCTATAAGCCAGAGCAATTTACATAATATTGTAAAATGAATTAACGGAAGTTTTAAAATCTGATTTCAGAAATGGCTTTCATTAATCGCGTGGAAAATGTCACAACGCTTATTATCATTGTGTCCGATAAGCTATATATTTATTTTTGATTTTATGTTCATTTTTTAAATCCTTATCAGGCTTTTACTTTTTTATTGATCGGTTTCGATGCAAAGAGTATTAATTAATAGTATACTATTTATATAATCAGATCAGAATAGAATTATAACGTTCAGTTATACTTTCCTTAGAAGAATCAGTATTTAAGAAGTAGGTAGGGGTAGTTCATCCACCGTAATATAAATAGGGTGACACGGCATTTTCCACTCTTTTTTTTTTCTATCTTTTCAAGCATATCAAGAAAATAGTTAAAAATACTAATTACAGCTGGACAGTCTGCGAGCGTGTGCAGCGCCGTGTCAAAGTCGGGGCCGCACTCGTGGCACTCACCAGTCGCTTCGCGCTGGGCCACCTTCCACAGATACCACCCGAAACAACCATGTCCGGAAAGCACCTGTGTCAGACGGAAGGTGAGGACCCCATGCCTTCTGGCGATCCAGCCTTGGAGAATGGGCTGGATGGCTGAAATCGTCCAGGCTCCTGCACTGGGCGATTCAAGCCGCCGCCTCCATCGGCGGAGGAGCTCTTCCTGAGCTGCCCTCCGCCAATCCACCTCCACCGCCGCTGAGTCTCCCCCTGATGAACGGGCTTCGACTCTACGGCGGTAGGCCTGAGAGCACTTCAGCCTCTAGGTCCCATGGGGGGGACCCGGCCAAGGCGCAGGCCGCCTCGCCGGAGATGGTCCGGTAGCCCCGCACAAGTCTGACCGCCATGATCCTCTGCGCCCTGCGCAGCAGGGGCAAGGATCTCGCGGTCAGCCGCCCCGCCCATACAGGAGCGCCGTACAGGGCCATCGACCGAACCACCCCGGCGTATAGGCGCCGGCAGCCTGCATTAGGCCCTCCCAAATTCGGGAGGAGCCTGCTCAGGGCTCCGGCGGTCGCCGTTAACTTAGGGGCGAGCCGCCAGAAGTGGGCCTCGAACGTCCATCGGCTGTCGACGAGCAATCCCAGGTACTGTAATGTACCCGAGATTTCGATGGACGTCCCGCCCACCACCAACCGGGAGCCACCACCACCACCACTGGGGGCGCCATCCAAGGCCTGTGGAAGCAAATGGCCTCGGATTTCTCCAAGGCCACCCCCAGCTCCAGCCGGCGAATCCGGGCCACAACGTGAACCGTCAATGCATTTTTATAGTCAAGCCACATAAATTATTCATGCATATGAAATATTGTTTCCAGGATAATGAGGAGGAGAAAGGTCTTACTCAGATGGTTCTGTGAGACTTCTTTGCATAAAAAACATTTATTTTTTATTTCATATTTATTGCATTCTAACAATTCTTATTCATATTTAGTGGTAAACAAACAATACAAATAAATAACATTAAAAACTAATTTATCAATATTTCATCAAATAAATTAAATTCGATATATTAAATATAATATGGCATTACAATGTATTTGAACATAAATCATTTAAGAATCACTGATGAACATAAGTAGATTTTGATTTCAGTCACGAAGAAAAAAAATAATAAAACACACATCAAATAAAGCCTTCGCACGCATTATGGGGAATTTATAGCGAATTTGTCAATTTTTACGACAATCGGCGGTACGATGATAAAGCGATGTGTAGGTTGTAGAAATTGATAAATACCTTCTTGAATATTAAAAAAAATGATAAAATCATATGTTGTTTTTATTCAGTCATAATAGCAATAATAGTTACCTATTTTCATTTTCTATGTATAAAAAGAAATAAATAAGTGCAAAAGTTTTCGCACTTCCGAATATAAAAAAAAATTGAAATTTGAAAAGCTCAGTGCATGTATATATTTTTTGGTACCAAATTATAACAAAATATTTTATTTGGAAAGAACGAATTTTAGAAAAAAAAGTTTATTTTTACATTATTCTATACTATTTGTTATTTGTTTTACCATCTATTGGAGTACAATGTATCAATAATTCTAAATATTACATATTACTTAAACAGCAATATGTATTATTTACAATGCTAGCTGGCAACATTAAAAACATAAAAACGACGTTCACACACATAAATCTTTGGCCGTTACTTAATACATAATTTTACAAAGCTATACAATAAACTGGAATGTATAATGCATAAGAAATATGAATTATATTTTGGAATGTATTCTTAGGTGGTTAAAACGATGGTAACTGTCTTAATGGTTGCGTGTAATGTGTACTTATGTATACACGTCCTAATTTTTTGCCATTATATTTCTTTAGCATATATAAAAACTCTTTAAATTCGTATGCACAATATTTTTGTAGTCCAAGTTTAAATATAAATAACGCGATAAAACTTTAAAATGTTAAAATTTATATTTTATCAAATACTGACAAAATAATCTTTTTTAAATGGTGCATTTATATTACCATTATATGTATTTTACTTTGGAGATTTTAAATTCTATTGTGACCGTGTTCAGAATATGGTCGCCAAGGGAAACTATTTACGCAATAAAAGATCCATCAATTGGTAAACATTCTCCATTTCAGTTATTATGCCTTCGTTTTCTCCATAATAGGAAAAGATAATATCATATCTACAACGGACGTTAGTCTAAAACTATTAACGCATATTACAAGATATTTACTATATAAAAATATTTAAATTGCAAGACATGTTATTATTATCTTAAATTTAATAATTTCCTTATAACATAATTTTACAAAGATGTTAAAAATATACTAAACTTTAGTAAAGCTTTAGATTGCGTGTCGCTTTTTAGCTGGACGGATTCGTATTTATTATCAATGAAAAGGTTTTTTTATTGGTGGTACTAGACTCCTTGGAAAGCGCGGTTTCTGGTAAGGAAGAAACTAGCTTTTTATACATAAACTTCATATGGTCGAGCGACTTAAGCCAGATTTGAAGAAATAAGTAATCAAACTCTGGCTTACGGCGTAATATCTGGCTTACGAGGCCAGCACATACCTTTCTCATAATTTGTTTGTTAATAATAAATGAATTTGACGTAATAAAATAGAATATCGCTTAACTATAATATTGGATGAAGCTATTTTTAAACTAATTCTGTGTTGTCTATTCAGGACATACAGTTTGAAGTATTGCCGCCCTTTAGCATAAATTGTTTATTTCGATGTTTGTATTAATATTGCAATACTAGGTGATATGCTAATTTTGGATATTTTTAACTTTATATTTTTTTAAATTTATCCGTCTAAACATTACAAAAGTAATAATGAAATTATTTTGCTATAATCCGCGATGAAGTAAAATAGAAAATATATATAATGCTAAATGTAGAGTGGACAATCGGTTATCATACATGATACCTCGCGGATTATAGCAAAATAATTTTATTATTACTTTTGTATTATTTAATTCATTCAGCAACATATTTACGGCGACTCTTTTTGGCTATTCTATGTACTTTAAAGCCATATTAGTCTTATAATCCTATTATTAAAAGTAAATTATTATGTAAAAACATAATTAATAAAGCATTCTACGTCATAACAGATAAACGTTAACTTAGCGTGTCGGTATGTCTAAACGTGTAATAACATATAGTCTCTTTATTCCGGTAAAATCCTTCGTTCCAGGTAATTTAAAAAAAATAGTTTTGTCAATGACCCATTGATATCTATTATTTTTTTTGCACAAACTTTACGATGCGGTAGAAACTGCGAGCAACTAGATTTATTCATCATTCTCGTTATTGAAATGTTACTTCGGTAACAGGTAGTCATTTTCTAACTAAAATTAATATCTATGCTATAGTGGCAGATAAAAAATGATAGTAAAAATGCTAATTCAGTAATATCTTTGGTTCCTCTAGCTAAAAAGCGACAAGCTAAGCGCGATTTTGTTCCAATTCGAATCTCGTAATTTTGATCAAGTTTCCTCTAGATCCCAATCCGCTAAGAACAGTCTCGTTTCTCGGTCCAAAGCTGGAACTTCCCCTTGACCCAGGGTAAGGGTCTACCTTGGAGAAGGTAGGGACGCCCGAGGGTCTGCCCTGGAGTCCGCCAGCGACACTTGGCTTAACACCGTCCGCGTGTTGCTGAAGCTGTATCCGTGACGCTCGTTCCATTTCTCTAAAAGAATGGATGACTAGTTATTCAAGGTTTTGTCGTTTTTACAATGGATATGCATTATTTATTTATTTGAAATATCAAATCAAATCAGATTTATTTCAATAAGTTAACAATGATGGCATTACAATAAGCATCTATAGTAATATATAAAGCTGAAGAGTTTGTTTGATTGTTTGACCGTCCGTTTAATCTCAGGAATGACTGGACCTATTTGAAAAATTATTTGACTGTAAAATAGTCCATTTATCGAGGAACGCTATAATATAACATCACGCTAAGATCAATAGCAGAGGGGCAAATATAAAAAAATTAAGATTCAATGTTTTAAAAAAATTGCGTGCGCTGAGTAAACAAAGAACAAGAAACATTGTGTTTTAATTGTAATTAAAACACAATGTTGGTAGCATTAATATATTATTATTATTATATTATTATACATATTTAATGCCAATTAATATATTATATGTAATTACGAGTATATCATCATTCATTATTCTCCCACCCTTATCCCACTCTAGGTGGGGTCGGCACAGCATATATTAACCATATTGTAAAACGATTGGGCTAGATATTTTACGACCGGTCGCCTCCCTGACGTCAACTTACCGTAGTTGCCTTTTACAATAAGGTAAGAAATAAGGTTTGTCTATTCTACTCAGCCGGATACCAAACGACGGGTCAAATTGGCTTAGTCGCCTTTTAAAACACCTGGGTAAGAAATAAGGGTGGTCTATTCTACTCAGTCGGATACCACACGGCGGATATATGTAATTATACTTAATTTAAAAATAATAATTATAAGACATTATGCATCCTACATTACATTATACTAATTAATATTAAAAACCCAAAGAATACAAGAAATTAAATAAAAGTTGGGCTTTTTCAAATAAAATTCTGTTTTAGACAATCTTTGGAAACTCTAATAAACAATTTTTGAAACTGAATGAACGAATGCACATTTTACTTTTAAATTTTGCCACGTTTCATGTACTTTTTTTTAATTTCTTTTTCATAACTAGATGTATTTATTACTAATATTGCATTTTTGATAGATTCAAAAGCATAAATTACTACTAAATAGTATTAAACATACAATTATGTTAGGAAGAATAAAGGTTTTTTACTTTTATTTAGATTTTATATTTAGAATGGTTAATATAAGGATGGTTAGCGAATAAGATTAATGTTTTAAACGCCTACATGAGTCAAAAAGCAAAGGTAAATGCCAATGAACGAATATACGAGAAATCACAAGCAAACAAGCGCTAAAGTGTTGCTTTAAATTAAATTAATTTAAATTTGATTTTGCATTTGGCAAGAAATAAAGTAGGCAATGAGGCGGATGTCAAAATAATAAAATTGGTCCCACTACTTCGTTGATTCCTTTGCAAAGCGTATGTCGGGTAGCTATGGTTATCTATTTGGAAAAAAAGGTTTTGCGATATATGAAATAAGATAACCCATACACCATTTGAAAGATGTGTTAAAAATCCGAACAGCCATAGACACTAATGTACACATCATCTTTCTGCCCCTATCCCACTCTAAGTGGGGTCGGCACAACATGTTATAAACATGTTGTAAAATGATTTGGCTATATATTTTACGACCGGCCGCCTGCCTGACATCAACTTACCTTAATCGTATTTTACGACACCTCGATAAGAAATGAGGGTGGTACTATTCTATTCAGCCGGATACCATACGGCGGACAGACACTAATGTACACGTTACTCTTTATTCGGCCAAGTAGAGGAACTAGGAATCACGACCTTCAGTAATGAGAGTAATAACGAAATGAGGAGGAACTTTATGTGAAAGTAATAGCCTGTTACTCTCCCATTGCTAGACATAGGCCATAGGAACTGAGACCTACCACGCACCTACCTGCTCCAATGCGGATTGGTAGGTTACACATATCTCCAGAATTCTCTAGAGACTATGCAGGTTTACTCACGATGTTTTCCTTCACCGAAAAGCAATCGCAATTATCAATTAGACACATAAGTTTTAACAGAAAATCATTGGTTTTTGCCCGGGTTAAAACCCCTGACCTCCTCGAAAGAGTCGCACGGTGTTACCGCTGGGCTACCACGTCGCTAATTGCGTCGCGTGTTCTATTCTATTCAGCCAGATACCTCACGGCGTCGCATATAAGTATGGTACAAAATGATTTATGGACAAGAAGCAAAAGTACCAAGCGATACCAAGCAATGATACCTTCATGTTCTGATATATGAGGCGAACGCAGACGTACGTTCCGGTTTCTTGACGTGGCATGCGGGCGATGATGGATACGCACCGCTGGTGAGCCCCGACAGCCGGGCGAGCGGGCAGCAGAGCGCGGCTGCGTACGCGGCGCGGTATTGTGCGTTCATTATGACGTAGATGATCGGGTTCACGCACGCGCTGGCGTACAGCAGCAGGTAGCCGGCTATGTGGAATACTGGAAAACCAAGACATAGAGTTAATATTTATCTATCCCAATGTAATATACTATATCTGGGTGACCGAGCAATACTCGGTAATTTTTTTACAAAATAAAAAAAAGAAACTTAAAAGAAAAAATAATAGTGTAGGTGGGGCTCGATTCTAGGTATTTTCATTACTCGCGACCACCCGTTACCCGAATAAGATACGCTGACTTGACTGCTAATGGCAAAAATAGTGTTTTATATTCAACAAAAACTTTAGTATTTTTAATGCCCCAAAACAGGGATAAAACGAATTTTCTTTTACATAAAACCTAGCTAGATCGATTTTCTCCCCTAAAACCCCCTACATGCTGAATCGATCCTAGGATCGATCTCCGACTATTATTACTATTTTTTTTTTTTTAATTAAAACACAAACACATTTTCTATGCTTATTCATGAACATGTGACTTTATTCCTCAGATAGGGCGACATGTGTTACCAAAGTAAGATGGCTCTATTTCATATAGTGGCTATAGGCAAAAGTTTAACTGAGTCCTCGCCTACGGGTTAAAAGGAAGGATGTACAATTATTGCTCACACACCGGGGTAACATATAAGCTATAGAAATCCTGTTAATTGAACAGAAATAGGTTGAAATTGAGAAGCTTCATCTATTATCAACACATCACGCGACAACAGTCCACGAAAAAGAAGTTGCGGGTACAAAATATAAAAATACTTATATTATGCTTACCGGGATAATGTACGTGACTGTCAGCAACTTTTGCTATAGTAATAGGTAAGTAGCAAACAAGGAATGAGAGGAAGATAGCGAGCACCATCTTGGTAATCCTCCACTCGTTACGGCGTGCTTTTGTTTCTCTTGTATCTTTGATCGTGGATCGCTTGTCCGTACCGTTGTTCAGCGTACTAGGAATGTTGTGTTGCGAGCGTTGATGTTCGCGCATCCTTTGCTCTGAACTGTTGGAAAAATAAATAGAAATTTTTTGATTAACCCGTTGACACAGTTGGCAGTGACCCTGCCCTCAGCTCCGTGGATCAAGGATTCGATTCCCACCGAGAGCCAACATTTTCTATAAAAAACTTATATTGGTGTTACCCACCAAGAGTGGGATAAGGGCAGGAGGAAGATATTTACAAGTAGTCTGCCCATAACATAATTTGATTTAAAAGTAAATTGATGTTTTATTTTAGACTAGCTTTTACCCGCAACTTCGTTCGCGGGGACTGTAGTCTTGGAATTACCAGTAGCTTCTGTCACTCTCCAACTGTAAATATCTCTATAGAATAATCAGTATAGTCGGAGAGATTTATAGTTTAATCAAGAGCAAATTTTTATTATTTTATAGAAAGAATCTATACTAATATATAAAGCTGAAGAGTTTGTTTTGTTGGAACGCGCTAATCTCAGGAACTACTGTGCCGAATTGAAAAATTCTTTGAGTGTAAGATGGTTCATTTATCAAGTAAGGCTATAGCCTATATAATATCACGCTAAGATTGTTCCCCTCTAACAGTTCAAAATAAAAATTTAAAAGTCTGCGACAGTATATGTATATATAATTTTTAAGGTTAACCCACTTTTACCATTTTAAGGTAATCAAAATACTATTGTTACAACATGTTTTTAATACAACCTCCTTCATAGAGTTGGCGATTAATATGGAAAAGCATTGTGGCTGTCATATTTTTTTATGTGTCATTCTTTGAGTTTTTGCGAAAGAGTAAATGGGTGGACTCTGGGAAAACTGCTTTTTATTTATTTAAATTAACCCATTTACTCTTTCTCAAAAACCCAATGACACAAATAAAATATGACATCCACAGTGCTTTTTCATATTAATGACCAACTCTATGAAGGAAGTTGTATTAAAAACATGTTGTAACAGTCGACCATCTTGACAACATTTGCGACCCCGCAAATCTCTGCTGATTGTACTGAGAAGAATCGGCAAGAAACTCAATACTTGCTCTTTGATCTGTAAAAGAACACCGCACATGCCATGACATGACAGGACTACGCTCACGCTTTATGCTCAACTCTATAAGCTCAACTCCTTAAGCTTTTTGCACTGTAAGCATTTCACACCTTAAGCTCACCCTCAATCACTGTCATTGCATAACACAGCTCAATTATTGGCAACCATCTCAGCAGATACACACTTAAACAGACTCGCAAATGATAACGTTCAAAGAACAATCATCACTTCCAGACAGAGCCTAGCTGACAGTCGTTGCAGATGGCCACAGTCTAGAAAACAATCGTTACAACTGGAAAGATCCAGAGAACAATCGACATTCTAGCAGACAACCCCATCGAACAAAAGTCACAGGCGCGTCTAAGGCCTCACATAGCACATCGTCATGTTGATCTTACAGAGTTAATAAACCAAATACCAATTACCATCATTGACCTCTCCAACAAAAACTCCATTTTTTATTCCATAGCATCGCATATCGCAACTATCTCTCAAACTATACGAAATTCGCACTCTCCGCGTCGTCTCAAGATATTTATCGTCATTTGTCTTTCCTCTGAACTTTTAAAATTTCCAGATATTCCTTTTGTCCACTCTATTTGTGACTTTAGGTTACATCCCCTTCTGAATATAATTAACAACGATATTGCTCCTATATTCTTATTCAATAAATACAAAGCTATTTTCCCAAATTCAACCCATTTACTCTTTCACAACAATTCAATGACACATAATGACGGCCACAATATTTTTTCATATTAATGACCAACTCAATGAAGGAGGTCGTATTAAAAACATGTTGTTAAATTGTCATATCTTTATTATTCGCTGACCTATTGAAATAATACATACCCTATATGTTAAGTGAGGCTTTCTACTACATATAAGTGAAAACCCCGTCTAAATCGGATCAGCGGTTTTTGAGATTAGCTGGAACAAACGCAAAGAGGTTCTCAATCGCAAACAAACGCAAAGAGGAAGAGATTTTAATCTCAACGATTTTATTATATGTATATAATATATATATATATATATATATATAGATAGATAGATAGATAGAAGAAAATGATGACCCATGGTAGGAAAGAACTCGCGACCGAATCTGAAAGAAAAACTGTAAATCCTAAATAATCTTTACGTAAATATACTCTCTAAAGCACTTTGGCAACAAATATCAGTCATATTTTAATTTACCTAAAATATGACTGATATTTGTTAACCAGATAAAAACTCGATTATATTAAAAAAAATTGGTATTACAAAAGAATAAGATGTTCTACGTTGAGAAGTTCTACTACAAGAAGTCGCTATTAGCGGAAATTACCGATTTATCATTAAAACCTCAAAGAAAAGCTCTACCCCTAAATATTTTTAAAACTATTACATCTTTATTTGTTCAAATAAACAATTGCCGTTTGACGCCATAGACAAGAACGAAGGTATAGAATTTTACGATCCCGTAAAACCAAATATAGAATAATAAAAACGTCAACCCCCTATTTGTTCTTGCCATAAAGATAAGAAACGCCCTTTAGAACATAAAACATATAATGTTACCTACCTTTGAAACAAATATTTGACTAAGCTAATGCATCATTAAATTGCGACATCACTTCTTGGCTGTACAATACAATCTTCAACTTTTCGTTTTGTTATTTAGCTTAATTAATATAAAGTATATTATCATGTTCTCAGTTTCACATCTCGCAAATCTTAATTTCTCATTGAAAAGTTTTACAACGATGTGAAGGAATATTTAAATATATATAGATATAAGTTTCATATAAAAGTAAAATACCGGCCTGTTATTATTATAGTTTGGCATAGGCCTACTCTCTCCTTTATAGAGAGAAGAGTTCGATGTTAGATACTGATAAATCGGCTACAAATATTCCCAGAATTCTATTAAGATATGCAGGTTACCTCACGATATTTTCTTTCACAGAAAAGCGCTTGATAAATAAAATATATGAATAAGGCACATAACTTTAAACATAACTTGTTGATCCCTTTTAGAGATAAGTCCGCCTGTGTTCATTTATTTATTTTTACTTTTTCTTTCTATATATGTATGTACTAAAAGAAAATAAATAAACCCTTTTCAAAGAGTCACAAAGTGTTACCTTTTGCCTATTGCAATGCTGCGCAATATTTTTGTGATATTTCCAATACGACATTTTTGTTTACGAAAAATTATGATCGTAGAAAGTTATCTATCTACTTTTACAAAAGGCGACACCTATGTACGACAGGTGGTTTAATGATTTTGATGCTTTAGAGACCTAAACAAAAACCAATAGAAATTTTGTCGGTTTTCGCCTTCTTAAAGAATGCTTTAAGTGGAAATTTACCTATGTACCACCCAGAATATCCTCGCATAACAAATGAAGATCAGCAGCGCTGGAACAATGAATGCAATGACGAAGAGTGCGGTCTTCGCCGAGCGACCGTATTCGTCTGGCACTATGGAACATGTCCCAAGTTCTTGATCGTAGTCGAATGTACCTAAAGAATGAAATAAAGTTAAAATTAAAAAATGTAGATTTATTTATTTTATATTGATCATTAACAATGAATACGCTGTGAAAATTTATATCAAATACACATTAACAGTCTTGTAGGTCTTCAGTAAGACAGTTTTGTCCTCCTGCCCTTATCCCACTTTAAGTGGGGTAAGCACTTGTTATAAACACACGTTTATCACATGTCACATGATTTCGCTAGTTTTTTTTTTTTTTTTTAATTTTATTTATTTTTAATTTTCAAACAACATATAGAATCTTACATTAAACGCATTGATATACAAACCATAGATGCACAATCACGAAGAAACTTTGCCCAAAAAATGTCCGAACTTTACTATACGTACCTATAAACATCGTTATATTATTAAAATAAAACTAGTCACACAAATTAAGACGTAACTCTATAGACATAAAATTGAAAGTCATTTGTACATACACACACTTATTATCAAAAGCAAATCTCGAATTATTTACACGTAGATCAGTTTTCAAGCCGGAACATAGAAAGCAGTGGAGTTGGGACGTGGATATGTAGGAACTAAAGAAAACTTAACTAAACCATTTTTTACAAGTTTATAATTAACTTGACTGGTTTGATAATTTATGTTCACCATAAAAATTAGTACAAGGAATTAGTAAAATGTGAGCACAAATTTCCATACGCCGTGTGGATATTTAGCTAATGATCATTTTTTCTTTTTATATTTTTAAGATAAAGATTAACGTTTCTGTAACTTCTATATTGTCGGATAATTCAGTAAATAAGACATATATATTCCATTCCTTTGAAGAATAAACATTCCTTTTTTCTATGTTTTTTTAAATACCTAAGCCTTTTATTCTCTTTCTGCATTGTCAATTGATCTGTTTGATTTTGATTTTTCTGAATCATTTTTTCACATAAGTTTAGCCTTCTTTTCAATACAGTATTTTTTTGGGTGTATCTAAAATAGATCCTATATTAAAAGAAGAGGTAGGAGTTTTCTCATTTTTTTCTATCTTATGGTCCTAAAACAAAAAAATATACGTAAGGTTTTATTTCCTTCTACAAATTAATTTTCTTCGATAGTAAGAACTTTAGACTTTTTCCAATGACATTATTTGATTAACCAGAAACTAATCATTCATATTGATGCTATATTTGTTAATAATCTGGAAGAAAAATTAACTTTAAAAATATTTTCATTATTAATATATTATAATATAAATTACACCCATTACAAAACTAATAATAAAATGAAAATTAAGCGCTCCATTGTCGTAACGTATCGACTCTGTTCTAGGTGAATTTGAAGAGCGTAACCGTAGATAAAACCAGAAACAATGCTTGTACTCTTTCTACTCTACAGCGTTAGGTGCATGAGAAAAAGAGATAGGCGCGTATGGAACACTTCCAAAGCCGTGCTGTTATTTTTTATTTAAATGCTGAAATTAATTAAAAACCCCCTTTAAAGAGACAAATATTTGTAAAAATTGATATTTAAAAAATTGTACTTAATTAAAATACGATATTCCATCCTTTTTTTGTACGTTTTGTGTATAATTTACACTTTTTTGCTGCACAGTTTGGGATGTTTCTTCATAGACGAACAAAACAGTACTAACTTAAAAGTCAACACATTTGATGAAATGTGTTGAGTTTTGCCGCGGACACTTTTTGTGCGTATTTGTGAATCTAGAGAGATTGTACATCAATGATTAAACGCCATTAAACCGCTTGCGGTTTGTCTTAGCGCATAAAATTAAGTTTAGTTTACGCTCGTACAAAATTGTCTATAATATACTTAATAACACAAACTATGATGTACGTATGTATTTTACGACCGGCTGCCTGACGTTAACATGTCTTAGTTGCCTTTTGCGACACCACGATAAGAAAGAGGATGATCTATTCTACTCGACCGGATACCAAACGGTGGGTCAACTTACCTTAGTCGCCTTTTACGACACCTCGGTAAGTAATGACGGTTCTACTCAGCCGGCTATCACATGGCTACAAGCAAACAACTCCACAAATAATGGCTAAAATAGTTTTAATATCGCACAAAATCATAAGGTTCAATTCATTCATCTTAAAGTTGAAACAGATGGGTTTCGAATGAAATGTAAATTTATATGTCTCTTAGGAATACAAAGGTAATTTCAGTAGTTTAATAGCCTACTTAATAGGCTTCGGTCTACAATCTAGGGTAGCCTAACTAATTGGACAGACGAAGTTCTAAACTTGTATCATTATGTGGATATACTACGAGCTGGGACGTCCTCTTATCGTCAAAACTCTTATCTTAAAATACCTTCTTACTCTCTCTTTCCATAGTAATTTCTGTTTCAAAAAGCTATCGTTTGGAATTTGGTTGGAGTTTCTGTTGGATTTGATTGAGACTTATTTTTTAAAAGCTTTTATTACACTTGCCGAGTATGTATGTAAAGGTGGAATCTTGCGAGTTAAATTTGACTTACTTCCCGCTGTCAGATTGAGCTGAAATTTTATATACTGGTCCAGTCTCGATGAAAATGCATATTTATGATAAGCATGACCTGATACTGCTACCATGATTGGCTCCAACGGTTAACAGAAAGGACATAAAATTTTGTTCCAGCATTTTTAAAAGCTTTTTTAACTTAACTTGTTAATAAATGCAAATAAGACAGTCAATCGTGATGTCAGTTAATCTTTTATCCAGCAATTTATTCTTTAATATTTAGAACTTTGTAATTTCATTATATAATTTACTAGCTGTGGTTCACTATGCAAAGGCTTTAAACGAAAATCGAGTATTTGGTTGTTTTCGAGAAAAAAGGGATTCTCGCTGGGTAAAAAGTATTTGTATTTTTCATGTTTCAGGCAAAATTTCGTTTAATTCTATAATATCGATAGTGCTAAAGCTACAAAACAAGCACAAACACTCACAAATTTTTAATCTTTATAACATAATTACTCAAGCATAACACTTCTTAATTCGCTCAAGAGGGAATCGCCAGAATATCACCGTTACCGGCTAAGCCAGAACCTTTTCATTGGCTGACACATTCTAAATTCAGCTATTATATAATTTCTTGTTGTTATTGCTTCTCTCTCTGTGTAAATTGTTTTTTTTCTGTGTGTGAATGAATAAAGCTATTCTATTCTATTCTAATTAGGATTTAATATTTAATTTTGATCGTTAATTGCATTGTTTTATCGATCGAAAAGAAAATTGATGTCATCATGGATCGGTGTAACACAGATTAACTCGAAAGCCCTTTTGCGGTTGTCCGTCACGACAAAAACTACAGAGGATTTATTTAAAACGAGGATATCAAGCGATCCCACATGGATCAAACTGCTTCATGTACTAAGTTTGATCCATCTGAGATTGCAGAGTTGTCTCGTTTAGTTAGGAAATCCCGAACCAAGTAGAAGTCTGGCAACTGTGACGTTTGTCTGCGAAGTTTTATTTATACCTATGTAAATAAAATTTTAAATTATTCAGCGAAATGTATGAACTGTATTTGTTATTACACTCGTTCTATATAACGTTATTATTATCTCGCTTCAAGTTAAATGTGATTTGGACATCTATAATCTTAAGTTAATGCGAAACGGTGTTTCGTAAAATTAACTGCATACTAAACGATTAGAGTTTAGTTTGATTATACATATTTAAGTTTAATCTTGTCTCTTTTATGGTATATAAATGTTTATGGATGTTAAAGGTATTTGCTATAAAATGAAATTGAAATATTTACATCTACAGAATTCTATTCTAAAATTGAGCATTTGAACTCTAATGATAAATGTAAATTGTAAATAAAGATTAGAAGAGTTTTGAGAGATAAAATATGTCGCACATGGGGTATAATGGCACAGCTCAAAATATTATATTTTGAGATAATATATCCATTTCGCGAACAGAAAAAATGTATAGGGCATAAGTAAGGGTATTTAGTCAGCTACGTTGACGTGAAATTGCGTAACTGTTTGAAGAAAATAAAAGAAAAATTAGGGATGATGTAACGATCATACTGAGGTGTCGTAACTAAGGTAAGTCGACCCGCCGTGTGGTATCCGGCTGAGTAGAATAGACCACACTTATTTCTGACGGAGTAGTCGTAATAGACGACTAAGGTAAGTTGACCCACCGTGTAGTATCCGGCTGAGTACTTTAGACAACCCTCATTTATTACGGAGATGTAGTAAAAGTCAACTAAGGTAAGTTGACCACTACTTAGAGTGGGATAAGGGCAGGAGAATGATAATGACGTATATCAGTTTCCACCGCAACAACGTCATATAAAGAGCTCATGAATACGGCCTCGCATGGGCTTCAAACTATTTATGCACACCTGATAAATAGTCGTGAGTAACCGGTTTCTATACAATAACTATATTAGATAACCAATACTATAAAGTTGCTTAAACATCCCTAGAAAAGACCTGCGTCCTCTAGCGGATGATCATTTGTTGAAATAGAAAGTTAATAATCTTCTTGAGGATTTGCAATGGATGCTGCATGGTCTGGCTGATTCTTCTCAAAGTATCGGTCTCCGGATGAACTTGGGTAAAACCAAAATCATGTTCAACGAGCACGTTGCTCCGGGACCGATTTCCGTAGATGGAGTCACTCTCGAAATTGGCGACAGGTACATTTACCTAGGGCAGACGCTCGAACTAGGTAAAAACAATTTCGAGTGTGAGATTATGAGAAGAATACAGCTAGGCTAGGCAGCATTCGGCAAGCTACGTCGAGTCTTCTCGTCACCCATCCCACAGAGTCTAAAGACTAAATTATTCAACCAGTGTGTCCTACTTGTCGTGACTTACGATGCCGAAACGTGGACACTAACAGTTAAGGCGGTCCACAAGCTGAAAGTCGCTCAGCGGGCTATGGAAAGAGCTATGCTCGGGGTTTCTCTGAGGGATCGTATTCGCAACGAAGTAATCCGTCAGAGAACTAAGGTCACCGACATAGCTTAGCGCATAAGCAAGCTGAAGTGGCAATGGGCCAGCCATATCTGTCGCAGAACCGATGACCGTTGGGGTAGACGTGTTCTGGAGTGGAGACCGCGAATCAGTAAACGTAGTGTAGGACATCCTGAGACTCGATGGAGTGACGATATACGTAGGACGGCGGGCAGTGGATGGAGGCAGAAAGCCCAGGATCGGGCTAAGTGGCGTATAATTGGGGAGGCCTATGTCCAGCAGTGGACGAGAGTGGGCTGATAATGATGAATGTTCTTACCCCAAATTCCAATAAGCGTAGGTATTTGCATCCCGTAAGAAAACATCCAAGAGAACACGATCATAAGCGCTATATTGTGTTTCCGGTATACCCTCGCGTACCAGCTGTGATGGGCTATCATGATGTATCTGAAAATATAACCATTAATGCATATACAGTTAAATATAAACAGAGTCAACATAACAAGGATCTATTTTGCTATACTCGGTGAAAAAAGGAACATGTATAGTACAAGCCGAAATGCACTGTAAAATGTTTAAGTTAAAAAAAAGTAAGGCTAAAAGTAGGGTGTAATATCTAATTTCATACATCACGCTTGCAGGATATTGGAACGCATATTCACTACCACAATCTCAACAATCGTTTCGTTCCCAAACCGAGCCTTATCAGGAGATGGAGTCTAGTAACGATTTCTGCATAGGTAAATTCCCTACGAACTGCAAAATTGACCTGTAGTAAGTAGTAACGGCCTGTTACTATCCCACTGCTGGGCATAGGCCTCTTTCCTCCGTTTTTTGGAGAGAAGGATTGGAGCTGAGACCTACCACGCTGCTCCAATGCGGATTGGTAGGTTACACATATCCCCAGAATTCTCTAGAGATATGCAGGTTTCCTCACGATGTTTTCCTTCACCGAAAAGCGTGTGATAAATTGCAATTATCAATTAGACACATAAGTTTTACTAGAAAACTCATTGGTGCCTGCCCGGGGTTTGAACCCTAGACCTCCTCGAAAGAGGCGCACGGTGTTACCGCTGGGCTACCACAGCTTATGTTGTTGTTGTTTTCGGTTTTAATTGAATACTACGTTTTATCGCCGACCGCCAGTTTGCACGATGATTTCGCAATCGAATAGCACAATAATGCAGGATAAGATTCTAAGTCGATTATAACAATCAACTGAATAATAATAAATAAATATATGGGCTATTTACACGGCCGTCCGCCCTTAAAGTAAGTACCTTAATACTTGTGTTATGGGTGACAGACAACTGGTGAATATATACATATATACGAGGGATGAAAATCATGTGACATCATGAAAAGAGTTTGTGAAAATGTAACAGACAGAAAGCGCAATCTAATCATTCATTTCTTATTTTCAGCTACAATTACTAAACCTAATAACTAAACGCTTAATAATACTTAAACTCTTATTTAAAACTTAGATTGTTTGAAACTTTAATCTCTGAATCAGGACATTAACTGCTCTGACAATATGAAATACTAATACTTTTATTTTCAGCTAATAATTTAAAAAGAAACTACAATGTACTATGTAACTTAGTAAATTTGACTCACACTATCATTGGGGAGCTACAGAATATTTAGGGCAAAACAAATAAGAATATATGTATTGTAAAAGATTGGTTTTTAGAACTTACAATACAAGTGTATTTAGAATAAACAGCTGTTGAGGTATCACTTAAGGTAGAAAAACTAAAGAAAAGCATTTCTTAAGTCGTTAATGATGTCGATATCAAAAGGAATGTATCTTGCGTCCTGTGCTGCTATATTTCAGAAGGAATCAAGAAGTAAGTACTTACTGACTTACTTGAAGTAACTATGGGTTGATTAAATATATAATTCAAAAATAGCGACGAAAAAGTAATAGATATAAACTGAATTTTTTTATAAAATATAATTTCATTTGCGATAATATAATACCAATGCTCAACACCTGCCTCTTGAATAAATTGACTTTGGATATTTCTCACCTGCGGTTGATCGAACTGGTATGATATTCTACAGAATATCCTTTCATATTTCTATAAGAATAAAGTATATTTTACAAAAAGATATAATAAGTAAAATATTTGAAATAAGAACTTGAATTGAAATATGTTAGTGTTCAGTCTTTTCTGGTTCTGAAAATTTTCAATTTCTATATTGAATACATCTTTGTCAAACGAAGAGTTGAAATGAAAATTTTCTGAAATTTATCTGTAGGGTCGCAGTTGTGGTTAAATGTTTCGCATTCGTATTATTTGTGGAATATTTTTCATCCAATTATTTTGTTACCATTGATAATCATTATATTTTATAGTGAACTAACATTACCAACCTAACCAGCTTTGCCGGGCCTAGATAAAGATACTAGTAGTAAAAAACTGCGATTGGCAGTTAAAAATGTTCTGATTGTCGCCAAAATTTACAGAATCATCCTCTGGGTCATTCGAAAGATTGTCCAAAAAAACAAATTCATAAAAAACAACTTAGAATATATCGTGCATCAATAATAACTTAATTTTTCACACCAGTATATTCAATAAAAAAAATTATACAATTTAAGATATATTTACTTATAACAATAACAAATCAAGTCAAAAAAGCATTTAAAAAACCCTTTTAACAAAATTTCATGTCCCCATGAGCCAATCCTGGCAGCAACATCAGTCCATGCTTATCAAAAACATGCATTGTCATCGGAACTGGACCACTATGTAAAATTGCACGTCAATCAGACATCGGAAAGTGGGTCTAATTTAATTTGCAAAATTCTACCTTTATATACATACAATGCATGTTAAATAAAAGCTTTTAAAAATAATAAAGAACAAACAATTAATATTTCTAGGTAATAATCAACACTAATGAAAAATCGGTTTGGGTATAAGATTCTATAATAAAATTCTGCAATCAATTTCAGCTTTGCCATTACAGCAGTTTAAAAACACTAAAGAGAGGCTGATACAAAAAGCCTACTATACTGTTGAAGATTATTTAGACGATAAAAATACATGGATATAGCTACTGTCCGACACTGTACATGATAGTAATGACTTAATTTAACTAGTTATAGGTATTATGTTGAAAACAGCAACTGCCGAGTTTCTTGCCGGCTCTTCTCGGTAGGAACAGCTTTCCAAACCAGCAGTAGAATTGACGATTCAAAAGCACTTGTTTACACGTATATTTGAATAAAATTTTTTTAATTGAATTGAAATCAGCTAATTTATAAAATACCTTAATATAACGATGTTGCTAGTAATGATTAGTTATTTGGATTTGTATTAAATTATGAAACTTTATAAGTTTTGTTTTTGTAAAGGAAAAATCCGCTTCGATATCCGCAAGCTGTTTAGTTTGGGCCAAATTGAGCCGAAATATTGTTTAACTTATAATTTCGTACACTTCATCTTTCTTTTCTTTGATCTTAGATTATCTGTGATACAATAAATATGGAGACAGTCAAGTATAATGACTGATCGGCCTCCAGACAAAGTATTTCCTCACGCATGACATTCAAAGACAATACATCATTATTCCTTGACCTAATACTACGTAGAACTTCCATTACTAGTCGATATGTGTGCATAAAGGACTTAGTATATTACACAAAGGTCATGCATGTTTGGAATTATTATTTGTCATATTAGAAGAGTACTTCTAGTCAGCTAGTAAGCTGATCTACTGAGCTAGAACTACTACGCTTTTGAGTGGCTCAGTCTAATAAATAAATATTAATATATGGGAAGCTTGCACACACGGTCGTACGTCCCCTAAGTAACTTTATACTTGTTTTATGGGTGAGAGACAACCGGTGAATATATACATATATAATTTTTTTTTAAATACCTAAATACAAATATACACCGAGGCTTGAAGAACCAACTAATAGTGTATAGAAAATGCCAGTCCTTGGCGGAAATCAAATCCGCGAACCGCGGAGCTGAAGGCACGGTCCCTACTATTCCCTACTATTCTATATCCCTATTCTACTCAACCGGATGCTACACGGTGTGCCAACTTACCGTAGTCGCCTTTTACGACACCTCGGTAAGAATATTGATGGTGGTATATTCTTCTCAGCCGGATACCAAACTGCGGGTCGACTCACCTTAGTCGTATTTTACGAGACTTCGGCAAGAAAAGGGTGGTCTATTCTACTCAACCAGATACCACACGGTGGCTCAACTGGCCTTGGTCACCTATTACGTAACCTCGGTAAGAAATGAGGGAGGTCTTTTCTGCTCAGACGGATACCACACGACTGAAATGAAAAACTACTGAACAGATATTATACTGGTTTTCACCAATAGACAGTGATTCACGACAACAGTTTTAGTGTATAATTTATTAATGTTTCGCCTAAATTTATTCTAATTAGTGTTTTTATATAAAATTTTCATTTTTTATTGACTCACCTGTTCAAGGTAATGAGGGCTATGCTCAATAGTGAAACTCCAACATTCCCGTAGCGCAGAAACGGCACCAACTTGCACAGTGCACCCCCGTGGGACCAAGTTCGTGTCCAGAATCCGGATATCGCGAATGGGAGCACTACAGCGCAGAATAGAAAATCGGCTATGCACAGACTGGAAAGTAATAAAATAATTTACAGGTGAAGGCTTATTCATCATCATCATCCTTCTGCCCTTATCTCACTCTAAGTGGGGTCGGCACAACATGTTACACACATATTGTCACATGATTTGGTTACGTATTTTACGACCGGCCGCCTGTCTGACGTCAACTTACCTTAGTCATATTTTACGACACCTCGGTAAGAAGAGGGTGGTTTATTTTACTCAACCGGATACCACACGGTGGGTCAACTTACTTTAGTTGCCTTTTACGACACCTCGGTAAGAAATGAGTGTGTCTATTCTACTCTGCCGGATACCACACAGTGGGTCGTCTTACTTTAGTCGCCTTTTACGACATCTCGGTAAAAAATGAGGGTGGTACTATTCTATTCAGCCGGATACCACACGGTGTAGGTGAAGGCTTATTGTATGGCTAAATATAGGGCAATGGTATTTATTTATTTATCTCATTTTATACACATATTTAGAAAAGAGAAAGAAAAATGAAAAAAGCACTTGTATAAAAGGCGGACTTATCCCTAAAAGGGATCTCTTCCAGTCAACCTTTGAGTAGTAGAAGGAAAAGGACAAGAATTGAAGAAGAAAGAGAGTAAGGGTCATATAGAGAAAAAGAAAATAGTTTATATAAATTTAACTATATCTCATCTCTATATTGCTTACCTTATTATGAAAGCTGCAGCCACGTTCCGCACTTTAGGACACTTGAGGAGAGCGACAACCGTAAGTAGGTTGCCAAAGAGCCCTACCACCATGATGGCACCGGTCACGATTGCCGCAATTGTGAGGAGCGTCGGCGAGAACCTTTAAAACCAAAATTATTATACAATTAAATTAAATTATACAAACCGTGAGAACCGATTCAGGTGACGGACTTCCACCCTTATGGTTCGATCTTCGGGCAGGCATCAATTTTTCTATTAAAACTTTTACCTAACCTAATTTGTATTTCAAACTAGCAAACGCCAGCGGCTCCGCTCGTGTGGAAAGATTAAAATCGTAATAGTCTTTTGGTAACCATAAGAAATGATTAAAGTGAGTTAACCTTAAAAGCTAGACATATGCTGTCGCGGACTTTTATTTAGAACTTTTAGAGGTGAACAATTTTGTAAGACATGTATTTTGAATAACTTTAACCGTTTACTTAGTGCACGCAAGGCTGCTTAGTGCTTCTCTTCTATTCATCTTAGCGTGTTGTTATATAGCCTATAACTTTCCTCGACAAATGGACTAAATCACACTCGAAGAATTTTGGAAATCGGTCCAGTAGTTCCAGAGATTAGCGCCTTCAAACGAACTCTTCAGCTTTATATATTGGTATAGATATACTACGCAATTTTCAGTGAAGGAAACATCGAGGGTAATCCTTCATAAAGATGCAGAACATTATATTATGTAATCTATCAACCCTTATAAGAAGAGCACGCTCTTCTGCTTGATTTTAAAAACAAGCGAAATAACATGACATTAAAAATTTATGTAGTACCAACATTACGTGACGGGAATTTTAAAACATTAATATAAGTAAATATTTAAGTATTTATATATATGTACATATTTACCCGTTCTGTCTGTCACCTAAAGTATCGGTAAGGGGCGGATGAACGTAAGTGTAATTGAATATGGGAATTTTTATTTTATATTTATTTATACATCCGGTTGTGTATATTTTCCATAAATATTCACATATACATATATGCGATATCTATACTGATTATAAAATACAGGCCCAAAAGCTGTCTGTCTGTATGTGATCGATTTTCTCAAAATATACTGAGCAGATTTTGTTACGGTAAAAGTATTGTACAATTCTCCCGAAAGGTTTAAGCTAATAGAAAATAACTGTTTTATAAGTAAATAGGCCGCGGTTGTAAAAAAAAACTTGCCTGCTGGGTGATTTACTTGCCTGCGCCTCGTAAGCCAGCAGCAAAGTAATATACCAGAGAGTGGAAGATTTACAAAAATACTAATTAAAAATCCGCGACAGCATATCTCTATGTCTCATGGTTTAAACAAAATAACTACTTTTATAATTTATAGAATTAGGCGTTCACATCATCAGGAGATAGACTCCACGACGTCGTGGCGTGCGGGGCGAAACAATTGTTGAGTTTGTGATAGCGAACGTATGTATTGCTTGTGTTGTGGTTGCGGTGGTGGAGGTTTGTGCGTGTGTTTTTACGAATCCTGCATGTATCAAGTATGAAAACGTATTGTCCACTCTACATTTAGCATTATATATATTTTCAATTTTACTGCATCGCGGATTAAAGCAGAATAATTTTATTATTACTTTTGAATTATTTTGTGTTAAACATTTCAATTTGGGAAAATTGAATTAAATGCCAGGCGTAGCCGCTGGCATTTAATAACATAAAGTTATCTAACTTAATTAAATCACAACCTAATTGCTTTACTAATGCATGGAATGCTATCAGGAATGGAAAGTGATATGATAATGAAGCGAGATTTTGTATAGCTTAAGACAATTTTAATTAATAACTATCACTAATAAAAAAGAAACATTACTATTTGTGATTACTTTCAAATGTGTGTATTTAATTATAGTGGAACAGGTAATATGAAATGTTAAGTATTAAGCTAATTACTAAGTAATTAACGTATAAGTCTTATTTTATGACTTTAGAAAGTTGATTAACATAAGTAGTATAAAATTACGGCGAAATATTGTTTAATCTTAAATTTTTTATAGTTATATTGCATTGTATTTGTAATATAAATATTAATTGTAACTAATAAATCTAATTAATTAATTTAATAATTTCTTATACGTTTTAACACCCCGGTTAATTACCTCTTCGGGTGGCAAGAGGGCTGACTCCTTTTTCTCACCAAGAATTAGGTTTCCTCACGATGTTTTCCTTAAATAATGGGTGTGATAAATTGCAATTATCAATTACACAAAAGTTTTAATAGAAAAACTCGGTAGTTAATCGCACGGTGTCGTCGCTGGGCTATTAAAAATTTCGTAAACATGAGTAAAACAACACATATTACGAAAGTTTAGGTTCCAGTAATAAACAGGCAGGAATATGCCTTGCCTTTATTACTGTTCTTACACTATTTTAAGCCCTACGGCGAACATATTGCATCTTTGCCCATAAAAGACTTTTGAATTAAAGCGCAATACAGGAAACCTTTTTATACTGGGGTATTTTTATGAATTCTTTGTACACAGAAATCTGTGGAAGCGTAATTTAATACTTTCACAATTTAGATAAAAGGCCTTTACAAATATTTGTTTTAGCCGTTTATTAAGAAAATAATTAACCGGACGCGGCTGAATTATTTCGACGTTACTGAGAAAGCCGTCATTGTAGATTAATTTAATCTTGTTGGAGCGGAAAGGGTAAACTCTAACTGGTCCATTTTCGAACTTCCGTTCACACCCAGTCGTAGCCCGACGAGGTTTTGGCGACTGATGTTGATTAACTTACCTAAATAGCATAGCTACAAAATTCAATGTTATTAATGCGATATGAACAATGTAGTGCGTATAAAGATATAAAAAATGCAAATAAAAAAGAAAGAATGCACCGGTAACATATGAGACTGGAACTCAGGTTTTAAATTTTTAGCCCGCCCGTTATATTATATTAGGCTATAACAGCATGACGTTCGACAGCCAAAAATATTATTTGCATTCAATTCTACATTTTAGCATTTTTTCAATGTCCTAAAACAGGAATAAAACGTCATTTTTTAAATGAAATCTAGTTAGTTCGATTTTTCTCCCCCAAAGCCAACTAAACGTCGCACTAAGCCGTGGTCAGTCATTATAGGAGGCAACTTTAAAACGACGTTCGCAAACACTCTTCGAACCAACTGCGCTCGCCCGCTCTATCCAGGCCACTATGGCTAACAGAATATTATCAGTTCAAATAAATCCAGTCACTATTTAAGCTCGGTTATCATAATTCATGGATTAATTCAAAGAATTAATCCTCTTGAGGCCCATTAGCAAACCAAACCGATTTTAATATAATACCCAATTAATTTATTCAAAATATTCCGGTAAGACTAAGCCTGGTCCCTAGTTGAATTAATATAGTATGTTATATTTGAATAAAGAGGTAGAACGCCTTTTGTGCTCAACTTTTATAGTCGCCTTAGTAAAATATAAGAGGTAAAATCAGAATACTAAAAAACGGGCACGGGTCTAAAAAAATTGAATTTTTATGCTTATTTTTTACATACTAAAACGTTTACACAAAACAAAACTAATGAAAATATTATTCTGCTATAATCCACGATAAAATCCTTATATACTGTTGGGGATTATCTAGATGATAAGAAAGCGTGGATATAGCTACTATTCGACCTGGTACAAGATATAAATGACTTAATGCAACTAGTTATAAGTATTATTTTAAAAAGAGAAAGAGAAAAAGATTTTTTTTTTTCGAATTGACAATGTGCTGTTAGCCCTAACGGCTTTTACAACGTCACCGGGCGGGACGGGCAAGCGCAGAAGCATCGCCGAGGTTGCGAAATGCGTAGAGAAGAGCGCAGAAGCTCTACTAGCGTCGGGGAACGTCGTCCTAAGGGTGCCTCCTGTGAGGCCGGACCACGGCTTAGGACGACGTGTAGTGGAGGGCTGATGGTATGACTTTGATTAGTCAATACGACGACGGAAGGTTGGCAAGAAGCCACGACCAACCGATATCAGAAATCTGGGACCTCGTCTTCGCCGGCGAAGACGCTGTGTGTGTGTATTACGTGTTTTTGTGTTTGCGATCGTTATTTGATCGTCAGGGTCATATAGGACACTTTTTGGACGCCTATATTTTCGGTGGTCAGACCTAACTGGGATGTAGCATCAGCAACTGCCGAGTTTCTTACTGGCTCTTCTCGGTAGGAACAGTTTTCCGAACCGAAGTAGTGTTGATGATTCAAAAGCACTTGTTTACAAGTTTACTTGAATGAAGAAAATTTATAATTTGAATGCGAATATGAATTTCAATGTGAATTTGATTATAGCAGAATAATATTTTCATAACCTTTGTATTATGAACCTCCGCAAAGTAACGCCTAATTCAATAAATTATCTGTTTGATATTGGTATGAAAACGATACTGTAATAAGAAATAAATAAATTACTAAATAATTAATTAATTCATAATAATTATAAATTACCGCTAACATTAAGACTTGGAAAATTGGATTTAGTACCTAAAAATACTTCACCCTTCAGTAATTGTACGGCAATGCTTTTTAAGGACAAAATGAACTATTGTAGATTCATACAAAAGAATTGAAGTGATATAGTGGTACATTGAATTAAAGGAACAGTATAATACATTTTGTTTAACTTACAAGTACCTTGTTAAAATAAAAGACATGTGTGAGAAACATTTTAGTGTTGTTTTTTTGCATTGATAATGTGCTATTAGCCCTAACGGTTTTTTATAACGAGCGAGGAGACCGGCCACAGAAACATCGTCGAGGGTGCGAAATGCAGAGATCAAAACGCAAAAGCTGAAATGTATGAAAACGCTTTTTCAGATTCTAATGTTTGTAGTAATTGGCTCGCGACTTTATCTGCTATGACAGTAGTACCGAGATAAATCTATACTAATTATGAACAAAAAAATTGTATGTATGTTTGTAATATTTTCACAAAAAAACTACTGGACCGTTTTCATAAATTCTTTCACCACTGGAAAGCTGCATCTTTACTGAGCAATATAGGCTATATTAACTTTTAAAAAATTGGGATCCGTAATCAAAATGTAATAAGGTGTAAAAAATTTGTCATAAAAATCTGCCATCGCAGGCACTGCGGAAACTATTGATGATATTATAATATTTAATAAAAATAAATCTAGATAGAGGAGAATAAAAGAAGAAGACATATTGTGCCGACCCCACTTGCAGTGGGATAAGGGTAAGAGAATGATGATGAAAAATAAATCTATAGTCTGCCATGAGATCGGTATGTACGCGGGTGAGATCGCGGTATAGTACTAGTAGTATACATAACTGTTCATCCCTCCATTTATCTCAACACCTCCGTTGTGACATTCGGACATGAAGAAAGGACAAACGAACAACACCCGATTTAAGTCCGCAATTACTAGGTAAGACGTCTTGACCACGTACGTTTTTTGCTGTGGAAAATTACGTGCGTAGACGCGGTCTTTAAAATTGTATGGATCACTATAAAAGTGTTGACAGACACAGTAAATTAAAGGAAGTTTTTAAGGTGAAAAAAGTATATAAAAAGAGGCCAAAGTGCGGAAGTGTGAGGTAGTGTTGTGACTGTTCAGCTACGGCCTCACTTAACTTACTAAAATAAATAATTAATATTTGTAGGGATTACACATACGGTCGACGGTGCCTAAAGAAAGTAACTCAATACTCGCATGTGTGGAGACGACTGGTAAGTACTTACCTATAATATTTAATTTGTCAAAAATAAATTATGATAAAAAATTTAATTTACTTACTTCGATAGTTCACTCTGTTGCACATTTGCATTATCTTCTGTGATATTGAAAAAATCCGAGTCTGCCATTTTCTGTCTGAAACAACAATATTAACAACATTAATATTAATTTTAGTAATGTGGAATCAATAATTTTTAGTTACAATAGTTTTAGTAATACTGATTGTCTTTAAGATATACCTTATCTTAGTGTTAAGGCAGCAGATTATGCAACATCATCACACTGTCAAAACTATACTAATAATATATAGTTGAAGAGTTTGTTTGTTTGTTTGTTTGTTTGTTTGTTTGTTTGTTTGTTTGAACGAGCTAACTCAATAACTACTGGACATTTATCGAGGAAGGCTTTAGGCTATATAACACCACGCTAAGATGAATAGCAGAGGAGCAGCAATAAAAAAATATTACAAAAACGGCAAATCATGTATTTCAAAATTGTTCCCCTCGAAAAGTTGTAAATAAAACTCCGCGACAGCATATGTCTAACTTTTAAGATTAACCGACTTTTACCATTTTTTACGGTTATCAAAAGGCTATATAGATAACGGTTTTAATTTTTCCACGTGGCGGAGCCGCTGGCGATTGCCAGTTCTTTTATGCGAGAACATCATCTTCCTGCCCTATCCCACTCTAATTGGGGTTGGCACAACATGTTATACACATGCTGTCACATGATTTGGCTGCGTTTTTACGACCGGCCGCCTGCCTGACGTCAACTTACATAATTCGTATTTTACGACACCTCGGTAAGAAATGAGGTTGGTCAATTCTACTCAGCCAGATACCACACTGCGGGTCGTCTTACCTTAGTCGCCTTTTACGACACCTCGGTAAGAAATGATAGTGGTACTATTCCATTCAGCCGGATACCATACGACCTTTTTATATACGAGAACATACATAAAAAATATTTTTCTTGGTTTTAAAAAAAGTATTTCATTAATTCATTCAGAGATTTAATAGATGTTTTAATTGAGAATTGGAATTTAATTAAGAGATTTAATAGAGAATTTTTAAGGGGTACTTATGTCAAATAGGCGAAAATTTCTTTAGGTGATTTTAGTACAGTGGTTCCCAATCTTTTTTGTTCCATGCCCCACCATAAAATAGTACTAATAATAGGTTTTAATTTTGGCACCGAATTCAAACATTGCATTAACATGGCCAGAAGCGAAAAGCTTAAAGTCGCGTCGAGTCGATATATATATATTATTATACTCTATAATAATAATATGTATATATCAAAAAAAAATCTCCACCATTTTCAATTTTCGACTAATGTTTGGAACTTATTTGACTGATAAAAAAGGATAACTCAAGTGGTTTCAATTGATACTTAAAATGTAATATAACTAAAGATTACTCTAAGACTACATCTGCCGGTTACATCATCTCGAGGTTATGAGGACAATTTGTTTTAACCTCCACAATTGGGATTGACTCAAAGTGCACTTATGATATAAGAGTACTTTATAAATGTCACATCTGTTTATAACAATAGTTAGGATTATGAGTATTTTGTAAATATGCTATTTTTGGATTTAAGCCATCTTGAGTAGTATTCATAGTTTATGTATGGAAACCGGCTATACTCATTTTATGTTAAAGTAGTGGCTGACTCGGTAGAAGTTAGCCCGACTAGTTTGAAGACCTGAGCCATTTCGAGCATAAAATTGACTGGCTTCTTATGAACCCTATAATAGGTGAACTGATTTGTAGCAAATAAATACCTATTATTGCTATAATACTATATATATGCCTATATATTGCCTTTTTAAATAAATTTTAAGTAACTAATTTTTTAAAATATATGTACGTAATAGCTTTTACCCGCAACTTTATTCGCGTGGACTGTTGTCACGTGATAGGTCGATTAAAGATGGCGCTTTTTAATGTCATATTATTACTGTAGAATTAACTGGATTTGTAGAGCCTATATACTACCTCCCTGTATAAAGAATAATTATGCCAAATATCATCGATATTGGTTTAGCAGATTCGCTGTGAAATAGTAACAAACTTACATCCATACTCACAAACTTCCGCATTTAATAATATTTGTAGCAGAGGATTTACCAACTGCATGTCACCCATAATATAATTATTCAGTTAGTTACTTAGTTTTGGGTCATTCGACCATGTGCGTACTTATCCCATACACTTGTATGTATAATTTTAGAATTGAGTACTGACAAAAGAATTATATGTCGATGGCATTCTTAAAAAGAAAGCACTAACCGTCCTTATATAAATGAAGGTTGCGGTCACATTGGTCTTCCTAAAATGACCTCAAAATCCAATACTATAATGGCGCTCTACGATCTATAATGATTATAACTGTATGGGAGTAGACATTAAGGCCATCTGGTACAATTTGTTCCTAACATAGGCATTTATATTCCATTTAAATTAGCCTATTATACGAAATAGAAAATCTAGTTTGAATTGAGTTTTGAATGCGTTTCCAAGTTAAGTTAAGCAAACCTAATTACTTAAACGATAAAAGAACTAGCTCTCTTATCAGTTGAAGCGGCAATTAACCAAGTTGTTATCATGTTTTTCTTTCAAACAGTTCTTTTTTCTTTTTTAACGTACAGTGTACAGACTGTTATTTAAAATAGACCCATTACAATTTTTCTTTGTTTGTTGAACCGAAATAAAACTTCAGTTCATTGTTAGTTCTTACCTTACACGAATGATTGAGTAAGAACTAACTAATTAAATATGTAAAACTATGTTAAATGAAATATTCGAACTAATATGTAAATTTGGTTTTTTTAAAAGAGAGAAAAATAAGTCTCCAGTCAAGCGTGTTATGCGTGATGTCACAAAGCTATTGATCAAACCATCACAAAAACCCGACCATTATATAATCTGGTCAATGAGTTTAAATTACAATTCAGCCGCTGCCCTTATTCTCTTGGCCATTGACATGCATTGTGTGGGCAGCATGGTTCAGTGGAACCAAGGAGTGGCTAGCATTCAACAGAAATATAAATTTACATACACGGGGGGCACATAATTGTTGAAATACTTCAAGCTTACTCTATTTTAGATGTAGCCCAGCGGTGAGACTGTGAGATTTCTTCGAGGAGATCACGAATTCAAACTACGGATAGTCAATGAGTTTTTCAGTAAAACTTATGTATTTAATTGATTATGCGATTTACCACGCGGTAAAGGAGAGCATTGTGCGGAAACCTGCATCATCCATCCATCCATCAGCCTATCGCAGTCCACTGCTGTACATAGGCCTGCCCATGTCTGCACCAGACATCCCAGTTCTCCGCAATGCGCATCCACCTGGCCCAACAACCTTCCGGATATCGTCGGTCCAGCGAGACGGTGGGCCTGCATATCTCTAGAGAATTCTGGGGATATCTGCTACCTATGAAAGCGCATTTGAGCAGCGTTGTCTTAGCTCCAAAAATGGAGTAAGAAGGACTAATTTTAGCAGTGGTATAGTGTCAGGCCATTACTTTACTACCCTATTTTAAATATATTAATTTTTTGATAGCCGGCCGAAATTTTTTATAGTTCGGCCTTTTTGAGGGATTACGGGTTAAAACGGTCAAGTATCAATAAGCTTTTCTGCTAAAACTTACCATCAACTTACAACTTATATTTGCCCTGCCATTTTCAGATCGTCTGTACATAAGTACAACTTTATGTATTATACAAATAAAAATATAAGTGGTTTACGGAATTGGAACTAAGATTTAGCCAGGCTAACGCGCTCCAACCATTTGGGCAATTTTGCTACCTTGAATATTGCGTGTTACAGAAGATAAAGAATACCCTCAATAGTTTCTGTTCCTTGTACGATAGCTTTTATCAATGCAATTAAATTTCCTTTATCAAAGGCGCTAATTTATTGTCCTTAATTTTTTACAAATGCAAATCGCGTTCTTTGTCACGCTTGGTATAAATTCCGCTGTAAATATACGTAAGTTTTCACTTAAAGTGGGAGGTATTGTCAAAAATTTTCAAATAAATAATCATCAGTAATACAAGTTATTTTTATTGTAGCTTATATTGTTTTTACTTTTTCGATCGATTTAGGTAATCTATGTGCCATAAAAGCATGTTTTTATATTGTTAAACTATATTTATTTTTCACTATCTAGAGACTAATTGACAAATATTTTTTCAAGTGTTTTGCACTTTTTTCAATATAAGTATTTAAGTAAGTTACACAAATTTATCAATTATGTGTGATTAGACAAAGATGAAGTATACGCGTTTCATCTTCCTTCTCATTATTTATTGTATCACCATCACTTATTCTAGTATCAATAGCTCTGTGATTGCCAAGTGTTTGTTACTTCAGATAACTTGGTATTGATGAAAGAAGAAAATTGCTTTGTTCCAACGAGACAATATAGTACATTTCTTAGTACGCTTCTATGTATCTTGGATTTGGCAGAGCACTCAGACTCATTATTTGAGAGACAGTTTTGTTTATTGTAATGATAGCAGTATGCATATTAGATATCTCGAGGACAAAATTTAAACGTTCTTATCTACGTTATATTTATGCATATTACTAAATACATTGCTGGTCTAGTTGGCTACGTCTCGCAGTCTACATAGTAACTTACTACTAAGCAAAATGGCTAAAAATTACAAATGTAAAATGGAATATCGCCCGCCATGTTGCTCCTTACATATTAATTGTTACAAATTAATTATTCATGAAAGTTAATTCAAAAACTTTGAAGGACAAATTATATTTACTAGTTTATGCTTACATGTTAGCAGAAATTAGATAAGTTGGCTTAAAAAAATTAACACCAAAATTTATTTATTTTAGTATTATAATAGAGTCGCAGAATCATATATAAGTTTAAAAGGTAAACCAGTGTTTCTCAATCTTTTTTGTGCGATGATCCTAAAAAAACATTTTGCCCCCAATGCAACAATTTTAATATTAATAAAAAATTATGAATTTTAATTAAGAAACTGAAATGATAGGTTTTAGGAAGAAGAATTTTCCTTTTTTGTCAAATTTGCCACCGAAATCTAGCATTATATTTAAACAACCCGGAGCGAAAGGTTAAACACATGTCAAGTCCATTTTTGAATAGTCCCTCTTTGATACTCAGATTAGACCACAGTACGGCGTGGGCCCAACGTTGGGAAACCTTAGCATAAACTGTTATGATGACAGAGTGGTGTATGGTTTTTTGTGGTTGTGAACTTACAGAATTCATTTAACCAGAACAATTTTCTAATATGGTACGTCAGATTGATAAAAATATTAATATATAGCATAAGAACGGATAGCGCACTATACTTTTTGTTTCGTGTAATTTAATTTGATCATTAATTTGTACTTCGCAATTTTATCTTTATATATTAAAATCCCGTAAAAAAACACATTTGTGCATGTGTTTTTACGAATCCTGCATTTGTCATCAGGTATGAAAACAGATTTTCCACTTTACATTTAGCATTATATATATTTTCTATTTTACTTTATTATAACAAAATAATGTTATCATTAATTTTGTATTATGGGTCTCCGCAAAGTAACGCCTAATTCTATAAATTATTAGGAATGTTGCTTTCACCGAAGACTTACTGTGAATATTGTTGTACATGCTCTTTTGTTTTGGTACACGGCTCAGTAAAAACTCGAGTGAAAATCGGAAGGTAATTAGCTGGGTGTACACGCAACTGTACTATATAACAATTAGAATGTTTAGCGCCATTTTTAAGTATGGTACGAGACTATGGCGGAAATTGTTCGAATTAGGAAGAATCACTTTTGAAACATCAAGTACGTGCCTAAAAGATATACTCGCATAAAGATTTAACTCTTAATTAAGTTAATTAATAGTATAATTAATGCGGATGTACGGTACATACACAGTACACACAGTACATATAAATCTATTTATATTGATTAATTGAATAAAGGAGTTAAAAGTTTATTCAGACAACTTAATCCATTAATAAATTTATAATGATGATAAATTTAAACACGATTTCCGAATACAAAAATTTAATAATTATATGAACCACATTTTTTTTTTCATTTAAATTTACTAAATACATGCCAATTCATACTTTTGGAACTTCTAGCATTGCTGTGGCTCACTCTAGTTTCGAGTTCCCCTCAAAACAAGACATTATTATTGCCATCCAACTTCACAGGATTATCCGCTGGGACAATCTAAAGATGTCTGAAAATTTCGTTAACATCGGTCCAGCCCTTTTGGAGTGTATAACACATACATACATACTTTCTTTTATGTAGATAAATAAAATCAAGACTTTTAAAGACATATTGTTTACTTTTTTACCTGAACCCACCTACCTGTACCTTTAACAAAACAAGGGTTATTATCTTTTTTTTTGTCAAATCAGTAAAACTATTTTAATCACTATTATAATTATATAATTCGTATAATACAGAAAAAAAGCAAAAATATTATATTAAATTCAAATTCAAATTCAAAATATTCTTTATTCAAATAAATTTGTAGACAAGTGCTTTTGAATCGTCAACTCTACCGCTGGTTCGGCAAGCTGTTCCTACCGAGAAGAGCCAGCAAGAAACTCGGCGGTTGCTCTTTTAAACATATTATTTTTAATACTATTTACATTCAGTCGTTACTGTCTTGTACAGGTTCAAAGAGAGCTATATCCACACATTCTTATCTTCTAAATAATCTTCAATAGTATAGTAGGCTTTCTGTATCAGCCTATTTTTAACAGTGTTAGAAACGTGAGGTATTCAATATTAATAACAAAGTAATTCAATGTATCGAGCATGACTCACTTGTAAAGAATTTAGTATAAACGTATGTGTTTGACAAAAGATACAAGGTGTGTTCAAAAAGTATCGCGAATTTTGAATTTTCGCGAGTTACATATATTCCAATTTCGATTTTTTTGTAGCGTTATGTTGGTACATATGTCTCTCACTTATGCTGACAAGTTGGGCCATTTTGAATGTTCGGTTAATTGTTGACAGCTGCTTTACTTGCACGTGTTTTGGTTCGTCTTCGATTTTTACCTATTCAAAAAATGGAACAAGGAGCCTGTATCGATTTTTGTGTGAAAAACGAAATTAAGTGCGCGGATGCATTCCGAGTGTGGACTGTGGCATATGGAGAAGCTACTTTGGACAAAAGCAACGTTTATCGGTGGTACAAAATGTTTTTAAAAGGCCGAGAAGATGTGAATGACGAAGAGCGTGCCGGACACACGAGCACTTCAACAACAGACGAAAAAATTGATGAATTGAAGAAAATGGTATTGGCCAATCTTCGAATCATCGATAGAGAAATTGCCGAGGACCTAGGCATATTGATTGGCTCGTGCCATTCGTTTTAATCGATAATTTGTGGAAAAACAAAAATTGGCTTTTGCACCTCGATAACGCCCCTGTTCACACATCGCTGCTTGTACGCGACTTCTTGGCCAAAAACAACAGACCAATGATACCGCAGCCACCGTATTCCCCAGATCTGGCCCCCTGTGACTTTTTCTTGTTCCCGAAACTGAAGAGGCCCATGAAAGGACGACACTACGCCACAATTGACGAGATAAAGACGGCATCGAAGGAGGAGCTGAACAAGATACAAAAAAATGATTTTTTGAAGTGCTTCGAAGATTTGTAAAAACGTCGGCACAAGTGTATAATATCCCAGAGGGATTACTTTGAAGGGGACAAAATAGATATTTACGAATAAATAAATAATTTTTGAAAATACACAAAATTCGCGATACTTTTTGAACACACCTCGTATTTAATGATTAGTAAAAATAATAGTAAATGAAACCGAGCCTATATTTATGTGACTTCTGCGTGCTTAGTTCGAGTTTTTTACCTTAATCGATCGCGTCAGCGTAACGCCAATTTGGCAATGGATCAACGGTCACTAGATGTCGCTTTTGCAACGTCATTTAAATTTACGATACGCTAACACGATTGAATAGGTTAAAAAAACTAAGCACGCTGCAGTGGAATAGTTCTACTCTTCATATACGTTATAAATTATGAGTTCGATACTCTACAGAAAGCAAGGAATTTTTTTAAATATTAAGCAAAGTTTTTGAATACTAGACTAATATAGACATGAATATCAGTGTGAAAGATGATAAGCAATTCGAGATATTTGTGCACATCCCCTGCAGAGGCTATTTCCAGACGCAGCCGACAGGATGTAATGGCAATTTCAGAACAGCACGTCTGACATTTTTTGTTATTTGGTGACTGGATGCGAGGAAATTCGTGACACCTTAATATATATACCTTCTATTATTATAAAGGCACAATATTTAGATATGCTCTTAATTTATTTTAAACACTATTTAAGTACTTTTAAAGACTAAAATGATGTTTCATTGTATAATTATAATATAAAACATAAAAATATAATAATTATACACGGAATATTTACATATAAGCCGCGTGGTATCCAATTGAGCAGAATAGACCACCCTCATTTCTTAACGAGGTGTCGTAAAAAGGCGACTAAAGTGAGTGTCGTGTGGTATGCGGCTGAGTAGAACAAACCACCTTCATTTCTTACTGAGGTGTCGTAAAATACAACTAAGGTAAGTTGACGTCAGTCGTAAAATACGTAGCCAAGTCATATAACAACATGTTTATGACATGTTGTGCCAACTGCAGTTAGAGTGGTATAAGGGCAGGAGGATTAAAAAAAATTGTAATCACGATAAATTTAAGGAGACAAATTCAAATCCATGGTGGAAGTTTTGATGATAGAAAGTATTCATTGTAAGGAGTTCTTAAATAGTAATACGTAACGAATTTATAAATAAGAACCTCGAGATTTAGATAAGTGGAGCACACCCAAGAGTACAACGTGTGTATAAGAATATATGCATATTAGTACACATTAATCTTTGGTTCGTGTGGGTGGTTATGACAAAATGACAATTGAAATTGTCTGAATCATATCCCACGACGTTGGGAGCGATGCACCGACAATTAACTAATTTAACACGACCAATGTTAAGTGGATAAAACTGACTTTAATAGAGGAAACGCCTACGTCGTCTGTTTAGCATAGTCTTTTATTTATGTATTGAATGAAACTGCTGTAGAATTTGTATATTCATAAATTATTAGGACAGACTTAATTTCTAGTGAAGCTCTGTACCAAGTTATTCAAACATGGAACGGAGTAATAGATCTCATTTGAAATATTTTTAAAGATCTTTTTGTAAGAAACCGGTAACAATTGTCATAGTTTAGAGCAGTATTTCTAAACGTGGAGCTCTAGCTCCACAGGGGAGAGAAATGGCCTCGACACAAATTTAACCCTTTCAATCAGGGCAATTTAAATAGAATGTTAAATTTCAGTGCCATATTTAAAAAAAAACAAATTCTTCGTCCTAATATCTAACTTTAAGTTTCTTAAATGAAAAAATCAATTTGTTAATATTAAAAGTTATGTATGTTACGTAAGGGGGCATAAGATTTTTAGAAAAACTAAGTCGGGGCGTGGTACAAAAAGGTTGGGAAACACTTGTTTATGGTATCCCATTTCTACATACGAAGGATAATATTTTATATTAACCTACTTTGTTACTTCTTATATATTTTATAATGATTCATACGTTATGATGGCTATTCAAGATTCTAAAGTTTTTTTTAATTGATTCATGTTGTTGTGAAATTAGGTAAAATGGTAAAACTCATCGAAACAGTCTTTCTAATCGCAAATTTTAGCTACTGATAAGGATTTTTTATTTAATAAAAGGAATTGATATAATAGTCAATTTAATACATTTTCTATTAGGTTTACGGAAAACAAGGAAAATGGGCTATACGTTAAGTCATTCAAAGACATCAATGGCCCGAGCGCAGTTAGTGACCCTACCTTCAGCTACGTAGGTCAAGAGTTCAAATTCTGCTTTGGGCCAACATCCTACTAATATTATCCTATCGTACTAATATAATAAATGCGAAAGTTTGTGAGTATGGATGTATGTTTGTTACTCTTTCGATAATCGATGAAATTTAGCACCTATGTGAACTTGGCAGCCGACTTTCGAAAAAAAAATTTTTGAAATTGCCGTCGGGTTCTGCATCGTTTGTACCCGTTTGTACCACTTTTAGTTTCGTTTGTACCTCAAACCAAAAAAAGTTACAGAATTTTCAAAATTGGTCCCGCAGCCCACTTTAGAAAATCATAATTGTTTCAACGGGGTCTGATTCGGAGTCGTTTGTACCCGTTTGTACCGCCTTTACTTTTCAATTATCTGAAAACCCAAAAAAGATACAACGATTTGAAAATGTTGAAAACCAAAGATAGAATATTTCCGTTAATTCTAAAGATATTTCAATTCTGCAAACGGGGATCGGTAGGCGCCGGCGCCGTGAGGATTGTACCGCCTTGCGTTTCTTCCGAATGTCTAACCGAAAAAAAAATAGAGCATTTTGAAAATTTGTAAAAAATATTTTTTCCAAATTTTTGGAAATGCGAAAATCTGAAGACGGGGATCGACGCGCAATCGTTTGTACCCGTAGAAATCACTTTCGTTTCCGTTTGAACCTCAAACCAAAAAAATTTAAGAGCGTTTTCAATTTTGAAGAACCAAAGATAGAATATTTCCGTTAATTTTTGAGATATTTCAATTCTGCAAACGGGGATCGGTAGGCGCCGGCGCCGTGAGGATTGTACCGCCTTGCGTTTCTTCCGAATCTCAAACCGAAAATAAATTAGAGCATTTTGAAAATTTGAAAAAAATTATTTTTTCCAAATTTTTGGAAATACGAAAATCTGAAGACGGGGATCGACGCGCAATCGTTTGTACCCGTAGAAATCACTTTCGTTTTCGTTTGAACCTCAAACCTAAAAAATTTAAGAGAGATTTCAATTTTGAAAAACCAAAGATAGAATATTTTCGTTAATTTTTGAGATATTTCAATTCTGCAAACGGGGATCGGTAGGCGCCGGCGCCGTGAGGATTGTACCGCCTTGCGTTTCTTCCGAATCTCAAACCGAAAAAAAATTAGAGCATTTTGAAAATTTGAAAAAAATTATTTTTTCCAAATTTTTGGAAATACGAAAATCTGAAGACGGGGATCGACGCGCAATCGTTTGTACCCGTCGAAATCACTTTCGTTTTCGTTTGAACCTCAAACCTAAAAAATTTAAGAGCGATTTCAATTTTGAAAAAACAAAGATAGAATATTTTCGTTAATTTTTGAGATATTTCAATTCTGCAAACGGGGATCGGTAGGCGCCGGCGCCGTGAGGATTGTACCGCCTTGCGTTTCTTCCGAATCTCAAACCGAAAAAAAATTAGAGCATTTTGAAAATTTGAAAAAAATTATTTTTTCCAAATTTTTGGAAATACGAAAATCTGAAGACGGGGATCGACGCGCAATCGTTTGTACCCGTAGAAATCACTTTCGTTTTCGTTTGAACCTCAAACCTAAAAAATTTATGAGCGATTTCAATTTTGAAAAACCAAAGATAGAATATTTTCGTTAATTTTTGAGATATTTCAATTCTGCAAACGGGGATCGGTAGGCGCCGGCGCCGTGAGGATTGTACCGCCTTGCGTTTCTTCCGAATCTCAAACCGAAAAAAAATTAGAGCATTTTGAAAATTTTAAAAAAATTATTTTTTCCAAATTTTTGGAAATACGAAAATCTGAAGACGGGGATCGACGCGCAATCGTTTGTACCCGTCGAAATCACTTTCGTTTTCGTTTGAACCTCAAACCTAAAAAATTTAAGAGCGATTTCAATTTTGAAAAACCAAAGATAGAATATTTTCGTTAATTTTTGAGATATTTCAATTCTGCAAACGGGGATCGGTAGGCGCCGGCGCCGTGAGGATTGTACCGCCTTGCGTTTCTTCCGAATCTCAAACCGAAAAAAAATTAGAGCATTTTGAAAATTTGAAAAAATTATTTTTTCAAATTTTTGGAAATTCGAAAATCTGAAGACGGGGATCGACGCGCAATCGTTTGTACCCGTTGAATTCACTTTCGTTTTCGTTTGAACCTCAACCCAAAAAAATTTAAGAGCGTTTTCAATTTTGAAAAACCAAAGACAGAATATTTCCGTTAATTTTTGAGATATTTCAATTCTGCAAACGGGGATCGGTAGGCGCCGGCGCCATGAGGATTGTACCGCCTTGCGTTTCTTCAGAATCTCAAACCGAAAAAAAATTAGAGCATTTTGAAAATTTGAAAAAATTATTTTTTCCAAATTTTTGGAAATTTTTAAATCTGAAGACGGGGATCGATGCGCAATCGTTTGTACCCGTAAAAATCACTCTCTTTTTCGTTTGAACTTCAAACCAAAAAAATTTAAGAGCGTTTTCAATTTTGAAAAACCAAAGATAGAATATTTTCGTTAATTTTTGAGATATTTCAATTCTGCAAACGGGGATCGGTAGGCGCCGGCGCCGTGAGGATTGTACCGCCTTGCGTTTCTTCCGAATCTCAAACCGAAAAAAAATTAGAGCATTTTGAAAATTTGAAAAAAATTATTTTTTCCAAATTTTTGGAAATACGAAAATCTGAAGACGGGGATCGACGCGCAATCGTTTGTACCCGTAGAAATCACTTTCGTTTTCGTTTGAACCTCAAACCTAAAAAATTTAAGAGCGATTTCAATTTTGAAAAACCAAAGATAGAATATTTTCGTTAATTTTTGAGATATTTCAATTCTGCAAACGGGGATCGGTAGGTGCCGGCGCCGTGAGGATTGTACCGCCTTGCGTTTCTTCCGAATTTCAAACCGAAAAAAAATTAGAGCATTTTGAAAATTTGAAAAAATTATTTTTTCAAATTTTTGGAAATACGAAAATCTGAAGACGGGGATCGACGCGCAATCGTTTGTACCCGTAGAAATCACTTTCGTTTCCGTTTGAACCTCAAACCAAAAAAATTTAAGAGCGTTTTCAATTTTGAAGAACCAAAGATAGAATATTTCCGTTAATTTTTGAGATATTTCAATTCTGCAAACGGGGATCGGTAGGCGCCGGCGCCGTGAGGATTGTACCGCCTTGCGTTTCTTCCGAATCTCAAACCGAAAAAAAAATTAGAGCATTTTGAAAATTTGAAAAAAATTATTTTTTCCAAATTTTTGGAAATACGAAAATCTGAAGACGGGGATCGACGCGCAATCGTTTGTACCCGTAGAATTCACTTTCGTTTTCGTTTGAACCTCAAACCTAAAAAATTTAAGAGCGATTTCAATTTTGAAAAACCAAAGATAGAATATTTTCGTTAATTTTTGAGATATTTCAATTCTGCAAACGGGGATCGGTAGGCGCCGGCGCCGTGAGGATTGTACCGCCTTGCGTTTCTTCCGAATCTCAAACCGAAAAAAAATTAGAGCATTTTGAAAATTTGAAAAAAATTATTTTTTCCAAATTTTTGGAAATACGAAAATCTGAAGACGGGGATCGACGCGAAATCGTTTGTACCCGTAGAAATCACTTTCGTTTTCGTTTGAACCTCAAACCTAAAAAATTTAAGAGCGATTTCAATTTTGAAAAACCAAAGATAGAATATTTTCGTTAATTTTTGAGATATTTCAATTCTGCAAACGGGGATCGGTAGGCGCCGGCGCCGTGAGGATTGTACCGCCTTGCGTTTCTTCCGAATCTCAAACCGAAAAAAAATTAGAGCATTTTGAAAATTTGAAAAAAATTATTTTTTCCAAATTTTTGGAAATACGAAAATCTGAAGACGGGGATCGACGCGCAATCGTTTGTACCCGTAGAAATCACTTTCGTTTCCGTTTGAACCTCAAACCAAAAAAATTTAAGAGCGTTTTCAATTTTGAAGAACCAAAGATAGAATATTTCCGTTAATTTTTGAGATATTTCAATTCTGCAAACGGGGATCGGTAGGCGCCGGCGCCGTGAGGATTGTACCGCCTTGCGTTTCTTCCGAATCTCAAACCGAAAAAAAATTAGAGCATTTTGAAAATTTGAAAAAAATTATTTTTTCCAAATTTTTGGAAATACGAAAATCTGAAGACGGGGATCGACGCGCAATCGTTTGTACCCGTAGAAATCACTTTCGTTTTCGTTTGAACCTCAAACCTAAAAAATTTAAGAGCGATTTCAATTTTGAAGAACCAAAGATAGAATATTTCCGTTAATTTTTGAGATATTTCAATTCTGCAAAACGGGGATCGGTAGGCGCCGGCGCCGTGAGGATTGTACCGCCTTGCGTTTCTTCCGAATCTCAAACCGAAAAAAAATTAAAGCATTTTGAAAATTTGAAAAAAATTATTTTTTCCAAATTTTTGGAAATACGAAAATCTGAAGACGGGGATCGACGCGCAATCGTTTGTACCCGTAGAAATCACTTTCGTTTTCGTTTGAACCTCAAACCAAAAAAATTTAAGAGCGTTTTCAATTTTGAAGAACCAAAGATAGAATATTTCCGTTAATTTTTGAGATATTTCAATTCTGCAAAACGGGGATCGGTAGGCGCCGGCACCGTGAGGATTGTACCGCCTTGCGTTTCTTCCGAATCTCAAACCGAAAAAAAGTAGAGCATTTTGAAAATTTGAAAAAATTATTTTTTTTAAATTTTTGGAAATTCGAAAATCTGAAGACGGGGATCGACGCGCAATCGTTTGTACCCGTAGAAATCACTTTCGTTTTCGTTTGAACCTCAAACCTAAAAAATTTATGAGCGATTTCAATTTTGAAAAACCAAAGATAGAATATTTTCGTTAATTTTTGAGATATTTCAATTCTGCAAACGGGGATCGGTAGGCGCCGGCGCCGTGAGGATTGTACCGCCTTGCGTTTCTTCCGAATCTCAAACCGAAAAAAAATTAGAGCATTTTGAAAATTTGAAAAAAATTATTTTTTCCAAATTTTTGGAAATACGAAAATCTGAAGACGGGGATCGACGCGCAATCGTTTGTACCCGTCGAAATCACTTTCGTTTTCGTTTGAACCTCAAACCTAAAAAATTTAAGAGCGATTTCAATTTTGAAAAACCAAAGATAGAATATTTTCGTTAATTTTTGAGATATTTCAATTCTGCAAACGGGGATCGGTAGGCGCCGGCGCCGTGAGGATTGTACCGCCTTGCGTTTCTTCCGAATCTCAAACCGAAAAAAAATTAGAGCATTTTGAAAATTTGAAAAAAATTATTTTTTCCAAATTTTTGGAAATACGAAAATCTGAAGACGGGGATCGACGCGCAATCGTTTGTACCCGTAGAAATCACTTTCGTTTTCGTTTGAACCTCAAACCTAAAAAATTTATGAGCGATTTCAATTTTGAAAAACCAAAGATAGAATATTTTCGTTAATTTTTGAGATATTTCAATTCTGCAAACGGGGATCGGTAGGCGCCGGCGCCGTGAGGATTGTACCGCCTTGCGTTTCTTCCGAATCTCAAACCGAAAAAAAATTAGAGCATTTTGAAAATTTGAAAAAAATTATTTTTTCCAAATTTTTGGAAATACGAAAATCTGAAGACGGGGATCGACGCGCAATCGTTTGTACCCGTCGAAATCACTTTCGTTTTCGTTTGAACCTCAAACCTAAAAAATTTAAGAGCGATTTCAATTTTGAAAAACCAAAGATAGAATATTTTCGTTAATTTTTGAGATATTTCAATTCTGCAAACGGGGATCGGTAGGCGCCGGCGCCGTGGGGATTGTACCGCCTTGCGTTTCTTCCGAATCTCAAACCGAAAAAAAATTAGAGCATTTTGAAAATTTGAAAAAATTATTTTTTCAAATTTTTGGAAATTTTTAAATCTGAAGACGGGGATCGATGCGCAATCGTTTGTACCCGTAAAAATCACTCTCTTTTTCGTTTGAACTTCAAACCAAAAAAATTTAAGAGCGTTTTCAATTTTGAAAAACCAAAGATAGAATATTTTCGTTAATTTTTGAGATATTTCAATTCTGCAAACGGGGATCGGTAGGCGCCGGCGCCGTGAGGATTGTACCGCCTTGCGTTTCTTCCGAATCTCAAACCGAAAATAAATTAGAGCATTTTGAAAATTTGAAAAAAATTATTTTTTCCAAATTTTTGGAAATACGAAAATCTGAAGACGGGGATCGACGCGCAATCGTTTGTACCCGTAGAAATCACTTTCGTTTTCGTTTGAACCTCAAACCTAAAAAATTTAAGAGCGATTTCAATTTTGAAAAACCAAAGATAGAATATTTTCGTTAATTTTTGAGATATTTCAATTCTGCAAACGGGGATCGGTAGGTGCCGGCGCCGTGAGGATTGTACCGCCTTGCGTTTCTTCCGAATCTCAAACCGAAAAAAAATTAGAGCATTTTGAAAATTTGAAAAAATTATTTTTTCAAATTTTTGGAAATACGAAAATCTGAAGACGGGGATCGACGCGCAATCGTTTGTACCCGTAGAAATCACTTTCGTTTCCGTTTGAACCTCAAACCAAAAAAATTTAAGAGCGTTTTCAATTTTGAAGAACCAAAGATAGAATATTTCCGTTAATTTTTGAGATATTTCAATTCTGCAAACGGGGATCGGTAGGCGCCGGCGCCGTGAGGATTGTACCGCCTTGCGTTTCTTCCGAATCTCAAACCGAAAAAAAAATTAGAGCATTTTGAAAATTTGAAAAAAAATATTTTTTCCAAATTTTTGGAAAATCGAAAATCTGAAGACGGGGATCGACGCGCAATCGTTTGTACCCGTAAAAATCACTTTCGTTTTCGTTTGAACCTCAAACCAAAAAAATTTAAGAGCGTTTTCAATTTTGAAGAACCAAAGATAGAATATTTCCGTTAATTTTTGAGATATTTCAATTCTGCAAACGGCGATTGGTAGGCGCCGGCGCCGTGAGGATTGTACCGCCTTGCGTTTCTTCCGAATCTCAAACCGAAAAAAAGTAGAGCATTTTGAAAATTTGAAAAAATTATTTTTTTTAAATTTTTGGAAAATCGTCAATCTGAAGACGGGGATCGACGCGCAATCGTTTGTACCCGTAGAAATCACTTTCGTTTTCGTTTGAACCTCAAACCAAAAAAATTTAAGAGCATTTTCAATTTTGAAAAACCAAAGATAGAATATTTTCGTTAATTTTTGAGATATTTCAATTCTGCAAACGGCGATTGGTAGGCGCCGGCGCTGTGAGGATTGTACCGCCTTGCGTTTCTTCCGAATCTCAAACCGAAAAAAAGTAGAGCATTTTGAAAATTTGAAAAAATTATTTTTTTTAAATTTTTGGAAATTCGAAAATCTGAAGACGAGGATCGACGCGCAATCGTTTGTACCCGTAGAATTCATTTTCGTTTTCGTTTGAACCTCAAACCAAAAAAATTTAAGAGCGTTTTCAATTTTGAAGAACCAAAGATAGAATATTTCCGTTAATTTTTGAGATATTTCAATTCTGCAAAACGGGGATCGGTAGGCGCCGGCGCCGTGAGGATTGTACCGCCTTGCGTTTCTTCCGAATCTCAAACCGAAAAAAAATTAGAGCATTTTGAAAATTTGAAAAAATTTTTTTTTCCAAATTTTTGGAAATACGAAAATCTGAAGACGGGGATCGACGCGCAATCGTTTGTACCCGTCGAAATCACTTTCGTTTTCGTTTGAACCTCAAATCTAAAAAATTTATGAGCGATTTCAATTTTGAAAAACCAAAGATAGAATATTTTCGTTAATTTTTGAGATATTTCAATTCTGCAAACGGGGATCGGTAGGCGCCGGCGCCGTGAGGATTGTACCGCCTTGCGTTTCTTCCAAATCTCAAACCGAAAAAAAATTAGAGCATTTTGAAAATTTGAAAAAAATTATTTTTTCCAAATTTTTGGAAATACGAAAATCTGAAGACGGGGATCGACGCGCAATCGTTTGTTCCCGTAGAAATCACTTTCGTTTTCGTTTGAACTTTAAACCAAAAAAATTTAAGAGCGTTTTCAATTTTGAAAAACCAAAGATAGAATATTTCCGTTAATTTTTGAGATATTTCAATTCTGCAAACGGGGATCGGTAGGCGCCGGCGCCGTGAGGATTGTACCGCCTTGCGTTTCTTCAGAATCTCAAACCGAAAAAAAGTAGAGCATTTTGAAAATTTGAAAAAATTATTTTTTTAAAATTTTTGGAAATTCGAAAATCTGAAGACGGGGATCGACGCGCAATCGTTTGTACCCGTAGAATTTAATTTTCGTTTTCGTTTGAACCTCAAACCAAAAAAATTTATGAGCGTTTTCAATTTTGAAGAACCAAAGATAGAATATTTCCGTTAATTTTTGAGATATTTCAATTCTGCAAACGGGGATCGGTAGGCGCCGGCGCCGTGAGGATTGTACCGCCTTGCGTTACTTCCGAATCTCAAACCGAAAAAAAATTAAAGCATTTTGCAAATTTGAAAAAAAATATTTTTTCCAAATTTTTGGAAATACGAAAATCTGAAGACGGGGATCGACGCGCAATCGTTTGTACCCGTAGAAATAACTTTATGGTGATTGGCATGTGACGTTGACTCCAATTCTTATTTTGATAATATTTAACATAGATCGTCTATTTATTTTTAAACTTACCATTATAGTCCATTCCTTTGTCATACCACATTTTTCCTCATTTCTTTGATTACACTCACATTAACTATTTAATCACAAATCTTCCGATCTTTTACACTAGCTCAATACATGTATGCACTCGATTGGCAATTAGTTTACACACACGGGTAAAATGACTCGCCCCTTTCACGCAAAACTCATTAAATTCATTGCTTATCACTAGTTTCGCAGAACTCACTATGTTATGCACGTGATAATAATTTCCATTGCATGGCGGCGCGTGGCACACGGGGCGCGCATGCAGCCAGCAATGCGGTTGCCGAGCCCTTGCGGCCGCCTCGACGATGGTGCACCACAATCGCAAATCCAGCCTCTTGACACCTCTTTATCATTCCGATCCATCTTCCTGGACACTAGCACTCGCATCCTCTATTTGCCAGATTTCTCTTTTTGGCAAACTTGTTTTTTTAACATTCCAAATCTGCATCTACATTTTCACCTTTGGCGTACATAAACGGATATATTTCATAGCCCTCCAGTCCGATGACAAGAACCGTCCGAAGACAACACAAGCTAACCGGCCTGCACATGGGGCGATTCCATTATCACCACCAATGCCTTGAGAAATATAGTGAATTATTTTTATCATTTTCACATATAAAGTTGTAATAAGTTGTACATTTTTCTCACGAGAGCAGCTATAAGTTCCAAGATGGTCACTCGCTGTTAGCAGTCAGCGCAAGACTATGTACACAAGTCGGCTGTATCCCTTCTGTACCTACTTACTCTAAAGGTACTTTAGCAGTGAGTTTGTTTAAAAAAATCAACAAGCTTTGTTAATTGTTTACGTCAAAACATCAGTTTTGTTCTGAGTCATAAAAATAAAGACATCTGTTGTCAAAGCAGCCATGCAATATTTTACGCATTACGAAGACAAACAATAATACCGGCCCAGGATTTACTTCAAACCTATTGTTTTGGTTTCTTTTCTGATATATACTTATTAGGTATTACATTAGGTAATGTATAGAATTGGCGTTACGTTGCGGAGGTTTGTAGTGCATTTATTTTTCTCCTGCATGTATTGGTCTGAAAACGGATAGTCCACTCTACATGTTACTACATTATGTATATATTTTCTATTTACTTTATCGCCCATTATAGCAAATTAATTTTATTCTTGTTTTATTCATTATAAGCCTTCAAATTTACTGAGATTACTGATTTTAAAGGAACATTTGTAAAGATCGAATAGGAAAGGAATTTAAGAGACTATTTGTATCAAGAAGCGCTTCCCGCGGTGTAATAAAATAAGAAATTTGTTGTAATCTCTGTCGTACTACAAACCCCACATCACTGTCACCTACCGATCTAATTTTACAAAATTGAGGAATCTCAAAAATCGATTCTTACCGCCGCCGCTTCAAGACACCTTAAAACTAAGTATCTTTTAGACAATTGGTGAACACGTGTAAGTAATAAATTCCGAAGTTTATTTTTTTGCACATTCCATTCGAAATAACTGGAAATGGCAGATAGTTTAATTAATTAAACTATCTGCAAAATAGTGCGTCGAAACATTTATTTAAGAAATTGAGAAACAAATTGAAATCATTATATAAGTTTAGATATAGGTTTGGTGGCATATTTATTGTATTAGAGGATTTGGGATCTGAGGGGAAGGAACAGATTATTTTTTTGAGGTTTTTAAGTTATCGAGATCTCATTCATTTATTAATTTAGTTAAGAAGGTATAAATACAAATATATGTTTTAATGTGCTTTTATATAGTCATTTGACATTTGGATTAATCGGCATTAATTATTTTATATAAATCATTGTTTTATTTTACGTTGTTACTTTTTTCATAACATAAAAATCGATCAATATCAATATTACAAATATTATCAATACATAAGTGGTGCGTCACTAAGCCTTCCGTATGACTCATAAGAGCTACAGAAAGTAAAACAAATTCCACGTCTTATTACCCTGCAAGCAGCGCTTTTTGCTACTAGTAGTCTTTCATATTTCTTCTAATCAATCTTGAAATATATTTCATTAAAACCAGTATTGTCAGTAAATTATTAAGGCTAATATTGTACAGAAGTGAGAATAAAATTATATTTGCAGTATACGAAAAAACACATGCATTACAAACCTCCGCAAAGTAACGCCTAATTCTATAAATAAGGTAATTCTAGGCGCGCCTACGGCTTCGCCCGCCTAGAAATTAGTGTCACAAAGATTTTCCCATGTAAATAAAGCTATATATTTTACTTATTTTTTTTTACATAAAAGAAATTATTTTCAGGTAATCATAAGAGATAGAACATGCCATTACGGACATTTTTGTAAGATTAGAACTATGTGAACATTTTCTAGTAAATTCCTTTAGTATATATACCTCTGTTGGTTTAAACATCAATCACTTGCCTAAAACATCAAGCAGGCGATTTATTTCAAAAATGCGCGATCTTTAAATTTACAAAAAAGTTATTGTTTCGATAAATAAATAAAATCATCAATTTAAATCTCTCGGAAGACTTTCTGTACCTTTTAGTAAAAACCGTACAAAAATCTGTTCAATATATTATGAGAAAATCGATCACATACAGAGAGACAGCTATTTTGGGACATTGTTTATAATAAGTATATATTGTAATAAATATATGAAGAAAAAAACAAAACAATAATGTGATAGGGAATCCTCAGCCGGCAATATTTTATCTTTATTTTTTATGAGTAAAATATTGCGTAGCCGCTTAGACAACAGAAACCTTTATTTTTTATGACTCTATTGTAGTGTATGAAGCTGTTATGTAGGTAAGCAAATAATAAGTCAGTCACAAACAAGCAAGCGTCGATTCATTACGTGGTGACAGCGGTGTACGAACTTCATAAGTTTTTATGTTATTTAAGAGTGAATATACGGTTACTAATGTTAATGTGCTTAACAGTTTTCCTATTTTATAGGTTGTCTGGAAGAAATCGCTTATAAGCGATAAAGCCGCCTTTTGTGCAGTACAAAATTTATATTTTTGTTTAGCTTTAATCAAATGTTTATATTTTGAAAATGTGGTGTACAATAATGTATAAATAAATAAAATAAATAAAAAATATTAAAAATAACGCGGTGTTTAAAAAAATGAATTGTAATGGATGGATAACTTACGACCAACATCTGAATTGGATATTGATGGCAGTCCTGCCGAATAGACCGTCATGTGGACAAAATAATAAAACAATTCACTATATTTCTCAAGGCATTGGTGGTGATAATGGAATTGCCAGATGTGCAGGCCAGCTTGCATGTGAACCTCATCGGACTGGAGAGCTATGAAATTTATCCATTTATGTAAAAGATGAAAATGTATATGCAGATTTGGCATGTTTAAAAAACAAGTTTGCCGAAAAGTCATGAAATCTGGCAAACGGAGGAGGCGAGTACTAGTGTCCAGGTAAATGGATCGAGAGGCATCAAGAGGCTGGATTTGCGGTGGGGTTGTATCGTCATCGTGCAATGGAAATTGTGCGGCTGCACGTGATAAGATAGTGAGTTCTGCGAAACTAATGATCAGCAATAAATTTAATGAGTTTTGCGTGTAAGGGCGAGTCATTTTACCCGTATGTGTAAACTAATTGCCAATCGAGTGCATACATGTATTAAGTCAGTGTAAAAGATCGGAAGATTCATGATTAAATAGTTAATGTGAGTGTAATCAAAGAAATGAGGAAAAATGTGGTATGACAAAGGAATGGATTAAAATGGTAAGTTTTAAAATAAATAAGACGATCTATATTAAATATTGTCAAAAAATAAATTGGAGTCATCGTCACATACCGATCCCCGTTGAAAAGTTAGAATTAACGAAAATATTTTATCTTTGGTTTTTCAAAATTGAAAACGCTCTTAAATTGTTTTGGTTTGAGGTTCAAACGAAAACGAAAGTGATTTCCACGGGTACAAACGATTGCACGTCGATCCCCGTCTTCAGATTTTCGAATTTCCAAAAATTTGAAAAAAATAATTTTTTCAAATTTTCAAAATGCTCTACTTTTTTTCGGTTTGAGATTCGGAAGTAACGCAAGGCGGTACAATCCTCACAGCGCCGGCGCCTACCAATCGCCGTTTGCAGAATTGAAATATCTTTAGAATTAACGAAAATATTCTATCTTTGGTTTTTCAAAATTGAAAACGCTCTTAAATTTTTTAGGTTTGAGGTTCAAACGAAAACGAAAGTGATTTCTACGGGTACGAACGATTGCGCGTCGATTCCCGTCTTCAGATTTTCGTATTTCCGAAAATTTGGAAAAAATAATTTTTTAAAATTTTCAAAATGTTTTAATTTTTTTTCGGTTTGAGATTCGGAAGAAACGCAAGGCGGTACAATCCTCATGGCGCCGGCGCCTACCAATCCCCGTTTGCAGAATTGAAATATCTCAAAAATTAACGGAAATATTCTATCTTTGGTTCTTCAAAATTGAAAACGCTCTTAAATTTTTTTGGTTTGAGGTTCAAACGAAAACGAAAATGAATTCTACGGGTAAAAACGATTGCGCGTCGATCCCCGTCTTCAGATTTTCGAATTTCCAAAAATTTGAAAAAAATAATTTTTTAAAATTTTCAAGATGCTCTACTTTTTTTCGGTTTGAGATTCGGAAGAAACGCAAGGCGGCAAAATCCTCACGGCGTGGGCGCCTACCGATCCCCGTTTGCAGAATTGAAATATCTCAAAAATTAACGAAAATATTCTATCTTTGGTTTTTCAAAATTGAAAACGCTCTTAAATTTTTTTGGTTTGAGGTTCAAACGAAAACGAAAGTGATTTCTACGGGTACATACGATTGCGCGTCGATCTCCGTCTTCAGATTTTCGTATTTCCAAAAATTTGGAAAAAATAATTTTTTAAAATTTTCAAAATGCTCTAATTTTTTTCGGTTTGAGATTCGGAAGAAACGCAAGGCGGTACAATCCTCACGGCGCTGGCGCCTACCGATCCCCGTTTGCAGAATTGAAATATCTCAAAAATTAACGAAAATATTCTATCTTTGGTTTTTCAAAATTGAAAACGCTCTTAAATTTTTTTGGTTTGAAGTTCAAACGAAAAAGAAAGTGATTTTTACGGGTACAAACGATTGCGCATCGATCCCCGTCTTCAGATTTAAAAATTTCCAAAAATTTGGAAAAAATAATTTTTTCAAATTTTCAAAATGCTCTAATTTTTTTTCGGTTTGAGATTCTGAAGAAACGCAAGGCGGTACAATCCTCATGGCGCCGGCGCCTACCGATCCCCGTTTGCAGAATTGAAATATCTCAAAAATTAACGGAAATATTCTGTCTTTGGTTTTTCAAAATTGAAAACGCTCTTAAATTTATTTGGGTTGAGGTTCAAACGAAAACGAAAGTCAATTCTACGGGTACAAACGATTGCGCGTCGATCCCCGTCTTCAGATTTTCAAATTTCCAAAAATTTGGAAAAAAATTTTTTTTCAAATTTTCAAAATGCTCTAATTTTTTTTCGGTTTGAGATTCGGAAGAAACGCAAGGCGGCACAATCCTCTCGGCGCCGGCGCCTACCGATCCCCGCTTGCAGAATTGAAATATCTCAAAAATTAACGAAAATATTCTATCTTTGGTTTTTCAAAATTGAAAACGCTCTTAAATTTTTTTGGTTTGAGGTTCAAACGAAAACGAAAGTGATTTTTACGGGTACAAACGATTGCACGTCGATCCCCGTCTTCAGATTTTCGAATTTCCAAAAATTTGAAAAAATAATTTTTTCAAATTTTCAAAATGCTCTAATTTTTTTTCGGTTTGAGATTCGGAAGAAACGCAAGGCGGTACAATCCTCACGGCGCCGGCACCTACCGATCCCCGTTTGCAGAATTGAAATATCTCAAAAATTAACGAAAATATTCTATCTTTGGTTTTTCAAAATTGAAAACGCTCTTAAATTTTTTTGGTTTGAAGTTCAAACGAAAAAGAGAGTGATTTTTACGGGTACAAACGATTGCGCATCGATCCCCGTCTTCAGATTTAAAAATTTCCAAAAATTTGGAAAAAATAATTTTTTCAAATTTTCAAAATGCTCTAATTTTTTTTCGGTTTGAGATTCTGAAGAAACGCAAGGCGGTACAATCCTCATGGCGCCGGCGCCTACCGATCCCCGTTTGCAGAATTGAAATATCACAAAAATTAACGAAAATATTCTATCTTTGGTTTTTCAAAATTGAAAACGCTCTTAAATTTTTTTGGTTTGAAGTTCAAACGAAAAAGAGAGTGATTTTTACGGGTACAAACGATTGCGCATCGATCCCCGTCTTCAGATTTAAAAATTTCCAAAAATTTGGAAAAAATAATTTTTTCAAATTTTCAAAATGCTCTAATTTTTTTTCGGTTTGAGATTCTGAAGAAACGCAAGGCGGTACAATCCTCATGGCGCCGGCGCCTACCGATCCCCGTTTGCAGAATTGAAATATCTCAAAAATTAACGGAAATATTCTGTCTTTGGTTTTTCAAAATTGAAAACGCTCTTAAATTTTTTTGGGTTGAGGTTCAAACGAAAACGAAAGTGAATTCTACGGGTACAAACGATTGCGCGTCGATCCCCGTCTTCAGATTTTCAAATTTCCAAAAATTTGGAAAAAAAAATTTTTTCAAATTTTCAAAATGCTCTAATTTTTTTTCGGTTTGAGATTCGAACAAAAACGAAAGTGATTTTTACGGGTACAAACGATTGCGCGTCGATCCCCGTCTTCAGATTTTCGTATTTCCAAAAATTTGGAAAAAATATTTTTTTCAAATTTTCAAAATGCTCTAATTTTTTTTCGGTTTGAGATTCGGAAGAAACGCAAGGCGGTACAATCCTCACGGCGCCGGCGCCTACCGATCCCCGCTTGCAGAATTGAAATATCTCAAAAATTAACGAAAATATTCTATCTTTGGTTTTTCAAAATTGAAAACGCTCTTAAATTTTTTTGGTTTGAGGTTCAAACGAAAACGAAAGTGATTTTTACGGGTACAAACGATTGCAGGTCGATCCCCGTCTTCAGATTTTCGAATTTCCAAAAATTTGAAAAAATAATTTTTTCAAATTTTCAAAATGCTCTAATTTTTTTTCGGTTTGAGATTCGGAAGAAACGCAAGGCGGTACAATCCTCACGGCGCCGGCGCCTACCGATCCCCGTTTGCAGAATTGAAATATCTCAAAAATTAACGGAAATATTCTATCTTTGGTTCTTCAAAATTGAAAACGCTCTTAAATTTTTTTGGTTTGAGGTTCAAACGAAAACGAAAGTGATTTCTACGGGTACAAACGATTGCGCGTCGATCCCCGTCTTCAGATTTTCAAATTTCCAAAAATTTGGAAAAAAAATAATTTTTTCAAATTTTCAAAATGCTCGAATTTTTTTTCGGTTTGAGATTCGGAAGAAACGCAAGGCGGTACAATCCTCACGGCGCCGGCGCCTACCGATCTCCGTTTGCAGAATTGAAATATCTTTAGAATTAACGGAAATATTCTATCTTTGGTTTTCAACATTTTCAAATCGCTGTATCTTTTTTGGGTTTTCAGATAATTGAAAAGTAAAGGCGGTACAAACGGGTACAAACGACTCCGAATCAGACCCCGTTGAAACAATTATGATTTTCTAAAGTGGGCTGCGGGACCAATTTTGAAAATTCTGTAACTTTTTTTGGTTTGAGGTACAAACGAAACTAAAAGTGGTACAAACGGGTACAAACGATGCAGAACCCGACGGCAATTTCAAAAAATTTTTTTTCGAAAGTCGGCTGCCAAGTTCACATAGGTAAATTTAGCACAATTATTCCTTATACACCGGAATAACATATAGGCTATAGAAATCCTGTAAATGCTAATGTTAGTTGTTACGTTGTTATTATAGTAATTGCAATATTTAATAACAAGTTAAGATAAGGGCTATAAATAAATAAAATGAAACGATAATTACAAACCATGAGTTTGGTATTAAATCTATGCGTAGGCTATATATGTAGGTATGATTTAATGGACAAAAATGTTTCATTTTTTAGGTGCACTTTTTTACGTTAGTGGATATATTGCGATCGCTACGAAGCTCTATGCTTGGAAATAAATTGCTTTCCACGTATCAAAAGCGAGTGAATTTTCATATTCGTTATCTCTACAAAACAGGTGACATGGGAAAAGAGGTAACGGTTTACTATCATGTACATACAAGTATAATTTTTTACATATTTTGACTTTGATTTTATATGTATGAACAAACTGATATTTTCGGTGATACTATTCTCGATATGAATAGTATTTGCTCGTCTCACAGGTTTGTTTAATATTATTTTTAAATTTTACAATTATTTTAAAAAATTGGAATTTTTTATAGTATTTTATCATCCCACTGCTGGACCTCCCCACTCCGTTTTTAGAGAGAAGAGTTGGGGCTAAGCCTCACCACGCTGCTCCAGTACACATATCCCCAGAATTCTCTAGTGATATGCAGGTTTCCTCACGATGTTTTCCTTTACCGAAAAGCATGTTATAAATTGAAATTGTCAATTATTCACACAAGTTTTACCAGACTAACTCATTGGTGCTTGGAGTTTAATTTTATTTATATTTGATTGTTTTGTAACAAAATAATACTAATATTATACACACTAGCGGCACCTACAGACTGCATCAGAAATGTAATGTAAAATTATATAGGTATATTATCTGTGGAATAAAAGTAAGTCCATAGATAATACACTATATAGGATAAGTAAGTCTTTGATTGAAAGCATTACATGCTGTGTTTTATTAGGTTATGTGCCTAGTATTTGCGAGAAATAATTAAGTACACAGTGAGTTCGCTTAAAATATGTCTACAAATTATTTGGTTAATGTTCCTAAACTAAAAGGGAGAGAAAATTACGACGACTGGTGTTATGCGGCGGAAAATGTTCTCGTGTTGGAAGGAATGGCGGACAACATCAAGCTATCACCCGTGACTTTTTCAAGAGAATTCGCTGGGCAACACAACTATGGTTTTTTTTTAATTCTGGGTAATCCCTAACCTATGAATAAATCAAATATTGTAGTTATTGGTATTACAAAACATGCTTTAAAAGTATATTAAAATACTTTTCTTTAACGCATTGACTTTATCGCGTATTTTACGTGTAAAAGGTTCGAGGCACCCATTTTACTATACCGATGTATTAAAGTGGGTAAGATTGATTGACTGTGAAATGAATTTTTTTGAGAACTTTTACATTATCCACAAACTTTACTGCTAATAAAATTACCGTGTAAAAAACTCGGTGCAATGACGACACCAGACAGCCATCTTTATATCTCTTATGGCAATACCGACACAACTCAAAAATCATGTTTTTTTTTTAAATTAAGAATAGGTGTAAATCTTAATATATTAATTATTTTCAGCAGCAATACCGGCTTTATAAGAACTCATTAACCAATATTAGACCGTTAGTTTAAGCAAATTGAACCATTTTTTTAAGATTTTTTTTTAGTGATGAAAACTTTTAACCTTATGTAACTCAAAACGTGATTTTTAAAGTTGTACCACTATTGCAGTCCATGAGCGATATAATCTACATTATATCAACGATATCAATTTAATATTATATTCTCAGACGATCTTTATATTTTATACCGTCGTAAACGTAAAATTCATTACCTTTTCAATCTTTTGTAATCTGTTTCAATTTAATTAAATCACTTATTAAAACGCCTCAGTCGTCAAAAGTTTATAGTCAGTATTATTTAGGGCTGTAACGACTGACGGGATCGTATTAAATGTAGTAATAACTAAATTTCAGTTCTACAATAGATTAAACCTTTTAGAAAAATTTGCATGTAGTAATTAGTTACATTAAGTGAATTAAAATTTTACGATTTTGTCGTAGAGCTTCTGCTGATGCTTCGGTGTCGGGGCGAAATGATTGTAGAGATTGTGGTAGGTAGTGTGTAGTGCTTGGTGATGGCGGCATTTTGTGATACGTGTGGTGACTTGTCATGCATGTATAAGATATGTGAATGTTGACTGCTTCATAAACTTAACATTACATAGATTCTCTTAACAAACACGAATTACATGAAGGAAAATAATTCTATTGTAATTTTTGAATTAATATATTAAATATAAATAGTTTGTCAATTTTGACTTTCACCTTGGCGCAGATAAAGTTTCATATCCAGTGTTCAGAAATACACAACTTCGGTAAGGATTCTCTGTCCATTTAACATGATTTTTACTAGAATTGATGTCGCACCTATAAATCTATAGATTTCTCAGCCAATTCCAAGGTTCGTGAAAGATCGAATTGATCGGATAAGGTGTCAAACCGGCGTCTTAGCAATAAATCCTTAGACATTTGAAATAGTTCTACGACTTGTAACGAAATATTAGACTGACAGTAAAACTTGAAATTGTGTATATAAGCTAAGTTTATATTTGTGTGTACGACCTTTATTTCTCGCGGCCGGTCGTAAAATACGCAGCCAAATCATGTGACAACCTGTTTATGACATGTTGTGCCGACCCCACTTAGAGTGGAATAAGGGCAGGAGTATATATATAGGTATATATATATATATATCTTAATATTTAAATGAGTTAATCTTGTATATATATATATTTTCCGAATCATTGAAACGGCTCCAACGATTTTCCTGAAATTCAGCATGTAGGAGGTTTTGGGGGAGAAAAATTGATCTAGCTAGGTTTTATGTAAAAAAAATATTGTTTTATCCCTATTTTTGGGCATTAAAAAACACTAACATTTATATCGAATTGAATTTTCGCCATTAACTGTCAAGTCGACGTAGCTTATTCGGTTAGCGGGCAGCCTCGAGAAATGTGAGTGCCAAGGATCGATCCCCACTAAATAATTATTTTTTTCTTTTTTTAAAGTTTTTTTTGTAAAAAATTACCGAGCGAAGCTCGGTCACCCAGATATTATATATATATATATAAAGTTTTTTGTTTCAGCGCAAACGTTTCACTAAAGATTTTATGAACCGCTTTGATGAATCAGAATTCTTAAATAATTATGAAACTGTTATTAAAGTGACAGGTGTTATGGATTATTCTCAGAAGTTGCATTAACTAATTGTTGAACATTTAGCATTATGGCTTGTAATCAAGCTCGAAGTAAATTCAAGAGCCGAGATAGCCTAGCTGTGAGACTGTGCCACTATTTCGATAGTCACAGGTTCAAACCCCGGGGAGACACTAATGAGTTTTCTATAATTTATCGAAGTATGCGTTACTTTACGGAGATCCATTATACAAAAGTAATTATAAAAAATATTTTGCTATAATCCGCGATTACGTCAAATAGAAAACATATATAATGCTAATATACCTCCACTACTGCCACCACAATACACAAGCACTACATACGTTCACTATCACAAACTTAACAATTATTTCGCCTCGCAACCGAAGCATCATCAGGAGATAGACTCCACGACAAAACCGCAAAGCGAAGCAATACCCAAACAAGTTTAGTTATATACTAATCTTTTCAAGCCTACCATTTATTTTATTTTGCCTGCGAACACGTGTAACAAGCGTGTACTTTTGAATGAGTTTTCTGTTAAAAACTTATGTGATAGTAACAATTTCTTACACGCTTTTCAGAAAGGATAACATCGTGAGAAAACCTGTATATCTCTAGAGAACTCTGGGGATATATGAAACCTATCTATCCGCATTGGCGCAGCGTGGGGGCTTTTAATTCCGACCTTTCTCTCCAAAACCAGAAATAGGAGGTCTATGCCCCTTAATGGGTCCCTTACTTCTGTTGGTCTAACGGATAGTGCGTAAGTACCTTGCCAATGGTGATGGTTCTACTCAGCCGGATACCACACGGCGGGTCAACTAACCTTAGTCGCCTTTATCTTTACCTCGGTAAGAAATTAGAGTAGCCTATTTTTCTCAGCCGTATACCACACAGCGGGTCAATCTACCTTAGTCGCCTTTTACGACACCTCGGTGAGAAATGACGACGGTCTTTTCTATTCAGCCGGATTCCACGCGGCGGAAAGTAAATATTTGAGTATGGTAATAAATCGAGTTAAATAGAACTTGCGGTGTACAAATAGTATTGTTTTTTCTACAGCGATTAAAAATATAATAATGGTCGCCGCAGAGAGCGCGGCATACAAATGTTAATTTTTTTTTCAACAGCGATTAATAATACAATGGTCGTCATCAGAAAGTTCGCCAAGTTATAGTGGTATACAAACATTTGGAAAAACCTTTATGTTCATGTAACACTTTCAAACGTGACTATGAGTCATGTATGCGATGACGACTGAGTCAGTCAACGCTATAGGTGATTCACGTTGATTAGTACTTATACACACTTCGTGAACGTTAATCGGTAGTTAAGTTACGTGTTATTAGCATAAAGGCGTATTAAACTAAGTATGTTCACAATTCAATATTACACCGTGTGGTATCCGGCTGAATAGAATAGTACCACCCTCTTTTCTTACCCAGGTGTCGTAAAAGGCGACTAAGGTAAGTCGACCCGCCGAGTGGTATCCGGCTGAGTAGAATAGACCACCCTCATTGCTTACCGAGGTGTCGTAAAAAGCCAAAAAGGTAAGTTGGACCACCGTGTGGTTTCCGGCTGAGTAAAATGCACAGTCTTATTTCTTACTGAGGTGTCGTGAAAGGCGACAAAGGTAAGTCGACCCGCCGTGTGGCGTCCGGCTGAGTAGAAGAGACCACCCTCATTTCTTACCGAGGTGTCGTAAAAGGCGACTAAGGTAAATTGACCCATCGTGTGGTATCCGGTTAAGTAGAATAGACCACCTTCTTTCTTACAGAGGTGTCGTAAAATATGACTAAGGTAAGTTGACGTCAGGCAGGCGGCCAATCGTAAAAACGCAGCCAAATCATGTGAAAATTTATAATATGGTGTGCAGACCCCACTTGGAGTGGGATAAGGGCAGGAAGATGATGATGGTTATTCTCCTGCCCTTATCCCCCTCTAAGTGGGGTCGGCACAACATGTTAACATGTTGTTACATGATTTACGTGTTTTACGTCCGGCCGCCGTGCCTGACGTCAAACGTACGAAAACCGTACAAATAATAATTCAGTCGATTTTGAGAAAATTATCACATAGGTACAGATAGCTTTAGGAGAATTTGTTTTATAGATAGTGCCACACGTGGTTTTAATAATACGCAAATCTATACGCGCTGTTATTAAATAAATATATGACATGGTTTAATTATATATAAATACTACATTTTACCCGCAATTTCGTTAGCGTGGACTGTAGTCTTAAAATAAACTAGTAGCGTCTGTCACTCTCCAACCCTACAAACTTTTAACGAAATTTAATAAGTTGATAATATATGGCGCTTTTCAATGTCATCACATTTCTGTAGATTTAACAAAATTTCTATAGTCTATTGTGTCTATTTTCAACACCAGGGTAGGTGTTGAAGAAAATAGTTGGGCCAAATTTGATCGATATTGGTTCAGCGGATTCGCCGTGAAAGAGTAACTATAAAGAGTAAATATACACCCATACTCACAAACTTTTGCATTTATAATATTAGTAGGAAGTAGGATAAAAATCTAAATACTTCGTCACACGTTTACGCACTTTTTAAATTCTGTATTGATTGAATCAGACAAGTTATATAATTTATGTATGACTCCTATATTGATCGAATCGTGTGAAGGTGATTCACATAAAGCTATTTTTTTTGGTAAAATTTTTTATTTAATTTTTGAAATAATAACAAAACACAGAATAGTATAGACTGAGTAGTATTGACGACCCCCATTTCTTACCGAGGTGTCGTAAAAGGCAACTAAGATATGTTGACCCACCGTATACTATCCGGTTGAGTAGAATAGACCACCCTCATATATCACCAAGGTGACGTAAGAGGCAACTAAGGAAAGTTGACCCATCGTATGATATCTGGTTGAGTAGAATAGATCACACTCATTCTTACCGAGGTGTAAAATATGACTAAGGTAAGTTGACGTCAGGCAGGCGGTTAGTCGTAAAATACGTAGCAAAATCATGTGACCAACATGTATATAACATGTTGTGCGGACTCCACTTAAAGTGGGATAAGGGCACGAGAATTATGAAACATTTCAGTGATGTGTATATTATTGCCTGTTTGTTTATTTGTACAAAATGTATAAATTAAATAATTATTATATTGCCACTGTAGCGCCGTTTGTTTTAAGTCGCAGCAAGAAGAAATAATTCCGACAAGAGCAAAGGAAAATATACAATGGATGGGCCCTACAAACGCCTTTGCAATGTAAGGCTTCATTGCGAAGTTTCTGGTACCGTGATCGATTGCCAGCTATTGTACGAGTATTGTAGAAATAATTAGTTCATTCATAAGAGATTAACTTAAATATTTCAAATTTGAAAATTTGAAATATTTAAGTTAATCAAATTTATGATATTTAGTTACAATGAAAAGACGTTAGCCGTGTTAGACCACCCTCATTTCTTATAACATGTTGTGCTGACCCCACTTTGAGTGGGATAAGGGTAGGAGGATGATGAGTTATAGTGAAAAGACGGTTTTTAACCAGCAATCCTAACCCATCCTGGCGATGCATCGGTTTCGGAGCGAAACGATCGTAGAGATAGTGTGTGTAGTGTTGCTGGTGGCGGTGTTTTGTGATACGTGACTCATCCTGCATATATAAGGTATGCGAATTTTGCCTGCTTCTTGATGCTCTTAACAAACGCAAAACAATTCTATTGTTACTTCTTTACTAAAACTCATGTCTCTATAACGCATGTTCATAACCTACATATTTAGTTTCTGTAGATGATATGAAATTAGAGAACTATCGATTACAGTTCGTGACAAAGCTCATCTTTCTTAATTAGAAAGATAATCAACATAGAGCTATTGAATTACCGAAATAGATTAAAGCGACAGATATTGAGAATCTGAGATCTGTCGAATGGCAATTTACCGGTATGTCGACAAGCAGTAGATGTAACGGAGAACTTGAGATCACGTTTTCGCAATAAACTCTCTAAAATTTTGGACAAAATTCCAAACTGAAAAATTTGAATCTATTTAAGGTAAGTAAGTAAAGTAAGTAACGACCTGTTGCTATCCCACTGCTGGGCATAGGCCTCTTCTCTCGGTTTTTGGAGAGAAGGATTGGAGCTGAGACCTACCACGCTGCTCCAATGCGGATTGGTAGGTTACACATATCCCCAGAATTCTCTAGAGATATGCAGGTTTCCTCACGATGTTTTCCTTCACCGAAAAGCGTGTGATAAAATGCAATTATTAATTAGACACATAAGTTCTACTAGAAAACTCATTGGTGTCTGCCCGGGGTTTGAACGATAGACCTCCTCGAAAGAGGCGCACGGTGTTACCACTGGGCTACCACAGCTGATTTAAGGTAAAGGCACTAGTAATTGACTGTGTTCTAGTTGTTGACCGTTGGGTATCACTTGGGTATATCGAACTACACCTAGACTGCTCATTTACATTTCCGGCTCGCTTAGCGCCCCTTAATTTTCTAAGGGTTAATATGATATTGTCAGTTAAATAAGCAGCCTATACTCGAGATCATGAATCAAATCAAATCAAAATGATCTTTATTCAAATAAACTCTTTCAAGCACTTGAAGACTCAAGGATTTATATGATCAATGAAGCTACAACTGGTTTGGAATTTTGCTCTTACTGAGAAGAACCAGAAAGCAACTCGGCGGTCAATCTTTTTAACATTTTCAATTTTACATTATTAAATCGCAGTTTTGAACGAAGCTAAAAGGATTTTCGAATCCAGGCATTTTAGTTCAGAATAGACCACCCTCATTTCTTACCAAGGTGTCGAAAAAGGCGACTAAGGTAAGTTGACCCACCGTGTGGTATCTGGTTAAGTAGATTAGACCACCCTCTTTCTTACCGAGATGTCTTAAAATACGACTAAGGCAAGTTGATGTCAGGCAGGCGGCCAGTCGTAAAATACGTAGCACAAATCATGTGACAATATGTTTATAACTTGTTGTGCCGACCCCACTTATAGTGGGATATGGGCAGGAGAATATTTAATAATAAAATAATGTTTAACATAATATTAAAATATATACAACCTTAGTTTACTACGCCTTTATGCTTATAACATGTAGAATGGAATAAGGGCAGGAGGCAGGTGGCCCAGCACGAAGCGACTGGTGAGTGCCACGAGTGCGGCGCCGACTTTGACACGGCGCTGCACACGCTTGCAGACTGTCCAGCTTGGGCGGTTCAGCGGGCGGAACTCGTGGCACAGGTGGGGCACGATCTCCTGCCCACTGTGGTTCGCGCCATGGTGGACAGGGGGCGATCGTGGGCAGCGATGGCCTCCTTCTGCGAGGATGTTATCGCGCGGAAGGAGGCGGCGGGGCGGATCCGGGAAGTCGAGTCCTTGGATCCATTCCGCCGCAGGCGAGCGGGGCGCAGACGACTCGCCGAAGTCCGTCGCATGCCACCCTAACGGGGATCTCCGAGCGATCCGAACGGGGCTTTATAGGACGCTCGCTGGAGTTAGGTCCCCGAGGCGTTCGATGCATCCGGTGCTCCCGATGCATCTTCCAGCGGAGGGAGGGGCCACTTTCAGAGACGCCCCGACCCAGAGGTGGCGCACTCTGGGCTACAGAGTTGCTGCTGGCGGGGATGGGGGGCAATGTCTTCATAGGTACCCTATCCCTGCCACCAGCAGCGTAGTGGAGCACACAGGTTATTTTAGTCGGTGCGAGTCCGACATAATCGTCGCCTGTCCCCGTCGGGCGGCGGTACCCACAAGGGGTTTTTTCCTGTATAAAAAAAAAAGAAAGGAGGCTGATGCTTTATGTATAAGCATAATTCTTACACTTAATTTGAACCTTTCTGTAAGATCCAGACTGTATTTTAATCATCAAGTCTATTGGTATTTAGTTCCATTATTAATCACCAAGACACTTATTAATCGCCAAGATCACCGTTATAATGAGCAACCAATTATGCTAATACGCTTTCAGTACAATGCCATACCAAGCTGCTATCCATGATGTGTCATTTGAGTATTATAATTGTCTTTGTTGTTGTGGTTAAACGTGAATATTTTCTAACCACTATTAACTATTACGCTTCGATACCGCCAATATTGACGCCAATTATATCGGAATCGGATACAGTCAAATGTCATTTGTTGTCCTGTCCTTTCTTACTTCGGTAATATTTAAGTTCTATTACCTGGGTAATCGAGCCTTACTCAGTATTTTTTAAATATAAAAAATGCAATAAAACGCAAAAATTTAAAATAACTCGATCTGGGGTATTTTTACTTCTTTATTCCGCTCGTTCCCCACTGCGCTATTACAACTTTACAAAGACAGCAAAATTAATCTATGAATTAAATTTATATTTAAGCAGTTTTCAATGAAAACAGGGATAAAACTAAATTTTAAAATAAAACCTCTTTAACTTAAAAAGCTAAATCGATTTATCTCCCCCGAAAACCTCTACATACTGAATTTCGAGGAGGATCTAGCTAGGTTTTATTTAAAAAAAAAGATATTTATGCCTTGGTTATGGGTAGTGAAAAATGGTAAAACGTAAAATAGAATGCAAATGATATTTTAGCTGTCATATTTGTAATAGCTCAGTGGTGAACGTGCAGACTAAAGAAGTAAAAAAATCCGGGATCAAGTCCCAGATATGACCTTATAAAAATACTCCTGTTACTTATATCTTCGTATAAAACGAAAAATACTAAGTTTTAAATCGAAATCGACAAGTTGATTAATGTTATGTATAAAATGTCTCAACATTGGAATACGAAACCAATGCTTCATTGTTACTTGAGTGAATGTATTGTCATCGTAATTGTGGGTGGTCATATTTTTAAATCTTATGATAACGATGATTCAGTCTAAGGCATCACCTCCACGAGCTATTATATAGCATTAATATTATCTTCGTATCATGCATTTACATACATGAACTATTAAGGTATCTTCAGAGGACGATATTATCGTAAATAGTTTTATTGTAGTTATGGTATGAGTCTCGTTGTAATGAGTAAAAAGTCGCCTTTCGTCCGCAGCGATACGCAACGGAATCGCAGTGAGTTTGTTGCGGAGCACGACGGATGCGTCTGCTACACTCCCTCACCACGCGTCATTTATACTGTCTAATTTATAAACCTAAAGATATTGTTTGTTTGTTTGTTTGTTTGTTTGATTGATTGTTTGAACGCACTAATCCTAGGAACTACTAGAGTGATTTGAAAAATTCTTTAAGTGTGTGATAGTTCATTTATCGAGGAAGGCTACAGATTATATAACATCACGCTAAGATTAATAGGCGAGGAGCAGCAATGAAAAATATTGCGAAAACGGCAAAATTTAAAGCTTTCCTTGCGTGTGCTAAGTAAACGGTGAATATTATTAAAAAATCTCTTACAATTAACTAACGATATACTGATTTCCATGCGGGTGAAACTGCTGGCACAGCTAGTACTTTATAAAACAAAGCCATAAGCTTCGGGGTTCTGTTGCGACTCGCACCGATTCGTAGCGTTAAAGCATGCGCTACAGTTACTTGTACTGTCGTGACTACTCTCACAGAATAAACGTCATATATGGACATTACCCTACTAAATAACAGCGGACTTGTTCCATGTTGTCACACTAGCTCGTAGGGTTGATGTATATCGAAAAATATAAATCTGTGAGAGGTATACAAGAAGGTGGGATATTACCTTCTATACTACTATTACTGGGCAGAACTCATCACATTATTATTCTCCTACCCTTTTCCCCACTCGAAGAGGGATCACCACAACGTGTTTTAACTATGTTGTGATGGGATTTGGCCAGGTATTTTATGACCGGCCGCTTACATGATGTCAATTTACCTTAGTCTCCTTTTGCGACACCTCGGTAAAAATTAAGAGTGGTCTATTCTATGCAGCCGGATGCAAGTGAAACTGAGAATAAATTCATGTGAATTAAAGTGCGTCAATGTTGAGGGTGTGAAAAATATTTTTATGCTCTTACTTCTAGATATTTGGCCCAAAACTCAAGTAATTACATAACTCAAAAAATCAACTGTTAAAATAAATACTCAGTGAGTGGAACAGAATAACAAAGTAATATCTCAGGTAAATTAAGTTGTCAACTTCCATAAAGAATAGTTTCCGATACAAATTGCCGACCTTCCTACTTCCTTGGCGACATATATAAGATGGAATTACTTCGGTGCTCTGAATTCGTGAGTGAAATTCTAAGGTAATTCTGTGACAATCAAAAACAGGAAGTAAATGTCAAAATTAAATAATATTAATGTTTGGTATGATAAATAAAAACCGGTTATATACGTTTTATAATATCATTATATTGTTAAATAATTTGTCAGTAGTCAGTTCAATTAACTTAAATACCGGTACCTAGGTGACGGAGCCTTGCTTGATTTTTTAAAAGATTAAAAAAAAAAGAAAGGTAGCATTGACATGTGGGATTCAAACCCGGGTTTAGAATATTTTCGGTCTACCATATCATATTTTTAATACCTAAAAACAGGGATAAAATGGTTTTTTTTAAAATAAAACTAGCTAGATCGATATTTCTCCCCCAAAACCAGCCGTTTCCGTTTCAAATTCTATTTATATATTACATACAAGATTAACTCATTTAAATATTAATATTAAGGCTACAGACAACTGGTAAATATATACATATTTTTTTTAAATAAATACTTTAATTGGTGTGTTAAATCTGTGATAAGATCGTGCGATACTTTTGAGGGGTCAATGAGTTTTTCGGTTAAAATTTACTTGTCTAATTAATAATAGCATTTTATCACACGCTTTTCTGTAAAGGAAAACATCGTGAGATAAAAGATTTCTGCTGCCTTCAGGAAACTAAATTAATATGTCATATAAAATGTAACAAGATACAAACCGCAAAAGCTCCTTGAATTCTTCGTAATCCTTGGTTTATTATTAGCACCTCTGCAGATCTTAAGTGCTGATCGTGTGCAGTCGTGCAGAGCAGACTTATTTGGTGGTGGGGTGGTGGTACATGGTTGTATTTTACAGCAAAGCCTATTTCTTTATTCTTAAAAAATGTTTTTCAAAATCTAAATACAATGACGAATTTTAAAGTTTTCATGGTTGTAATAGTTTGAAAAAGCTTATCCAGACTAATTAAAAGAAATGTATCCATAAATTGTTTTTTTGAAAAACACGAATAGTATGCTATTTTTTGCATTATATAATTTTTCCCCGTTCGCGAAAGAATAACGTTGCCACATGATTTGGCTGCCTGCTTGACGTTAACTTACCTTAGTCGTGTTTTAGGACACCTTGGTAAGAAAGAGGGTGGTCTATTCAACTCATCGGGATACCACACGGTGGGTCGACTTACCTTAGTCGCCTTTTACGACACCTCGGTAAGAAATGAGGGTGGTCTATTCCAGATACCACAAGGCAGAGTGAAAAACGGGAATGTATTATCTATATGTTACCCAGGGTTACCCAGGTGTATAAATATTAATTTTAACAAATATCATCAATATTGGTACATCCAATTAGTCTTGAAAGCTCAGACAGATTAAGACCTTCTTAATATTAGTTTGAATCAGCAAGCACTATTACCTAAGTTGTAATCTTAAATTTTTAATATGGATGCCAATTATCTAATTCAGATGTAAAATGACAGTAAAGTGCTCATCAACTTACAAATGGTCCACGTAATCGTCGCGGCCCGCATCCAGTGGACTATGGCCCCCAGTGCTCCCCAATTAGTCCTAATTGTCAGCTAATCCACCACAAAATACTGATTAATGTATTGCGCACTCTTGAAAGGAGTTCAAAAGTTGACAGAGTTTGTGTAGCTAGTACTACTAATATTATAAATGCGAAAGTTTGTGAGTATGGATGTATGTTTGTAACTCTTTCACGGCGAACCCAACCAATATTGATACTGACCCAATATTAATATAATTTAGGCAACTGAACCAATATTAATATAATTTAGCGCGATTATTCCTTATACACCGGAATAGCATATAGGCTATACAAATCCTGTTAATTCTACCGGAATAGGATGACATTGAAAAGCCCCATCTATTAAGCTATCACACTATAACAGTCCTCGCGAACGAAGTCGCGGTTAATGTGTTCTAATTATAGACTTTAAACTACCGTAAGAAGTTACAATAAAATTGCTTTGCTTTAACTTCTGTACTATGGAGTTCCGGAAAGTAACGCCTGCTTCTATAAAGTAACGTAAGTTTTAAAAAGTAAAACGGCCTGTTACTATCCTTCTGTTGGGCCATAGGCCTCCTCTCTCCGGTTTTGGAAAGAAGGATTAGAGTTAAGACTTACACTTACTTGCTGATTGGTAGGTTACGCATATCCCTAAAATTATCTTAATATATGCAGGTTCATAAGAGGAGAAAGGATGATGATATAAGATAGAAGAAAGCCTTATATCGCATTACGCAACTCCACTAATTGTGTAAACTTGAAAAAGGGACTTCATTATATAAACTAGACAATTTTTGCAATTTAATAAAAAAATAATAACAAATATTAATATTTTACTACTAATGTAAGTTGATCATAATTTTTTTTTTTCATTTTAGGACCACCAGTAGCTACTACATTAAAATAAATTATTAAACTATAAACATAATAATATCGTTCGTAAAATGTGCAGCTTATTAAGGTAGCCGCAACATGCATAAAAGAAACAACTTTTATTACTTTAAAAGTTAACAATACCAATTTTAAAATTAGTGCTGATGAGAACAAGAATGAGAAACAAGAGAAACAAGAGTAAAAATTTAAAAAACAAAAAACAAATACGCTAAACAATAAAAATAATAAAAAGAAGAAGAATATACGCAACTTAAATAAATAGTCTTTATGCTCTAGTATATGTGATTTTATGCTAAATCTGGCAAATAATTACAAAGATATTACAAAGAATTTATATATTACATTCATGACGCAAATAGTAGTAAATTGCTTTGACTCATCGAGCACATAATTTATATGCCTTGGCTTATTAGCGATATTTGTCTTATATATTCAACTTATGTCACTGAGTTATTTTGTTATAAACTTGAATATGGAACTGTGTTTTGAATGTGGCAGCTGTGATAGCGGTGCGACCGTGCGAATGTGTAGAGACGATCATGGGTTCAGACCCGGGCAGACACCGATGAGTTTTTCTATAAAAATTTATGTGTCTAATTGATAATTGCAATTTATCACACGCTTTTCGGTGAAAGAAAACATCGTGAGGGAACATGCATATTTCTAGAGAATCCTAGGAATATGTAAAACCTATCAATCCGCATGAGAATAGTTACTTACTAAATAGATTTACTACGCGTGAAATATTTCTATTATCTTTATACTTTCATTGTCCAAATAATGATTACGTACTGAATGGATATCTTGAATTATAAAAATAAACATAAATAACATTTATGTCAACCACAAACTTTTTTGGAAGTAAAGCTTCTAAAACGAGAGACGAGCTCTGTACCAGAAGTGGGATGTTACATGAGTTTACCGTTATTTATAATATGTTTAAGTTGCAATTAATATTATCTTTGTTCTAAACCACACACGACGTTGAGACAAGAGTTACACAGAAATTTATACAAATGTCTTTTAATGGTGAAGTGACAGTGAATTATTATCATAATAACCTCCACTGATGTTTCCATATCGGTGTACGGTAGCACACACAAGTTTGCTGAAAAAGAATATAATTAAAACCTTTTATACCAATGTTAAGTATCTATAAGTAGCAACTAGAAACTTATCGTGGGCGTACATTTTAATTAATGTTAAAAAAAAACCATTATCTTTTTTGATTATATAAAAAAACATTATTAACTTCATATCGCAATACCAAACTTAATATTAATAATTTAAAAATAACAACCCCTATAAAAATACTATTTAAATTTTTAAATTGCAATATTTTTAAATTGATGTTAATAAGCTGACTGAAAAATGTATACCTTCTTAGACGACGGTATATTAGGCAATTTTAGTATGAAAACTGTAACACAAAAGAAATAATAAAATTATTTTGCTATAATCCGCGATGAAGTAAAATAGAAAATATATATAATGCTAAATGTAGAATGGACAATCGGTTATCATACCTGATACATGCAGGATTCGTAAAAAACACATGCACAAATCCTCCACCACCGCCACCACAATACACAAGCACTATATACGTTCACTATCACAAACTCAACAATCGTTTCCTACCGCAACCGAATTATCATCAGGTGATAGACTCCACGACCAAAATCGCAAAGCACTTGAAAACTGTAACAGTTTTTGTATGGAAAGTGTATCATTTTATAATTATTAAGAACATATTTTTACTGAACAGATCCCGAATAAATTAGCAAATTGTACATTCAAATTTAGTGCTCAAATGTGGGAAGCGAACGCAGAATCAAATATTTTGGTATATATGTTTTGCAAAAGTAATTACTTTTAATTTTGCACTTTTAACTTTTAGCACTTCTGAGTGCTTTTCTATGTTTTAAATTTGCAATAATGAAAACTTCAATTTCGGTTTAGGAAATTGGAAAACAACGCGTCCATTTTAATTCATCGTTCACACAATCCTAATAAAGGAAGTTTTGAACGTGTAGTATCCGGTAGAGTAGAATAGACCACCCGCTTTCTTACCGAGGTGTCCTAAAAGGCGACTAAGGTAAGTTAACGTCAGGCAGGCAGCCGGTCTTAAAATAAATAGCCAAAATGTGACATGTTTATAACATGCTGTGTCGACCCCACTTAGAGTGGGATAAGGGCAGGAGAATGATGAAACATTTGGATGATGATGGAAAGTAATATCTACCTATAAGTACCGGCCAGATACTTATCGTGGCGTACATTTTTTTAGTTAATGACAAAAAACCATCACCTTCTTTATTACTAATTATAATTACTACAATTAAAATAGAAGAATATTTTTAAATGTTTAAATGAATATTTTACTGCGAAGATACTCAACCGAAGGTGAAATAATTTTTAGTAGATATATTTTCTAAAAGTAATTACGTTTTATTTTGTTAAACTTTTAGCTCTGAGAAGCCCTTCTATGATTAAATATATACATTTCAACTTGAGATAACTACAAACGACGATTTCGGTTTGCAAAATTGCAAAACAACGCGTCCATTTAAATACATAACCATTTCCTAGTAAAAACTGATGTCCCTTCGTAAAGTAGTGGACTTAATATATTACGCCTTCTAGATACACAGGTGATATTAAAGTAATTTATATTGAATTGAATCTATTTATACAAAATCATCCATCACATAAGGGTTTGACCTTAGCGATAAACATGTGACTAATTACTTATAAACATATTGAATAATAACACGATGGATTGACGTAGTCCCTTCGCAAGCATGCTATATTTATAAAGCAAAGAATTTGATTTAATAACATTCGTAGAATGAAATTTATTCAACTTAAATAGTAGTGCGCGATAAACCATAGTTATATAGAAGGAATAGAATAGAATAGAATACAGTTTATTGCACACCATAACAGTACATGATTAGCAAAAAAAAAAGTATTAGTAATAGGCGGCCTTATCACTAAAAGATAGAAAAAATAAATTAATTAATTAATGAGAAAATATACTATAACTTTAGAAGATATTAGGAAGAAGGAGAAATAGAAATCCTTAATTTAGAAAGATTTAAAAGAGATGGGTGATCGATCGATCGATAAAATTATCGATTTTATTAAAAGATATATAAAAAATGCAACAAAAAAAAGAAAGAAAGGACCGGTGACATGTGCGACTTGATCCCGGGTATTTTAGCTTTCTTTGTCATCCCGTTTCCCATTAAGCTATTACAACTTCACAAATGACAGCAGATTTAAGCTTTTCTTTCTATTTCTATTTTAGCAGTTTTTTTAGTGCGCAAAAACAGGGATGAAACATTTCTTTTAAATGATACCTAGCTAGATTTGTTTTTCACCGAAACCCTCTACATATTAAGATTCATGAAAATCGTTGGAGCCGTTTTCAAAATTCAGAAAATACACATACATATGACGACTGGCCCGTTGGCGCAGTGGTTAGTGGTCCTTCCTTCAGCTCCGCTGATCGCGTGTTTGATTCCTGCCGAGAGCCAAAATTTTCTATAAAAAGAATTTGTTAGTCTTTGAGTCTGGGTGTATATTTGTATTTAAGTATGTATTTAATAATTTTGTATGTTTATATTCACCAGTTGTCTCTCACGCATAACACAAGTATTAAATTGCTTACTTTGGGGAAGAACGACTGTGTGTGTATGTGTCCTATTTATAAATTTATTTATTTAACTATAATTTATTTACATATATTATACAAGATTAACTCATTTAAAGATATTTTGTATAATGGCCATACTTAAATCAAAACTCTAGTGTTATACAACTGTGTTGATTAATTTTAAAACGGATAGATAAACTCAACCAAGCAAGGTCCTTATAAAAAACAAAAGTTTAAAATTTCAATAATTACGTAGATAAAATAAACTCAAGCAACGTTTACAAAAATACGAATTCACTTTAGGTCAACTGATAATATATCGCGATAACAAAATAACCGTTTGTTATATAACATAAACCTAAAGTGGTGGAATCGATGTCACACACGCCACTAGTAGCGAAATGTTTGCGAAAACGGGAATTTAGGTCGTTCTTCACGAGTCGATAGCATCGTGAAGTGAATGGAATTTGAAAACAGTGTATTTCATATATGATCATAGGAAATGAACATATATTTTAGTAAAAACAGTCAAGTTAAAAAGGCTTTTAAATAAGCTTTTAACAATTAACAGTAGGGATATGCTACTGTTAACTGTTGAGCGGTTCCGTCTGGAGCCAAACTTAGCATCAGGTCATGCACATGCATTATCATATAAAATTTTAGCTCAATCGGACACCGGGAAGTAGGTGTAATATAACTTGCAATCTATATATCTATATATATATAAAAGAAAGTTGGTCTTGGTTACACTATTTATAAATCAAGAACGGATGAACTAATTTGGCTGTAAATTGGTGGAGAGGTTGCTTAGAACCAGGAGACGGACATAGGATACTTTTTATCCCGTTTGACCGCATTTATTTTATCCCGTCAAGTCACTATAAAACGTGGTATAACAAAAACGACTATGACATGGAAAAACAAAACATAAATGACAGCTAAACCTAATTTAGTCTTTGGGTAAGTATGCTAAAAATTTGACAATTATCAAAATAGTAGTAGCTATAAACGTTACTACATAGTATAAAACAAACTGGCTTTCTCTGCCTGTCCTTATATCTCTATGTTTGCTTAAATCTTTAAAAAACCCAACAGATTTTGATGGGATAATTTTAAATATATAGAGTGATTGAAGAGGAAGGTTTATATGTATAATAAAATTTAATATGGAGTAGAGAAATACTGTGATTATCACTGAGTGACATAGGCTATATGCTTTATACCCGTGCGAAGCTGGGGCGGGACTTCTAGTATATATATATATATATATATATATATATATATATATATATATATATATATATATATATATATATATATATATATATACACAAGACTAACTTATTTAAAGATTAAAGATACTATATCAGCAAGCTTATATAATTTCAGTAACATTATTATATAACTGCTATCAAGTACATATTTATTTTATTTTTTGGTTTCTTAGGAGCACGTGGAAAGAAGAATTTTCTCAAGAGATTAAATAACGTTACATGCATGGAATGGAATAAATAATTTCACCGGAAAGGGAAGTGCGTCATAGATAGAAATTATAAATTTGGGACGGTAATAAAGGACATTTAATGGGATACACTTGTATTAACAAAACTCATTAGAGAAGACAAAAGTATAACACATGTACATACCACCATATGTTTATTTAAAGACAGCAAATTAGAAAAAAGTATACTACATGTTTTGTAATTTTTTAACTGTCTGTTATGCTACAAAAGTAATAATAAAATTATTTGGCTATAATCCCCGCGATTTTCCTGAAATCCATCATGTAGGAGGTTTTGGGGGAGAAAAATCGGTAAAAAACAATTTGAACATCAAAAAATACTAAAATTTACATTGAATTGAATTTTTGCCATTAACTGTCAAGTCAACGTAGCTTATTCGGGCAACGGGTAGTCGCGAGAAATGACAATAGCTGGGATCGAGCTCTATCTAATAAATAGTATTTGCAGTGGAATAACAAAAGTACATTTATCCATCCAAAACTGTTAAACTATTATAAGTTCAATTTAGATGATTTATAATAATCATAATTATTATTCATTTATTTTTCTTAATCCTAACTTTTTACATTTTTAAATATTTCTAAAAAAAAAAAAAAACATTTAAAAATATAAAAAATTGTCGTCCGCCGGGAACGGGGAAATATCCCGAGTTGCCGGTGGTTAGGGATCCAAAGTGAGGAACTTCCTCACAATGCGCGCCGTTTCAAGCAATACTGCCTTCTGCATCCGACACTTGATCCAACTGTTAAGCGAAAGCCTCTGAAGATGTTGGTCGAGGCTCTTCGCAATCAGACCGTTAACCGACACAACAATAGGAACAATTATTGTTGAGTCAACATTCCACATGGCGGTTATCTCATAAGAAAGGTCTAAATATTTAGTTAATTTTTCTTTTTCGGCCTTTATGAGATTATCGTCATGAGGAATGGTGACATCAACAATAATTGCACAACAACAACAACAATTATTATTATTAATTTACATATCCATTTAGTGCTTTACTTAAAATTCAAAGAAGACTGATTTCAGTGACGTATAATTCCATTGAGAATTTTAAGAGCAAATAACTTCCACGAAATCAAAGGTTTCCCTGACTCACAGTATCTGCTAAACTGTCATACACGTCAACGATTAATAAATTATTATTACTTATAATAATAAGTATCTGGGTCCACCGTGTGGTATCCGTCTGAGTAGAATAGACCACCCTGATTTCTTGCCGAAGTTTCGTAAAAGGCGAGTAGGGTAAGTTGACTCGCCGTGTGGTGTACGGCTGAGTAGAAAGAGCAACCTCATCACTTACTGAGGTGTCGTAAAAGGCCACTAAGGTAAGTTGACCCACCGTGTGGTATCCGGCTGAGTAGAATAGACTACCCTCTCTCTAACCGAGGTGTCGTAAAACACAAAACACGACTAGGTAACTTGACATCAGGCAGGCGGCTCGTCGTAAAATACGTAGCCAAATCATGTGACAACACGTTTAAAACACGTTGTGCCGACCTCCCTGAGAATGGGATAAGGGTCGGAGGAAAAATGTACATATATACAAGTATATATGTATATTTTTAGATTTTCTTGAAATTCAGCATTTGGTGTTTTATGCAAAAATGGCAAAAATATTTTTTCTTTTTTTTAAATTTTCTTTTTTTATTTTGTAAAAAATTACAGAGCAACGCTCGGTCAACCGGGTACTTTGTTTATAAAAGGGATAGTTCTGTCTTCACGTATTTATAAAAAGGATAATAAAAAAATAACTTTATTATCTTAGTACACATTCAGAATGTTTATGGTTCAGCCTGGAATACCGCAGTTTAGAGTTTATGCCTTACGGAAGTCTGGCGTAGAACAAATGATCCATAAAGTAAATTTAAGTTAGAAAAATATCATTGGGTGGTCTGACACTGCAGAACGCTATATTGTAAGTAAAGTAAAGTAGCGGCTTATAGCTCTTCCACTGCTGGAAATAGGCCTCTTCTCTCCGTTTTTGGAGAGAAGAACTGGAGCTAAGACCTAGCACGCTGCTTCAATGCGGATGTGTAGGTTACACATATCTCCAGAATGCTCTAGATATATGCAGGTTTCCTCATAATGATTGCCTTCACTGAAAAGCGGGTGATAAATTGCAATTATCAATTAGACACATAAGTTTTAACAGGAAAACTCATTGGTGTCTGCCCAGGTTCGAACCCGTGACCTCCTCGATAGAGTCGCACGGTGTTACCGCTGGGCTACCACAACTGGGTTAGCACAGCTGCATTGTGTTTAAAAGAAATCTATAATTACCTGTTTTATATATTATCTGTTTTTATACCTACACTTATAAATTAACTTTCCTAGTATGTTGTTAATCGTACCGGTCGTAAAATACGTAGCTAAATCATGTGACAACATGTTTGTAACGTGTTGTGCCGACCCCACTTAGAGTGGGATATGGACAGGATGATGTTAGCCCAGTACATAAGCTTTAATTGTATTAAATTTCATCAATTGAAGCTGTGAAAACTTTGAAATTAATAAGTATAATATAAAATGTATCAATATTTCAAACTGTTTGTATAGTTTTGTATAATTAACCTGTATTCAAAGAAAATAAATTAATATCAAAAAGGTAAAAAAGGTTCGACCAAATGTAAATCCTAACTTAAACTATCACGTGATCCCAGATATATCAGTGTTAGATGAAGCTTTCAAAAAGTAATAAAACTTTTAAAAATAAAAGGTTTACATTCCTTTTAAATTATAGTATTACATTAAATATGGTTATACGTAGGTAATTAAAACTCACTAATTTATTTTAACATTATACTAATACAAATTGGTTTCCTTTTACAAATTAACTTTCCTAATACGTTCGTTATAATATTTACTTAATAAGGTAACAAATTGCGATACATTTGTACCATGGGGTACCAAAGCATTATGACGTATAACAATAAACTTTACGTACCAAAGTAAGCACTTGATGTTTAGCTCTTCTAATCAAAAAGTGGAGAGCGCAAGGGCTTTCGACTACTGCTTTCCATCAGGCTTTACTATAGTCAAGCTCTTATTATACAAGAACAGCACCTTTTAAATCGAATTTCAATTAAATTCATTTCAATGCTATATTCGTAGGCACAAAATCCTTATTTCTATAACAATAGATTGCCGTGTCTGTAATTTCACGGACATTTAAATAATCATCCTTGCTTCACTGAGAGGCCATTGATAACGAAATGTTCAATTTTGGCTTTGTTTTGATAAAGAAACCATGAAATTGCTGAGACAAATAAACATTGTTTCCTTTTTATAATTGTGGAATGGACAAAAAGGTTGATTTGCTTCAGTTCGCTCTTAATTTCTAACATTCCGTATAATTTATTATTTTTCTTTTGATTTTTGAAACAAAGGGCGGCCATAACCCCTTTTTTGAACTTAATGAGCAGTCTATCAATTTTCCTTCTACATAAACTTTTACAGCTGTGGTCGAGAAGTTGATATATTATAATGAACGACGATATTTCTCCTTTATTCTTATTTAATAAATAAAAAACAGTTTTCCCAGAGTCAACCCATTTACTCTTTTCGCTACAACTCAAAGAATGACACATAAAAATATGACAGCCACAATGCTTTTTCATATTAATCGCCAACTCTATGAAGGAGGTTGTATTAAAAACATGTTGTAACAATATAATAACGAAAATTATAACATGCCTTAATAGAAGCATGACCGCTGATTTTTTTAAAATTTGAACTTAATAGAATAATTCTAAGATATAGATAAAATTAATTTATTTCATATTACATTTTATTTTTTCATTTATTAATTTGCCGTGTGGTATCCGGCTGAGAAGAATATTCCTCATTTCTTACCAAGGTGTCATAAAAGGCAATCAAGGTAAGTTGACCCGTCGTGTGGAATTTGGTTTAGAATAATGGATCACCCTCTTTCTTAGTAAGGTGCCCTACACGACTAAGGTAAGTTAACGTCAGTCAGGCGGCCGGTCGTAAAATATGTAGGCATGTAATAGATTGGGATAAGGGCAGGAGGATGATGTATTTCTTTGGTAATCGTATGAAACTATACTTAGAGAAATAATTCAACGGCTTAAGAGTGACTAAGGTCTAGGTGGTAGTTATGTGAAATAGGTACTGGGTTAAGTTCATTTTGAACACACGATAATTTAAAATACAAGATAAATGCAGGCAGTTTGACATCACATTGACAATATTTAAAAAACGTGTAAGGATAGGTTTATGTCATCTGAGGAACATAATATAGTGAATTTTGGAATTACAAAAATAAGATTTATGTACAAATCGTTGAGGAAACTCACATTAATGTAGGTACTTTATTTAAAAGTACACGTGTAGTTCAAAGTTAGGAGTGTACATAGAATTATATCTTTTATTATCTTCGATGTCAGGAAGGTGCAAGATGGGATTAGTTTATAATTTTTTGTACATAAGGGGATGTAGGCTTACATGCCCTTATGTACTACCGTAATATAACAATATAACTTAAGTAATATAACAAACTTACCAAATTTCACAGTAAACAATCCAATGTTATTAATCTGCGGTTTCAGTTAAAATATATCGTTTGATTTCTTTAAAAACACTTATTAATGTATAATATAAAGTTGTCATAACAATAATACGCAATACATATTTTAATGTCTCAGTCATCACAAGAAATTAATTCACTTCCCACTATTTATTTTATTACGAGAAATAGTTTCGCGCCAACATATTATCAGCACACACGTGCTTCGTCATCGAACGTTGATTGGAGACTGTCATAAAAACTGACAACATCGTGGAACGCGGTACATCAGGCGCACACGCATTGTACGAATCGAGTGAGCGGGACGGATGACTCATTCTTTCAATGCCGGCTGCGTCATTCACAACCATCAAACAATCGAATTTGTACCTTATGCTAACAGCTTAAAGTTTTTAAATGCATAATTCGTTAACTTATAACGAAACTTTAACTTAAACGATTTTAAACTTTATATTAGGCAGCTGTGGTTTATAGACGATAGCAAAATATACCTGATTTCCAAGTTTGGATGTTACAATGACTGCCGCGAAATGACCACTTGTGCATGCAAATGTTTAAGCTATTTGTTAATCGGAAACCTTTTAGAATTTGTAGGTATAATATTTTAGTGTCATCCTTTTAAAAATACAGTGTTATCTATAGTTCTTACACACTAGGCAAGTAATAGCTGTATTCAAAAGCATTTTTTTTTGTATTTTGTAAGTCAATAATTTTTTTTACAGTTCAATTTCGACAGGGTGATGACACGTCGCTTTGAGTCGTGATCTGGACTCACAAGAGGCACCATTTCGACGTTTCTTGTCGTTTGTAGAGCTTCTGTGCTCTACTCTGCGCAATTTCGCAACCTCGACGATGCTTTTGCGTTCGCCCATAAAAGTGACGCTGGCTAACAGCATAATAGACAATTTATAGAATTAGGCGTTACTTTGCTTTAGAATTAGGAGATCCATAATTCAAAAGTAATAATAAAACTATTTTGTAAAAACACATGCACGAACCTCCACCACCGCCATCACAGCACACAAGCACTACATACGTTCATTATCGCAAACTCAACAATCATGTCGCCCTGCAACCGAAGCATCATCAGGAGATAGACTCCAAATCGCAAAACCCTTTGCGATTTTGAGTTTTTGATAGTGAACGTATGTAGTGCTTGTGTATTGTGGTGGCGGTGGTGGAGGTTCGTGCATGTGCTATTACGAATTCTGCACGTATCAGGTATGAAAACGGATGGTCCACTCTACATATAGCATCATATATATTTTCTATTTTACTTCATCGCGGATTATAGCAAAATAATTTTATAATTACTTTTGGAGCATAATAGACACTTAAAAAAAATTACCTAAGTTGTAGTATACTATTTTCCAATATGCTGCCTTTAAATTAACAGATGGTGGTACATACATGTGCTATGCTTTTGTCTTCTCTAATGAGTTTTGTTAAAACAAGTGTATTCCATTAATTGTCCTTTATTACCGTACTAAATTCATAATTTTTATCTATGACGCACTTCCCTTTTAAATGAAATTAATTATTCTATAATGTATGTTATGTTACGTCATTTAATCTCTTGAGAAAATTTCTCATTCTCATGTGCTCCTTAGAAAAATAATAAATTTGAAATAGCAAAATCAATTGGCGAAACTATATTATATGTTAGTATTTGATAGCTGATATTGTATAAGCCAGCTGATATAGTATCTTGAATCTTTAAATAAGCTAATATTGTATATACATATATATAAAATACGGCAATACAATATAATACGCCTCCAACTATTTTCATGAAACTTAGTATTTAAGGGTTTCAAGGGCGATCGAACTTAATCGTTAAGGTTCATTTTTAAATAATGCCGTTTTATCACCTTTTTCAGGCACTGAAAAATTACTACAATATTATTGGAAAACAAAGGCTGATAACGCTGTCACTTGCGAAGCTATAATAGCTCAGTTGGGAAATGACAAACTTAAAAAGTGTAAATACCCCTTATCAAGTCCCAGATATGATCATTCCTATTTTTATTTTTTTTATATTGCATCTATTTTTATATCTTCTAAAAAATACCGAACAAAGCTTTCAGGTAATATTTTATTAAAAGCTATTTGGAGAATGCTCACTTTGGTACGTAAAGTTTATTGTTTTTACGCCATAATGCTTTGGCGTACACAAATGTGTCGCAAATTGTTACCTTATTTAATAAATATTATTAACAACGTATTTGGAAAGTTAATTTGTAAACTGAAACCAATTTGTATTAGTCTAATGTTAAAATAAATTAGTGAGTTTTAATTACGTATAACCATCTTTAATGTGATACTATAATTTAAAAGGAATGTAAACCTTTAAATATTTTCGAAGCGATTATTATTTTTGAAAGCTTCATCTAACACTGACATATCTGGGATCACGTGATAGTTTAAGTTAGGATTTACATATGGTCGAACCTTTTTTACCTTTTTAATTTAATGTATTTTATTTGAATACAGGTTAAACTATACAAAAAGTTGAATATGTTTATATATGTTATATTATTTCAGAGTTTTCAGAGCTTCAATATTGATAAAATTTGGTACAATTAAAGCTTATGTTCTGCGCTAACATCATTATCCTCCTACCCTTATCCCACTTTTAGAGGGGTCGGCACAACACGTTTCAAACATGTTGTCACATGATTTGGCTACGTATTTTACGACCGGCCGCTTACCTGACGTCAACTTACATTATGCGTATTTTACGACACCTCGGTAAGAAAGAGGGTGGTCTATTCTACTCGACCGGATACCACACGGTGGGTCAACTCAACTTAGTCGCCTTTTACAAAACGCTGTTCCAATGCGAATTAGTAGGTTACGCATATCCATATAAATCTGCAGACATATGCAGGTTTCGTCATGATGTTTTCCTTAACTGTAATGCGTGTGATAAATTGCATTTATCAATAAGATACATAAGTTTTAGTAGAAAAACTCCACTGAGTTTTTCTACTAAAACTTATTGCTTACTTAAGTCAGCAAACACCACTGTGTTTGCTGACTTGTGAAAACACTTCATATATTGGGAAGTTTTGTTATACATTAACTTAATTTCTGCGCTCTGTCTTCAGTCTCGTAATCTGTAAGTACTTAGTAAGTAAGGCTACAAATATCTTTTCGCGCACATTTCAAGTAACAAAAGCACTTATACAACTTGCCGGCATTCGTTTGTAGTTTTATCTAACTCCAACCTTTTGGCTATAAATCTACAGCTACGAAGCGATTGCAAATGACTTAATCGGAATCGGTATAGTGAGCCTGAAGTGTTTGGAATAGAATTGGAATATATTTTAACAGTTTGTACAGCGTTTACGAAGCGTGAAATCGAGCGGAGTGGATCGATTTGTGAGGCCAAAAGTGATGGGCAATGGCAAAGAAAAAAAATAGGTTTATCTGAAAGAATTATTTTAATATTAAACTGTGTACAAAACTAATGAGAATATCATTTTGCTATAAACCACGATAAAAGAAAATGTATGTAATGCTATAATATACGTAATAACGCATTCAGAGTTTTACAAACACTTCATGTATCAGGTATGAGAACGAATAGTACACTCTACATTTAGCTTTACATATATTTTCTTTTATCGTGGATTATAGCAAGGCTAATAGAGGCTTTAGCTGAAAGGTGTAGCATTTAATACCAAACGTATTATCCGCTTTCACTTCCAAAATGACATTATGCAAGAATAATTTAACCTACGTTCGTTACGGTAATTGCATTTCATATTCATGAAAGTTGCTGAAGCATTTTTACGTTTCATTTTAATTAACGCACGTCAAATGTTGGACCTAGGTCTATTTTATGGCTTCCTCGAGGCGGCCGATGCATTAGGTGCTCCCAATGCATCGGTTGTGAATGTAGGCGACCTTGTCTTATAGGCCCCACATGGTGCAGTTGCATCGAACGGCTACTGCTGACGAGGGTGCAGATGTTAAGCGTTCAGTATTCCTGTGCCCTCCGTCTCCAGGCAGTAAGATGGAACACCATGAGGTTTTAGCCGGTAAGAGTCCGGCATAACTGCAATACCGCCCCCCGCGGATTGCAGTACCCATGAAGGGTTTCCTCATGAAAAGAAAAGTCTATTTTATGGCTTAGTGGGAGGAGATTTTTAGATAGTCTGTAAAGAGAAGCCCCGATACGGAGGTGGCGCTCTCTGGAGTACAAGCTGTGGTTGTAATGAGAGCTATGAACACAAAATTGCCCTGTTCTCGCCACCAGTAGCGTGGTGAAGCACTGTCAGGTTTTTACTCGATGAGAGTCCAAGATACCCTCTGCTCGTCTCCGTTGGGCGTTGACGAACTCTAATGTATCACATGCTTAAAAAAACGTCTATTCTCCTGTATATTTTATGCCAAGCATTACTTGGCCGGTGGGTTAGTGATTGTGACATTTCCACCAGATTCTCGACAGATAAACAGATTTTCTTTCCTATAAGTTACCCTAGTGTACCTTAATTGTGGCAAATTTTATCAATATCGGTCCAGCGGATTTGCCAGCGTAACAGACAGACATTTGCATTTATAATATTGGTGTACATGAATATTAATTTGAATCATAACATGAACTTTGGAATCGAAATTCTGAATAAATGCGTTTGTAAAAAATATAAACGTTTAATTTTAAATAAGATTTATTTGGCCCATATTTGTAACGAACGATTCCGATTGATTACCGGCAATCGTAACGCACGTATTGAGGTAAGATGCCACCGTGATACATGGCCGTTGTAGATTGAATAATGCCTTGTTTGCTCACTTCTGACACTTTCCTAACTAGACTAAGAAAGATCACTAACCTAATGTACTACAAAGAAAATGGTTACAAGAAGAATATAATTTTGTTTCATAATTAAGAAACGTTTTATTTAACTTCATAATAACACAATATAATTTATTCAATATTATTGTAATTTTAAAAAGGCCCCCATTAAAAGACGGGGAGAATTTCTTTCCTTCTGATAATTAGTAAACCTTAACATTGCACAATTATTTAAATTAATATCTGGGTGACCGAGCTTCGCTCGGTAATTTTTTACAAAAAACAACTTTCAAAAAAGAAAAAAAACAATTATTTAGTTGGGATCGATCCTTGGCACTCACATTTCTCGGGGCTGCCCGCTAACCGAATAAGCTACATCGACTTGACAGTTAATGGCGAAAATTCAATTCATTATAAATGTTAGTGTTTTTTAATGCCCAAAAATAGGGATAAAACAAATTTTTTTTACATAAAACCTAGCTAGATCAATTTTTCTCCCCCAAAACCTCCTACATGCTGAATTTCAGGAAAATCGTTGGAGCCGTTTCCGAGATTCGGAAAAAATATATATATATATATATATATACAAGATTAACTCATGTAAATATTAAGATAATGTAATGTAGTGAATCAATATTGATGTAAATTCAAAAAATGGCACCATTAATAAATGAAGAGTCATATATATTTACTGCCTTCACTTAAATATCAAAAGGCTGTCTATAAAAGAACATGTTGTTTATGGTTTTGAAGGTGTTATGGTCTATTAGTGCAGGCAAATGTCAACCGTGATAGAAGAATTATAATAGTAGATTAAAGTAGATTAAAAGTAGAATAGATATTAAAAGTAGAATAAAGTAGATTAAAAGTAGAATAGACGTACTTCATTTCTTACGTAGGTGTCGTAAAAGGCGACTAAGGTAAGTGCCGTGTGGTATCCGGTTGACAAGAATACACCACCCGCTTTCTTACCGAGGTTTCGTAAAATACAATTAAGGTAAGTTGACGTCAGGCAGGCGGCAGGAGGACGATGAGTAGATTTAAGTGGATTCTTGATATACATTTTGAGGGTAACGGTATCTTAAAGTAAAATATATTTTCTAAGGAAAACCCTTTAAAATTGTTCTATTAAGCGTAGCCTATTTTATACCTATTTTAAAAGGAATGATTTTAATCCCAAGCGTAAGAACTTCTACTGCGTCTAACAGAGAGAAAGCTCTAAGGATAATCAACTGCATCTGAAAGTAATAGATATAATATTTACAGATTAAATAGAGATAAGATAACGTTTAAAAATTTTTGATATTAAAATTTTAGACAATAATAATATAAAGATAAAAGTTTGAGAAAAGAACTTCGAGAAACTAGGTCGATATTAATCAAGATTTAGTTTCACTAATTTCATTTATTCATTTAAATATAATTCAAATGTACATAATAATTAAAGGGAAGCTTAACCCTATAAGGGATTAAGGGATTGAGTCCTGCTAACACACACACACAACACACACACACACACACACACACACACACACACACACATATATATATATATATATATATGTGTGTGTGTGTGTGTGTGTGTGTGTGTGTGTGTGTGTGAGTGTGTGTGCAAGTAACACATGTATCAAAAGACGAAATCGAAGCATCTTCACACATAGGCTCCACGACAAAATCTCAAAGCTTTGTGACAAAGTCGGTAAGCTTTGAGATTTGGTCGTGATAGGTTTTCTTAATAAATGCGAATTTTATCAAAATAATTCCTTTTGTACTATGGAATTCCGCAAATTAGCGGCTACTTTTCTAAATTTATTTCACATCATTTCAATTTTGTATTCATTAGCAATATTATATACTAATAGCTTGAATTATCATATCAATTTGCATTTCATCGTGATTAGCAAAACAATGCATGATCTGCCATTTATCCTATGTCGATGAGTTAATATCAATTCTACGAATAGCCCGAATTAGGATGCATTGAGACAATCGGTTAATTAATTCACGAATATATCTGTCAAAGCATTGACTGACATATGACTAAGCATTAATGTTTAGTCGTGATTCATAATAAATTAGGATGTGAGAGGAAGCACATTTAGCTATTTATGTTTAGCCGTGTTTATGAATTTTGGAGTCTATAAAGGACATACAGACAAACACGCCGTTTGGTATCCAGCCGAATAGAATAGTACTACCCTCATTTACCGAGGTGTTCTAAAAGGCGACTAAGGTAAGGCGACCCGCCGTGTGGTATCCGGCTGATTCTATTCTACAATAGACCAACCTCATTTCTTACCGAGGTGTCGTAAAATACGACTAAGTTAGTTGACGTCAGGTAGGCGGCCGGTCGTAAAAACGTGGTCAAAACATATAACAACATGTTTATAACATGTTGTGCCTCACTTAGAGTGGGATAAGGACAGGAGGATGATGAAAGGACATACAGACAAACATTCATTTGCATATAGATAGATTAATAGATAAATAAACAAACAAGTATTTACAATATTAGTATGCACAATATTAGTATGCACTAGTTGAAATAAGTATTTCGCAACCAAAGGCACTTTGACTTCATATTTTACTTTGTTATGTGTAGACACGACTCCGTATGACCAAACAAAATTGTTATGGCTATCGCCATATCTAAGGGGAGATATTGGATCTGAAGTGTTACAAATATTATTTATGAGTCCATTGATTTCAATGGAGTGCCAAAGATTGCAAGACAAGATATCGCTTGGTGAGAAGTTTACGGTACACAAATCATTACGACTGTTTCCGAAATAAACACAAAACTATCCAGGTTAAGCGATTCTAAGTCTTAATAACTATAATTTAAGGTCCAACAGTGATTCATAATGTTAATAGGTAGCCTAAATAAGTAGTATCCACTTATTCAGATTGCTAACATCCAAAAACAAAGAAAACGTTAGCTCATAGTAAATTAGGCACCAAAAGAATTAAATATTATTGTTAACTTTATATGCCTATTTGAAACGTAATATTATTTTTCAATTTTCACATAAATATGATTTAAAATATGATTTGCGATAGAAAGTGTCGTTACATCATTCATCTTAATTTTATTACAGCTTTAATAAAAGTTTGTTTACTTTATTTGAATTTTAAAATTTGTTTAGTGTTTAGATATCTTTATTATTAAAAAAGTATTTTTAACAGAACATGAATTGAATAATATTAAGAACCATAAATTTAATTATATCAATGGCTAATTAGTTAATTAGTAAATTACTAAACGTAGGTAAAGTTTAAAAGCTTTTAGAGCCCGTTTGCACAAAAGTCGAAAAATAGAGTTCACGTTTGTCTATGATACTAAGCGAACGGTAATACACTTATATAATTACTTAGAAGTCTTTATCTTACATTAGTATCGTAAAGTTTTGAGATCAAATAAAAAAGCTTTTACTAAATTCGAATTCGGTAAACTTAATTTTTCTTTTATATAATGTTGTTGCCCGACTCTAGTCCAGAACACAACCAAAACTACGTAAAAGAAACACTCTGTAAATTTCTTTAACCGTCCCGTTACAGTCGCTTTTAGCTCATGACATATCATCGAAAATAAAGGCGCTCAAAAAGCGTCTTAAGTGACCCTGACAGTCAAATCCAGATACCAAAAATAAACATGAATAGAGACCTATTCTGTTTTTAATGTTTAGCAACAATACTAGTGACCGCGGCTGTACACTCTCACTCGAGAGCACTAGCTATGTCTCGCCCGAAACGCCTCGGCCGAGACGTGTAATCTCGGAGTGACTGTGTACACTGTGGATTTTGAACAGTGACACACTCGCTAATTGTGTGGGACCCTTTGACTAGGGCACAAATATAGACACGGGAGCGAAATATCCTAAGCCATACCGTTTCCTTTTTCTTCTTTATTTTTGTGATTATTGTAAATACTTATTACAATTATTATTGTTGGATTATGTTGTAAATAGGTGAACAATGAGATTACATTTCATTATTTACCGTTAAGTTGTCACTGGTATTGGTGGCAAATTAGTTTAGTTTAAGGTTTGGTCGCCGCTGATGACTTGTGTTTGGGGGTCACATCTCTCTGCATAGGTAGAATTTTTAATGTTATATTGTCTATTCTATAAGTGTTCATGTTCATGTAGGGTAAGTGTGACAGTTGTTAATAAAAGGGATTTTGATTTGAGACGAGCAAAGAGCTACCTCTTTACTCTCAAGAGTACATGGTCACTCCGAGCTTACACGTCTCGGCCTAGGCGTCTCGGGCGAGACATAACGAGTGATCAAGGGCGCGACATAGCGAGTGTTTCGGGTGAGAGTGTAGAGCCGCCATAAGCCTGGTATGGCCACATAGACGGTAGCGTTCGAATTTCGTTTTTCAGTTTTCAGCGCTGGTAGAGCTTTTGCTCTCTACCCCCATTTATACACCCATTGAACCATGAACAAATTAAAAAGTATGTGACCGATGAAATATGGCGTCTATACATATAACAAATTTAATTACTAAATTGAATAAAGTATTGGGTATTTATTGAAAAAAGGTTACACTGCCTTCATACACTCAAAGACATCGTTAACGGTCCCTTACCCGAAAAATTACCAAAGTTATCCTCGAGTCGTAGCTAAAAGTTTGCTTCAAATGTAATTTTCGCAAATTTTCATGTATAAAAATTTCATACTATATGCGAGGTATTGCTATTATTGTGATACGTATTCCTAGATAGCTATAACAAATTGCAGTTTTATGCATGCTTTATTGCATCAAAAACGAGCAACTTTATGTCTCAGACGTCAAGTTCGACACTGGTGTCTGGGGATATGCGAATCACTACGTGAATCCTGAGCTTTAAGTTCTTTGAACTATAATCTTTCGCGGTACTGCCTTTGAAAAAGTCGTATTTTATTAAACTTCAACGTTTGATCTGAAAGAAATTTATGTACAATGCGATAAAATCAATTGCTTGAATAATATTTTTTACTTCATCGGTTCAAAGTTACGATGACTTTGCTTTTGGTGGTTGATTTTTTAAGGTTTAACCAAGATTTTAAAGGTCATTCTAGGTGTTCTACACAATTTATTCAAATTCAAAATGTTCTTTATGCAAGTAAACTTGTAAAAAAGTGCCTTTGTTTCGTTAAAAATCGTTAATTCTACTGCTGGTTGGGAAAGCTGTTCCTACCGAGAAGAGTTTCTTTTTTAAAAATATAATTCTTATCACTAGTTACATTTAGACAATACTGTCTTCTTCAGGGTCAAAGAGTATATCCACACATTCTAATCATATAAGTAATCCTCGATAGAATAAGTAGGCTTTCTGTATTATCCTTTTATTTGTGTTTCACATACACGTAACTTATTATCATTTTCTTGTCATCGATAAAAATACATAACATTTACATGACAATGAGAGAGAGACACTTCCAAGAAATAATGCAAGCACGCACGCACATTTACTCTCTCTCTTTCTCTCACACACACCCATACACACAAAAAAGCACGAACACGCACACACACCGGCGCGCGCACCCTAAAACGCTTTAATAAATCATACAGGCTTTCACTACCAGGTTTTTAATATGATAATAGCAAAGATAACATAGATTAATATAATAATTTCATACTGTAAATACAATAGTCCCGAAACATCATAAATTTGTATTTTCATGGGTTACAAATTTTCTGCTTAGCATCACGTTATCTTATTTCTTATTGCTACATTATCTTTATAAGAAAACAGTGCCATGACCTCACACTTAGCAGTGGTGAGGATCATAATTAATGTACGAAACACCATAACGTTATAAGAGCTTGGATATATGGAAGCACCATCTATTTACGAGTGAGCGAATAAAGCTAGTATGTAACAAATCATAACTGAGAACAAATATTCCGACATCAGACACTTATTTGAGCATCGTTGTCTGCAAATATGTAGTTGTAAGTCACATAGTTTACAAAGAATGTAGAATTTCGACGAACACAATATTATGTAACGAAATGTATTCAACACTTTATGAATTTCATTTCATGTTAGAAAATTTGGCATACAAGTCTAGAGTTGAAATCACGTGATATGCTCGATGAAATGCTTGTATGTGTTGATTATAGCTATAACTGTTGAACCCAATAAGTTGGGTTGTTATAAGATACTGAAGAAGGTTTTTATGAGATCATTTTTAATCCTTAACACTTTGAACACGTTTTTTACTTTTTTTTTAGAGAAAACCCAATACAACCGTCCGACGGGGACGAGCGGCGGTTATGTCGGACTCGGACGGTGCTTCACCACGCTGCTGGTGGCGGGGATAGGTTAACGCTGTACACATAACCCCCATCCCCGCCAGCAGCCGTCCTTTACCCTGGAGAGCGCCACCTCTGGATCGGGGCCTCTCTAACAGTGGCCCCTTCAGATTATTATATAAACATCACAACAGGGTCACATCGCGTTTTAATCGAATTACCTTTACAGAAGGTTCGACGTTTCGGCAGAGTTGCATCCACCGTGATCACGAACTGACTCTAGCGCCGCGGCGTCTTCGTTTCCGAGTACTACAGTCATTATTTTGTTCATCTACCCTCACTTGAACCGCACAACCCATGTAAAGTTTTTTGCAGACCACACTGATATTATTCGCACCCGATATAGCTGGCAACGATTTTTTCCGCGAGTTATATTTATTGATCAATGGATCTTAAGTCGTTGATAATCTGAAGCCCTCTTCTCTGTTAAACGTGTGATTTTAGATTTTAAAAACTAGCAGTGGTCCCTTCCTCCGCTAATCGATGCATTGGTAACACCAGATGCATCAACCGTCTCTGGGACCTAACTGAGCGTCGGATAGACCCCGTTCGGAACGCATAGAGGACCCCGTTAGGGCGGCATTTTGAACATTGCATCTCTTTGCTCCTAAAGTATTTACAATGTTGCGAATGTTGTTGGTGATGTTAACCATGATTATTAGCTACCCGAAAGTGTACAATGCCACACGGTTTAAAGTTCATTTCTTATTACAATATTTATAATCGAATGGATAGTATACTCATATCTAGCGACATTTGTATATCAGGGTACTAGTTAATGTCAGTATGGCAGTTATGATGGAGAGCGCGGGAACGTTCAACATCCTTATTACTGAGCGAGGGGACTGATAAACAAATAGCGGGTAACACTTCATTTCAAGGTGATGTGACATTTATATACAGGAGTTGGGATCTATACGTGAGGGTTCTTTTCATTTAGTTACAATTTGTTTACTGTCTCCTTCCTCATATCCATAGATATCGGAACCAATGGCCTATAAAAACATTTGGCCATGAAGACCTATTTACAGGTAATAGATTTGCCTTTATCCTTTATTTCACTTATGAGTAAGATGGAAAGTCGAACTCTACGGTTCATACTATATCTTTAATATTTCAATGAGTTACCTTGTATATATATATATATATATATATATATATATATATATAACAAATTTAATATATTAAAATATATTTATATATATATATATATATATATATATATATATATATATACATATATTTTAAAAATCTCGGAAATAGCTCCAACAATTTTTATGAAATCGGTCATGAAGTTTTAGGGGGAAAAATTCGATCAAGCTAGAATTCATTAAAAAAAATGTCTTTTTATCTCTGTTTTCGGGAAAATGCTAATATTTACGTTGAATTGATAAGATCTTTCGGTATCAAACGTAAAGTCATTATCGTAGCACATTTGATGAACGGGTGGTCTGGAGTGATGAAAGTACCTAGGTTCGAGCCCCACCTGCCCAACTATATTAACATTTTTTTTCAATATTAATTTTTTTCACATCCATCCACATTCATATACAACACTCGCTTGGTCACATGGTTTTCACCCTCCATTGTATACACCCATTGTATATGTATACCATCATAATCTTATGCCAGTACTCTTAATCCTTTGACAAGTCTATCTTTGCCGATAGAGTGGTAATAACTCACTCCCATAACAGCCTTCCATTAGATCCGTGCAGAAGTGATAATTTGTAGAAAATACTTGAATACATTGGTGATGATGGGAATGTAATGTAAATAAAAAAAGGTTTGATGGTGCTCAAATTTTACACGCAGCCAAGCTACAAATATTCAAAGCCGAGGCACGGAAGTGAGAGCCATAACTGTCAGCTGTAGCCGTGAGCTCCGTTGATGTTTTCGTACCGCTAAAATGAGACGGATGTGACGTCAACTGTGGCGCCATATTGTATCTCACTTACCGCCAAGAGAGGCAATGCTTCCATATAAGACGTAGCACACCATTTCCGGATGTCGTAAGTCTGATTGATTGTTATTTCGTTACCTTTAAGTAAAATGAAGTAACGACTTATTACTATCCCACTGATAAGCATAGGCCTTCTCTCTCCTTATTTGCAGAGATAGTTTGAAGCAAATACCACAACGCTGCTCCAAAGTGGATTGGTAGGTTACACTTATACCAGTAATTCTCCTTTCAATGTTTTCTTTTACCGAAAAGCGTTTGAAAATTCCAAATATCAATAAGGGATTTAAGTTTAAGTAGAAAAACTCATTGGCCTTTGAGTTTTGAACCCATGATCCCCTCGAGAGAGGCACATGATCTTACCGTTCGACTATCACAGCTTATCTCGTTTATCATCTTCCTGCTCTTATCCCAATCTAAGTAGGGTCGGCACAACATGTTATAAACATGTTGTCACATGATGTGGCTACGTATTTTATGACCGGCCGCCTACCTGACGTCAACTTATCTTAGTCAAATTTTACGACACCTTGATAAGAAAGAGGGTGGTCTATTCTACTCACCCGGATACCAGACGGCGGGTCGACTTACCTTAGTCGCTTTTTACGACATCTCGGTAAGAAATGAGGGTGGTACTATTATAATCAGCCGGATACCACACGGCGTATCACAGCTTATCTCGTTACTTTTACATTTTTTAAATAATTAATAGAATCAGACGTTACTTTGCGGAGGTCCATAATACAAAAGTAATGAGTAAATAATATTCTCATTACTTTTGTTTTACATTTTTTAATTTAATAAAGAAGAAAATAAGAGATAAATAGCATTTTTCCGCTTCGAATCGATTCAACATTGAATATCAAATTATATTTCGTTTCCCAAATGAACGGGTTTCCATTCCGCTAAACGTTCAAGCCCCAGAATTGAAACGAATATTTATGTAGTCAAGCGTATGAAATAGGCTTACAACTATAAATTACTCCGCATATAAGTAAGTAAGTAAGTAACAGCCTGTTACTATCCCACTGCTGGGCATAGGCCTCCACTCTCCATTTTTGGAGAGAAGGGTTGGAGCTAAGACCTACCACGCTACTCCAATGCGGGTTGGTAGGTTACACATATCCCTAGGATTCTCTAGAGATATGCAGGTTTCCTCACGATGTTTTCCTTCACCGAAAAGCGTGTGATAAATTGCAATTATCAATTAGACACATAAGTTTTAATAGAAAAACTCATTGGTGTCTGCCCGGGTTTGAACCCATGATCGTCTCTAGAGATTCACACGGTCGCACCGCTAGGCCATCACAGCTTATGCTTACTTCGCATATACCTGAGACTTAAATCTAGGCGAAACAAATACGAAAGAAGAAAGAAATGGTATTATCGTATGTATCTTGAAGATGACCCGGAAAGTTTTGTAGTTCAATCTTGATTCGGAATCAAATATGTATATAATATTCTTTATTCGTATAACATAAAAATAAATAGCTTGAATACAAAGCTTTTGAATCGTCAACACTTTTGCTGGTTAGGAAAATTGATCTTACCTAGAAGAGCCAAAAACTCCGCAGTTTCGCTTTTCAGTAAGTGGGCTCGGCATAATATGTTATAAACATGTTATTGCAAGAATTTGCTAGGTATTTTACGACAGGCCACCTACCTGATGTCGACTTAACTTAGTCGCCATTTACGAAAGCTTGGTGAGAAATGAGGGTCGTCTATACTACTCAACCGGATACCACACGGCGGGTCAACTTTCCTTAGTCGCTTTTTACGACACCTCGGTAAGAAATGAGGGCCGTCTATTGTGCTCAGCTGGACACCACATGGCGGCTTTTCAGTAAGTACATGATATCATAATTAGTACATTTTTATAATGCTGTAAATATATAATTTATAGTATTAGGGGATATTTTGGTGAGGTCCATAATATAAAAATAAAGATGATTATTTTGCAATTATTATATTGCCGCGGTAATCTATTTTATGATAAAAGTAGAGTTTACTATCCGTGTTTCCATGTTATGCATGTAGTAAATCGTATGCAATATATAAAACACCAATAGCACATTCAAATGCTAGTACTGCATACATTCACTACCACAATCCCAACAATAGTTTCACCACGCCGAAACCAAAATATAATCAAAAGATAGACTCCATGATAAAATTGCAAAACGAAATATTGTTAATTAAAAAATGTTACAGAATTTTTTATTACAAATTAAAAAACAAAATTATCGTTATCGTAACAAATACCATGCATGTTTTGTAGATATGTTATAATCCAAAAAAGTCTCATTGTACATGGGGGAAATTTAACAATAACAAAAAATATACATAATCCGAAAAGTTTCTCTGGCTGTTTGATTTAGAGCAGTAATAAACTCCTTTTGGAAACAAAGCGCGTTAAAATATGTTTTATACAATCCTCGCTCCCACCAGTTTTTGTGTTAACCGTCTACGCTGATGTATAGTTATTTTTATTACGAACGAAATAATTCCAACAGCCAGCCAGTTACAAGAGAAATGACAAGAATGTACGCATATTGAATTCTATTATTTATTGTTGTGGATATAGGCTTCTACAAGAAATTAGATTTACTGCGCGCGGTCGATTTGGTCACTCAACATGGTCACTCCATGGTGTTACCATGGATTCATTTTACTAGAGTAGGGGTGCCAATGCCAGAACACTCTTAGGTATAGAAGTATTTATCTATCACAAACACTCTTAAGTATCCCCCACTCCATATATATAAAAACACTCTTAGTATAGTAGTAGTCCATCATCTGAGATAATCTAAGTATTTATTTAAGTAAGTAGCGGCCTGTTACTATCCCACTGCGGAGAATAGGCGTCTTCTCTCCGTTTTTGGAGAGAAAGTTTGGAGCTAAGACCTACCACGCTGCTCCAATGCGGATTGGTAGGTTACACATATCTCCAGAATTCTCTAGAGATATGCAGATTTCCTCACGATGTTTTCCTTGAGCGTAAAGCGTGTGATAAATTGCAATTATCAATTAGACATATAAGTTTTAACGGAAAACCTCATTGGAGTCTGCCCGGGTTTGAACCCGTGACCTCCTCGAAAGAGTCGCACGTTGTTGCCGCTGGGCTGCCACAGCTTATAAGTATTTATCTAGGTCAATAGTCAGCGTACATCGTCTAAAATGTAAAGGTGGGTACAGACATCGCGAGGTGTGCGTTGCGAACGGTACATCTCGCATGCCTCGAGCTGTGTGGACGTGTATGCTCACAGCGATCATTCGCGTCATATGATCGTTGCGAACGCTGCCTCAGTGCGAGCCGTGTGCTTCATGTAGACGGACGTTTTGTTCACGTTGCACGCTCATGTATAATAATGTAATCGGTTCATAAAAAAATCGTTTTCTCCACTAACGTCTTTCCTCTTTTTTTAATAGTTTATGAGTTATATAGGACGCAGCTGAAATCTGCACGTCTTGCCTTCGTCAGAACCTTTTTCTACTGACGAATATCATGCGTGGTTGTTTGTGTGCTCAGCTTGAGCATGTGTCATTCGGACGCGTGTAGGTTTGTGGCATGCGTAACGAACTATTCGCGACGCCCGCCTCGCCATGTCTGTACAAGGCCTAACTAACACTAATTTATTAATTTAATCATCGACTGTGGTACCAGTTGAAAGGAATTTAAACGAATCACATGACTGGACTCGATTAAAACTTCAGTGATTCCGCATATCCATTTAAAGTTTATTTCCTGTATTAATTTGCAAAAGTTTAATACGTTTCTTCAGGGTAGGTGTAGGTTATAACGTGCTTGTGAATTTGTTCAACAGAGTTTTCAGTTGCAAAAATAATGTGAGGCGTTATTACTAGCATGATATAAACGGGCGAGATATTTAGGACAGCGCATAAGCGTCATTGGGGAACAATGATTTTCATAATTGTATTCCCTGTATATATTTTAGTGAATCTTTTGATAACGTGACCTACTAAAGTAAAGCGCCATCTAGTTAAGGCATATAAAACTATTCTTATCCCACTCTAAGTAGGATCGGCACAACATGTTATAAATATGTTGTCACATAATTTGGCTACGTATTTTACGACCGGCCGCAGGCTTCACTTCAACTTACTTTAGTCGTATTTTACGACAACTCGGTAAGAAAGAGGGTGGTATATTCTACTCAACCGGATACCACGCGGTGGGTCTACTTACCTTAGTCGCCTTTTACGACACCTTGGTAAGAAATTCGGGTAGTCTATTCTACTCACCCGCATATCATACGGCATTATTCATGAACAACATAAGCTAATAGGAGGGGGCACTCTAAGAGAGGCCCCGACCCAGAGGTGGCGCACTCTGGGGTACAGAGTTGCTGCTGGCGGGGATGGGGGGCAATGTCTTCATAGGTACCCTATCCCCGCCACCAGCACCGTGGTGGAGCACACAGGTTGTTTTAATCGGTGCGAGTCCGACATAACCGTCGCCTGTCACTGTCGGTGGCGGTATCCATAAAGGGTGTTTTCCTGACTAAAAAAAAGCTATTATATTAAATTACAGTGAATCATAGACTACAGTTAAATTAAAAACACTAAGCTTTAGTATAAAGTTCTTTTGAAAAAAATTTTACGAATACACTTGATGACTTACTATAAAAATAACCTCCTTATAGCATTGTACATAGTGTATGCAGCATAAGCCCATCCGGCAACGACGATCATGCTACCAAGGGTACGAGGTGTGAAACATCGATTTTTATTACAGTCACTATACCTATAAGCCAAAAAACGAGCCTATATACAATTGTTTTACTTACATTCTTCTTAATTACATACGTGTGCACACACTGTAAACACATTCACTACGACAATCTCATATATCATATGTATCCGATCCCGATACAAAAAGCTTACTATACTGTTGAGGATTATTTAGATGATAAAAATGCGTAGACTTAGCTACTGTTCGACCCTGTACAAGATATGTAATTACTATTTTTTTTTTTAATTTATTCTTAAATCTTTATTCTTCACACAATAACAGTATAAAATTAACAACAAATAATGTAAAAAAGAACTAAATGTAACTAGTTATAAGTATTATTTTGAAAAGAGCAACCGCCAAGTTTCTTGCTGGCTCTTCTCTATAGGAAACTTTCTAAACCAGCAGTTGAGTGGATAATTCAAACGCACTTGTTTACAAGTTTACTTGAATTTGAAAATTTTGAATTTTGATTCGCTACGTTACTGAAGCAATATCCGGAGGTAGGCTCCACGACAAAATACAAAAACCTAAAACTTCTATAAAAGTAAAAGGTATTATTTAATTTTATACATACTTAAGTAAAACGTAGCCTATAATAACACCACTAACTCCAAGGACTCCGATCATGATAACAGCGATTCCGGTTGCTAGGATAGAGCGAATCACTTCCTCTAATATAGTGATGGTCAGCTTTACTAATATCACCATCAGCCTGATGAATCCATCCATCGCTCTGTACATCAATCATTTGGATGACCTACTGTTGATTAAAATATTTTTAATAGCTAAATAAATTAAATAAGTAACGGCCTGTAGAAATAAGTAATCATAGAAAACCCATGTCAACAAATCATCATTAATTAACGTAATAAATTTACATCTATTTTTAATTTAGTTACATTTCAATAATATTTTATTTATAAAAATTAAATAGACACTATAATAATATATTTTTGTATACAACTATAAGGACGTCAAAATAACCAAAATATATTCTTATACGACTAGCATGTTTGTGTCAATTTGTTATATATTGATTTATGTGAAGTGACACCAAAAAGGTTGCATAGTTTTTCATACATAAGATTATATATGTATAATAATGCTAAATATGAAATTTATTTGCTACGATCATTTCATTTATTGTAAATATCTTTTATTTGTAGACGTGTTGATTATTACACTCAAAGAGTATTTTTTAATAACCAAAAAGGTTAATTACATTAATAATCAAATATAAATTTTCCAGATATAGGTATCACAACGTATATTTGGAAAATTATGGATAATTACAACCAGTGTATATGTTAATTTTTGAGTACCTATGAGTTCACCTGTATTGAGTGCGTATTGTATGAGTTTAATACCGACTCAAACACGCCCTAATAGTATGTCATTTCACGTCCACTCTCGCCTACGGCTCTGGTGTTACTGACGTGGTGCGGTTAAGGTAATGAGACAGTGTAAGGTTTCCTTAATTTACAATACAAGTACACTACAATAATTACAATTATGATAATTACAATACAAGTACACTAATACATTAGTATTAGTGTACTTGTATAAGTATATTTAAATAAGTATTATATGTAGAATAGAATAGCTTCATTCATTCACAAAACACAAAAGAAACCATTTACACACGGAGAGAAGCAATAACAATAAAAATTATATAAAAAAATACAGAATTACCTAGTTTGGGGGCTACTAATAAATCTCATTACTTATTTAAATATTTAGCATCTATTTAAGTTAAGTTTATCTAAGAAATGTAACCACCTGTTTGGAAATAAAATTTAGCTATAATCCCATTTACATTACATAGGTACCTATACATTTATTTTCACGTTAACCAAGTTACAAGCTGCTCTTAATAATTTATACTGAGTGAGTTCTCTTTAGCTTCAATCAAGTTCCCGGAAGCCTTTTAAGTATTTAGTTCAAACATACGAACTTCAATCTTTTGATAGGTTCCAATATTTCATTAAGTTTACTGAAATTGCTGGAATGAAATCAAAATGAAGCCGAATACATTACTTTGGTAATATTTAGTTCGAGAACACACGTACCAAATTATACTTATTGTAAAATGAATACAATTACATAATTTAGTATTTTAATTGGGTGCTCTATATTATTGCCCTAATTTTATGCCAATATTCATCATGTTCAGGATGTGGTTGTTAAATTACGTTATCAGCTGGTTAAACTATTTACTAGATGCCCAAGTCTTTGGGTCGTAATAGCTCTTGCAACATAAAATTTTGTTTTAGCAAACATGTAAGTAACGGCCTCTTACTATCCCACTGCTGAGAATAGGCCTCCTCTCTCCATTTTTGGAGAGAAGGGTTGGAGCTAAGACCTACCACGCTGCTCCAATACGGATTGGTAGGTTATACATATCCCTAGGATTCTCTAGAGATATGCAGGTTTCCTCACGATGTTTTCCTTCACCGAAAAGTGTGTGATACATTGCAATTATCAATTAGACACATAAGTTTTAATAGAAAAACTCATTGGTGTCTGCCCGGGTTTGAACCCATGATCGTCTCTAGAGATTCACACGGTTGCACCGCTAGGCCATCACAGCTTTTTTTCATAGCAAACATGACTGCCTCTGAAATACAAAGTACTTCCACGTTTTACTATATTCTAATTTTAGCATATATTCTCTTTAATATTAGATTATATAAAATTACCTGGGTGACCGAGACTTCCTCGGTAATTTTTTTAAATACATAAAAAATGAAAAATTGAAAATTGAAAAAACATGAAAAATTAGTTGGGCAGGTGGGGCTGGAACTTAGGTATTTTCACCTCTCTAGACCCCTCGCTTCCCAAATGAGGAGATAGTCTACACGAGAAAATCGCAAAGCCTTGCGCAAAGCTTTGTCCCGACGATGCTTCGGTTACGGGGCGAAACATTTGTTGAGATTGTGGTGGTGAATGTGTGCGGTGCTTGTGTATTGTTGTGTTATCGGTGGATAGTAGTGCGTGAGTTTTCATAAATTCTGGATGTATCGAATAGTACACTCTACTTTTAGCATTACATATATTTTCTTTTATCGCGGATTATAGCAAATTAATATATTCATTATTTTTGAAAAAAAAAAAGATTCTGAAACATAACTGGAACGATGTACTTCTCGAATACTTATTATCTACTATAGGTGTATAATAAATGTCCAAGCTTGTATTCAAATAACCTGTGACCTCAAGTACGCAACAAATAATATGTACCATATAATCCTTTTGATATAGATTTATAGAGGACCCCAATCTGTATTGTGAGGGCGAACATCAGCAATTACGTCTCAGCAGATCATTCATGTGAGTGTACCGCAGTGCCCTGTTATAATAGCCCCATATATCTTGAGGGATTTCGGTAAATGTGATTGATAAATTGTGTGGGTGATTCAGTGAGATCGCTTGCTTACCATTTGTGTAAGACAATGGAAGATAGAGTATTTAGTTTATATAGTTATTATTATTTAGTTTAGTAGTATTTATATTTTCGGTTCATTTGAGGCAGTGTCCCATTGTGGCGCCGACGATCCACAGGGGTTAATTTTATTGTTAATCTTGTGAATTTTCGAAAATGGCTTCGTCACGAGTTAACCCTTACGAGTTGACCATTAAAATACAATGCCAGATTTCAGTGCCAAATTTTACAAATAACATGGTCTTCCTAAGACTTATCATTTAAATTTCTTATGTATGAATAATAATTATGTAAATATTAATTGTTATGAATAATTTTGATATAATAAAAAGGGGAGGTGTAAAAGAAATTTAAAAAAGCTATAACATTTTAAATATAGAATTTTAAAAGGACAATAGCATAAATGGAGCACTGATTAGAGGTGGGTATTTAAGACAAAAAATTTAGAGAGCGTGTATTTGTTTCTCTTTAAATACGACTACGTTTGTAACGGAATTTCAGAAAATGATAAAAACTTTGATTTTCATTATATATATCTAAGATAAATATCCATACTAATATTATAAATGAGAAAGTCCGTCTGTCTTGATTTGATTGATTGATGACATTTGGCACAATTAAAGCGGAATTACCAGACTAGCAAAAAATCCCGTATTTCTTTTACAAACAGAGAAAACAACACATTAAATTATTGAGGGTATTTAAACTGACTGACTGACCCGTTGGCGCAGTGGGTAGTGATTCTGTCTTCAGGTACGCGGGTCGGAGATTCGATTCTTGTCGAGGCCCAAATTTTTCTATAAATCAATTTGTTGAGTCGGGATGTATATTTGTATTTAAGTATGTATTTAAAAATTATAAACATATGTATATATTCACCATTTGTCTGTCACCCATAAGTATTAAGTTACTTAGTTTGATGACGAACGACTGTGTGTGTAAGTGTCCCATATAAATATTTATTTATAAAAAAAGTTAAAGCTGGCGCTAACAAAGTCATGGGTACCATCATTTTTACATATACTTGTAAGTCCCAAAGTTTTTATAGCTTCCTAAAATGCCTAAGTTTTTATGTAACTCAGCTAATACTCAATGTAATCGTTATATTATTCATCAAACAATAATAAATTTTACCTCAAACAACCACGGATTTCCGTGGGATCGGCCGGAATTAGGGTAAATGCATAATAACTCGATCATAAGCTAGTAAGTTATAAGTAAAAAAAACAGAAAAGTAAAAAAAAATCCAATTGCTCAAACCCTGGATTTTTTACTGTATTATTTGGTAATATATACATATATGAAAATCTGTGATAGCCTAGCGGTGAGGCCATGCGACTATTTCGAGGGGTCTCGGGTTCAAACCCCGGGCACCAATAAAAAAATCTACCAGACACCATTAATTTTTTCTATTACCACTATTTATTTTATATTACCATTTTTTATTCTAAACCTATGTGCTTAATTGACTTTTGCAATTTGTCATACAGTGTACGTTAAAGTAAAACATCATGAAAGAACATGTACCTATATCTCTAAAGAATTGTGGGGATATCTGTTACCTACCAATCCGCATTAGAGCGTAGTGAGTCTAAGTTGTAAACTATCTCTCCAAAAAAAGGAGAGGAGAGTCTGTACATATACAGCAGGGGCTTAGTCAGAGTCCGTTATTTTTATAAATTCTCTAATCGATATGTTCTTTTTTTAATCTATGTGACAGGTTATAATTATAAGCACCTACTTTATTTAATAATAATAATAATAATAAACATTTATTTCTGTTTAGTACAAAGAAAAACTATAAACTAAAATAAAAAAATAGGAGTCTATATAAATGTACAACCCAGAAAAAAGGATGCGTCTCAGCATTTTGCTGCAATAATATGATTATTGCAGCACTGATTTTCAGACGCACCCTAAGAGTGACGTCCCGGACTTGTCCGTTAGGCACTCGTAAAACAAAAAAATAAACAAGAAATACAATTAACAATAGGTTATTCTTATAAATTTCGTCGCTGAAATCAGGTTACTGTGTATGCAGCTTTATACAAAGCATAAATCTTTGCAGCAACAGTTTAGCCACATAATCTCTGAATTATTAACTGCCATTTGCAGCTACTTTGTGCTCGGAGTTTGTTATAATCTGTAGTTGTAAAATATTATATTCTTCGTGAAGACGCGTATAAAGGGCTTTGAGGTGTTTTAAGACGTGTGAAGAAGGATAATATTTTGAAATTAAGGTGCTACGTAAATAATAAATTGTCAAAAGGTTGTTTTGTTTCTTTTTAACTCTTTTAGAAGTAGTAGTAGTAGTGTTATTTATTTATTATTCATCATCATCTTCCTGCCCTTATCCCACTCTAAGTGGGGTCGGCACAACATGTTACAAACATGTTGTCACATGATTTGGCTATGTATTTTACCGCCTCCTGTCTGACGTCAACTTACTTTAATCGTACTCTACGATACCTCGGTTAGAAATGGGGGTGGTCTATTCTACTCAGTGGGATACCACAAGGTGGATCGACTTACCTTAGTTACTTTTTACGACACCTCGGTAAGACATGAGGGTAGTCTATTCTACTCAGCCGGATACCACACGACTTTTAATGAATAAATAAATTAAGAGTTTTTACGTTGCCTTTGTTAAATGTTAAATTATTTAAATGAATGAACTAAATAATACTCTGTATGCTATCCTACTAATATTATAAATGTGAAAGTTTGTGAGTATGGATGTATGTTTGTTAGCAATATCGATGAAATTTAGCACAAATAATCCTTATACACCGGAATAACAAATAGGCTACAGAAATCCTGTTAATTCTAGAGGAAAAGGATGACATTAAAAAGCGCCATCTATTATCAACCTATCAAACGACAACAGTCCACGCGATCGAAGACGCGGGTAAAATTTAGTAGTATATAAAATCGAGTGTCCTTTGGGGCTTAATAGGAAAGCGGATGCTACAAATTAAGCCATACAAGATTCAACGGAAAGACTATGCAAATCAAATTTATACCAAGCGAATAAACAAATATTAATATTGAATATTCATAAGTATACGACGTTTAAGCTTTCGGAAATTGGTGGTTATTTGGAAATTCCAGCCAACCCCTTCAGAGTCAACTTTACATTTACTTAAGTGGATTTAAAAGTCGATCATATAATTCTTTTACTGAAGTTAAGATTAAAATATTTAGGAACTCAGTTCTAATAACACCTAACGATAATATAACCACATTGATATGTTTAGCACTAACTTAGTTAAGTATAAAAAAATATCTGAGGCAACCCTAACTAAATTTTATTTCTTTTTTGTGTTTTATAATATATTTTTTTTCTTTTCTATTTTGCGCTTGGAAGTTTTCGTTTTTTGTTTCTATAGCATTATATTGAAATTTTTATAACTGTCTGTCTTTTAGCTTTCATGATTTATAAAATAGTGGAAACTTTATGGATCTATACATTTTTACTAGCTATTAAGTTTTACTATGTACCGCCGTGTGGTATCCGGCTGAGTAGAATAGACCAACCTCATTTCTTACCGAGGTGTCGTAAAAGGTGACTAAGGTAAGTTGACCCACCGTGTGGTATCCAGCTGAGTAGAATAGACCAATCTCATTTGTTACCGAGGTGTCGTAAAAGGCGACAAAGTAAGATGACCCACCGTGTGGTATTCGGTTTAGTAGAATAGACCACCCTCTCTCTTACCGAGGTGTCGTAAAATACGACTAAGCTAAGTTGATGTCAGGCAGGCGGCCGGTCGTAAAAACGCAGCCAAATCATGTAACAACATGTTTATAACTTATAACATATTGTGCCGACCCCAATTAGAGTGGGATAAGGGCAGGAAGATGATGATAAGTTTTACTAGGTATGTACTGTTTGTTTCCCTTGAAAATAAATAAATAAATAATAGACTCCTGTTTCTTTTCTATATAAAATTACTAACAATAGATTTTACGAGTAAGGGGAACGCTCTTTGAAAATATCATATTATTTCAAAGACGTGAAGCTCCTTTGACCCATTTTGGAATATTCGGATAATGTCGTGTTCATTTTGTTTTGTTATTTCCATAAAGAACCCAAGTTCAGGTGGAATTGAACTCGTTTCGTCCCGAAACCATTGTAATGTAACGCATTACGATTTTGAGTGTTGGTGGTAGCGGCGTTTTATGTTACTTGTGGGGACTTATCTTGTACTTCATACATTTAGCATTACATAGATTCTCTTAACAAATGCGCATTAAAGTAAAATATTCTATTCTTCTCTCCGTAACTTCTTTATTAATACATTTGTCAATATAATACATTACTTATTTAACATACGATAGTAAAGCTTACTGTTCGGTACATTGAAAATCCTTTAAGCTTGAAAACAATAGCGTTACTATAAAAACAATGGCTTCAAATGTAATGTAATTTGTATAAACAAGTGTTTATTTTAACGCCTACCAGAATCTCGGCGTAATGTTGTCAGACTGCTTTTAAATGTTTACTTTTTAACGGCGCATTTATTTCGTATTACAGTCTAATGTCTGGAGTTAATACAGAATTTTAATTCGACTCAATACAATTTTAGAGCTTTAATGGTAATTGTTAATTTAGTTCACCTGGTATTAAAATGACCTAATTTGAAAAAGTTGCTTTGTGGTAAATAAAGCGGAGCATAGCGCAACAAAACTTGTGAGTGTTTACAGTGTTTTAAAGATACCCTTAACTTGGAAGAGCAAGAAAACACTAGATTTTTTGATTCGTAACCACTCACACACACACACATAAACCCACACACACACACACCACAAATAAATATACACATATACAACGATGTACAAACAATAAAACCAAATTGACTATCGACTGACTTGACTGGCTCGTTGGCGCAGTGGGTAGTGACCCTGCCTTCAGCTCCGCGGGTCGCGGGTTCGATTCCCTCCGAGGGCCAACATTTTCTATAAATGAATTTGTTGGCCTTTGAGCCTAGGTATATTTGTATTTAAAAAATATATAAGTATATATTCACCAATTGTCTCTCACCCATAACACAAGTATTAAGTTACTTACTTTGGGGACGGACGACCGTGTGTGTAAGTGTCCCATATATTTATACATTTATAATGAATTTAACAGATACTAACCTTTTTAAAAACTTAACTAACACTACTGTGTTTTATCTATTATTAAGGGAGGGGACTGGCTCCTGAAATACAGTTCATTCTAGTTTAGGGGCCAGGGTTCCAATATATCGTGTTCACTTTGTTTATATGCACCGATTCGATTATTATTAATAGTTCGAAGCGTGATACCATAAAAAAGGAAAGTAACTGCTGGGCACGTACCTCCTCTCTCTGTTTTTGGAGACCCATGATCTACCACGCTGCCTCAATGCGGATTGGTAGGCAACACATATCCCCAGAATTCTCTGGAGATATGCAGGTTTCCTCACGATGTTTTCCTTCACCGAAAGCGTGTGATAAATTGCGATTAACAATTAAACAGATGTTTTAATAGAAAAACTCACGCATCATTTATATCCCATAGATTTCTCTTTACTTATATCTCTATTTTGCTATGAACATTCTGTTACGCACTTTTACCCCAGATTATAAAAGATTTAGTATTTCACGTCATAGAAACAATATTGATAGACCAGAACAAGTTTAAATTTTAATTTATATACTGCAGATTTGTAATTTATATGAACACACAACTTAGTCATACATATACACCGCTACCAATGAACAAACACGTCTTTAACGATCATTGAATACAATAAAAATAAATGAAAAAGAGTTATGTACTAAAATTAATAGAAATTATTATGTTAGTTACATACCGAATATATTCTAAAACAAATAATTAATTCAATGAGTTATTAATTTCATAATTAAAATAATCATGAATTTCCTTTTTATGGCTGTATTTGACAACAGTTGTGTGATTATAAAATAAATGTGGAAAATGACTCCTTAAGTAACCACGTGTTAACTTAGATTGCAGAAATTTAGCGATGCTAGTGCGCTCGAGTGAATCATTACGGGTAACAGAATATTGTGGAATTTTCAAAAACTTGGTACAAATTTATGTTGTTTGTCTATTTTTACAAAAAAAAAAAAATATTACGCACGTAACAACTGACTTATATACATATAATAACTTTTCACGAAACAAACTTTTTTTTAGGCACAGTTTTCTGTCACTGAAAAATTCCGGATAATTACATCGAATAACTAAATAAAATTGTTTTGAAATTAAAGTTTTCTTTACAGAAACTCATGGCATCGTAAATCAAAAGCTCACAGAAGTCTTAAAGCCCACTAAGTTCTAAAAGGAAAGTTATTATTAAATTAAATTGTTGCGCTATTTTCTTTCAATAAATTCAAATAGGGCGCACTAAAGTTCTTAGGCACGGGACCTAATTAACTTACTCAAAAGACTTCACTGTTAAGGATTTCATCTTAAGTAGTAAGTAGTAGCGGTATTTTACTATCTCACTGCCGAGATAGGCCTCTTCTCTCCGTTTTTGGAGAGAAGGTTCGAGCTAAGACCTACCACGCTGCTCCAATGAGGATTGGTAGGTTACACATATCCCCAGAATTCTCTACAGATATGCAGGTTTCCTCACGATGTCTTCCTTCACCGAAAAGCGTGTGATAAATGCAATTATCAATTAGACACATAAGTTATAACAGAAAAACTCATTGGTGTCTGCCCCGGTTTTGAACCCGTGACATCCTCGAATGAGTCGCACGGTGTTACCGCTACCACAGCTAAGGATTTCACCTTACTTTTTATTAATTTCACAGTATTGAAGTATATGCATATAGTAATATTTTTCTAATTGTAATGGACTGTGTTAGTTGATATCGTTGTTAAAAAAACTAACTACTATTCTTGATATATGTAGAAATTAGTAACATAATAAAAAGTAAATAAAGCAATGTACTAGAGAATTATAGATCTATAAAAATACTACCAAAAAATCCGCGACAGTATAGTTACACAAATGTCTCACATAGTTAGCTCAAAATAACTAATTTTATACTAATTTATCTATCAATCTATACATATTATAAAATAGTCTACAAAAGTTGCTTTTATGAGTTCGATTTTTCTAAAAGTCTACTGAATGGATTTTTGTACGGTTTGTAAATTTTTGAAGGAAGGTTTAGGTTAATTTTAAGGTTTCGGTTATGTATGTTGACTGAACCACATATTAGTGGCAATGACTTCCACGCAGGCGAAGCCGCGTAAGACAGCTAGTATTTTATAAAAAAAGATCTAATTACTGGGTCATTGTCCTCTATGTGGTAACAATAAAAGTTGAATCCTTTCGATATTGGCCGCAGTTCAAAAATGAATTGGACTATAACAACCAAATATCCAAGTTTAGCCAACTAGGTCAAATTGCAACTGAAAAGAGAAATGCATTTATTGCCATGGTTCTATTTAATGTGGAAGTATGCGTGGCTACATATTATAGCGAACGCGAAAGCTCTTTGGTAAATTGCTTGCCAAAAAGCCTTTTAGTATTGTCCTATATTGTCTAGAGAGGTGAAAATACCTAGGATATAGCCCCTTAAATTTTTTTAATATTAATTTTTTTACTCTCGGTTTTTTACTCTAAAGCTCGGTCATCCAGATACTATCATAAGTTACATTTACGATATATATATAAGTTTTTACAGAAAAAGTCTTTGGTGCTTCAGGTTTGAAACTATGGATCACTGGTTTAACGGTTCAGCTATCACAATTTAGAGTAATATGTAATAGCCCTAATAAACCGATAGGCTACGTAAAAAACAGTCCAAACTCAGCCAATAAGAATATTTTAAATTTCGAGACAAGCTAAGTATAAGGAGCATTATACTTTTAGTTACCAAAGGGTCGTGACAAAAATTTGAACAGTAATCGGAACATCTGCTGCTACTTAAAACACAACTTTTCAGCTTTCCCAGACGTCTCCGTACTTATTGTACATCATTTTTACCGTTTCTAGACCCTAATAACAGTATATAATACATTCTAAAAAGAGATCAGATGCTATAAAATTTAGCATCCTTATTATATATGCATTACTTTAAGCCATATAACTGCGCATAAAAGTTTCAGTTTGAAATATTATTTACAAACTTACTCTGATATGAATAGCCTTATTCAATGGTGATGAAATTTTATATATTAGCCTGTTTATTTATTTCTCTTTATTCTACATGTGCCGTGTGGTATCCGGCTGAGTAGAATAAACCATATTCATTTCTTACAGAGGTGTCGTAAAAGGCAACTAAGATAAGTTGACCTGCCGTGTGGTATCCAGCTAGGTTTCTACTCACCTGGTCTATTCTTAGACCACCCTTATTTCCCACAGTAATGTCGTAAAGGGCTACCAAAGTAAGTTGACGTCAGACAAGCGGCTGGTCGTAAAATACCCAACCAAATCACATCACAACATGGTGAAAACAAGTTGTGCTGACCCAGTTAGAGTGGGATAAGGACATAAGAATAATAAATGATGATGATCTTTATTCTAAATATTGTTAGAGAAGATAAAAAGCACATGTACAAATATGTCATAATGTACATATCCTTAAAAGGGACTTCTTTCGGTCAATCTAGATCGAGATAAAAAGTGAAATCCTGGTAATATTGATAAAAAAAACAAAATAACAAAAAATTCTAAATGCTGGGAAGAGCGTGAATTATTTTCCATTTCACAATTCGTGACAAAAATCTAAACCTATACTGCGTCCATCATATTATCAGTCTTTTGACAGCTCACGCTCATTAAGTTTTGTATTGCTTACGTACAAATATCATACAAATAATATTTGTACTTTATGGATGGGTACCGCCCACTTAGTGATGTCACACATAATGGTTACTACGATTATGCCACAGATTAAAAATAATCGGTAGAAATCGATGTTACGAGTATTAAAAGACATTTAATAACATTATATAAAGTTTTACTTTCTTCTTAGTTAATACATGAATACAAATAAAACAATCAGGATATTTTAATTTATTTTATTAGCACGAGTCGTCGGAATGATAATCAACACTAGACTCCTCCGATGAGGAGTCTTCAGTAGCAGTTATTATTAGCTCTTGTGTAGATAATATATTATCAAACGCAATATCACGTTCCCAATCAGAGAATATTACTCTTTTAGTTCTTTCCACCACACTTGCCCAGTTCTCGGCCGTTACGTGGGTGCAAGCATTTTTTAGCAATTGCAACATTTTATTCGCTGTGAATGGGGGGCTTGTATTGCATCTCGCAGCATGCCCTTTTACTTGTGCCCATATAAGTTCTATTGCGTTGTACTGGCAGTGGTATGGAGGAATCAAAAGAACAGTATGGCCATATTCTGCTGCCATTTCATTGATTACATAGCGTTTTGCTCTCTTTTTGGTTTTTAATATTTTTATTAATTCAACTTTTAACATTGAGTCGTCCACATTTTCTCCATTGTCCCGAAGCCAATTAATTATTTCACACTTTTTATTAGCCTGTGTTGGCATTTTGTCAATTTGACGGGAGTGGTAGGGCGCATTATCAATAAAAATTATTGATGGTTCTTCCAATGAAATGAGCATTTTTTTGAACCACTCTTTATACACATTTGCATTCATCTCTTCGTGGTAGTCATTTGATTTCTTCGATTTAAATGCCAACAGTGCGTCTTGTACAAATCCTTTTGCTGTACCTGCATGGCAAATGATTAGGCGCTCACCTTTTCCCATTGGTACTGAGGAAGTGGAATCAGCAGTATCATCAGTCCAGAAACGAGATAGTGTGTGGTTAGCGTTGAGCCATGTTTCATCCGTGAAAACAATATTTGCCCAATCTTGTATTTTCTTTGCCTCTCTTAAAAAATCACAACGTGCTATAGCTATATCTGTGCGTTCCATTAATAATTTTCTTTTATTTAACTTTTTATATGAAAAGCCAATTGTGTTCAAAACTTTGACCAAAGAAGATTTTTCACCATGAAATAGACCACTTCTTTTCAAAGAAACAATAAGTTTTCTCAAAGTTGGAATTTCTTTTCTCAAGTAGTAATCATATACATGACGACGAATAGCGTCAGCGTCAAAGTCATCAACAGCTGTCACCTTATGAGCCCGGCGCTTTCTATTTGGTGTAGATGGTTTGTTTTGCTCCAAGCCGCTCCTGCCGTAGGCATCAGTAGTGATTTTAGTCACAGTTGATAGACTGATCCCCAACGCGGCTGCAACACGGTTTCGGACTTGCGTGATAGGTATAAGAGGTCCGCCATTTTGATTTTCTTGCTCAAAATACTCATGAAGTTTTAACACTAACTGTCTCGATTGTGCTTTCAACACACGTCCTTTCGGCATTTTCACGATCAATTAATATAAGTTTCACAAAAGTTTTTCCGAGGAATAAAGCTACTTAACTCAAGGTGTAACAGATGCGAGAGAACACTCAGCGAACGTAAATGCGTGTGACTATCACGGGCGTTTCGTTGAGAGTGACAGATCACGCCAAAATGGTGGCCGAGCGGAAGGTCTGTTGATGTTGCCAGTTGATGTATAATATATTTTTTATGATTATAATAAATACACACGGATTAACATTTATTTTCAAAAAACTAAGGCAATATTAAATCAAAATGTTGATTTCTATATCTGTTATTAGTTTACGTAGGTTATCATTAATCGAATTACTTAGGTACGTAATTCGATTAATGATAGTAGGTACTATAATCGGAATGGTATCGCATACGAGAATCTTTAGGACATCACTAAATATGTAAATCGTCAATCTGCCAAAAGATGGTTAATATAATGGACAGTGTATAGCGAGTTTATTCATTTATTTTGATGCTGTGATCATTTTTGTTGTTAATACGTCAATAAATCAAGAAGAGATATTAAAAATAGTTAAAATGATTTATCCGATTACTTACATCTTTTATGAATGTCTTTATTGCTCCCTTAATGGTTTTATAGCAACGGAACAATTCAGTTAACTCCACTCCCGAGATAACACTTGATACTCATTAAGCGTAAATGTTAATAAAAGGAAAACACTTTTGGACTCTTTGTTTCAATAATAAATAAAAATAAACAAAAAAAATTCCATTTTGTATTAAATTTTTTAAAAAATTTGTCTAAATTAATTGTGGTATCCGGCTGTGTAGAATAGACCACCCCCTTTCTTACCGAGATGTTGTAAAAGGCGACTAAGGTAACTAGACGTCAAGCAGGTGGCCGGTCGTAAAATAACCAAATCATGTTAAAATATGTTTAAGTTTTGCGGACTCCGCTTAAAGTAACATACGGGTACGAGGATACCTGCGTGACGTAACAAAATACGACAATAGTTTTCCGAAAATGCATTTTTTATAGACTAATTTTGTATTTCTTTATTCAATTCACTTGTCATTAAGGTATGATGTAAATGTAGGTAGTAATGCTTAAATTTTGGGACAAGTTCAATACATTTATTTAATCGAGTAACAAAAAAATCAATTTTCTTATAAAACTTATACCATCCGTATGTAATTTAACAAGAAACAGGATCAAATCGAAGTCAACTTAATCTTTTCCTTATTGCTTTTTTGTTTTCCTTTCTTCCAAACCTTGTTTATGTCCCGTCAAATACATAAATCACATATATAAAACTTGTGACAAACTGAAAAGTTCCGTGCAAAACACTAATGGGACCATTAGGAAAACTGTTTACATTGTACCGTTAGTGTACAATTTGTTTCTCTTTGGCTTTATTTTATGTTCATTGCAATTTATTATAATATATTCTCAAATAGAACGTTGTATTTCACGAGAAGCTGTATTAAGTAACATTTCTATGTTTGTATTACTTTTTGTAAACAATCGTATCAAACTTGTAACAAACTAATTAATCAACAGAATACTTGGTGTCTTTTTACCATTTTACCTGTTCTTCCTCATACTGAAATTTAACTGAAATAAGTGTCACGGTATATATATATATATATATATATATATATATATATATATATGTTGAATTTTCAGTGTGATATCCGGCTGAGTAGAATAGACCATCCTTATTTCTTACCGTGGTGTCGTAAAAGGCGACAAAGGTAAGTTGACCCGCCGTGTGGTATCTGACTGAGTAGAATAGACCAACCTCATTTCTTACCGAGGTTTTCAAAAAGGCGACTAAGGTAAGTTGACGTTAGGCAGGCGGCGCTTCGTAAAGAATGTAGCCAAATCATGTCACAACGTATTTATAGCATAAGACAGATCTCTGCCAGCTAACTTGAACGAACTTGAAAGTGAGACAATTTATAGTAAATTTCAGTAAATATTAATTTTTAGCATTTTTCCCTTCCATCAAAGAAATTGGGAATATGAGTAAAAACAAACGAGAAAATATATATTCAGCTATAATCATCTTCATAAAATCAAATTTACTATTTTAATCATTGTTAAATGCAGACTGTACTCAAGATTTTTACACAAATAAATAAGTTTTAGAATTGTAAAAAACATTTAGATATATTCAAAGAATAACACAGAATATAAATGAAGTTTACAGAGGTCTTAGGTTTCTGAGTTCTCGAAAAAAGGTTAACGTCTTATAACAAGATGACTTGTGCTCAAAATATTGACATAGGCACCCGCTGTCACCGGCAGGTTTCAGAAGCTTGCCTCTAATGGCACCCTGAATAGCATTGTTTACCCGTCACTTTGGATTCATCTTAGATGGTCGGGAATATAAAATTAAGTAAACACGCGCTGATTGAATTTGAATTTGTGTGAATATTTTTTGCATCAGACATCATTGTTGGTTTTTAAAATAATTTGTCACAGTCAAACTTTTTAGAAAACCATCAAGATAGAGGTACAAAAAGTACATTTTGAGGATCGTTGTAGTTATTATTTTATACTAGTAGTAACGGCGACTCTGTTTGCTTTAACTTTGGTGTTAAAATACCCTGAATTATGTACTATATATTTTTTATATTATTCTCGAAGGAATATGTTAAGGAGGAAGAATATTAAAACTTGTGTGTCTAATTAATAATTGCAATTTATCACACGCTTTTCGGCGAAGAAAAACATCGTGAGGAAACCTGCATATCTCTAGAGAATTCTGGAGATATGTATAACCTACCAATCCGCATTGGAGCAGCGTGGTAGGTCTTAGCTCCAATCATTCTCTCCAAAAATGGAGAGAAGAGGCCTATTCCCAGCAGTAGGAGAGCAACAAACCGCTACTTAAGGAAAATGGGATGGCATATTCTTCAATTGTACCAATTTTCATCTTTATTGCTCACCGGCTAGGCTGTGAAAACGTAACAGATAGAATGACAGTAAGACAGACAGACTTTCGGATTTATAATATGTGCATAGATAATGGTTGAATGATTGACTTAAGACTTTTCAAGAGATTAATGCGCTATTTTATCCTTCGCTTGTATACTAGCGATTTTTTGCAATCTCTTAAGGTTGTTTTTCAAAAGGTTGCAGTCAAATAGGAACGACATTCACAACACAATTTACTATTTATTTACCAATAATTTTAATCTGTTATTCGTCTTTGCCGAGTGGTATCCGGCTGAATAGAATAGACCACCCTTTTTTCTTATCGAGGTGTCGTAAAAGGCGACTAGGTAACTACGGACGTCATCCTCCTGCCCTTCTCCCACTCTTAGTGGGGTACGGCACTACATATTATAAACAAGTTGTCACATGATTTGACTACGTATTTTTTGACCGGCCGCCTGCCTGACATCAACTTTCCTTAGTCGCCTTTCACTACACCTCGGTAAGAAATGAGGGTAATCTATTCTACTCAACCGGATACCACACGGGGGGTCGACTTACCTTAGTCGCCTTTTACGAGACCTCGATAAGAAGAAAGGGTGGTTTTTCGAACGGGAATAAATTTAACAAGTTTGTTGTCATTCCTCTTAAAACTAATCTTTACTTATCATTAAATGAGAAAACAGTCAAGCGCAATCCAGTAAACATAGCATAAGCCAAACCTAATAAACTCTTGTACCCGTTTGTTTTTACAAGATCTACAAACTCAAAATCAATTATAATGGGTAAGCCCACAATTTTCTCTTTTATAGCAAAACCATTAGAAAATATTTGTGCAAGGATATTAAGGATATTATTCATATTGTCTTGTTTGTGTATTATGTACTATATTTTGTCTTTAATACATTGTTAAACAGGTGACTTTAATAGAAGTAATATAACGAAGATATGTTAAGTTAAAAGGCGTCTTCTAACTAGTTATTTACAAAGTTTGAAGTTCTGTGTCGATAGATACTAACTCGAATTTTTATATATATTTTAAATACTAGATATAAGGTTTCCTTGCAAATATTATTATTTTTCAATACAGTGATAAGTTTTGCGCTATCATGTAGAATCATCAGATCACTAAGAGTGTCAAAATGAGGAATTCCCTTCCTACATCTTTCCGGACTCTTACGATCTTCAAAATTTCAAAAAAAGAGTGAATAAGCACTGCAGTGACAGTGCCGTGTGGTATCCGGCTGAATAGAATAGTACCACCCTCTTTTCTTACCGAGGTGTCGTAAAAGGCGACTAAGGTAAGTCGACCTCGTGTGGTATCCGACTGAGTAGAATAGACCACCCTAATGTCTTCCGAGGTGTCGTAAAAGGCGACTAAGGTAAGTTGACTGACCGTGTGGTATCTGGTTGAGTAGAATACATCACCCTCTTTCTTATCGAGATTTCGTAAAATACGACTAAGATAAGTTGACGTCAGGTAGGCGGCCGGTCGTAAAATACGTAGCCAAATCATGTTATAACATGTTGTGCCGACCCCACTTAGAGTGGGATAAGGGCAGGAAGTTGATGAAGATGATGAAGCACTATAGTGGCAAGCGCAGTCCACCTAAGGCTCCTTTCGCTGTGCATCGGGCGAGATTATAGCCAGGCACTAGCCTTTTTTTGTAATAAAAAGAGCTAAATGCATTTTGTAGAGTTAACAGAAACCATAATACAATAACAAGACTACACATAGACCACAGACCACACATAGACCATAGATCATAGACCATAGACCACACATAGAGCATAGACCACACATAGACCATAGGCCACATATAGACCATAGACTATAGTCCACACATAGACCATAGACCACACATAGACCATACATCACACATAGACCATAGACCACACATAGACCATAGACCACACATAGACCACACATAGATCATAGACCATACATAGACCCTAGACCACGCATAGACCATAGACCACACATACACCATAGACCACACATAGACCATAGTCCACACATAGACCATAGACCACACATAGATCATAGACCACACATAAGCCATAGACCACACATAGACCATAGACCACACATAGACCATAGACCACACATAGACCATAGACCACACACTAACCATAGACCACACATAGACCACAGGCCACACATAGACCATAGACCACATATAAACCATAGACCACACATAGACCATAGACCACACATAGACCATAGACTACACATAGACCATAGACCATAGACCACATATAAACCATAGACCACACATAGACCATAGACCACACATAGACCATAGACCACACATAAACAATAGACCACATATAGACCATAGACCACAGACCATAGAAGTGATTGTAAGTGTCTATTTAAAAAAATATATGGAGTTAGGTTTAAGTCTCGATGTTTTAAGTTCTTTGATTATGTATCACTTTAACTGTAGGTCGTAAATCTCTGTCGAGAATAATGTGACAACAATGCGGCAAACCCTCCACGAGTTTAGGCAACTCTTTGAATGTAACTAGTCGTCAATCTCGGATCCTTGCATGGCACATCAAAACTTGAGGAAAGTTTCTCTTTGAATCTGATACTGTTGCGTCACATCAAAGAGCCATAACGTTCCGCAATTCTATATACTTTGACCTATTCGCTTCTGCTCTTAACGAAACCGCTGTATTTTGTTTCTACGACAACCGATATCTTTGAGATATAATCAAAAGCGTATTTGAAATTCAAAATAAGCGTTTTTTAAATTATATAAATCGCAATTTTTAATAGGTATTTATACTACTACCGTTATTATTGGAAATTTACGGTATCTGCGTCTTCATTCTCGCCAACTAAGCATTTAAGTAAACTCGATTACGCAATGTGTTTTTAAAAGAAAAACGAAACGTTTATTATTTAACTTGTTAGTCCAACATGTAAGCTATAATTGTACAAAATTTTATCAATATTTGTACATATTAGCGGTAAAAACGTTACAGACACACACACAGAAAGATTTACACTTACTAAAAACCAGCAAAATGCTAATCACCAAAAGAAGACGCTTCGAGCAGTGATATAATTAATAGGTTTCCGTTTTTTCTTCCCATCATCATCCTCTTGCCCTTATCCCAAATCCCCACTTTAAGTGGGGGTCGGCAAAACATGTTGTCACATGATTTGGCTAGGTATTTTACGACCGGCCGCCGCCTGAAGTCTACTTACCATAGTCGTATTTTACGACACCTCGATAAGAAAGACGGTGGTATATTCTAATCACCCGGATACCACACGGTGAGTCAACTTACCTTAGTCGCCTTTTACGACACCTCGTTAAGAAATGAGACTGGTCTATTCTACTCAGCTGGATATCGGTTTATAAATGTTGTGTCGACCCCACTTAGAGTAGAATAAAGGCAGGAAGATAATGTTAATATTCTCCATTGTTTAAGTAAACTTTGAGTACATAAATTTGAAATTACAACAAAAGTATCGCCTGTGAACGCTTTCAAAATGTCATGAATTTTACCTCTTTTATATACAAAAATGTAACATACTCGTGTCCCAAAGTTTGTTTGGGACGATAACACTGACCTAAAAATACTTTAAGTAGTGCCTTTTTTACCTCAATAAAAAGCTTATTCCATTGGGTATATTTTACATTTTCCTCGTTTCGCTAAACATTGTTCACGTGTTGTGTACATAGACGGCCTATAACGTTCCCAGTTATAGCCCCCTGGGGCCACCTTTCTACTGCTCTGTGTCTGTATCCTTCAACTTTGAGTTACTGAACTCTAATATGCATACAAGTTGCTATACGATGGTAAGAACCAACGTCACTTTGAAATCTTTGAAACGAGCTTGACTCACCAAAACCATCAGAATCTATTGAGTTATGATTTTTAATTGAAGAGTAGAACGCCTATGTATAATCACTACATATTATAAAACAAAGTCCATATTTCCATATGTACGCATAAAACTTTAAAAATACGCAACCGATTTTGATGCGGTTTTTTTTAATAGATAGAGTGATTCTAGAGGAAGGTTTGTACGTATAATAACATTCAATACGAAGTAGAGAAATAATGTAATTTTTGAGGTTTCTGTAAATAATTACATTTTTTTCCGCTTACATTGCGAACGCAGGCTAAACCCTACGAGATTTATCAAAATAATGTACTAAGTATTTGTACACATTGAAAAGGTCTACAGAAAAGTCCGCGATGGTATATGTCTATCGCTTATGGATAACCCACTAAGCATTTTTTGTCGTTTACTTTTTACGAAAATAATGCCTTATTTTTGAAGCAATTCTTATACAATACAGCATTAATCCTTATCCAATTACCTATACCTATTATCCAATACCTTAAATAAATAGTTGATCTAATATAGATCAATATAGCCGTTTACAGCATGTAATTTAAGTGAACATTTTCGGAGATATTACAGATTTTAAATGCCGTGAGGAGGCCGCGCTTCGCCCTATAACACTTTGACTTTAGCAGCGATGTCGCTCTTTCAAGAGTTTGTTTAAAGACATTCTGTAATTAATTGTAAAAATAAAATACATAGGGAAAATATAAAAGTAAATAAGTAATAATGTACTATATGAATTTAGATATTCCAAAGATAGCAGGAAATCTTCTTGGTGTAGGGAAAGGAAATTGTTTTTCTCCAAATTTAACGCTACGGCCGCAGGCAGTAATGAATAAATCAAAACAACTGGATCAATTTTAATCATTTTTTTTACACTGATTGACATGGGATATATATTTTATACCCGTGCGAAGCAGGGGCAGGCCGCTAGTAATATTATAAAACAAAGTTCCTAAAAAGTTGTATGTCTGTATGTGATCGAATTTTTCAAAATCTACTCAGTGGATTAATGTACGATTTTTACTAAAAGTAGTGCAATTTTTTTGGAAGGTTTAAGTTGATAGTACATTAGATACAATTTACCAATGTAATAAAGTATACTAAATCTACAAAATTACTATTGAAAAGTCTCTATCTCTTATTATTAGCTCACAATGTTCAAAATTTCAGATGAGTTCAGGGTAAAATAAAGGAATTTATTTACGCGAGAAAAGTTTTGTGACACTGCTTTCTACTGCTTCCTTCTATAAATGTTCAACATCTATAAATACCTACACTTAATGTATTAAGGTTTTAAAATATCCTTTTCTATAATATTAAGATACTTAACTAACCGAACAAAATTGATCTCCTGGCGTCATTTTAACATTTTCTTATCAATTATGTAATTTATGATCAAAAAGCTTACTCAATTGCACATAGAATAGCGTGATACATGTTCGTTTCAGGACATTCCATCTTCATTAGCGAGACCTTTCTGCTACCATTGCGTATAAATCTATTATACATACTAGTATGTAAATTGCAAATATGTGCCCTCCAAGCAATCTTTTTGTTTTTGGGGACTCGAATAACTTTTTATGTGTACCGTGATTTTTATTAGTAAACGTTAAGTTTTTGCTATTTTAATGAAGGTTTTAGACAAAAATCAAAGGATTTTTTTTGCTTAATATATGCGAATCTTCAAACAAAAACAAGAGGTATTTGTTTTGAAAATTATCGGTGATTGGTTTTTAATAATAGGTAGGGTTTTAATCTCGGATCAGATATATTTTTTATTATATTTCAAATTATAATATGGCCAAATTTAATTTATAATCCATTAGTTTTCCTTTCCGTTTGGTGTACTATTTAATTTCCCTTATTAAAAGTTATTAGCAAGACGCCGTGTGGTATCCGGCTGAATAGAATAGTACCACCCTCATTTCTTACCGAGGTGTCGTAAAAGACGACTAAGGTAAGTCGACCCGCCGTGTGGTATCCGGCTGAGTAGAATAGACCACCCTCATTTCTTACCGGGGTGTCGTAAAAGGCGACTAAGGTAAGTTGACCCACCGTGTGGTATCCGGTTGAGTAAAATAGACCACCCTCTTTCTTACCGACGAGTCGTAAAATACGACTAAGGTATGTTGACATCAGGCAGGCGGCCGGTCGTAAAATACGTAGCCAAATCATATGACAACATGTTTGTAACATGTTGTGCCGACCCCACTTAGAGTGGGATAAGGGCAGGAGGATGATGATGATGATTAAAAGTTATTAGCAAGATGAGGCAATCAATATTTATTAAAATGAAATTATTAATGAAATGAAAGTTTATCGGAACAGTACATCGGAATCAATAGATTTATTGAGTTACGGACTCATTTATTTTAAGACGACATGTTTTTTGTTGCAGTAGAGGCCTATAGAATATTTTTGGTTCATTATTTTATTACTTTGAGTTTTCACTCCTCTGGTAGACACTTTTCGGAAGTGTAAGTAATTTTGCCATAACTTTTGCACGTAAATCTAAGGCTCAGTAATATTTTTTATTTCAACTTAAACCTTTAACTTTTTTCATTATTGTCAAAGTCGGTTCATTCGATTTGTTTTATTAAATTCACATTTCTTGTACCATATTTTCAGTTAAAAAAAATTTAATAGCGACTTTATAGAGAGAATATACTATACTAGACGAAGATAATATACTAATTAAATCCATACAAATATTGTAAATGCGATAGTTTGTCTGTTTCTCTTTGTCTGCTCAGGTACATATTATATCGAGGGGTAACGGGCTATTTGGTTTAAGCGACATCTTGGGCGATATTGAGTTATATACATATTCGGAATCAGCGATTTTTTCTCCGTCGAATGATGCCGGAATCATTCAAATCAGAGCACTTGTTTGGCGCTTGAAACAATGCTATTTTTGGGTAGTTTTAAAAGTGGCAGTGTATTAAACGACGTGGATTTTGCATTTTTTATTAAATTATGTACTTACATACCATCATATTAATAACCGAGACATAAACCAGTCACCCTATCTCTCATAAATAAGTGAATAAGAGTTAAAGCGTTTTTCCTGTTTCTAAATTTTATTAAGAAGAAACTTAAATCATTTTGACTTCCCTAATCACACGGTGTGATGTCGCTTAAACCATTTGTCCGTCACCCAAATACGATATGGGTCGTCGCTTAAACTCTTTTAGCTGCATCTATTTTCCACGCCGGGTGCTACTTGAATCAAATACTCGTTTTTGTTCAGATATTTTGTTTAGTCGTTAAACCATTTTAGTCCTACTTTTTTTTTAAATGCATGTCATTTAATACAGACGATAAAATTAATGATGTATATTGAAACATTTTGCCAGTATTCATAAAAATACAAGTCGGTATTTCAATCACAAAATTTTAATATGGTACATTTCAATCATGTCATATGATACCATATTTATTTCCACGCCCGGGTGTTAAAAATCGTAATCATTCAACTGAACTATCGTGCGCGGGCGCCTCAGTCACAGTCCAGAGTGTGCCGAAGACAGATATGACCCAAGATATTTCATAAAGAATATTTAAATCTCCAACAAAGTAATACCAAAGAAGTTTTACTAGATACTGATATAGAGGACATAGTCGAAGAAAACGATAACTAAATACCTACGTTACTTTTAATTACTTATGATTGTTATCAGCATCAGCTGTGTTTTATAATTAAGTTTTCTTTGTTGATTTTATATTTTTATTTTACAATTGTTGATTAATATTAACAAAATTATACTTTTAGAAAGTTTTATTAAAACTGATCTCAAGTAATTACCTCCTGAATGAATAGCTAATAAATAATTATAGTTGATGTTCCTACATTGAGACTGATTTTACTAAATTATCATACAAAATACTAATGTACCTAATTTTGCAAATTAGGACTGAAAAGTAAATTAATATAATTGATGTTCCTAGTGAGACTGTTATAATAATAATTACTCTAAATAAATACTTTGATTGATTATTATGTTGTGTTTATTTATTCAATGTAAGCACCTGAAATTTTCGGTGATTGCAATATATCCTGGTTGTTTTATCAGCCATTGATAGTATTAGATGTAAATAAACCATAAACATTAAACGTTACAATTTCAATGTTATATGTCACTTAAGTAAATTAGCCTGACAGTCATTTTAATCTAAATTGTTAGTTAAGATAAATAGCTTGCTTCTACTAATTTTGGGTTTCGTTACTTCATACCTTTTGGCTTACTCCGTAAATAGAATGCGTTGTCGCTTATTTTTTTCCCCTGTAGCCAGTTGTAGTTATGAAGTCACTTAAATCGTTTTTCCTGTCTCTAAAAAAGGGCACGTTGTATTAAGCGACATTTATCCTTGTAAATAAAGGTCCGCTTTATTTGGTATTAGCATCAACAACTAGATATTTTAATTAAATTTCAATGCAGTTTACCCCGTTTAAATAACTGCAGAAGTTTTTTTGTTATGAATTTTATTTCGAAATTTCAAACTTTAAAAGGCTCTCCTGTAAAGTTGCAAAAATGTCGCATAAACCAAATAGCCCGCTACCCCTCGATATGTATTTTAATTCTTAAGTTAAAGCTATCAAAGTTGTGGGTTCGGCTAGTTTTTATACACCAAATAAATCTATAATCTAAATTCTGGAATATTCTCCGAAAATATAACGTATTTCCACTTTGATATTATTTCTATCCTTTATAAGCCTTTCTATATTTTTATTGTAAATATTGAACGTATTCCCTTTGAAGACTTAAGTTAAAATATCGTTAGGATATTGGTAAAAGTAGGATAACAGTAAATATTGCTTTACTAAGCCGCAAAAAGGATGAGTGGTTTAAGAACCTTATTGTATACTTTAAAGGATGATTCACGCTACACCGTGCCGCGACCGGGCCGTGCCCCGTCCGGGGCACGGTCGAACATTATGGTATACTTTTGGTATGAAGTGATTCATGCCTAACCGTGCCCCGGCCGTGTCCCGGCCGTGCACGGCCGGGGCACGGCAGTGAAATGTCGGTGGGTATTGTTTCCCGGCTCCGGCACGGTTCGCCTCGACACGTTGTAACATAAACATATGCGCCCGGGCGCCCGCAGAGCAGTCAACGTCAAATCTTGGTGAGTTTAGCAGCTTAACAGTAAAATGGACAATGCAAATTGTTTAGAATGTGTGTAATTTGCTCTGTGATTTACGACATGAGCCATCCTAAGTATTTAGATAACAAATAAAATAATTTCCAATACTTCATCATCGATGGCAATTGCAATAGCTGCTAATTGAAATTGTGAAACTGCATATTTATTTAGGCGTCAAGTTTATCGATAGATGAAATCACTTGCTGACAGAAGCTACTTAACATAGATATAAGTCGTGCAAATAATAAACCCAAACAGCCCGGTGTAACATGAATGACTGGCACGGCCGGCGCACGGTGGCCGTGCCCCGGCCGTGGCACGGCCCGGTCGCGACACGGTGTAGCGTGAATCATCCTTAAGAGTCTCTGGACATTTGCCCAACATCCTATTTGAGGTCAACGCTTCAGCTAGCTTAAACTGTTCATTTCAATTGTAGTGAATTTTTTGATCATGCACCTTCAGAATATCCAAAACTGTGTCTTTTGGTGGTTGACTATTGTATGGCTATATATGACTATATAAATCGCTGTTCTGTACGAGATAAATTTATGTATAAAACTTAAATTATTCTATTAATCGGAACTAAGATAGCAAGGCAGAAACGGTTTGTGATAATATGGAAATCAGAGTGTTGCAAATTTTTGAGTGATGAAAATGAGTTAATTATAAGACATTTTTGAATAATTTTCACTGTTTACTTAGCGCACGCAAGGAATGCTTTAAATTTTGCTGTTTTCGCAATATTTTTTATTGATGCTTCTTTTCTATTTATCTTAGAGTACTAATAGTCTTCTTCGATAAATGGACTATCTTACACTCAAACAATTTTTCAAATCGTAGTTCCTAAGATTAGCGCGTTCAAACAAACAAACAAATTCTTCAGTTTTATATATTAGTATAGATATTGTCATTTTTTACTTCTAAGTTATCGACACATAAAATTAGTATTAAAATATGTCAATAAAAATAAAGATTTGATATTCAAGTAAATTCAATAAAAAATAATAATAAAGGTGTAGAATCGCTTTTAATTATTGAATGGCAAAATAAATTATTCTACATTCGCCTGAATGGAATAGACCAACCTCATTTCCTATCGAGATGTCGTAAAAGGCGACTAAGGTAAGTTCACTCATCGTGTAGTATCCGGCTGAGTAGAATAGATCACCATAATTTCTTACCGAGGTGTCGTAAAAGGCGACTAAGGTAAGTTTACCCACCGTGTGGTATCCGGCTGAGTTGGATAGACCACTTTCATATTTTACTGTGGTATCGTAAAAAGATAATAAGGTAATTTGAAGGCAGGCGGCGGTCTGTCGTAAAATACGACCCCAATAATTACCGACCCCTCTTATAGTGGGATAAGGGCAGGAGAACGTACAAATGACAAATAAACTAATCTGAATTTTTAGCATATGGGTTATGCAATTTTATAGTGGAATTTATCTCTCAAAGTTGCTTCGGCCGTATGGAAAATTTGTGTTGAAAATGTTATTGATTGTTGGCTGAGCTATATCTTTGAATTATGCAAATATAGTTTATTGGAACGTGCCATTTCCTAATCCTGCATGCTTAAGGTACGTGTGCGTAAAGCAAAATTCAAAAATTCAATGGGAATTACCAATACTAATATTATAAATGTGAAAACATATTTTGCTTTTACGGTATATTTTAGGGGATTTAAAATTTTGTGGAATTAAAGCCTTTATACCGGAGTGCCAGGGCCAGTAATAACACGCTCTCTCTCTCTCGAATCTCTGAATCGAAACGGCACAAAACCGTGTGAAGATCCTTTAAAGAGACCAATGTCCAGCAGTGGACGTCCATCCATTGAAAAAGAAGATATCGGAGTAATGATACAAAAATTCCCGCCTTTCAAGAAGGGAAAACCCCATATTTAGAGTATTGAATAATTAGCTACTAGTAATAAAAGATAATTTTAAGCCTACCCTGGCGGTGACCCCACTTGACCCTTAGGATTAGCGGGTTCAACCCTTTTTTATACAGGAAAAAACCTCGCCTGACGGGGACAACCGACGGTTATGTCGGACTCGCACCGACTAAAACGACCTGTGCGCTCCACTATGCTGCTGGTGGTGAGGACAGTCGTACACATTGCCGCTATCCCCGCCAGCAGCCGCTCTGATCCCAGAGATATCTCCTCCAGGTAGTGACCTCTCAAAAGAGAAGTTCCTAAACTAACCCATGCATCGGGAGCACCAGATGCACCGACCCCCTCGGGGTAGGTCTCGAGGGCGTCAAATGAGCAAGACCGTAGGAGTTTTTTTTGCAAAACAATTGTGTTCAGTTTATATTTAAAATTACTTAGAAAGCATAAACGTATACTGGAGAATTCAGGAATGGTGGGTCTAAACTTAAAATTTAGATACACCAAACGAAAGGAGTTTTGCACCCGACACAGGACTAGGACTAGGACAGAACTTAACTTTTTGTACTACTCTTATCAATATATTATGAAATGTCTTCACTATAGAAATATAAATATAATAAATCTTCTGAACCTTTTGTCCATAATTTTACTAATTTGAATTAAGTCAAATTAATCATTATACAAAAGCGAAGTTACAAAAGTTTAAATTTCCGACACAAATGAGGCTCCTGAAAAAAATATAAATTAGACCAGATTAACGATTAATATAATTTGCAATATAAATTATCCGACTAACTTTAGAAAAGTTTTTGATAAAGGGTTAATGTGGCAAAAAATTTTGTTGTTTTTTTGAATATCAAACAACAAAGAAACTTGGAATAATTTACAAAAAATTTACTTGTAATTTTTAGAATATAATTTAAACTTACCTATATATACATTTATATATAGGTTTGTTTTATATAAATATACGCAATGAAACAAATTGAAAAATATATTCGCTTTCGCTCCAGTCCATTTAAATGCAACGTTGGATTTTTTTATTGAACAATGCAATTGTTAATATTTAAATTTACGTATGTTACATAAAAGTTTTTAGAAAGACTAAGGTAATGCATGGCACAAAAGATACCCTTATAATAAAAACACCCTCATCGCTCGTCAAATCGATATCACTTGCCTATAATAAACCCAAAAATCCTCTCTCATAGTAAATTAAGATCATGTCTGCGCCAAGAAACATATAAAATAACATATAAATAGTAATTTATAGAAGTTGCTGAGCGAAAATAAGACCAAAATTCATAACACTAAAAGAATGATAATATTACTGCTTGGGAAATAAAAATAGTTGTTCAAGAATATAAAGTAACAGTAATTTATAGATCAATCAATAGAATAAATAGTCAATAGTCAATAGAAGCTACTACTTCGTGTAATTCCATTTAATAAAGGAAATGATAAAATTGTCTTCCTATAATCTGCGGTAAAGGAAAACTCTTATAATATAAATGTAGGTAAAATAATGCATTTGTTTTCTTAGTTGATACATTGAACATTTGAAATGCATGAAAAATTTGTGGCATCTACTCTGGCTTGGCAAGATGCATGCCATCACCACATCGCCCATTAGCCAAGCACATCTCCCATTAGCCAAGCACATCTCCCATTAGCCAAGCACATCACCCATTATCCAAGCACACGACACGTTAGCTTAGCTCACGACCCAGATATCAGCATCTAATAGTCGCACGAGTCTCTGCAAGAGACTGGCTTTGTTAAACCTTCTGAAAAACGTATAGAATACAAGTGAAGAAAAAGTCACTTAATGCAACCGTGTGTTCGTTAGCCCAGAATAATCGAGAGAAAGAAATGTTAAATTGACGGTGACAATGCTGTTGCAACGGCTCCTAATGTAGGCCGTTAGTTTACTACTTAAATAAATAAATTTAAATATATGGGACACTTACACAAACGGTCGTCCGTCCCCAAAATAAGTAACTTAATACTTATGTTATGGTAGACAGACAACTGGTGAATATATACTTATATAATTTTTAAATACAAATATACACCCAGACTCGAAGATCAACGAATTCATTTATAGAAAATGTTGACCCTCGGCGGGAATCAAACCTGCGGATTTGAAAGCGGGGTAGGGCACTACTGACTGCGCCAACGGGTCAGTGAAACAAAACTTACTATACATACCGTAACACTAAAGTGTAAGCTAAATAATGTGCTTGAAATTTTGAACAACGCAGATTTATTTACTATGGATATTAGCAATAATTTTACCACCCATTGTATAACAACATAAATGTACACTCTCCTGAGTGAAATGTCGCATTGTATCAAATACATATCTGAAAGATCCTAAATAAATGATACCGAGTCAAATATAAAATAGGATCCGAACATTATTCTATTCGAGTGTTTCTTATTTCGTACTCAGACGATGTTTTGGTGAGAAGTGTCGCGTCAATTTATTTACATTTGTACATGACAGGTGCCGGGAAACTTTGCAAATATTGACATTTGATAAAAATACGATCTAGAATTAATAGATTCGGCAAAATCAAATATTAAAATAAGTCATGATAAAAAATATGATGTAGTTTATATACATTTATAGTATTATAAAATCTTAAAATCTATTTATTGAAATAAAAAGAAATCTGAACAATAGAATGTCTAGGAATTAATACAATGACTTAAGCCGTCTGTGCGCTAAGAAGACTGCGTAAATCCGAACAGAATTCGTCCCAAAATTCAAGCTTATCTTGTCCCCAATGTATTGTGTTAAAAACTTTGTTACACAAAAACATTTATCACCATAATGTAACCTGTCCTAACTTTATACTAACGCCTCTTTGTCTAACGGCAGTTTACTAACAAGCAAGAAATATGTAACCTTCTCAGATAAGCTGGCCTTAGCAAAGTTAGACCTAAGCCACAGAACTATTTAAAACTTCTGTTTACACAATTGCCCTATATCCCTCGGTTTGTTTTATGGAATGTAAACTTATCCTAATTCCACTTAAACGTTGAACGTGTTTAATTGAACCGCAAAGTTGAGCTTCAATTCGAAATCCATGTAATTCAAAGCCAACGAACACTGCTTGAACTCTTTAAACTCTGACCTTTGGATGAGGATATTTGACACGTTTTCAAGTTTGTGGTGAAATTTTAATACATACGTATAGTACATAAGTAGCATCAGGATTCAGTTATAGACTAACCGTTTAACTAAGTCCTCTTCTACGAGGTACAACAGCACATAGCCGTCGAGTTTCCATTGCAACGTCTCATATCTTTCTAAACTATTTATTTTCTATTTTTATTATCTCCTGCGAATGACTGTACCAAATAATACTTATTAAGAAAATAAAGGCATTTAGATTTAATTACATAAATAAATAAATAAAAGTAGTCAGCACACATACATACAATCCTAGCGGCATTGTATTTGTATAAGATGTGACGAAGAATTATTAAAGTTTATTAACAATATAGTAGAAACAAGAAAATTTTGTTTCTTGTAAAATCTCACAACAAGATATAAATTTAAGAAACTCTACACCGGCGTCATTAACTTTATGGGTGTTGGGAAACAAAGCAAGATATTATAATGTCTTAGATAACTTAATCTGTCTTAACAAAGGCTAAAGCTAACCATATATATCTTCTGTTTAGGTAAGAATTATCCTTTTGCTAGTTATAATATCAAAAATCTGGGTGATCGAACTCTGCTCTTCAAAATAAAATAGTGGGGGCTCGATCTGGGTGGGGTATTTTCCCTTCTCTAGGTCGCCCATTCCTTAATTGGGCTACCATGATCTTACAATTCACAGCGTATTTAACTTTTGTATACCTTTTTTTAAATAAAACCTAGCTAAATCCATTTATCACTCCTGAAAGACCCAAAATATTATATTTATGTATATTTATTTACAGCTATTTAGCCGGATAACACACGGCATTAAATATATATACATCTATTAATAAATAAATACTATATTATTATACCTATATATCACATGTAGAAACATATACGATGTTTTGACGCGACTTCATAAGCAATAAAATCCTAAAAGCATTTCGTAGAAGAACAGCACAATTTAAAATAATAATTCCATATATTGCCTCAAACTTCAACATTTCCGAATGGCAATTCATACTTCGATTTTGAAAAAGAAATAAGTTCATAATTTTTCTAAAAAGAAGTACAACTTTTTGCGCAAACAAATGGCGCGTTTAATTTTAAAATTAAAGATTCAATTTCAATTTCAATTTTTTTAAGTGAGTCATAAATTGAAATTGATAAGGTCTGTGAATTGGTCTGCAACGAAAGTAATGACAAAATAAATGAAGTCTGCAAACACCAACCAGTAAAATCCATGAGGGTTAATATTATGGCAAGCATCCATGACTTCTACTTCATTCTCTTTTCAATCGATGTTAATATTAAATTTAATACAAAAAAATCTAAACAGGCTTTTATATTTCAATCTAATTCTTTCCAGAAAACCCATATATGCCGCGTTATAATTGTTTGGATACCGCAGTTGTTAAGAAAATCAATCTTAACGTGATTGAATGAGTAACTTTAACATTAGTTAATAAAAACACCGAGGTAATTAGTGACCAGCATAGTCTGTAGTTTTTCTGACCAACACTTTGAATAGCAATTACATGTTTAGGCTATTGCTATTAATTTAAGCCGATAAACTTTATTTAGGCACCAGAAAGCTAACATTTTATAATAAACAATAAACTATTTAAAATTCCATAATAAACTATTTAAGTACGATTTCAATAATTTTTTTCATTTTCAATAAATTCTGCGTAGAATATACCACCCGTATAGAATTTTCATTTTATTTTTACTTTCCATTCCATAGTCTAATTTTAAAGCTTAGTACCTGTATGACCGAGCCTTGCTCGGTAATTTTTTGAAAGATACAAAAAAATGCAAATATATAAAAGAGTAAACGGGATTATGACAATTGAAACTTGATTCCGAGTATTTTCACTTCTTTAGTCCGCCCCTTCTCAACTGAGACATTAAAACTTTACAAATGACAGCAAAATTAACCTTTCTATTCAATTTATATTTTAGCTGTTTTTCAACGCCTGAAAAGAGCGATAAAACGAAATCTTTTTAAAATAAAACCTAGCTAGATTTATCGTCTCCGAAACTCGGTACGTAGTTTCAGATTTAGTAAACAATAGTTGAATATTTAATTATTAGCCTTGTCATATGGGATATATAGCGTATGGGAAAACAGTTATTTGAATTGCAAATATTCCAATAAGCTATGCATTGCTCACAACATCACGGATTTCTGTGGCTGCATAATATTGTTTTGAATTATCATTATACAGTGTGTTCATGTATTAAAATATTACAATGTGTACAAGTGTCGGAACGTATAGGATGTTAGAAATCTAGATTGGATTCCAAGCTTATTTCTATTTGGTAAACCTTATTGGATAGATTTTAAGCTTAATCTGTGTACTGAGGTCAATTCTTGCTGCTTCTCATTACAATCGCGTTCTGTTACGTCTGATTACTCTGTCTATCACAGCAAATGGTTCGGACTTTTTTACCTAACGAGAGTTTTGCATTTTGTAACGAGGTATTCAGTATTTACTATAGGTTTCTAGCATATGCTTATTTGATCAAGTATTATAAAAATGACAAATTGTGTGATATTTTAAGATCATTTAATAATGAATATGAATATAAAAATTGATTAATATATTTTATTTATAAACTTTTCCATTCTTGTACATTAATACTTCATATTAATATTATAAACGAAAAATATTATCTGTTTATCGGTCTAAATAATGTGTCTTTATTTATTCTCCTACTCTTATCCCACTCTAAGTGGGGTGTGCACAAAATGTATTAACCATGTTTTACATGATTTGGTGACAACTTACCGTGGTCGCTTTTTACGACACCTCGGTAAGAAATGGGGGTCGTATATTTTACTCAACTGGTTACCAATAGTGCAAATACAATAAAGTTTTTAATTCAGGGTATTTTCCACTAAAGAAAAGTAATAATATATGTTAGCTGCATTTAGAGGTTATTTTTAAATTCAGCTTTGATATGATTTCGAAAGTTATGTATAAACAAAAACATTCAGGCTTCTATAGGAGAGAAATCTTAAAAAGTCTGCCAGCTACAGAGGGCTCCAGAGCCTTTGTAAATATTTTTGAGAACCTCTTTATAAAGCGTTAACCTTTCTCTTGAACTCCTTAAAAGTTTTTTTCTATTCACGATTATTTTTTTCATAATTCATTAGCCTCTAAAGCCATTAAAAATAGAAATTCAACTTTAGGAAGATTATATTTAAGTTTCCAGACGTTTATGTTTCTTAAATACTTTAAAAGGTTTCAGTGAACACAATATTGATTTATTTTATTAACAAAAACATTTAAAGGTAATTTTTTTAGCAAACAATTTTTTTTGTATTCAGCAAAATTTCTTGATTAACACTGAACATGTTCACCTTCGTAAAAGGGCAAGAAGCATTATCAATCGATATCATAGTTGATTTAATCTGGAGCTATTTGTTCGAGATGAAATAAAAATTTTTTTTAGTCAAAGCGCCTAATCGGAAATTAGCCCCCAATTACTCTATCAGACTACTTTCGAGTTCGTAAAGAACCTTTTTTGCCTTTAGAGTTCCTAAAGAAGGTAATAACTTCCGCTGAACTAATTTAAACTAATTTTGCTCGAGTTTTATTGGAGTGTTATTTGAGATCTTTTGATCAAATAAATTTGGAAATCCGAAATCAACTTGCTTAATTTTCTAATGTAATTTGTAATAGCAATATATATTATTAGCCAGCAGCTTTGCCCGCATGGAAAATATAGTGTCACAATTTATTTCCCGAATTGAAATTTTGAACAATGGTAGTTATTGTGAGTTAATTATAAAAGATTTTTGGCCGTTTACTTAGCGCACGCAAGGAAAGCTTTAAATTTTGCCGGTTTCGCAATATTTATTATTGCTGCTCCTCTCCTATTCATCTTAGCGTGATGTTATATAGCGTGTATATACCTTCCTCGATAAATGGAGTATATTACACTCAAAGAATCTTTCAAATCAGTTCAATAGTACTTGAGATAAGTGTGTTTAGACAATCAAACAAACTCTTTTGCTTTATATTAGTATATTTTATATATATATATAATATATATATATATATATATATATATATATATATATATATATATATATATATATATATATATATATATATATATATATATATATATATATATATATATATATATATATATATATATATAGATATATAATAATACTAAGGTAATATCTATTTTTAGATTTGCACTCGTATAAAGTGAACATCAAAGACCTATAATTTCTTTTCTACCTTATAAATAAACTTCGCACTAATTAAATTATTTATTAAGTATATGAAATTAGTTTCTACAGTTCTCACTTATAAAGGTCGCGTTATATTTGCTAAGTAAATATTACATTTAAACGGTTTCAATTAGTGCCGTGTAACATTCGCAACCAATGAAATTGTAGGTTGTAACTTGTTTGGCTTTAAATAATTTTTAGAATTAGGCTTTTTTTTGAGATCCATAATACAAGAGTAACAATAAAATTATTTTGCTATAATCCACGATAAAGTAAAATAGAAAATATATATATAATGCAAAATGTAGAGTGGACAATCCGTTCAACAAACACATGCACAAACCTCCACCACCGACACCACAATACACACGTTCACTATCACAAACTCAACATTCGTTTCGTCCCGCAACCGAAGCGTTATCATGAGATAACCACCACAATAAAAACGGAAAGCTTTGCTATCCTGCATGTATCGGGTATGATAACGGATAGTTAACTCTACATTTATCATCAATCATCAATATTTTGTATATTCCTTTATTGCGGATTATAGCAAAATAATTTTGGCTTAAATAAAAAATATTTTCATTACTTTCGTACGACGTGTGGTATCCGGCTGAATAGAATAGTACCACCCTCATTTCTTACCGAGGTGTCGTAAAAGGCGACTAAGATAAGTCGACCCGCCATGTGGTATCCGGCTGAGTAGAATAGACCAACCTCATTTCTTACCGAGGTGTCGTAAAAGGCGACTAAGGTAAGTTGACTCACCGTGTGGTATCCGGTTTAGTAGAATAGACCACCTAGGTGTCGTCAAATACGTTACGTACGAGGTAAGTTGTCGTCAGGCAGGCGGCCGGTCGTAAAAACGCAGCCAAATCATGTGACAGCATGTTTATAACATGTTGTGCCGACCCCACTTAGAGTGGAATAAGGGCAGGAAGATGATGATGATTTTCATTACTTTTATATTATGGACCAAGTGACGTCTAATCCTATAAATTGTTGTGCATCAATTGGACACGTAAGTTTTTATCAGATAAAGTAATTGGTGCCTGGGGTTTGAACCCGTGGCTCTCTCGAAATTATCGCACTATCTTACCGCTGGGCTATCTCGACCAAATAGGAAAGGTAAATAGAACAAAATAAATAGACCACTTGGCAGTTACTTAACCTCCATGAATGATATCTTGATGATACTGCTAATATTGACCTCTGGTATACGGAATGTTATAAAATAACAGAAATATTATTTGGAACACATTTCCTTTCTCCTATATTTATTTTAGTATCACGATTCGTCTTATTTGATCAAGCCTACGTTGTCTTCATACGTTATGATGTGTAACTTTATACGATGTTTCTGGAATTATCCGTTTAAATATTGATTAATTGAATTATTACTCGACAATTCCAATTCTAATTCAAATACAAAATATTGTTTATTTAAGTAAACTTGTAAACAAGTGCTTTTGAGTAATCAACTCTACTGCTGATTTGGAAATCTATTCCTACCGAGAAGAGCTAGAAAGAATCTCAGCGGTTGCTCTTTTCAAAATTTAATTCTTATAACTAGTTACATTTAGTCATTACTGTCTCGTACAGGGTCGAATAGTAGCCTATATCCACTCATTCTTAACATCTAAATAATCCTCAATAGTTTTTTTTAAACTGCTGTAATAGCAAAGTAAAATTGATTGCGGAATTTTATTATAGAATATTATATTCAAACCCAACAAACGACAACATAATCGGTGGCTGATAAGTTTTATAACTATCTAGTACTACAAAAAGTCTGTGATAGCATGTCTTTATCTCTTGTGGTTAGCTAACAAAAAACTACTTTTATTTTCAAATTGTAATTAAATACACTGATTTACACGCGAGCGAAGCTGTAGGCAAAGCTAGTTCACAAATAAGGATTTCAAAGTTATTCCTCTAACATAAACAACTAACAAGAAACTCGACACATATTCTTTTAAAAAACCTAGGTGACCGAGCCTTAGTTTTTTTTAAAGATATAAAAAAAATTAAAAAAAAACGAAGAAAGCGCCGGGTGACGTGCGGGAACCGATCCCAGGTTTTGAACTTTTTTGATCCGCCCGTTATCCAATAAGTTGTCACAGCTTTGCATTTGACAGCTCAAACATCATTTGCATTTTTTTTTATTGAAACTTAGCTAGATTTTTCACCCTCAAAACCTCCTACATGCTGTATGGAGCCGTTTCCGAGATTCAGAAAATATATATATATACAAAGATTAACTCATTTAAATAAGAGTACCGGGTGACCGAGCCTTGCTCGGTAAATTTTTTAAAGATATGAAAAAGAAAAGAATAGAAATGAATGACCATATCTGGTATTCTTGAGACGAGTCACGAGTATTTATAAATAAATTTTTCAAAGAACTTTTAAGCATTATTAAGTAAACAGGTTAGTTACGCCGTGTGGTATCCGGCTAAATAGAATAGTAAGACCCTCATTTCTTACCGAGGTGTCGTAAAAGGCGACTAAGGTAAGTCGACCTGCCGTGTGGTATCCGGCTGCATAGAATAGTACCACCCTCATTTCTTACCGAGGTGTCGTAAAAGGCGACTAAGGTAAGTTGACCCACCGTGTGGTATCCGATTGAGTAAAATAGACCACCCTCTTTCTTACCGAGGTGTCGTAAAATACGACTTAGGTAAGTTGACGTCAGGCAGGCGGCCGGTCGTAAAAACGCAGCCAAATCATGTGATAACATGTTGTGCCGACCCCACTTAGAGTGGGATAAGGGCAGGAGGATGATGATAAGTAAACAGGTTAGTTAAAAATTCAAATATTTTATGAATAACATAAAAAAACAATCAAACACTCATTGGCATATAGAGCGAGAGCCTGTGAACCCCAGACCTTCGTCATTTTATAAAAGCTGAATGTTTGTCAGTGCATGCTCCCAACACAGGTAAGAACGATGGCAGATTATGAAAATTTCTCTAATATCTTTCTGATTCTGATTTCTGATAATGAAAATGAAAATTTCATTGTGGCTTTGTGAGATATATTTGAGTAGCGCGCTACTCAATGTTGCAAAATGCCGATCTAATTTCGTCAAATTATAAAGTGTGATTTTTTGGTATTACCTTCAGAATAATATTAAAAATCACGTCAGTTAATGCCAGACACTTAGCATAGTGGCAACCCCCTGCCAGACACCCTTAAAGTTCATGAAGTTTGAATTATATTTACGTCATAGTATAAAAGCTGATTTTAATATTATGTTACTTGGATACTTATAAGATGATGTTTCCTCATCAGCCAGACATCTTTAATAGTTCCAACCCCTGCCAGAAACTATTGCGGTAGCGAAACATCTACGGAACGTTTGTATACTGCAGATATTTCGCAAAGAATTTGTAATAAATGATTTATTATCACTACATAGTATAAATCAAAGTCACATTCTTTGTTCATACGCAACAGATTTTGATACGGTTTTAATAGATAGAGTGATTCAAGGGGAAGGTTTATATGTATAATAACATTCAATATGGATTAGAGAAAATTTGATTTGATTAGAGGAATACTGTAATTTTTAAGATTTGTAATGTGATGTCGTAAATAATTACATTTTTTTCCAGGCTAAACCCTACGAGATTTATCAATATAATGTCTTAAATATTTGTATACCTTGAAAAGGTCTACAGAAAAGTCCGTGATGGTATCTATCTCTTATGGATAACCCACATTAGCATTTTTTGTCATTTACTTTTTACGAAAAATAATGTCTTATGTTCAAAGCAATTTTTATACATTACAGCATTAATCCTTATCCAATTAAGTGCTTTAAATAGATTGTTGATTTAATATAGATCAATATGGCTGTTTACAGCATATAATTTAAGTGTACATTTTCGAAGATATTACAGATTTAAAATGCCGTGAGGAGGCCGCGCTTCGCCCTATAACACTTCGAATTTAGCAGCTATATGTCGCTCTTTCAAGAGTTTGTTTAATGACAAGAAAGCTATGAATGTTGTATATAGAGACATTCTGGAATTAATTGTAAAAATAAAATTCATAGGGAAAAATGTAAAAATAAATAAGTAAATATGTAGTATATGAATTTAGATATTCCAAAGAATGCAGGAAATCTTCTTGGTATAGGGGGAGGGGAATTGTTTTTCTCCAAATTTACCGCTTGCGGGCCACGGGCAGTAACGAATAAATCAAAATTACAGGATCAATTTTAACCATTTTTTTCACTGAGTGATATGGGCTATATATTTTATAGCCGTGCGAAGCAGGGGAAGGCCGCTAGTTATTATTATAAAAGAAATGTCAATGTACTTCCTTTGTTTGTTGTCAAATGCTGGTGCAGACCCGGTTTTTGTATGTATTTTATTTGCTGGATATCCAATCGCGTATAATACTCTCGAATGAAAATTCATTATTTTTAGCATCCATCGGTATTTTGCAACCTTGAGTACTGCGTATCTCTCAAAGTCACTATGACCCAAATTTCATAATCTACCATCGTTCATCAGGTATAAACCGACAAACTTTCAGTTTTTATAAAATGACGAAGGTCTGGGGTTCACGGGCTCTTAGTCCAATAGTGTTGCTTAACAACTCCATCTACTGGTACTGTCTCTTAAACAAAAATTACAGGTACATAATGAAAAATGGCCGTAAAGTAGTTCGTTGCTCCCAATAAAAATAAAAATATTATTACTCATCAACAGATGTCAGGAAGAGTCGTAGAGAGTTTGAAATATAACTTTAATTGTTACCAAAACATCATGAAAAATATAATTTAACTACTGTTAAATTTGTAACGTTTGCTTTTTTCAATCTGGATCTTCTTTTTAAAGATATATTTTTATATTATATATTTCGTAAATAAATTATGAATTAAATACGTTGAAATAAAGGCCTTCAATAATAATTTTGAAATTAAATCAAATATTATAAAAAAAATTATAATAAATAAAAATAAAAAAAAATAAATAAATAAAAGAATAAAAAATAAATTATAAGACACCTGGGGTTCGAAACTGTGGTATGCTCAACACATGTTCTAAAGTTATACCGTTTAACCATCACACGATGACGTTTAGTGGCGAAAATACCAGTTGCTTTCTATTCCAGTTTTTTTAAATGCTCAAAAACAGGGATAAAACGGGTTTTTTTTTACATAAAACCTAGCTAGATCGATTTTTCTCCCCCAAAACCCTTTACATGCTGAATTTCAGGAAAATCGTTGGAGCCGTTTCCGAGATTCCGAAAATATATATATATATACAAGATTAACTCATTTAAATCTATCTTCTTCTATCTATACATATAATAAAATCGTTGAGATTAAGATCTCTTCCTCTTTGCGTTTGTTTGCGATTGAGAACCTCTTTGCGTTTGTTCCGGCTAATCTCAAAAACCGCTGATCCGATGTAGACGGGGTTTTCACTTATATGTAGTAGAAAGCCTCACTTAACATATAGGGTATGTATTATTTCAATAGGTCAGCGAATAATAAAGATATGACAATTTTACAACATGTTTTTAATACGACCTCCTTCATTGAGTCGGTCATTAATATGAAAAAATATTGTGGCCGTCATTATGTGTCATTGAATTGTTGCGAAAGAGTATATGGGTTGAATTTGGGAAAATTGCTTTGTATTTATTGAATAAGAATAAAAGAGCAATATCGTTGTTAATTATATTCAGAAGGGGATGTAACCTAAAGTCACAAATAGAGTGGACAAAAGGAATATCTGGAAATTTTAAGAGTTCAGAGGAAAGACAAATGACGATCAATATCGAATAATACGGAGAGTGTGAATTTCATATAGTTTGAGAGATAGTTGCGATATGCGATGCTATGGAATAAAAAATGGAGTTTTTATTGGAGCGGTTAATGATGGTAATTGGTATTTGGTTTATTAACTCTGTAAGATCAACATGACGATGTGCTATGTGAGGCCTTAGACGCGCCCGTGACTTTTGTTCGATGGGTTTGTCTGCCAGAATGACGATTGTACTCTGGATCTTTCCAGTTGTAACGATTTTTTCCTAGATTGTGGACATCTGCAACGACTGTCAGCTAGGCTCTGCCTGGAAGTGGTTAAAGTTCTTTGAGCGTTATCATTTGCGAGTCTGTTTACGTGTGTATCTGCTGAGTTGGTTGCCACTTATTGAGCTGTGTTATGCCATGACAGTGATTGAGGGTGAGCTTAAGGTGCGAAATGCTTACAGTGCAAAAAGCTTAAGGAGTTGAGCTTAAAGAGTTGGGCATAAAGCGTGAGTTAAAGAGTTGAGCATAAAGCGTGAGCGTAGTCCTGTCATGTCATGGCATGTGCGGTGTTCTTTTACAGATTAAAAGAGCAAGTATTGAGTTTCTAGCCGATTCTTCTCAGTACAATCAGCATTCCGAATTGGTGGTAGATTCATTCCCAGAAGTCAGCGTATGAGATTTGCGGGGTCGCAAATGTTGTCAAGATGGTCGACTGTTACAACATGTTTTTAATACAACTTCCTTAATAGAGTTGGTCATTAATATGAAAAAGCATTGTGGCTGTCATATTTTATTTGTGTCATTGGGTTTTTGAGAAAGAGTAAATGGGTTGACTTGAAAACTGCTTTTTATTTATTGAATAAGTATCATCATCCTCCTGCCCTTATCCCACTCTAAGTGGGGTCGGCACAACATGTCATAAACATGCTGTCACATGATTTGGCTGCATTTTTACGACCGGCTGCCTGCCTGACGTCAACTTATCTTAGTCATATTTTACGACACCTCGGTAAGAAATGAAGTTGGTCTATTCTACTCAGCCGGATACCACATATTTATTGAATAAGTATAAAGGAGAAATTTCGTCGTCTTTTATATCATACTTATATATTTTTTAAATATATCATCATCATCAATAGTACATATAATAAAATCGTAGAGCTGCCAAATCTGTACATTTGATATTTTTTAGAAAAAATTAGTGTTGTCGTCTCAAAGCACGCTTCTAAACATGAAACAATAGTTTTTAAAATTTTTGTCTGTTTGTCTGTATGTCTGTGCGTTTGTTCCCGCTAATCTCAGAAACCGCTGATCCAATTTGGTCGCAGTTCTCACTAATACGCAGTAGAAAGCCTCACTTAACATATAGAGTATGTTTTATTACAATCGGTCAACAAATACAAAAGATATGTCAATTTTAAGTTGAAAGGTCATATACTATGATACTGGTACTTGCATTTTTCCGTTTTTGCCGTTCCTGAAGCGATTTTACTTACAGGATTGCATATATTACCATATCTAAGAGAAGCACAAATATTTTTATGAGACCTAGGCCGGTCTGAAGCTGACTTTTTTGAAGAATTTCACATTTTTATTCCAGCTTTTTAGCCATTGTGCATTTGTTCCCGCTAATCTCAGAAACCGCTGACCCGACTTAGACGCTTTTTTCACTAATATGTAGGAGAAAACCTCATTCAACAAATACAGGGTATTTTGTATTTCAATCGGTCAGCAAATACTGGTACTTAAATTTTTTCCATTTTTCGCCGTTCCTGAAGCGATCTAACTTACTGAATTACATATATTACCAAGAGAAGCACAAAAATCTTTTTATGAGAGATAATCTGAAGGCGGGTCTCAAGCTGATTTTTTAAACAAATTCCCATTTTTATTCGAGTTCTTAAGGCATAACAGTAGGGTAACATACACTTATCGATAGCATTATAATGCACGGGCTAACTAAACGGTGAGTCACACTTACGGGTAAGATTTAAGAGTAAGGATTTCATCTAACCATGTTATATTATGGTTAATAATCATTGTTAATGAAGGGTGCATGTTGTTTGAAACTTTTTATTCCTTGAAGGCATTCATTTCATTATTTCCCGCGTGGGCAATTGCCAACCAAAGATTAAAACCGTACCTAATATAGTATTTTGATTACCTTAAAATGGTAAAAATGGGTTAACCTTAAAAATTAGATATACATATGCTGTCGCAGACTTTTATATTTTTATTTTGAACTGTTAGAGGGGAACAATCTTAGAGTGATATTATATAGGCTAAAGCCTTCCTTGATAAATGGACCATCTTACACTCAAAGCATTTTCCAATTCAGCACAGTAGTTCCTGAGGTTAGCGCGTTCAAACAAAACAAACTCTTCAGCTTTATATATTAGTATAGATTCTTTCTGTTATTATGCTCTTAAAATTATGCTCTTGATTAAACTATAAATCTCTCTGACTATACTGATTATTCTATAGAGATATTTGCAGTTGGAGAGTGACAGAAGCTATTGGTAGTCCCAAGACTACAGTCCCCGCGAACGAAGTTGCGGGTAAAAGCTAGTATTTAATAATATCTGGGTGACCGAGCTTCGCTCGGTAATTAAAAAATCTTTAAAAAAAGAAAAAAAGCAATTATTTAGTTGGGATCGATCCTTGGCACTCACATTTCTAGAGGCTGCCGCTAACCGAATAAGCTACGTCGACTTGACAGTTAATTGCGAAAATTCTATTCAATATAAATGTTAGTGTTTTTAAATGCCCAAAAATAGGGATAAAACAATATTTTTTTTACATAAAACCTAGCTAGATCAATTTTTCTCCCCCAAAACATCCTACATGCTGAATTTCAGGAAAATCGTTGGAGCCGTTTCCGAGATTCGGAAAATATATATATATACAAGATTAACTCATTTAAATATAAAGATTTGTTACAATACAAGTCTTACTTAAACTTGTGTTTGTCGGCGTCCTTCGAAATTTAAATAATATTCTTATCACGTTTCCTCAATCAACCCGCTGATTTGCCAAACGGATTTTTTATTCTGCCCATTTCTTTCGTAGTTAATTAGGGCACTACAGCGATTAAAAGGAGGTAATAAACAGAGGTGAAATCGGCTACTATCGGCCTCAAAGTCTCCTTTGCACGCTATGAATTAAAGATCAGAAAAGTTGCCAACTACCCCTTCTCAAGGAGTGCTTTAGTTAATCAACTGTATCTATGTAACTGATTTCGTAAATTGATCGACTTAGATACTCAGATCGGGTTTATTAGACGGGAGTAAGTAGCAAAGTAGCTGTTTATAAAAGTAAGTAACTGGTTGACCGAGACTTGGTCTGTAATTTTTTTTCAAAATAAATAAAAGATACTTAAAAAAAAGAACAAAAAATTATTGGGTAGGTGGGGCTCTATCCTAGGTATTTTCATTTCTCGAGACCACCCGTTCCCCGAATAAGCTACGCTGACTTGACAATTTACGACAAATATATATATTTTAAAATATTTTTTAATGCCCAAAAACAGGGAAGAAACGATTTTTTTTAAATAAAACCTAACCTGATCGATTTTTCTCCCCCAAAACATCCTGCATGATTAATTTCAGGAAAATCGTTGGAGCCGTTTCCAAAATTCCCAACATATATATACAAGACTGAAATCGTTTACGCACTAGCGGCTAACCGCGGGGGCGGCTAACCGCGCGGCTAGCCGCTTTTCCAGTTTAATATGCAACCGCTTATGATCGTACGCACTAAACCGCCACAAAATTTCAACCGCGGCGGTTGAATGGAGGGCCGCGGCCCGCTTCGCGGCTAGCCGCCATCTTGTGTATACGCACTGGCGGTTAGTTTGCGGCGAGCCGCCGGTGAAGTATGCACGTGTTTTGAGTTGCGCAGCCATGAACTTCGACACAGAGAAATTCATTGTTGAAATTCAACAACGAGAAGCTATTTGGAATTGTGAAGGAGCAGTTTATAAGAATAGAGATTTAAAACGGAAACAGTGGGAAGAATTAGTAGATATTTTTGGAAAAGAAGAGATGACAACAGAGGCAAAAAAAAGTCTTGGTAAGTATTTATTATTATTGTTACATATTTTTAAACGAAACTAAACATACTTTAAACATCTTAGAACATAATAAATAGGTCTATTTTCAGTTAAATCATATTTCTTTGCCATTCTAATTTCCCATCAGTCATAAAATATTCGGCAAACAATTCTCTGTATCTCAACGCAGTTTTATTGTTCCTTCTTAACCCTTCCTGTGTTACATTTTCTGGCAAAGGGCAACTGAGTGAGTCGTCGAAACAATAGCCATCTCGATCTCTTACAAAATTATGTAAGACACAAGTAGCTTTTATGATATCTTTTGCTAGAGTGAATTGAACATTTAGAGGTCTATGAAATATACGCCACTTGTTTGCATAAATTCCAAAACTGCATTCTACATATCTTCTTGCTCTAGAAAGCCTGTAATTGAACGTTCTTTTGGTTTCATCCAAATCTTTTTTTGCGTATGGGCGCATTAAATTCGTAGATAACGCAAATGCCTCGTCGCCTACAAATACGTATGGGATACATGTCTCGCTGCTTTGTGAAATCGGTTGTGGCTCTGGAATATCCAATTGGTTTTTTTGCATTTTTTCATAGAAAACCGAATTTTGAAATATTGACGAGTCACTGAATTTACCAAAAGCTCCAATATCAACCATAACAAATTTATAATTACTGTCGCATATTGCTAATAAAACCAAAGAGAAAAAACTTTTATAATTAAAACACATCGAGCCACTGTTATTAGGTGCAATGCATCGTATGTGCTTGCCGTCAACAGCACCTAAGCAGTTAGGAAAATTTGCTCTTTGAAAAAAATCATTGGCAATTTTTTTCCAAGCGTCTTTGTTTGGTTCAGGCAAACAAATATCTTTCAGACAAAACCAAATTGCAAAACAAACTTCTCGTACGATTTCTGCTACAGTGCTTACTCCAATTTTGAATGTATAATGTAGTTCCGTGAATGTACAACCTGTTGCAAAATATCTGAAACAAACATTTTATTATTATTACATGTTTTATTGAATTCAATGACCTATGTATATTCTTTATTGCACATGTCACACGAATTACAACAAATCTATTACTTTATGACTAAATCATTAACTTGTTTGTTGTATTGTTCTAGGAAAAGAATTACAAAAGAAATGGAAGAACATTAGGGATAATTTCGTGAAAGCTCTAAAGGACAATGTTACCAGGAGTGGGTCAGCGGCTAAGAAAAAGACTCAATACATATTTTACAATAATTTAATGTTTTTGAAGGACACAGTATCTATCAATGAAACTGATTCAAGCATGCAAAGGCAAGAAAATGAAAGAAATGAAACAGAAAACGTAGCTGACCCAGTCGTAGTACCACCGCCAAAACGAAAAAAAAAGAAAAATAAAGAAGATGATATAGGAGTTGAATTGATTAACGTCTTAAATAAGAATGTAGAGTTGAAAAAGGCGGAAGAAGATGAAGATAGACTTTTCTTTTTGTCGTTGGTTAGTGAAATAAAAAAAGTGCCTGAACATATACGCCTACGTACAAAATCTCAAATAATGCAAGTCATTACTGAAGCCCAAACGTCTGGATACAACTACTGTAACTCTACTTGGGATTACGTACGACCATTTAACTACAACCAAGGGCCATCCCAAGGATATCAGACACCATCATTTGCTAGAAATAATAACCCACCACCACCGCCCTCAGTTCCACCTACACACCGTGGAACATGTAATCAAGAACAATCTGTAATGTCTCCTGAATCAACATATTCACAGATATCTCAAGAATCTGATTATCTAGATCTTTTTAATGATAATAATTCTCAGTAATAGTTATAGTTTACTACTTTTTTTATTCAATTATAAACCCACATTGCGATTAAAATTAAAACATAATAACTACTAAAACTTTTTTTATTTTTATCATACTTACCTTAATGTTATTACTAATTTCTCTTCGGGTTGGATACAATCACGAAATTTAGTATCTTGTCCTTTGATGGTGTCATATAAAACTGTTTGTAGTTCTTCAAATGACGAAACACTCATTCTAACATAGCCGAAAAATTTATCTTGGTGCTTCTTCAGTTCTTGAAAACAACTTGCGAACTGGCCGAATTCGTTGCGTGTTTCTAGTAAAGGATGAATCCAGTATCTTTTTTTATATTTCTTTCGTTGTTTTCGGGAGTAAAAATAAATAACACAAGCTATCTCGACGGCGTCCATTTTATTTATGGGCCACGCGCCTTCGAGCGGTCCAACCGCTTAACGCGGTTTCATCGCGGCTGACCGCTATGGCGGCCAACCGCGAAGAAACCGCGTTAAGCGGTTGGACCGCTCGAGTCTACCGCCTAGCGGCCAACCGCTAGTGCGTAAGGGCCCTTACTGTTTAAATATTAAAGATAATAAAATTATTTTGCTATAAGTAGTAAAGAAGCGGCCTATTGCTCTCCCACTGCTGGGAATAGGCCTCTTCTCTCCGTTTTTGGAAAGAAGGATTGGAGCTAAGACCTACCACGCTGCTCCAATGCGGTTTGGTAGGTTACACATATCTCCAGAATTCTCGGGAGATATGCAGGTTTCCTCACGATGTTTTCCTTCACTAAAAAGCGTATGATAATTGCAATTATAAATTAGACACATAAGTTTTAACAGAAAAACACATTGGTGCCCAGGTTCGAGCCCGTAACCTCCTCGAAAGAGTCACACCGTATTACCGCTGGTCTACCATAGCTCTTTTTTTTGCTATAATCTTAGATTTTATCGCTGAAGCTAGGCTAGCTCCGGAGTCGGCTAGGCTTGCGAGTATTTTGTAAATGTATGGATTTCATAGACCTATATCGCTAATCGGCAAGTTATAATTGACCTCAATTGTAAAATATTAACTCAGCAATCAATGCCCATGATGAGGGTTGTAACAGTACGTTTAAAACTTATATAGCTTGTTTAAATAGCGTTTGAAAAAGATGATATGATTTTGATTTTTACTCATAAAAATTTTGTTAATAAACTCATAAATTTAACAAAATATAACTTAAACTATGAATTCCACACTAAGCATGCTTGTATCGTGGATTTCGTTGTATTATGTTACCACTTAATAGTTTTATCGGACGTTGCGGGTATGTCGAACACCTTAACATATAATACAATGGGTCAAACAAGGCAAGTTTTGTATCATTTTTTTTCTTTCTTAATTAACTAATATATAAAAATATAAAGTAATAAAATAAAAACATGTCTATATAAAGGTTACTTCGGTTTTTCGGTAAGATTTTCAGTTTCTTGATAATTTAGATTAAGTAAGAATGACATGGTTTTTTCCTTTACTTGACGTGTTGTGACATTTTTATATTTACATAATTGAGCAATTCTATTGTATAAGAATATTGAGAAATTCGGATGATGAGGCAACAGAATTTTTAGAATAGAGTTTTCAGAATTAATAGAATGCTATTAATTCCGAAAACTCTATTGTTGAGCAAGCTGAGGATATATTGGCAAAATAGTGATATTGACAAAAAAGGTTCTATATCGCAATCACTTATTAAATGCTTGACCGTTATTAGAAGCTTAAATATGAGATAGGCACACCTGGTTTTCCGTCGTATTTTACCTCTCTTTCTACCCAAATATCTCTGTCTCCTTCCTTTTTCCCCCCTTTTCACCGGACATGGCGGGAGGCGCTAGACAGCGACTCTTTGTATGTCATTGGCATTTAGTTTTCCGTCTAGCAAACACTTTGTATAAAGGATAAATAAACTATTTGATAATGACTAATTTTTGTCACCTTAGTCGCGAGATAGAACAATCGACAAGTTCAATACTACAGTCATTCGAATCATGGCGTACTTAATTTGACATTTAATGTTTTAATTAAAATGAAGAATCCCATGAAGGTCATAAATGAAGGGGGTGTAAGGGGGAGGCTCGTCCCAATCAGTCTCCCTAATTGTCAACCTCACCTGCACGCGGTGCACCCTGCAGATTAACCAACGAGGCTCTGGCGACCGACTAATGGCGGTATAACCATTCATATAGCTGACCTAAATTCTACCAGACCGACAGTGGGCAGCAGCACTGTCGGTGCGATATGGTCAGCACTGCGATCACCAACCCGCAGGTCAAGCGTGGTGATTACTGGCAATACCTTCATGGCATTAAAACCAAAACCACAGCCCCTAGTTCCCGGCAGCTCCGCTATTCCCAGCTCTGGCAGCGGCTTGGGTAACGGCGGGGCAGGGGGTGTCAAGAATCTCCGGCAGAGATTCCGCTGCCAACCCCGACGACTAGACCTGGCAACGTACAACGCACGCACTTTGAGGGAAGACGAAAAGATACTCGAGCTGGAAGAAACAGTAAGCAAGTTGCGGTGGGACGTGATAGGATTATCCGAAGTCCGAAGAGAGGGGGAGGACACGATGATCCTAAAATCCGGAAACTTGCTTTACTACCGGGAGGGCGAACAACAGTCCCAAGGTGGTGTCGGGTTTCTCGTCCACAAGTCCCTTGTCAACAACATTGTTCAAGTCGAGAGTGTGTCAAGCAGGGTCGCGTTCCTGATACTCAGAATTACCAAACGGTATTCGCTGAAGGTCATACAGGTCTACGCACCGACATCGGCACATCCGGACGAGGAGGTAGAGGCCATGTATGAGGATTTATCTAGAGCCATGCATGCCTCCAAAACCTTCTACACTGTTGTGATGGGGGATTTCAACGCAAAGCTGGGCAAGCGAAGCGGCACCGAGTTGAGAGTAGGGCAATTTGGATATGGGCAACGGAACCACAGGGGCCAGATGTTGGCCGATTTCTTGGAGAGAGAAGATCTCTATATGATGAACTCTTTCTTCAGGAAACTACCACATCGAAAATGGACCTGGCTAAGTCCCGACGGTTCCACGAGAAACGAGATCGACTTTATCATGTCGACCAGGCGTCATATATTCAATGATGTCTCTGTGATCAATACCGTGAAAACCGGGAGCGATCACCGTATGGTTAGAGGCACATTGAATATATGCGTACAGCTGGAAAGATCCAGACTGGTGAAGTCTACGCTCCGACCAACTCGAGCTCATATTCAAAACCCCGAGAACTTTCAACTCGAGCTGAAAAACCGTTTTGATTGCTTAGCTGACTGCGCTTCTGTGGACGATGTAAACAACAGGCTAGTGGAAACTGTCCATGCGGTGGGGTCCAAATTCTATAAGACTCACCGTAAGAGAACCAATAAATTCTCGACCCAGACTCTCAAGCTCATGGACGAGAGGAACGAAATGAGGCTACAGTCTTCAGTAGACGCTTCGAGCTACCGTCTGATCAATAGACAGATTTCTAAGGCGCAGAAATGCGACCTGCGACACTTTAACACCGAATATATTCGAGATGCCATTGAGCGTAATAGGGGCTCAAAAGTGTTCGCAAGAGATCTGTCTATTGGGCAGAGGCAGTTAACGCGACTGAAGACCGATACTGGTAGTATCATTTCGTCTCGACCTGAGATTTTGGGAGAGGTTGAGAAGTTCTTTGGGCAGTTATACACCTCAACACAACAGCCTGTTGTCAATTTGGCAAAAGACCCAAGAGCCAAGTTGACCCGACACTATACCGAAGATATCCCGGACGTCAGCCTATACGAGATTAGTACGGCTCTCAAACAACTTAAGAACAACAAGGCTCCGGGTGATGACGGAATCACTACAGAACTCCTGAAGGCGGGTGGAAAACCGGTACTCAAAGTCCTTCAGCGGTTGTTCAATTCCGTCATTCACGAGGGCACTACGCCGGAAGCGTGGCATAGGAGCGTGGTGGTTCTTTTCTTCAAGAAGGGTGATAACACCTTATTGAAGAATTATAGACCCATCGCGCTGCTGAGTCAGGTTTATAAGTTGTTTTCGAGAGTCGTAACGAATCGTCTCGCTCGTAGGTTCGACGACTTCCAGCCTCCCGAACAAGCCGGTTTCCGGAAAGGCTATAGTACCATAGACCACATATTTACGCTGCGGCAGGTTATACAGAAGACCGAGGAGTATAACCGGCCACTTTGCTTGGCGTTTGTGGACTATGAGAAGGCCTTTGATTCGGTGGAAACATGGGCTGTGTTAAGATCGCTCCAGCGATGCCGAATCGACTATCGTTACGTCCAAGTGTTGAAGTGTCTGTATGAAAACGCCTCAATGTCTGTCCGTATCCAAGACAGAACTACGAGACCAATCCAAATGCGGCGTGGTGTGCGACAGGGAGATGTCATCTCCCCGAAGCTGTTTACCGCTGCATTGGAGGATGTCTTTAAGCTTTTGGATTGGAACGGATACGGCATCAACATTAACGGCGAGTACATCACTCACCTTCGATTTGCCGACGACATAGTCGTTATGGCAGAGTCCCTGGAGGATCTTAACACAATGCTCTACGACCTCAGCAGAGTATCTCAACAAGTGGGCCTAAAAATGAACATGAGCAAGACGAAAGTTATGTCAAACTCACATGTTCCGCTTCACCCGATCATCGTTGAGAACTCTGCACTCGAAATGGTCGACGAATATATATACCTGGGACATACGGGCCGGCTAGGTAGGTCCAATTTCGAGAAAGAGGTCAGTCGCCGAATCCAACTCGGATGGGCAGCGTTTGGGAAACTACGCGAGATCTTTTCGTCCAATATTCCTCAGTGTCTGAAGACTAAAGTCTTCGAACAGTGCGTGTTGCCAGTGATGACCTATGGCTCTGAATCTTGGTCGCTGACTATGGGCCTCATAAGAAAGCTCAGAGTCGCTCAGCGGGCGATGGAGCGAGCTATGCTCGGAGTTTCTCTACGTGATCAAATCAGAAATGAGGAGATTCGTAGAAGAACCAGAGTCACCGACATAGCTCAGCGGGTCGCGAAGCTGAAGTGGCGATGGGCGGGGCACATAGTGCGGAGAACCGATGGACGTTGGGGTCTCAAAGTGCTGGAATGGCGACCCCGCACCGGAAAGCGCAGTGTCGGAAGACCCCCTGCTAGATGGACAGACGACCTCAAAAGGGTCGCGGGGAGCCGCTGGATACAAGCGGCACAAAATCGTGTGTTCTGGAGATCCCATGAGGAGACCTATGTCTAGCAGTGGACGTCCATCGGTTGAAGAAGAAGAGAAGAAGAAGAAGAATCCCGTTTTACCTACCAACCTTGCGACCTCTGTTCAATGGTTTGGCAGCGATATGTGAATGATGTATATCGATACACAGAAATGGTATAATCATCCATCCGGATTTTAGCGTGAAGCAATAAATTGCGTCAGTCAATACTCTGATAAATCCTATGCTTCGTTTGTTCGTTCATTCGTTTGTTGATTTAACGTTCGCCGTTTGAAAGCAATAAGAGATTATTCTATTTGCGAATAATTATGTTACGAATTATAAGCCAACTGATTTATTCGACTAAAATATCAGATGTCGCGGTTGAATGTCATTTAAAAGATTGACGAGATATTTTTGAACATGTTTGAACATGTCACGGCTGACCTTTTACATATGGCTTACGATATTCTTATCGTAATCGTATCTTTTCTTCTGAAAAGACAGAGATGTCAAAGGATAACATTTGAAAGTGTGAGTGCGATTTATTTATAAAATGTAAATAAATAAAAATTTTAATTTCATATATTCCGTTTTCAAAGTCTCATTGCTACTGTAGACAGTGCGGTCGTGTGAGAAGGCAATCGGCCAGGACGCAGTTTAATAACCGGAATACATTGAAAACACAGTATGTAACTAGTATAATAATAAATAACTGTAATGTTGTACCATCGCATGGTACTTCTTTAATTTATGACGTTGGTCCTAACTCATATACCAGTTGTGATTATATTCAGTTCTCGCGGGGCGGATACCATCTTTGCACACTATGAATATGTATAATGTTGTACCATCGTTTGGTACTTCTGCAAATATGAAAATGACGTTTGGTACTAATTCATATACCAATTGTCATCACATCAAGCTCTCGCGGGGCGGCTATGATCACTGCATCCTATGAAGATGTGTAATGTAGTACCATCGCTTGATATTTCTGCAAGTTATTACAATGAAGTTTGGTCCTAATTCATATACCAATTGTCATCATATCCAGCTCTCGCGGAGCGGTTATCATCATTGCAACCTATAAGTATGTGTAATGTTGTACCATCCTTTGGTACTTCTGCAAATATGAAAATGACGTTTGATACTAATTCATATACCAATTGTCATCATATCAAGCTCTCGCGGGGCGGTTATCATCACTGCCTCCTATGAAGATGTGTAATGTTGTACCATCGCTTGGTACTTCTGCAAATATGAAAATGACGTTTGGTACTAATTCATATACCAATTGTCATTATATCAAGCTCTCGCGGGGCGGCTATGATCACTGCATCCTATGAAGATGTGTAATGTTGTACCATCGCATGGTACTTCTTTAATTTATGACGTTGGTCCTAACTCATATACCAGTTGTCATTATATTCAGCTCTCGCGGGGCGGATACTATCTTTGCACACTATGAATACGTGTAATTTTGTACCATCGCTTGGTACTTCTGCAAGTTATGAAAATGACGTTTGGTACTAATTCATATACCAATTGTCATTATATCAAGCTCTCGCGCGGCGGTTATCATCACTGCATTCTATGAAGATGTGTAATGTTGTACCATCGCTTGGTACTTCTGCAAATATGAAAATGACGTTTGGTACTAATTCATATACCAGTTGTCATCATATCCAGCTCTCACTGGGCGGTTATCATCATTGTATCCTATGAAGATGTGTAATGTTGTACTTTCACTCGGTACTTCTGCAAAAATGAAAATGACGTTTGCCCCTGATTTGTATACCAGTTGTCATCATATCCGACTCGTATTGGGCGGTTATCGTCACTGTAGCCTATGATTATGTATAATGTTGTACCATCGCGTGGCATTTTTGTAAGTATAACAATGACAAAATTGCTGAAAAGAGCAGCCCTGGTCTTAAAAAGTAATCTGGTTTACAAAATATCCGGGAATGGATGGGAATTAAGAGCAATCCCAAAGTCTTCCGTCTTGCCAAGAATAAAAAGGCATATGCAGAGTTGACTGCTAACTTTCACTAGTTTGAAAGACACGCAAAGAAGAAGATGACAATAATTTTTTTTTTCAAATGCATATACCAGTTGTCATCATATCAAGCCCTCGTGGGGTGGTTATTTTTATTGATACGCCATGAACATCATGGTGTACCATCGCTTGGTAATTATGCAAATATGAAAATGATGTTTTCCAAATTCATATACCAGTTGTCAGCATATCCAGCTCTCACGGGGCGAATGTCATCATTGCCACCACATTAATATTTATAAAGCACCATCGCTTGGCACGTCTGCAAGTATGACAATGATGATGGTTTAGATTCTTATGCCAGTTGTCATCATTATCAGCCCTCGCAGGGCAGTTATCATCTTTGCCACCCCGTGAATATCTGTGTTGTACCGTTGCGTGGTAATTCGGCAAGCGTAACAATGAAGTTGGTCCAAATTTATATGCCTGTTATAACCATGACCGATCCTCGTGGGACGGCTATAATCATTGCCATCCTGCGAAAATCTGTAATAAGGGGACAAAAGTGTCAATTATCGCCCACTAGGGTCAGTAGTAACAAAGGCAATACCTCCAAATCTTTTCGAGTGGGAAGTCTAGCACAGTACGTCAGCCCCTGAAGAAAAATAGGAGCTCCATATTATTTGTTACTATCAGAGTATTGTATACCGCTATCTAAAAAGCCTCAGCATAATATTTGACCGTCATCGCACTTCGGAGTCACACAACATGATTTACACGTGACAAGGAGATTTGACTTAGACGCCACATCGCGAGCTTTATTTCTCCTCTATCTTCGTTTCAAAGGATGATAGCGCATATCGTCCCAATTTCAATATAAAACTACTAAGTTAATAAACGGGAGATTGCATATGCGAGGTAAATCTATCACAGATAGTCGCTTCCTACGGCTGGTTATGAAAATCAAATGCTAGAAATGTTGTCTTTCTTTTCGACACCCGAAATTATGTGTGTTTGGTGAATTTATAGCGCAAAATATTTGAATAAAAACTCTAAGGTTGGTCGTCGATTTGACCTTGACTATCTCTTGTGTAACTAAACTAGAACTTTGTGGCCGAGTACAACTGCTACCACCTAAGTAATATGTGGCTCTTGTTGCTAACGACACACGCGATACTGAGAGTTCTGAAGGATTTATTTAGTGGACGTATTCAATGTTGCCAGGTTAAGGTCCTTCGCGGGAAACCTAATCACCGATCTACTCTCGGGTTTCTAAGTACGTTATCAGAACTTGTATTCATGGTGAAATACTCGCTTCCCGATCCAGGAGACTGATATCAAATTAATGTCTTAAGAATTTTCAATAAAACAACAGCTACTCGGCAATCGCAGAGTTGGTTTCCATTTTGAAAGACCAGAAATGTCATAGTATGTCAAAAATGTCAAAAGTATGGTATAAATTGAATATGATACCGCGTCGAAAGCGGAACGAAATCTCAGCTGATAACATAGCTAACTTTGATCGATAAATGTGATCGATTTATATGCATTGAAGACCGCTTGCGTGGTGACAAACGCAACTTAGATTACAACAATCACAAGGCAATGTATTAACGACGCTTTCAGCGTGCCGTGGAAACGTCTGCTATTGTAACTACATGTATGTAACATGTCTATATTCGACAGTAGTTCCATCGAAGAGAAATCGATTGTGTTTTAATAAGTTTCTAGCTAATCTACATTTAAAGCATAACCTATCCTATTAAACAATTTTACCTAACAAATCAGCAAAATACACTTCATATAAGAAGTGACAAGTAAATAATATGTACATGTTTTGGTCAGATATTTTCTAAAATTCATATCTTTAAGGAACTTAAGGTACATAAACCACCAAATTGGGATATTAGAGGTGTTACAAGTTGTAGAGAAAAAATATACTGTCTCCACATTATAACAATGTAAATATAAATAACGTATTTCAGGTGGTTGTTGTGTGGTGTTGACTGATCGATGAACTTACTCCTTTTTCCACATAATTTATTTAAGTCACATTGGCACCTTTTCACCAGGCGATAACAAACACGTCTCATATTTAAGCTTCTAATAACGGTCAAGCATTTAATAGAGGTGTTTTACCTGAAATAAAACGCTTATTAAATACTTACCTTATTAGAAGCTTACTTTTTATACCTGCCTGGTGCGTAATGAGACACAATGACATACAAAGAGTCGCTGTCTAGCGCCTCCCGCCATGTCCGGTGAAAAGGGGGGAAAAAGGAAGGAGACAGAGATATTTGGGTAGAAAGAGAGGTAAAATACGACGGAAAACCAGGTGTGCCTATCTCATATTTAAGCTTCTAATAAGGTAAGTATTTAATAAGCGTTTTATTTCAGGTAAAACGCCTCTATTATAACGTTTATATCCTTTGTAGCCTTTATAAAGCAATTTGACAAAAGCTTTTTAAGTGCACGATAAAACAGCAAAACCCGTATCACCGCATCCATTCTAAATAAAACAATGGCTGTCAATACAGTCTGCCAACCTCCTGGACTGACCTACTTTACTGATCTCGTAAAATCCTACACCTACATGAAGGTATATAAGTATGTAAACAATTCCAAATAGTAAAAATATAAGAATAAATAAATATAAAACAATGCTGTATAAATATTTCGTTCCAAGAATATCACGAACAACGCAGTCAATAACTGAAGTTAAAGTTGAAGTCATATATCAGATCCTTAATAATCTATACGTATTATAAAACAAAATTCCCAAATGTTGTCTGTCTGTATTTGATCGATTTTCTCCAAATCTACTAAACAGATTTTTATACGGTTTTTACTAAAAGATAGTGTGATTCTTTAGCAAAGTTTAGGTTAATAGTACTAGTAATAGTAAATAGTATTAACAAAAAAGCTCAGTGATGCCTGACCCGTGACCCTTATATGGCTTAAAACCACAAAGTGTTATCTGTAAGATTAAAGCAATATTTGTATTTTGCCATCTCCACAAGGGTAGACCATGGAAAATAAAAGTACTTTAAAATGAATTGATTCAAAAATTATCGTTGCATTTTATATTGGACTCGAGTTACCAGTTTAAATTGAGCAGTTTTAATCTTACTAATTGACAAATAAAAAGGATTTACACGACACCCAATTAATTTAAATAACCGTTGTGGAAAAACAAAATTAATTTAATGTTATTTTAGCTGGTCATAAGATATTTATTTATTAGAAATTTTATAAAAACAAATTGGTTAGCAAATTATTTTTATCACACATTACAAATCGTCTATTTTAATTAAGCTAACGATTAATTAAAGCTCAGTTAAAACTAAATGAATATTTGAATGTGCATTTTTAAAAATGCCAAAAATTATTTATACTAATATTATAATTCATCCATCCATCCATCAGCCTATCGCAGTCCACTGCTGGACATAGGCCTCCCCATGTCTGCGCCAGACATCCCGGTTCTCCGCAATGCGCATCCACCTGGCCCCGACAACCTTCCTGATGTCGTCGCTCCAGCGAGACGGTGGACGCCCTACGCTGCGTTTGCCAAGACGCGGTCTCCACTCCAGGACTCTTTTGCTCCAACGGCCATCAGTCCTGCGACAGACGTGACCGGCCCACTGCCACTTCAGCTTACTTATTCTGCCAGCTACATCGGTTACTCTGGTTCTCTCGCGGATAATCTCATTTCTGATTTTATCTTTGAGAGATACTCCGAGCATAGCTCGCTCCATAGCACGCTGAGTGACTTTAAACTTGTGGACTAGCCCCGCCGTCAGTGTCCACGTCTCGGCGCCATACGTTAACACAGGCAAGACGCATTGGTCGAAGACTTTGGTCTTCAGGCATTGCGGAATCTCGGACGTGAGTCTAATATATAAAAAGACTAATATTATAAAGAAGAAAATATTTGTATGTATGCTTGTAATGTTTTCATACAAAAACTACTGGACGGATTTCAACAATTATTTCACCATTGGAAAGCTGCATCTTTACTAAACAACATAGGCTCTATAACATTAAAAAAATAGGGGTCCATTATAAAAATGAAATAAGGTGTAAAAACATAATAATTACGCAGGTGAAACCGCGGAATATTACAAGTATTTTATAACTTTACTTAATCATAATGGATAACAAATTGTCCTTTTGATTTTTTCATCCTCTTAAATTTGTTTTTTATTTTCGTTTACCTTGGTTAAGATTTTAATTTACAAATAAGAGTACAAGTTAACTCTTATTTGTACCTAATTTTGTATAAGCAATAGTTTTGCCTACAACAATCAAAACTATTAGTAAGTATCTCACCAATGGTAATTTAAACCGAGGTTTCGTAAAAGGCGACTAAGGTAAGTTGACGTCAAGCAGGCGGTCTCGATCGATCTTAAGAGAAGTATATATATACTCATTAAGAAAAGTTAAAAGAGACAAAACTAAGACAAAATAATATAAATAAATAAACCTTAAACTGATTATGAACATTCTCCTGCCCTTATTCTGAGGCCTATTGCTATCCCACTGCTGGGTATAGGCCTCCTTTCTACGTTTTTTTTTGGAGAGAAGGATTGGAGTAGACCTACCACGCTGCTCCAACGCGGACTTGCTAGTTTTCACATATCTCTATAATACTCTAGAGATATGTAGGTTTTTTATGATGTTTTCCTTCACCGAAAAGCGTATGATAAATTGCAATTATCAATTAGACACATAAGTTTTAACAGAAAAACACATTGGTGTCTGCCCAGTTTTGAACCCTTGATCGTCTCTAGAGATTCGCACGATCGCACCGCTAGGCTATCAGGTTCTATAACTAGCGATAAATCTCCGATACAACGAGCTTATACCATTCTATTTCCATCCTTTAAACTTTGTACCGCCTCGTCATTGAGAGCGCAATAATCAAATCATTCACATTGACCGTTCAATCAATTGATAAATTGGCAATAATAGACTCAATAGATGTAAACAGTGGTTGCAAATTCACAAGGCACCGTGACATATAAAAGGGCCGTAACAAACTGATCACGTGCTGAATTTTAATCAAGCAAGACGAAATTGCGAATCTAGACACGTACGCCGACTTAAAATTTCTATGGCTATTGGCAGAGGAAACGGCGAAACAGTTAGTTTTGAGAGATGTGTTTATTATGTTATGTATGAGTATGAGTCAAAACAAATCAAAATCTATACTCATATCTATATTGTTGTTTGAACGCGCTTATTTGAGGAACTACTAGACCTTGTTTAAGATAATCTATTGATCGACGAAGGCTATAGACTATATGACATCGCTAAGATGAATAGGAGAGGTGCAGCAATAAAAATATTGCTAAAACGGCAAAATTTAGAGCTTTCCATGCTTTACGTGCTTTAAGTAAACTGTAGAAGTTATTCGAAAATCTTTTATAATTAACTCACATTAACTACTTGTATGTTCAAAATTTCAATTGGGGAAAAAAATAGTAATATATTCAGTACTGAATTTTGGAAACGGCTCCAATAATTTTCATGAAATTTAGCATGTAGGGTGTTTTGGGGGAGAAAAATCGATCTAGATAGGTTTCCTATAAAAAAGTTTGTGCCCGTATTTGGACAAAACTTTCGGAAAAAACAATAATTTACAATTTTATGACACAGCAAAGGTGTTTAATTGCGCTGTTAATGTTAAAGTAACAATAGCTTATTTGGGTAACGGGCGGTCTCAAACTCAGAATATCAGGATAGATTCTAGATAACGTTTTATTTTTTATTTTTATTTATTTTTAATTACCAAGCAATGCTGGGTCATTCTTTATTCAAATAAGCTCTATCCAAGCACTTTTGGATCGTCAAGGATCAATATGATTAATAAATTCAAATTTGATTTAAAAATACAATGATAATATAGAATGTTTATAATTTTGAACACCTCGTAGACGAAGCAACAAAATTTTGTCATAAACAAAGAAACTCGAAGCGATTAAATATAAACTATTCAGAATAAATAATTCGACACCATTGAATCGAATCCCACCTTTTGCATTAGCCATTTGTCATCCATGTCATTAGCATACCATTTTCGAACCACTGCCATTTTGTAAAGTTCCTGTTTTAATTTATAATCTATGCGCAATTCATCCTGTTTTGCATTGGTTGTCTGTCATAAAGGTGCTTCCCGTACTGTTACGCAACGAAAATTTAATTATGTCGATTATTTGTACGAAGACTTGTTCCAAAGCTTTGTACGAATAAGCAAACAAGCTTGTGCCTTAAAAATCGATTTTTATATAAGGCACCTCGTGTTTTTTTCGAATAATATGAATTTTAACAAGGGTAATTAAAAGCTTTAATTTAACTTGCCATGTATGTATGTGAAGGTGGAATCTTGCAAGTTAAATTTGACCCACTTCTCGGTGTCTGATTGAACTCAAATTTTGCACACTGGTTCCGTCTGGTTCAGTCATATTTATGATAAGGATGATTTGTCAGATTTGGCTCCAGACGAGGGAACTTCTCAACGGTCCTCAACATTATGGTCAAGAAATTTTATTGTCTGTTAGAAAAAGAAATGTTAATGTTAAAAGCCTTTTAAAAGCGTTTTTAACCTCACATGATTAAACATTAGGTAAGTTAAGATTTATTTAACCTCATAGTCAATTGCATATCTAGCGACAATCGTAATTTAATAATAAAGTTCAATATTGTATCGATAACATAGGCTGTAGTACTCCGGCGGTGAGACAGTTTGACTTTTTCGAGCGGTCACAGGTTCAAATCACGAGCAGGCAGCTAAATGAGTTTTTCTGTCAACACTTGTGTCTAATTGATAATTGCAGTTTATCACACGCCTTTCGGTAAAGGCAAACATCGTAAGGAAACCTACATATCTCTAGAGAATTCTAGGGATATATTTACAAATCCACATCGGTAAGTTAAACATAACAATATAACAGGCAACCATAATAACAAAAATAACAGGCCATTACTTTACCTTTTATAGAAAATAAGGTTGAAATCCTCACGAGATGGAAAGACAAAATGAAAGTGCTAACAAAGAAAATCTATTTAAGCAAAGTAAAACAAATACCATTAAAATTTCTTAAATAAGATCTATGCCCAGTAATGGAAGACAATGTAATACATACCTATAGAAAAGAAGATCATTTTACCATGTAAATATACTCCTAAAGTAATTTGCCCTCGTATAAACTAAAATGCGATATATTACATGTTACCTTTTACCTTCGAAGAATACAATTACTTTGTGTCAATTATTGAGAGACGATACTAATTGATATCGGTCCGAAGAACGCACTCCATTTATGAGAACAAATTCCCTTTTTCTAGGTGGAGGTTGAATGGCAGATTAAATTAAGACGATATACGATCTTTTCTACACCTATTTAATACAGATATAACACGTGATCTTTACCAACGTCGATAGTAATTCAGCTTTAAACTGTAAGTACCTGGGCGAGCTAGCCAGACGCGGTAATTTTTTTTAAAGATATAATAAATATTAAACTTGAAAGAAAATGAATAAATAGTAAATGAATAAATAGTAGAAAATGAATAATATAAACGATCCCTACTGACCTACAATCACAGTTTTAATATCATTTCCGACGTATGGTATCCGGCTCAGTAGAATAGACCACACCCATTTTTTACCGAGGTATCGATAAAGGCGACTTAGGTAAGTCGACCCCCCGTCTAGTATCCGGCTGAGTAGAATAGGCCACCGTCATTTCTTACCGAGGTGTCTTAAAACGCGATTAACGTAAGTCGACCCGCCGTGTGGTATCCGGCTGAGTAGTATAGACCATCCTCTTTCTCACCGAAGTGTTGTAAGATACGACTAAGGTAAGTTGATGTCAGGCAGGCGGCCAGTCGTAAAATAAACCAAATCATGGGACACAACATGTTTATAACATATTGTGCTGACCCCACTTAGAGTGGGAATGATGAGTTGATGGCAAGAGATACATTGGTATAATATGTATCGTTAACAGTAGGTAATAAAAAAGATAAACTAGAGCGAACGTCCTCCCTAACACCCTAAGAGTAGGTTAATGCTAAAAATAGAATTTAAAATAGTAATTGTAGGTTATGTTTTCCAACGACACAGTTATTAGGTCAAGTAGGGTCACTTGGCACTTAAACCAGTCTGCAATATAACGACGAACCCTCGCAATAATTATGGATGGAGCCAGAGTGTCTGTTACTCTTTCAATAGAATTTGAAATAACTTTATAGTAATTTGATGCTTTTATGTCTTTTATATTACAAAGCCGTGTGGTATCCGCCTGAATAGAATAGTACCATCATCATTTCTTACCGAGGTGTCGTAAAAGGCGACTAAGGGAAGACGACCCGCCGTGTCGTTTCCGGCTGAGTAGAATAGACCAACCTCATTTCTTACCGAGGTGTAAAAGGCGACTAAGGGAAGTTGATCCACCGTGTGGTATCTGGCTGAATAGAACCACCCTCATTTCTTACCGAGGCGTCGTAAAAGGCGACTAAGGTAAGTCGACCCGCCGTGTGGTATTCGGCAGAGTAGAATAGACCAACGTCATTTCTTACCGAGGTGTCGTAAAAGGCGACTAAGGTAAGTTGACCCGCCGTGTAGTATCCGGTTTAGTAGAATAGACCACCCTCTTTCTTACCGAGGTGTCGTAAAATATGAATAAGGTAAGTTGACGTCAGGAAGGCGGCCGGTCGTAATAACGCAGCCAAATCATGTTACAACATGTTTATAATATGATGTGCCAACCCCACATAGAGTGGGATAATTGAGGGAGGATATATATAAAAATTACAATAAGGTTGCTTTCTATAAATATGTTTCTTAGTTCATAGCCATAATTAATTTATAGAAGCAGGCGTTACTTTGCGGAATTACATAGAACAGAAGTTACAATAGAAGTATTTTGCTATAACCCACGTTTGTTAAGAGAATCTATGTAATACTAGGTGTATAAATCAGGCAATATTCACATAACTTATACATGCAGGACAAATCGCCACACGTATAACAAAACGTAATGCATACGATTACGTTTACGATTACGATTTGTCGAGGAGCTTATCTTCCTGATGATGCTTCGGTTTCGGGGAGGAACGATCGTACAGATTGTGGTAGTGAGTGTGTGTAGTGCTTGTCTGGAGTGCTTGGTGGTTGCGGCGTATTGTGATACATGTAAATTGTGTTGAGAAGGACGCGCAATTGTAAAAAAGCCTTTAGTCTTCAATAATGTGCTACTGAATTGATGATCTACATTCATACAACAACAAAAATCCGCCACAGCATGTCTCTATCCTTATAGATAACTTACACAAACAACTTTTATGACCAAAATTTTAACCATATACACTGATTACCTCACGGGCAAAGCCGCATGCGCAGCTACTGTGAGATAAAAGAGATCATCATCCTCCTGCCCTTATCCCACTCTAAGTGGGGTCGGCACAACATTTTATAAACATGCAGTCACATGATTTGGCTGCATTTTTACGACCGGCCGCCTGCCTGACGTCAACTTACCTTAGTCATATTTTACGACACCTCAGTAAGAAAGAGGGTGGTCTATGCTACTAAACCGGATACCACACGGCTAAACTTTATTGTATTTTTTTCTATGTAAATTGATGCAAAATAATCCCTACTTAAATATTTTAAACAAGCACACCAGAAATGCTGGTTTCAGGCTATAATAAGAGTTCAAGAGACTTAGACCTCTGCAATGTACGTGCCGTGTCAATTAATTCTACCGCGGTAATGATTTGATCTACCTTTGATCCAACACTTAAGTGACTGTTGAGATGTCGGTCGAGGCTCTTAGATCTTAAGCCACTGAATGAAACATCATCTGGTAAATTTATTCTTTACCACCACTACAAAAGACAATTATTCAAAAGCACTTGAATTAATAAAGAAATCAAACTAGGAATAGGAAAAGTAATAGCGAATTTTTTAAGCGTTTTTCACTGTTAATCTGTGATAAACTTAGAACTTAACTTCATTGTCCTCCTGCACATATTACAGTCTAAGGCACACCATGTTATAAACATGTTGTCACATGATTTGGCTACATATTTTAAGACCGGCCGCCTGCCTGACGTCAATTTACCTTAGATTCCTTTTACGACACCTCGGTAAAAATGAGGATGTTCTTTTCTACTCAGCCGGGTATTTGGCCGACTGCCTGACATCAACTTACCTTAATCGCCTATCAACGCCTCGTTAAGAAGTGAGGGTGGTCTATTCTACTCAGCCGGATACCACACGGCAAGTCGACTTACCTTAGTCGCCTTTTACGAGACCTCTGTAAGAATTGAGGGTGGTGTATTCTATTCATACGGCGTAAACTTAAAACTTAACTTCTGCTTATTTAACAAAAAATAATTTCTAAATGAAATAGTTAAATTTATACAAATTTAATTTATTATTGTTATTATATATTGCAACTTTTTTATCTTTTGTGTAATGTGCAAATATTAATCTATGTCTGCAAATCATCTACACGGAACTCTGCAAGTTATATGTAAATCATCATCCTCCTGCCCTTATCCCACTCTAAGTGGGGTCGGCACAACATGTTTAAACATGTTGTTACATGATTTGGCTGCGTTTTACGACCGGCCGCCTGCCTGACGTCAACTTACCATAGTCATATTTTACAACACCTCTGTAAGAAAGAGGGTGGTCTATTCTACTAAACCGGATACCACACGGTGGGTCAACTTACCTTAGTCGCCTTTTACGACACCTCGGTAAGAAAGGAGGGTGGTACTATTCTGCTCAGCCGGATACCACACGGCGGGTCGGCTTACCTTAGTCGCCTTTTACGATACCTCGGTAAGAAATGAGGGTGGTACTATTCTATTCAGCCGGATACCACACGGCGGGTCGGCTTACCTTAGTCGCCTTTTACGACACCTCGGTAAGAAATGAGGATGGTACTATTCTATTCAGCCGGATACCACACGGCGGGTCGGCTTACCTTAGTCGCCTTTTACGACACCTCGGTAAGAAATGAGGGTGGTACTATTCTATTCAGCCGGATACCACACGGCGGGTCGGCTTACCTTAGTCGCCTTTTACGACACCTCGATAAGAAATGAGGGTGGTACTATTCTATTCAGCCGGATACCACACGGCGGGTCGGCTTACCTTAGTCGCCTTTTACGACACCTCGGTAAGAAATGAGGATGGTACTATTCTATTCAGCCGGATACCACACGGCGGGTCGGCTTACCTTAGTCGCCTTTTACGACACCTCGGTAAGAAATGAGGGTGGTACTATTCTATTCAGCCGGATACCACACGGCGGGTCGGCTTACCTTAGTCGCCTTTTACGACACCTCGGTAAGAAATGAGGGTGGTACTATTCTATTCAGCCGGATACCACACGGCGGGTCGGCTTACCTTAGTCGCCTTTTACGACACCTCGGTAAGAAATGAGGGTGGTACTATTCTACTCAGCCGGATACTACACGGCGGGTCGGCTTACCTTAGTCGCCTTTTACGACACCTCGGTAAGAAATGAGGGTGGTACTATTCTATTCAGCCGGATACCACACGGCGGGTCGGCTTACCTTAGTCGCCTTTTACGACACCTCGGTAAGAAATGAGGGTGGTACTATTCTATTCAGCCGGATACCACACGGCGGGTCGGCTTACCTTAGTCGCCTTTTACGACACCTCGGTAAGAAATGAGGGTGGTACTATTCTATTCAGCCGGATACCACACGGCGGGTCGGCTTACCTTAGTCGCCTTTTACGACACCTCGGTAAGAAATGAGGGTGGTACTATTCTATTCAGCCGGATACCACACGGCGGGTCGGCTTACCTTAGTCGCCTTTTACGACACCTCGGTAAGAAATGAGGGTGGTACTATTCTATTCAGCCGGATACCACACGGCGGGTCGGCTTACCTTAGTCGCCTTTTTCGACACCTCGGTAAGAAATGAGGGTGGTACTATTCTATTCAGCCGGATACCACACGGCGGGTCGGCTTACCTTAGTCGCCTTTTACGACACCTCGGTAAGAAATGAGGGTGGTACTATTCTATTCAGCCGGATACCACACGGCGGGTCGGCTTACCTTAGTCGCCTTTTACGACACCTCGGTAAGAAATGAGGGTGGTACTATTCTATTCAGCCGGATACCACACGGCGGGTCGGCTTACCTTAGTCGCCTTTTACGACACCTCGGTAAGAAATGAGGGTGGTACTATTCTATTCAGCCGGATACCACACGGCGGGTCGGCTTACCTTAGTCGCCTTTTACGACACCTCGGTAAGAAATGAGGATGGTACTATTCTATTCAGCCGGATACCACACGGCGGGTCGGCTTACCTTAGTCGCCTTTTACGACACCTCGGTAAGAAATGAGGGTGGTACTATTCTATTCAGCCGGATACCACACGGCGGGTCGGCTTACCTTAGTCGCCTTTTACGACACCTCGGTAAGAAATGAGGGTGGTACTATTCTACTCAGCCGGATACCACACGGCGGGTCGGCTTACCTTAGTCGCCTTTTACGACACCTCGGTAAGAAATGAGGGTGGTACTATTCTACTCAGCCGGATACTACACGGCGGGTCGGCTTACCTTAGTCGCCTTTTACGACACCTCGGTAAGAAATGAGGGTGGTACTATTCTACTCAGCCGGATACTACACGGCGGGTCGGCTTACCTTAGTCGCCTTTTACGACACCTCGGTAAGAAATGAGGGTGGTACTATTCTACTCAGCCGGATACTACACGGCGGGTCGGCTTACCTTAGTCGCCTTTTACGACACCTCGGTAAGAAATGAGGGTGGTACTATTCTACTCAGCCGGATACTACACGGCGGGTCGGCTTACCTTAGTCGCCTTTTACGACACCTCGGTAAGAAATGAGGGTGGTACTATTCTATTCAGCCGGATACCACACGGCGGGTCGGCTTACCTTAGTCGCCTTTTACGACACTTCGGTAAGAAATGAGGGTGGTACTATACTATTCAGCCGGATACCACACGGCGGGTCGGCTTACCTTAGTCGCCTTTTACGACACCTCGGTAAGAAATGAGGGTGGTACTATTCTATTCAGCCGGATACCACACGGCGGGTCGGCTTACCTTAGTCGCCTTTTACGACACCTCGGTAAGAAATGAGGATGGTACTATTCTATTCAGCCGGATACCACACGGCGGTGCAAGTTATATGTAAATGTTGAAAATTTTAAATGTTATGTTGAAAAGTGTTGAAGAGGTCGCGAAATTAAAAAAAAACTCGCCTGCTTTTACCTACATGCGCTGCGTAAACTAGCAAAGATAAATTAAAGTTATATGCTAGAGAATTGTAAGTAAGTAACGGCCTGTTACTATCCCACTGCTGGGTATAGGCCTCTTCTCTACGTTTTTTTTTTTTTGGAGAGAGAGATTGGAGCTAAGACCTACCACGCTGCTCCAATGCGGATTGGTAGGTTACACATATCCCCAGAATTCTCTAGAGATATGCAGGTTTCCTCACGATGTTTTCCTTCACCGAAAAGCGTGTGATAAATTGCAATTATCAATTAGACACTTAAGTTTTACTAGAAAACTCATTGGTGCCTGCCCGGGGTTTGAACCCGAGACCTCCTCGAAAGAGGCGCACGGTGTTACCGCTGGGCTACCACAGCTTCTAGAATTAGATTAGCTACAATTAAAGAGTTGTAGCTCTAGGAAAATACTACAAAAAAGTCCGTGAGAGCATGTCACTATTTCTTATGGTTAACTCGCGATAACTACCTTTATGTTCAAAATTTGACTTCGGTAAAAATTTTGTGACATGACTGACTGATTTCCACTCGGGTGAAGTCGATGACACATTATAATATTTATTTACGCAAACGCAATTGTCCGTATAGTCTATACATATAATAAAATCGTTGAGATTTAGATCTCTTCCTCTTTGCGTTTGTTTGCGATTGAGAACCTCTTTGCGTTTGTTCCGGCTAATCTCAAAAACCGCTGATCCGATTTAGACGGGGTTTTCACTTATATATAGTAGAAAGCCTCACTTAACATATAGGGTATGTATTATTTCAATAGGTCAGCGAATAATAAAGATATGACAATTTTACAACATGTTTTTAATACGACCTCCTTCATTGAGTTGGTCATTAATATGAAAAAATATTGTGGCCGTCATTATGTGTCATTGAATTGTTGCGAAAGAGTAAATGGGTTGAATTTGGGAAAATTGCTTTGTATTTATTGAATAAGAATAAAGGAGCAATATCGTTGTTCATTATATTCAGAAGGGGATGTAACCTAAAGTCACAAATAGGGTGGACAAAAGGAATATCTGGAAATTTTAAGAGTTTGAGCGTTATCATTTGCGAGTCTGTTTACGTTTGTATCTGCTGAGTTGGTCGCCACTTATTGAGCTGTGTTATGCCATGACATTGATTGAGGGTGAGCTAAAGGTGCAAAATGCTTACAGTGCAAAAAGCAGAAGGAGTTGAGCTTAAAGAGTTGGGCATAAAGCGTGAGCTTAAAGAGTTGAGCATAAAGTGTGAGCGTAGTCCTGTCATGTCATGGCATGTGCGGTGTTCTTTTACAGATTAAAAGAGCAAGTATTGAGTTTCTTGCCGATTCTTCTCAGTACAATCAGCATTCCGAATCGGTGGTAGATTCATTCCCAGAAGTCAGCTTATGAGATTTGCGGGGTCGCAAATGTTGTCAAGATGGTCGACTGTTACAACATGTTTTTAATACAACTTCCTTCATAGAGTTGGTCATTAATATGAAAAAGCATTGTGGCTGTCATATTTTATTTGTGTCATTGGGTTTTTGAGAAAGAGTAAATGGGTTGACTTTGGGAAAACTGCTTTTTATTTATTGAATAAGTATAAAGGAGAAATATCGTCGTCTTTTATATTATACTTATATTCTATTTATTTATTTTATTTACTTATTCCTTAGAACTACCAACAGAATTACATGTGTAACTACAGTAACATGGTTATATATTCTAGGGTTGCAAATGTCATATAAATCTAATTAAAGGTAGTCACAGCGTGTTTAAAGGTTACAAACATACAATAACTAATCTAACTAACATTAGAAGGAAAAAAAGAAAATATAAAGTATAACAAATTTAGGGAAAATATGGAAAAAAACTTTGCATTGAGAATGGACGTATATATATATATATATATATATATATATATATATATATATATATATATATATATATATATATATATATATATATATATATATATATATATATATATATATATTTTTTTTAAATATATCATCATCATCAATCATCATCAATATCATCATCAGTACATATAATAAAATCGTAGAGCTGCCAAATCTGTACATTTGATATTTTTTAGATAAAATTAGTGTTGTCGTCTCAAAACACGCTTCTAAACATGAAACAATAGTTTTTAAAATTTTTGTCTGTTTGTATGTCTGTGCGTTTGTTCCCGCTAATCTCAGAAACCGCTGATCCGATTTGGATGCAGTTTTCACTAATATGCAGTAGAAAGCCTCACTTAACATATAGAATATGTTTTACTACAATCGGTCAACAATAAGAGAAATAAGCTGAAGGCGGGTCTGAAGCTGATTTTTTAAAGAAATTGCCATTTTTATTCGTGTTCTTTAGGCATAACAATAGGGTAACACACTTATCGATGGCATTATAATGCAAACTGAACGGTGAGTCACACTTACGAGTAAGATTTAAGAGTAAGGATTTCGTCTAACCAAGTTATATTATGGTTAATAATCATTTTTTATGAAGGGTGCATGTTGCTTGAAACTTTTTATTCCTTGAAGGCATTCATTTCATTATTGCCATTGGCAATTGCCCGCGTGGGCAATCTTACAATCTTAGCATGATATTATATAGGCTATAGCCTTCCTTGATAAATGGACCATCTTACACTCTAAGAATTGTTCAATTCGGCACAGTAGTTCCTGAGGTTAGCGCGTTCAAACAAAACAAACTCTTCAGCTTTATATAATATTATAGATTCTTTCTATTGAATGAAGTCCGTTATTTAACTGTTAAGTTTATTTTTAGCAGACAGACAGCTGCGGAGACATTGTTTTTTCATAATATAGAGTGGTTCTAAATTGTTAATCTATGGTTATCCTTACTAATATTACAAAATGCAAAAGTCTGTCTCAGTATGTCTGTCTGTCTGTGTGTTACGTTTTAACGTTCAATCCCCTGAACCAGTATCGATGAAATTTGGCATATAATTCCTTATGCACTGTGGTAACATATAGGCTATAGAAATTCTTTTTTAAAAAAAAAAAGGAAGTAACGACCTGTTACTATCCCACTGCTGGGCATAGGCCTCTACTCTCCGTTTTTTTTTTTTTTTTTGGAGAGAAGGATTGGAGCTAAGACCTACCACGCTGCTCTATTGCGGATTGGTAGGTTACACATATCTCCAGAATTCGCTAGAGATATGCAGGTTTCCTCACGATGTTTTCCTTCACCGAAAAGCGTGTGATAAATTGCAATTATCAATAAGACACAAGTTTTACTAGAAAACTCATTGGTGCCTGCCCGGGTTTGAACCCTAGACCTCCTCGAAAGAGGCGCATAGTGTTACCGCTGGGCTACCACAGCTTTTTATTCAAATTCTTTTAATTCAACAGGAATTAAGTACGATGTCATTCAAAACGCCATCTGTAATATAACAATGGTTTTTTTTTATTCACGTTATGTCAAAATCAGGTCAAATCTGAATTTACAAAAGTGTTTAGATTCCAAGTTTTTCGGTTTACGTCTAAACGCTATAAGTCTTTAGACAATAGTCTATGGCAACAAGTAAAAAATGACTAATAATTGACATGTATTTTTTTACTTTTAACACCATTTTTAATATTTGGAAAGTCATTACAGTTAATAACGAGACGTTAATATATTTTCATATAATTATTTTAAAACCTTATGTTCACAAAAACATAATTTAAAAATGTTGCAATAATATATTTTTTTCGTATTTATACTAAAAACCTGGAATCCAGCGCTGAACCTATATAGGTAATTAAAAAAAACAGATTGACAATTCATACGTTACATATAAATGTTATTATTAAAGTTTTCTTGCACGTTATTAGTTTATAATATTTATAATGATATTTAATACCTGAAAAAAATTAAGAATTTTTTGATGTACATATATGGAGTTTATTGTAACAGATAAGCCCAATCTATACTGCGTCCATCATATTATCAGTCTTTTGACAGCTCACGCTCATTAAGTTTTGTATTGCTTACGTACAAATATCATACAAATAATATTTGTACTTTATGGATGGGTACCGCCCACTTAGTGATGTCACACATAATGGTTACTACGATTATGCCACAGATTAAAAATAATCGGTAGAAATCGATGTTACGAGTATTAAAAGACATTTCATAACATTATATAAAGTTTTACTTTCTTCTTAGTTAATACATGAATACAAATAAAACAATCAGGATATTTTAATTTATTTTATTATCACGAGTCGTCGGAATGATAATCAACACTAGACTCCTCCGATGAGGAGTCTTCAGTAGCAGTTATTATTAGCTCTTGTGTAGATAATATATTATCAAACGCAATATCACGTTCCCAATCAGAGAATATTACTCTTTTAGTTCTTTCCACCACACTTGCCCAGTTCTCGGCCGTTACGTGGGTGCAAGCATTTTTTAGCAATTGCAACATTTTATTCGCTGTGAATGGGGGGCTTGTATTGCATCTCGCAGCATGCCCTTTTACTTGTGCCCATATAAGTTCTATTGCGTTGTACTGGCAGTGGTATGGAGGAATCCGAAGAACAGTATGGCCATATTCTGCTGCCATTTCATTGATTACATAGCGTTTTGCTCTCTTTTTGGTTTTTAATATTTTTATTAATTCAACTTTTAACATTGAGTCGTCCACATTTTCTCCATTGTCCCGAAGCCAATTAATTATTTCATGCTTTTTATTAGCCTGTGTTGGCATTTTGTCAATTTGACGGGAGTGGTAGGGCGCATTATCAATAAAAATTATTGATGGTTCTTCCAATGAAATGAGCATTTTTTTGAACCACTCTTCATACACATTTGCATTCATCTCTTCGTGGTAGTCATTTGATTTCTTCGCTTTAAATGCCAACAGTGCGTCTTGTACAAATCCTTTTGCTGTACCTGCATGGCAAATGATTAGGCGCTCACCTTTTCCCATTGGTACTGAGGAAGTGGAATCAGCAGTATCATCAGTCCAGAAACGAGATAGTGTGTGGTTAGCGTTGAGCCATGTTTCATCCGTGAAAACAATATTTGCCCAATCTTGTATTTTCTTTGCCTCTCTTAAAAAATCACAACGTGCTATAGCTATATCTGTGCGTTCCATTAATAATTTTCTTTTATTTAACTTTTTATATGAAAAGCCAATTGTGTTCAAAACTTTGACCAAAGAAGATTTTTCACCATGAAATAGACCACTTCTTTTCAAAGAAACAATAAGTTTTCTCAAAGTTGGAATTTCTTTTCTCAAGTAGTAATCATATACATGACGACGAATAGCGTCAGCGTCAAAGTCATCAACAGCTGTCACCTTATGAGCCCGGCGCTTTCTTTTTGGTGTAGATGGTTTGTTTTGCTCCAAGCCGCTCCTGCCGTAGGCATCAGTAGTGATTTTAGTCACAGTTGATAGACTGATCCCCAACGCGGCTGCAACACGGTTTCGGACTTGCGTGATAGGTATAAGAGGTCCGCCATTTTGATTTTCTTGCTCAAAATACTCATGAAGTTTTAACACTAACTGTCTCGATTGTGCTTTCAACACACGTCCTTTCGGCATTTTCACGATTAATTAATATAAGTTTCACAAAAGTTTTTCCGAGGAATAAAGCTACTTAACTCAAGGTGTAACAGATGCGAGAGAACACTCAGCGAACGTAAATGCGTGTGACTATCACGGGCGTTTCGTTGAGAGTGACAGATCACGTCAAAATGGCGGCCGAGCGGAAGGTCTGTTGATGTTGCCAGTTGATGTATAATATATTTTTTATGATTATAATAAATACACACGGATTAACATTTATTTTCAAAAAACTAAGGCAATATTAAATCAAAATGTTGATTTCTATATCTGTTATTAGTTTACGTAGGTTATCATTAATCGAATTACTTAGGTACGTAATTCGATTAATGATAGTAGGTACTATAATCGGAATGGTATCGCATACGAGAATCTTTAGGACATCACTAAATATGTAAATCGTCAATCTGTCAAAAGATGGTTAATATAATGGACAGTGTATAGGAAGTCTCCTTTTTATATTTGTTTCATGTACGAAATAATTTTCTAAAATAATAAAATTATGCTCTTGATTAATCTATAAATCTCTCTGACTATACTGATTATTCTATAAAGATATTTGCAGTTGGAGAGTGACAGAAGCTACTGGTAATTCCAAGACTACAGTCCCCGCGAACGAAGTTGCGGGTAAAAGCTAGTTTATACAATAAAAAAATATATATTGGTTTTCGATTGACAGATGAAACATACTCGATCCGATATTTAAAATTTGTATTGTAAAAATAATTGGGTACGCCCAACAACATTTATTGGATCCTTTTTCCGATACATGTACCAATTTGCACGTCGGTTTTTGGTTGAATAGGCAATGTTTTCAATAAGTGCTGAAATAATTATTGACGAGTATATCGTGACCACACTGCCAACATTTAGCTATAAAAAGCCTTCAAAGTATGAAGAAATCACATAACATGTTGCTTTATGGTACACAGAATAAAGTACAATGAATGGTATACCTAAGATGTTATAGGCCAGCGGTAGGACCGCGCGACTTTCTAGAGACGATCATGTATTGAAACCCCGGGTAGGCTAGGATGATTTTTTATATTACAACTTGTTTTTAATTAATAATTTATATTTATCACTTATGCCCAGCAATGGGATAGTAACAGGCCGTTACTTTACATTAAATAGTATACCTACAGTTTAAACGGAACCAGTTTTCAAAAATCCTGTAATATTTCTTTAAGTAGGTAATGTATTTCAAATTGCACCTACAAATTACATGTAAATTTACATTTAAATAAATGTATCACGTACCAAAAAGGGTAAAGTCGTTAGTAGGGATTACGCAGCTAACATGTGTCGTCCAAAACAATATTTTATGTAGTTTATACGGACAATGCTTTACGATATTCAGTACTTAAGAGTTACAAGAGTTAATATTAGATAGATTTTCTATTATTACTTTATTATTTTTAACTTTAGTGTCTGGGTGACCGAGCCTTGATCGGTAATTTTTTAAAAAATATAAAAAAAATGTAATAAAAATAGAAAAAAGCGCCAGGTGACATGTGGGAATCGAACCTAGGTTTCAAACTTTATTAATCCATGCGTTACTAGGCCGTCATAGCTTTGCATTTAACAGCTAAAATTTCATTTACTTTCCATTCCTATTTTCGTAGTTTTTTAGTATTCAAAAACAGAGATATAACGAGATTTTTTTTTAAATAAAACCTAGTTAAATTGATTTTTCTTCCCAAAAACCCCCTGCATGCTGTATTTCAGAAAAATCGTTGTAGCCGTTTCCAAGATTCAGAAAATATATTTATATATATATACATACAAGATTAACTCATTTAAATATTAAAGATAAACTAAGATCAGATGTGATAACAACCGTAGATGAGGCTTAAAGATAAGATCACATTTAAGGATCAGAAGAAAAATCCAGTCATAAGATCAAGTATACTCTTGACTGCAAAATACAACCCCAGTCAAGATGATCGTTGATGTCAAAAGCTTTTTAGATAATAATCGAGAAAAGGCAAAAAATTATTCGAGAAGAACACTTTATGTTATATATAAGGCGCATAACTTAAGCATAACTTGATGTCACTTGAGAGAAATGATAAGCCTATACTGATCAAATCAAAATTAATTAAACCGTTAACGATCTACTAAATTAAATGCAGCTACTATTGTTTAAGAATGTTGCTCTCATCTAAAAGAACCAGCAAAAAACTTGGCGGTCAATCTTTTAAATGCTTCAAATTAACATTAATCTGCAAACTTTGTAGTATGTATGAGGAGGGAAGGATTTTCAAGTTCAAGAATTTTTATCATTTATATAGCTTTTAATTGTATAATATGCTTTGCGTAGAAACATATTCCTAACCTTTCATTTAAATCTTTCATAAAGCCTATATATTCTTCTTTTTAAAGCTTTTATTTTACTTGCCTTGTATGTAAGAATCTTAGAAGTTAAATTTCAGTCACTTCCCGGTGTCTGATTGAACTGAAATTTTACATAGTGGTCTAGTCCCTATGACAATGCAAGGTAATAAAAAATATGACTCGATGCTAAAGCCAGGGTTGGATACAGAGGGTACTCCTAAAAGCTCAACGGACCAGTAGGACATGAAATTACGTTTAAAGCTTTTTAAACTTGACTTGTATAATAAACGACTATATTTCTCCTTTATTCTTATTCAATAAATAAAAAGCAATTTTCCCAAAGTCAATCCATTTAATCTCTTTTAAACAACCTAAATACTCATAAATATATGACAGACACAATGCCTTTTCATATTAATGACCAACTCTATGGTTGTATTAGAAACATGTAACACTTGTTAAATAATGACTTTGTTGTTAAAGCAACCGATTTGCTTAACTTTAAATTTGTTTTTAGAGACTTTAAGAAAAAAGATTAGGACTAATGCGAGTTGGCCTTCAAATACTTTAAATATTCAAGATGGGTAAAGTACTTTGTTTAATAAAGCTATTCGAAATCATTTAGTTAAATAATGGCTTTAGATATCCCAAATTTTTGGTTGAAAGTATGCCGTTATTTTATAATTTTTTTTTCACATTATCTTAAGATGTTTTGACCATTACGTTAATGAGGGATAATGAGGGATAAAGATTAGGTCTCACGTTTAATAATTTAAATATTAAAACCATTAATATTTACAGAGTTTTTAAGGAAGATACTTTAAGCTCGCATTGAAATTTAATTTAATTTAACACAATAGGAATTAACACTTATTCTTCGTTATAAAACTTTTGGAAAGACTTGAATTAAGTAGACTTTTTATAGAATCACTTTCTAATTTTAATATCTGATTCTCTGGATGTATTTGTTAATGATAAAGAAGACGAAAAGACAAGAGTCAAACGGTGAGATTGATCGCAGGTTCTAGTACCCCGCAAGCTGCTATCAGTTTTATTTTAAACCCATCTAATATAACATTATTATTATTTCTCAAAGCCATATGTCCTAAACAAGGTTCAAAAGGCAAACAAAATATTAAATAACATATTTTTTTAATTTTTTATGTCACATGCGTACACCCAAAACACTCTTATGTAATTTTTCATTTAAACATTTAAGCTATGAACTGTCATAGCTGTCGCAAAAAGTAATTAAATTCGTAATTCCGCGTGAGAATGTACCGTCTCTCATAAGTTGAGTGACCCCAAGGCGGCATTTCATACAAACGCCGGGAGGCTGAACCACTGGCGCTAATTTTTCAGCACCCGTAGGCAGGAGTTCTGAAATCAGTCGGCGTCGAGCCATACTTGAAGGCAGACGTGTTGTTACGCCATTGAGCTTTCAACTATACGCGTCGCGTAAATAACATCGATTGTATATTAGAAAATTCTAAATTTTCTTTTTACATAAAACCAGCGTTTGATATTGTGAAATTTTTGTATCTGCATTAAATCACAGTTATGTTTTGTCTTTTTTTTAATTTAAATTTATGTTGCAGTTAATATGTTAAATATTTATTGTACTTGACTTAAAATAAAATATTATACAGTATTTATTATTTAAAAAGCGTTAATAATGCTCATTATATTAAAAACATTATTTTAAAGTAAAAAAAGATTCCGACAGTGTTTAACCAGACTTTAACATGTTTGCTGAATATAGTATTGGAATAATACAATTGTTTTGTAACTGCTGGTGAGTTATTTCGTGTATCGCTCGGCAGCTTCCTTCACATCGGCGACAACGGGGCGGAAATCGTCGAATTCGAAACGCATATTATAGCAGTTGGAAATAACTTCCAAGCCGGTGCTCCCAGTGCAGCATAACAGTGAGTTTGGCTCAGTTTGTTTAAACACGTGTTCTGTAACAATTCACTTTTTAAACGATACGGCTTTTCACTTCATACATGTTTTAATTTAGAAGTTGTAGACAGATGCATGACGTATGAAAGACTAGGTTACGTTAAGTTTCGTTTACACATTACTTTTGGAATCATTTTTAGAACGATTTGCGTTTTGATCGTAACCTACTTTCTATAAAATCACGTACAAGTATTTGATTTACTTTTAAAATAGTTTCATTCAATATGAGATATTGCTATGGAATTTGAAAAAAATTGGTTATACAATCAGATTTATTTAAATCCCATAAGTATTGAAAGTATATTTTGTTATGTCTATGACATGATTATTTTGGAATACATTTTCTTATCTAAATGTAAATAGACTTTATGTAGATTCATTTGTAAACTTCATTATATAAACAAGTTTAATTTTGGTAGAGCTGAGTAACTTTGATAGAACTTTACTGTCACAGACATTTTTATTGTGCTTTTAACTTTGTTATATTTATTTATTTTGCTGAAGTAGGTATCCTAAACTTTATTACGTTTTCGTGTTAAAAACATTGTTATGTCAAAAAAATTCGCATTTTCTTATAATCGTTATGAATGAAGGCTATATTTATCATAACAGATATCTTAATAGTAAATATATTAAAATGTCAAAGGAAACTATAACTTACTAACTTTCATTAATTTTGGACCCAAGATGTAAAAAGGTGAAATTGGGAGCAATTAATACCTTTTTTTATTTGGTAACTATTACTCAAAATAGAGTTACAAATGATTTAGTAAAATTGAGGCAATGAAATTGAGAAATTAAAAAAAAAACAGCAGTTTAACAGCTGATTTTTTTTTATATGACGTATTTTTTAGAATCGATAAACGTAATCACAATAGTGATGAAACAAACAATTAATCGACATCTTAACAAGAATCAACTGTAACTGAATTTCTCTATTATTTTAAATATTTAACAATAAAACATTTTAACTGTTAAATATTATTTTATATTATTATATTCATCATCCTCCTGCCCTTATCCCACACTGAGATCGGCACAACATGTTCTAAAAATGTTGTCACACGATTTGGCTACGTCTTTTACGACGATTTGACGTCAACTTACCTTAGTCGTATTTTACGACATCTCGGCAAGAAGGAGGGTGGTATAGCTCTAGTCTACTCAACCAGATATCACACGGTGGGTCAACTTACCTCAGTCGCCTTTTACGACACCTCGGTAAGAAATGAGGGTGGTCTATTCTACTAAGCCGGATACCACGCGGCTTATTTTTTTTAAATTTTATATTATAATATTGTAATCAATGCCATCTTTGTCATATTTTTAACTATTCGTTAACTGTAATCGATTATTGTAATCGATGATTTATTTTATTTGTGCCATACACATTTTTAAAGATTTTTTAATTTCCAGATTACAAATTTACAAATAGCGCTAATTTATTATTGTATATTGAAACAAAAATATAGCGACCGATTTTTTCACTTTCTAATACGTCATCAATTTTCAATATGAGGTGAGAAATTTTGCAGTTGCTTATACTTTCTGATAAATATAATCATGCAGAAATAAAAAGAATAAATTTCACTGCATCCGTAGCGAGAGCTTCAACATTCAAATAAATTTCGCTGAGAAATTACTTGTTTTAAAACGGGAAAGTGTGCAACACAAATTTTCTTCGCCTGATGTAATACGACCGATATAAACAAAAAAATATTATTAAAACGATATTTTATTATAGAAATGCCGTGTGGTATCCGGCTGAGTAGAATAGACCAACCTCATTTCTTACCGAGGTGTCGTAAAAGGCGACTAAGGTAAGTTGACCCACCGTGTGGTATCCGGTTTAGTAGAATAGACCACCCTCTTTCTTACCGAGGTGTCGTAAAATACGACTAAGGTAAGTTGACGTCAGGTAGGCGGCCGGTCGTAAAAACGCAGCCAAATCATGTGACAGCATGTTTATAACATGTTGTGCCGACCCCACTTAGAGTGGGATAAGGGCAGGAGGATGATGATTTTATTATAGAAATAAGAGAAATATGAGACGTCTCTTCAAAAAGTAAAAAAAGAGAAATCGATTTATTTCTCGTTTTTTACAACCTAAAACGCTTTGTTTTAATGATTTTTTTTAAACCGCCTCTTTACACCTCTCCATACCTCTCCGCACCACAACGATCTCACCCCGTCATTACTCTCATTACTTAATTATATTTAAAAAGTTATGGATAAAAATTTCCGAAATGGAATAAAATACTAAAATACATATTATATTATTAAGGGTACTAAAACGTTAGGAGTGGTTTCACATTGGTAGTATAATGGTCGGGATTCGAAACCACGACAGTTTGATCGCAATTCCGTTACTCTAACCATTCCACTACCGCCGGTTCCGAGTGACTTTATATTCTATTATATATACATAATAGCCATATTCTTTGTTCGTTCCATCAAGGTAAAGACAATCACGTTGAGATTGAAAGTTGTTAATAATTTGCTTCAATCACTTTTTAATTACACAGAGATTTCTCAACGTAGAACCTCGCTGGCTAGATATAAAGAGTACTTTTAGATTAAAACTACGGATCAAAGTAAAGTAAATAACGTAAAAGCTTTGAGACTAAAATGTGTAAGAATTAAAAAGAAAATTAATTTACGCGTATATACTTAAAAAATAATCCTTAACAACCCAGTTGTATTTAACGACATCTTTAACAAAGGATTCAAACGCAAAGGGTAATTAAAAGTAGTTAAATACTTTATTTTTCCATGAAAACTCAAGCTTTTACTGAACTAGCAGTAAAGTTGACTATTCAAAAGCACTTGTTTATAAGTACACTTAAATAAAGAATAGTAACCTGGTTAACCGAGCCATGCTCGGTAATTTTTTGCAAAATAAAAAAAAAACCAAAACAAAAATGGTGTAGGTGGGACTCGATCCTAGGTATTTTCATTCCTCGCGACCACCCGTTCCCCTTATAAGCTACGCTAACTTCACATTTAACGGGAAAAATAGCGTTTTATATCACTATATAGTAAAAAACACAAGTCACATTCTTTGTTTGTCCATATATCCCTATGTATGCTTAAATCTTTAAAACTACGCAACATTTTGATGCGGTTTTTTTTAATAGATAGAGTGATTCAATAGGAAGGTTTATATGTGTAATAATCAGAGACGACGAGATACGGATCAGAGAAATACTGTAATTTTTTTAGGTTTCTAATTTGGTGTCGTAAATAATTACATTTTTTTTCGCTTACATTGCAAACGCAGGCTAAACCCTACGAGATTTAGGCAGGCCGCTAGTATTAAATAAATTAAAAGTGAATTTTAGTATTTTTTTAATGCCCAAATACAGGGATAAAACTATTTTTTTAAATAAAACCTAGCTAGATCAATTTTTCTCCCCCAAAACCTCCTGCATGCTGAATTTCAGGAAAATCACTGAAACCGTTTCCGAGATTCCAAAAATATATATTCATACAAGATTAACTCATTAACATTAAAGATTTTGAATTTGAATTGCTATAACCACAAAATATTGCACGTTTTATAATGCTGTTATTAAAATACATATCCTTTTAATTCACTTTGCCTATGTGCCATACTCATTAGCACTTAATACGCAATCATAATTGACAATCATTTCATTTCGACTCATGAGTCGAATTTGCGTGCCAAATTTATTATCACTTCCTTAAATTATATTCCACTGACATTTACGTCAATTAATAGAATTTTTTGAGCTAGGCCAGGTTTTATTAATCAGGAGATAAAGAGAGTTAGATTGAGAAGAGGAATAATTTTTTTTTTATTATTTATTGCTAATAGGCGAGCGCTTGACTGCAATCATGCCTGATGGTAAGCGATGATTCAGCCTAAGATGAAGCAAATTGCCTAGAAGATACCTATTCACATTAGCTTTAAAGATACCCATATTAAATGAACTGGGAAAGATAGGAATATGGTTTTTGTAATGAATTAGAGTGAAATGTCTTAGTTTTAGGTTGTGACATCATACAGCAAGACGTAACTGTTATTCTTTTGTAAGAAGCAATTGGTAAGATATGTTAAGAAACGGAAGCTCATCTTCCCCTATAAAAGCGCTAAAGCTATTTTGAAAAAAAGGTTATTTAAGGCGTAATTATTACACCCGAAGTATGAAGGTAAATCTGTAAATCTGTTTAAATTAAGCTGTTCCTCCTACCTTTAAAGTTGTTAAAAATATATTTTTAGTCGATGACGAAATTTCGGATTTGTTGGTAATATTTTTTTGGTAATTCCTTTATAAATTATTTAAGCCCCATATATATAAATATCTGGGTGACCGAGCTTCGCTCGATAATTTTTTACAAGAAAAAAACTTAAAAAAAAACAATTATTTAGTTGGGGATCGATCCTTGGCATTCACATTTCTCAAGTCTGCCCGTCACCCGAATAAGCTACGTCGACTTGGCGAAAATTCAATTCAATATAAATGTTAGTGTTTTTTAATGCCCAAAAACAGGGATAAAACAATTTTTTTTTTACATAAAACCTAGCAAGATCAATTTTTCTCCCCCAAAACCTCCCACATGTTGAATTTCAGGAAAATCGTTGGAGCCGTTTCCGAGATTCGGAAAATATATATATATACAAGATTAACTCATTTAAATATAAAGATTATGGACAACAAACTCAATGGCAAAAAAAACTCAATAGTACCCAATAACCTCTCGATAGCTGTATGTGTAATTAGTTTTAATAATCATTTACAAAAGAAATATTCATTAAAAGCATCTGTAATTTATTAGAAATTCCTATCACAGCAGATACCGAAATATTAGGTACATTCAACTATAGCGGATATTGCATCCATAAATACATTTGCAAACGACCAGACAGTATAAGGCATAATGCATATATCGTTACGTGGTGTTACTATCGTACAATTTTCTATTTTAACACTGTTCTCTCTATTTTTCAATTTATCATCTGATATCACGCACTAGTTAACATCAAAAGTTAATTTATCGCCGAATGAAATATATTCTCAGCATCAAAGTCATAATTTATAGCAATATTTTGTAAACAAATGTATAAAAAGTATTTTAATTACAATATTTAAATTATAGTTATTAAAAAGATTTCGTAATAGAAAAGCTCATTCACAAAAATTCTTTAAATTACAAGAGAACCCGCAAAATCTACATTTGCGATGTTTAGCGTATTGTGATATCGAATAGGTAAGAGCAGTTTTTGCGTGTGATATCTGTTGTTATTGCAAGGTTACACTTTTTGAATTGTAGGAAAAAGTTTGAAAAAGACTTCAGCATATTGTAGGTACATCTTGAAATACAGAAGGTCTGTGTAATATAACAGTTTTGATTAGATTGTCTAATTTTTGTACGATAACTAAGTTTAGCTAGCAATTCAAAAAATGACGAAAACTCTTTTACGACAATTTCAAGCACAATTCAGTATATAAAATATAGTTTATTTGAATCGCTACTTATTATGAAACCAAAAATGTACTTAAAGTTTAAACTTGTTTAATACTTTAAAACATTTAATTGCCGTCAAGTTAATATTGCTGATGGAAATATTTGAGAAATATTTTCGACTATATAAAAATTATGTTTCGCAGCTCAGTTGAATCGGTTTACTTCTAAACTTATTAAAAAGTCCCCAAAAGCTGTCTGTCTGTATGTGATCGATTTTTGTTAAAATCTACTGAACAGATTTTTGTACGCTTTTTACTAAACATACAATTCTTTCGAAATGCTTAGGTTTATAGCACGTTACGGTTTTATGTAAATTGTGTTTAAAAGTTTACGCGGTTGTAAATCACCTGTTGGAAGCTTTCTTCGCTTGCGCCATTTAAACCAGTAGAGACACACTAAAGTAATGTACTAGAGAATAGGAGATCTACAAAAATACTAAAAAAAGTCCGCGACGACATATTTCTATCTCTAATGGTTAACTCACAATAAATACTTTCATGTTCAAAACTTCAATAAACTACATCAAATTCCATGCGGGCGAAGCCGCACGCAGAGCTAGTCATAAATAAATAATATACATAGAATGTATTAATACGTTCAGCGTGACGTCACAAATCACAAGTATAAAGTCATTTACACAACCACTTAAAACTTTTAAAAATGAATTCGTGTATTTTGTATAAGCGTAATCTGATTATGTACATAAAATAATGTTACACAACTCGAGGTAATAAAATGACGTTATTGATACAAAATATTATAACGGTATACTTACTAGGAAACGTGTGATTCAGTTTATTCACATCCTCTGTATAATCCGCGTACAATGAAGCTATAATTACATATAATTGATTCTATTTTAGCAGTACCTAAATGTATTTTACGGATTTGAAATTTTCATGACTAAATTAATTCCGGGGGTTTTTTGGGTTCTTCTTGCCTTATAGATCATATTTCTCCTTTTTTAATTTTAATTTCTACTAGTTGTGCTTGAGGCTACGTCCGCTTAGAAATTATTGAATTGAAATCTTAAATATAAAAGTAGATATTGTAGCTTAACCATAAACATGGTGTCGCGGAGTTTTTGTAGATCTGCAATTCTCTAGTATATTACTTTAGTGTCTGTTGATTTACTCGGCACAGGCGACTAAAGCTCCCAGCAGGCGTGTTTAGCAACACAATTTACGTAAAAGCGTAATGTACTTATCTCAACCTGCCGTTTTATAAAAACCGTACAAAAATATAATTTATAGAATGTTTCTAGTTCAAGCTTGTTACACTCGTTCGCAGGCAAAATAAAATAAAGGGTCCCCACCCTTTATTTTATTTTGCCTGAACCGATTAGTATATAACTAAACTTATTTAGGTATTGCTCCGCTTTGCGATTTTAGTCGTGGAGTCTATATCCTGATGATGCTTCGGTTGTGGGGCGAAACGATTGTTGAGTTTGTGATAGTGAACGTATATAGTGCTTGTGTATTGTGGTGGCGGTGGTGGAGGTTTGTGCATGTGTTTTTAAGAATCCTGCATGTATCAGGTATGATATCCGATTGTCCACTTACATTTAGCATTATATATATTTTCTATTTTACTTCTTCGCGGGTTATAGCAAAATAATTTTATTATTACTTTCGTACAAAAATATGTTTAAAAGATTTTAAGAAAATCGATTATATATAGACAGCTTTTGAGGACTTTTCTTTAATAAGTGTAGACGTAAACCTATTCAACTGAGCTGCAACCAATTTTTAAATATTGTGAAAAATATTTCTCAAATATTCCCATCAGAAATATTAACTAGACGGCAATGAAATATTTTAAAGTATTAAACAAGTTTAAACTTTAAGTACATTTTATAGTATATGCTATAAAAATTATAAAATGTATCATAAAAAGTTTTACACTGGTTTCAACAGTTACAAAATGTAAATTAATTGTTAATGTCATCGTTAAAGTTAGTTATTTTAGGCAAAGGTAGGGAACCTTGAAGCTTAGATAGTCGAACGGTTACACCATGTGACGTTCTTTAGGGGGTCGTGGGTTTGATTTCAACCAGGCACTCATGAAGTTTTTATAAAAACTGACGTCCATGTATTGAAATACAATGCAAAGTGCATCGAAACTTTCAATTTATTTATGTAAAAGAGAATATAGGAATAAAATCTGTATATTAATTAAACCTAAGTATTAATTAATTAAACCTTACCAATCCATATCGAATCAGTTAGGTGGTTTGTAGCTCTAATATTCTACTTTCTGTCATTAATCAAATTGATCCTTGACGATTCAAAAGTGGTTAAAAAGGTTTTTTTTAATTAAGATTATTTTAATTTGTTTTGAATCTCACTCGTCATAAATAAAAGACTCTATGCCCAGCGATGGGATAGTGAAAGCTACTTGTTTAAATATATAGGGATCTGAGAACATTGTGTCAATATCATAGACATTGTAAAATAATTTGTCAATTTCTATTGAAAGTTTTTTTGGTCATTTGTACCCGTGTGGTATCCGATCGAATAGAATAGACTACCATCATTTCTTACCGAGGTGTCGTAAAAGGTGACTAAGGTAAGTTGACTCGCCGTGTGGTATCCGGCTTAATGAATAAACCACCCTCTGCCTTACCGAGGTGTCGCAAAAGGTGACTAAGGTAAGTTGACGTCAGGCAGGCAGCCGGTCGTAAAATACCTGGCCAAATCATGTGACAACACTTTTATAATATGTTCTACCGACCCCACTTAGAGTGGGATAAGGGCAGGAGGATGATTGTTCGTTTTTTCATTTGAATGACTTGTGATATTAATTATCGCCCTACAACCTCTGCTTTATTATTATTTTTATCCTTTCTTAAGCTTTATAAGAGCGCAGAAGGTAGAATATTTAAGGCACGCTAAAAAAAATCAAATCTCTCAAAAAAATTCATTTCCTTCAGCTAATGCTGAAATAGAAGAAAATGGTGATTAAATGACTGACATTTAATCAGCGTTTTTATCTTTATTTGTATTTTTTTTTAATCAAACTTATCAAACTTAATAATTTGGCAGGAATATATAATGGAAGTTTGCATATAAACTTCGATATATTTATTATAAATGCGAAAGGCTGTCTTTCTATCTGTATGTATGTTATGTTTAAATGGCGAAGCCGCTGAACCAATATCGAAGAAATTTAGCACATTTAGTGCTTATATACCGGGGTAATATATAGGCTATAGAAATCCTGTAAATTCAACAGGAACAGTATGACATTAAAATGCCTTCTTCTTCGATTTTCTCTAACATTCCCTCCTATCATTCAACTTTAAAACTACTCTTAAAACGCCAAAATTTTAATTCATGATGTCTCAAAGTTAAGTCAAATCTGTACTTGAAGAAGTAGGTTCTGTATCGCATTATTTACTTTACGTTGAAAAAGTTATTTTTAAAAAGTTTTTATATAGGTATTTTGTTTACTGTTTATTGATTGGCTCGTTGGCGCAGTTGGTAGTGACTCTGCTTTCAGCTCCGCGGGTCGTGGTTTCGATTCCCACCGAGGGCCAACATTTTCTAACAAAAATTTGTTGGTTGTTCGAGCCTGGGTGTATATTTGTATTTAAGTATGTATTTAAAATTATATAGCCATATATTTACTAGTTATTTGTCATTCATAACACAAGTATTAAGTTACTTTCTTTGGACAGATGACCGTGTGTAAGCGTCTAAAAAAAAATAGACACAAAGTTTGAACGGAAAATCTCATAGGCCCGGCTTCAACCCGTGATCCTTCGAAAGAGTCGCGCGGTCTCACCGTGGGGCTATCACAGCTATATATATCAACATCATCATCCTGCCCTTATCCTACTCTAAGTGGGGTCGGCACAACATGTTACAAACATATTGTCACATGATTTGGCGTATTTCACGACCGCCGTGAAATACGCCAACGTGAAATACGCTGGGTGTATATTTCATGGCCGCCTGCCTGACGTCAACTTACCTCAGTCGTATTTTACGACACCTCGGTAACATAGAGGTTGGTCTATTTTACTCTACTCTCCGGTCTACTCAAGCGGATACCACACGGTGTCTCAATTTATCTTAGTCGCCTTTTATGACACCTCGGTAAAAAATGAGGGTGGTACTATTCTATTCATCCGTATACCATCACAGCTATAACCGCAAATCCAAAATGTAAATGTAAAGTTAATTAAATTTTGTGGTTATTAGATGTTATCGAAGGACATCGTTTAAAAATTTGAAATAAACCTTTGATAAACATAAACGGTAATTTCAGAACATCTGTTGATCACATGCATAACATTTTATTTATAGACACGGAACTACGGTTACAGGTGTATATCTCTTTATAGCTCTTATAAACACGAACATTATGTTTTCCCTCGTAAACATTACTTACGATTTGTGTAAGAAGTTAAGCTCCTAATTTCAATACGTTCATCTTTACAAAAAAGGACAACAAAAACGCTCGACTTTTTTTATTATTAATGTTATTCAAACCTTAGCTTAGTTCGCGCGAACATAATATGATACCGCCAGAAAAGAAGCAACCAAAAAAAAATATATTTTAATGTTTTTTTATATTATATACCTAGTGGTACTCGCCTGTGGTACCCTAATTTCTTCGTAAAAGGCGACTAAGCTAAGATGACCCGCCGTGTGGTATCCGGCTGAGTAGAATAGACCACCCTCATTCTTACCGAGGGTTCGTAAAAGGCGACTAAGGTAAGTTGAAACATCGTGTGGTATCCGGTTGAGTAAAATAAACCACCCTTTATCTTACCAAGGTGTCGTAAAATACGACTGAGGTACTCGTATGTTGACATCAGGCAGGCGGCCGGTCGTAAAATACGCAGCTAAATCATGTCACAACATGTTTGTAACATGTTGTGCCGACCCCTCTTAGAGTAGGATAAGGGCAAATGATGATGATGATTATGGTTATAGCTGTGATAGCCCCGTGGTGAGACCGCGCGAGTCTTTCGAATGTTAACTAATGTTTTTATAAAGGTTACTAGAAATTTGGGTTACAAATTACTAGTAAACTTGTTAACCCCTCCAGTTAAGCTAAATGCTTGTGTTAGGAGTGGGTTTACATCGGTTACTACCGATGTACTGGCCGGGATTCGAACCCACGACGTCTCGATTGCAACTCGGTTACTCTAAACCAGCGATTCTCAACCACTGTGCCGCGGCACTTTTGTGTGCCACCAAATTTCAAAAGTGTGCCGCCAAATTTTGCAAATATTTAATAATGTTAATATTATTAAATTATATCATTTAAAAAGAAAAATATTTTTATTATAAGCTTGTTTTTAATCCCTTAATAAACGTTTAGTTATTATTGTAGTATATATTAGTTTATTTCATATATTTAAATTTTTTTTCGTAAACTATTTATGCAGTGTGTTGTAGTAAGTAAATAATTTACCTACATCTTTTTCTTTGTGTGCCGGAAAATTTTAAAATCGTTAAATATGTGCCGCAACAAAAAAAAGGTTGAGAATCACTGCTCCAAACATTCCGCAACTGCCGCTTCATTTTATCTATGCCCTATATAGCTTTGCAATAATAAAAATATAAATAAAGACATGTACGAATCCAGTAATCAACGCCAGACCAATGTATGAATTTAAATTTTTACACAAATACTGAATACACTCTGGTCCCATATCAAAAGTTCAAATATACTTGTGCCCCAAATTTGAATATCGTAGAAGTTTCAAAACGCAATCCAAACTGTAAATCCGAGTTAAATTGAGAATGGCAAAATTTGAAACTTTTCATTTCACATCAGTAGAGTACTGGGAGTGGGGTGCCAAAGCGGTTGGCCTCCTCGTGGCGCACCCTGGGCAAGCCTAGTCTTGGCGAACGGACCGCTGTGGGGTGCTCAATCCAGTTGTCCCTCTGATCAGCAGAGGGCAATCTGGATGAGCCGGGGACTCCGGGGGGGAGTGGAGTTTCTAATGGATGACGGGTTCGGTTGGGCTTACTTTAAGTCTGGCTGGACATGGTTTCGGCCACCGTCTGCCAAGCCCGGAAGCTCAGCAATGGGAACGGGGACCTTCGGGTTGCGAGGAAGAAAACCTCTATAAAAAATCACCCAGTGGGGACGGAAACGTCCTTCCGTGCGGCGAGCCGTTCTGTGCCGTGTTTCATGGCCGGTAGGCTGTTGACTCTCAACTCGGGAGTCACGTCGGACGGAGTAAACCGTAATCCGCAAGTTATTGCGGAACCGGGGGCCGCTCCTCCTTTTTGGGGGTGGGGCTGCGAGGAAGACAACCTCTATAAAAAATTACCCCAATCCCAGGTACGGGGCACGCCGAGGGATGTATGGCCGGAGGGTTATCCGGTAGTTAGGGCCTCATCATACCGTAATCCGCAAGTTAATGCGGAACCGGGGGCCGCTCCTCCTTTGGAGGACGGGGCCACGAGGAAGACAACCTCTATAAAAAATCACCCCAATCCTAAGGTTTTAAGCCCGCCGAGAGGATGAATGGCCGGGGGGGATCCGGTCGCTAGGGCTTCCCATAAAAATCATGAAGCAATGGCCAAACACACTCGTTCGTCTACCCAGGAGGGTCCCAGTTCATCTGGGGAATCCCTTGCTACGACCAGTGATGCAATGCATTCCGGACATGTTCTGCGGGTGCCGTGCAGCACTGGCCGTAGTCGCCCCATCGTATCTGGGGGGGCAACCAATGCTTCGGAGGAGATAGGAGGGGGTATCAGCGGAAATGAGACCAGCTTGGCTGGTGTTTCCGCGGATACGTGTGTAGGAACGCGGCGCGATTCTGCGCGCAGTTACTTAAAAACCGGACATGGAACTCGGAGTGCTAGCTCGGGGAGAGCCTCGACTAAAACTCCCATAAAATGTTTGTCTCTAGAGGAGATAACAGGCACAAGCGTTCGTGCTTGCTCTAAAAAGCGAGGCCGTAAAGATCGTGGCAGTCCCACTGATTCGGATGAAGATCTGGAGGCTAAAAAAGCGGATACCAGATCCAATGAGTGGGGCTCCGAAATAGGCCTTCAGGAGGCTCGTGACGCTCTAGAGCGAGGTGAGCTTCTTGAGGGCGTTGACATGGACGTGACAAGTAGGGAGGGGCGAGCTCAGTCAATCGGCGATCAGCAAGCTCAGCCAAAGCTCAGGGATGTGGATACATCCCGCGTCTGCAAGATCCTTGCGGAGAACGCTGAATCCATGAGGGTGACCGTTAGCAAGTCCAGAAATCTCAATGGCAGATGCCGGGGAACCCTGAACAAGATCGCCCTGACTATGGAGGAGGCCGCGAAAACGCTGGCCGGAAGGACTGATACGGAAGAGATAAGACTCCTGAAAGAGGATAATGCCAGGTTGACACAAGTGGTCAATAATCTCTCTGTAGAGATCGCGACGTTAAAGGGAATGATCACTTGTGCCAACAAGGCGCCCGGGACAGAGGTGGCTCCCACAAACAGTACACAGGCTGTGAAGGGTCTAACTATGGAGGAGGAGATAGTCAGGCTCCGAAACATGTTCACAGCGCGACTGGACAATGTGGAGAGACGCCTCCCACCTGAAGAGAGGTTGAGGCCGCCATTGGCCTCAGATAAAAAGAGGGCGGCGGTGAAGGAGAGAAAGGAAGCTGAGGCAGCCAAAAAGAGCCTGGAGGCAGCCTCAAAAGTGTCGCAAATAGTTCGGCGACCTGAAATAAGGGTGGTTGACCCTATCCCGGCTGGATCGGCCCCTGCTGAGAAAAAGAAGGCCAAGAAGAAGAAGGCTAGGGTACAGGTGGTGGAGACTCGCCCTGAGTCCCGACCACTACCTCCGGCCCCCGCTTCCATGAGTGAGGGCTGGAACGTGGTGGCACGCAGGGGCGCCAAATCCAAGTCCAAGCCGAAACCTGCCGTGGCAGCTAAATCCGTGGTCGCCACCGCTCAGGCGCAGCCTAAGCAAGGGGGGAGGAAACTCCAGATCCCACGCTCGGCTGCGGTTGTGGTGACCTTGGATAAAGAGGGGTTAGATAAGGGCCTCTCGTACATGGACGTCCTGACCCGGGCCCATAGATGTATCAAGATTGACGACCTGGGTCTAGAAGGAGGTATGAGGTTAAGGAAGGCTGCCACCGGAGCCCGGAAGTTTGAGATTTCCGGGCCTACAAAGGAGCAGAAGGCGACGGCCCTTGCCAGCCGGCTCCGTGAATTTTTTAAGGAGGAGCCGGCGGTGCGCATCACTACGCCCACAAAGTGCGCTGAATTGCGCATTGTGGGCCTAGATGACGCCGCCACTGAGGGGGACGTTGTTGTCGCCATCGCCAAGGTCGCGGAATGTCCCTATCAGGATATCCAGACAGGGGCGATTCGTAGAACTGATAGGGGGCTTGGCTCTCTATGGTTACGAGTCCCGGTGGCGGCAGCCAAAAAGGTTATGGCGGCAGGCAGGGTTTTGGTGGGCTGGGTGTCCGCTCGAGTCCAGCTGTTAGAGACTCGTCCGCGCCGCTGTTTTAGATGCCTCGAAAAAGGGCACCTGCGGGCGGATTGCTGTTCTACAATTGACCGCAGCGATGAGTGTTATCGCTGCGGTCAAAATGGTCATAAGGCCCAGTCTTGCTCGGCAGCTCCACACTGTGGGAGCTGCCAAAGAGCAGGGCTGAAGGCTGACCATCGGGCAGGGGGTGGGCAGTGCAAGGCACCGTCTGTCCTTGCGAGGAGGGGAAGGGGGGGTGATGGCCCTAGGGTCCCCTCGCCACCTGCCACCAGCCCGGCTCAAGCTACAACGAGCCGGCCAAGGGAGGAATCTATGGAGGTCAGTAATTAATAATGGCCCCAATGAGATTCCTCCAGGCGAATATCATGCGCTCTACCAGGGCCCAGGACCTCATATTCCAGACCCTGGCGGAGCGCATGGTGCACGTGGCTGTGGTCTCCGAACCCCTTTTCGTTCCGTCGGGCGAGGAGTGGGTTGGAGACCGTATGGGGGATGTGGTCATCGCGTCCAGGGGTGCGGTTGGTTCCCCAGCTCTAGAGCGCGTAGTGAGGGGACGCGGTTACGTCTCCGCCAAGATTGGGGACGTATCCGTCATCGGGGTGTACATTTCACCGAACAGACCGTTCTCCGACTTCGAGCTCTTCATGGCTGAAGTCGGAGACTTGGTGAATAGGTTACGCCCCGGCAAGGTGGTCCTGGCCGGAGACCTCAACGCGAAATCCGCCGCGTGGGGTTCTCCGGTCACGGACGTCAGGGGGAGGTTCCTGGAGGGTTGGTTGGCCTCGGCTGGGATGGTTGTGATGAACCGGGGGACAGCTGACACATGCGTGCGGTGGAATGGCGGCTCCAAAGTCGACGTTACCTTTGTCGATGCCGCCATGTCACCATGTGTCAGGAATTGGGAAGTAATGGTGGGTGTGGAAACACTCTCGGACCATCGATATATATGGTTCGAGGTGTCCGCACGCCATGCTCCCACTTCCCCCCGGTCGAGAAGAGATTACGGCCCTCGGTGGTCGGTCAAAAAAATGGACCCCGAGTTCCTCATCGAGGCCGCAACCGTCCAGGCGTGGGCCGCTGGGCCCGCGGGTAGGGGGGTCGCCGCGGAGGTCGAGGACCTCCAGCGGCGGATGTCGCTCGTCTGTGATGCCAGTATGCCGAGGGTGCGTGGCACAGGGCCGGCACGCGGGGTGTACTGGTGGTCGGAGGAGCTGGCGCATCTGCGCGAACAGTGCGTGTCCGTGCGCCTCCAGTACACTCGGTACAGGCGTCGTAGACGACGCGACGTCGAGGAGGAGAGGCGCCGTTACGAGGCTTATCGGGCTGTCCGCACCTCCTTGCGGATGGCGATCGCCGAGGCCAAGGACAGGGCTCACAAGGAGATGGCCGAAGAGCTCAATCGGAATCCGTGGGGGAGGCCGTACATAGCGGCACGGAAGAAACTTCGTGCCCGTGCTCCCCCCCTTACCGAGAGCCTTCGGCCGGACTTCGTTGAATCTGTTGTGGAAGCCCTGTTCCCGCAAGGAGCCGAGGTGGAGCCGCCTCGTATGGCACCTCTCGAGGAGGAGGATGGCACTGGGTCGGGTGCGCCGGGGGTATCGGAGTGGGAGTTAGCCGGGGCGGTGAGTCGCATGAAGGCGAAAAACACTGCCCCCGGCCCCGACGGTATCCCTGGGCGCGCCTGGTCTCTTGCCCTGGGTCCGTTGGAGTCTGGACTCAGGGCGACGTTCAGTGCCTGCCTCGAGCAGGGCCTCTTTCCCCGTAGGTGGAAAACGGGGAGACTAGTCTTGCTCAGGAAGGAGGGAAGACCGGCCGATACACCCTCTGCGTATCGGCCCATTGTCTTGCTGGACGAAGCGGGGAAGCTGCTCGAACGCGTAATAGCTTCCCGCATAGTCCAGCACCTCCAGGAGGTAGGGCCTGACCTCAGTTGCCTCCAGTGCGGATTCCGCCAGGGCAAGTCCACCCTCGACTGTATCGAGGGTGTGAGACTTCTGGCGGAGGAGGCAACAACCCGGCGCGAGGTGGTGTTGGCGGTGTCACTGGACATCGCTAACGCCTTCAACACCTTGCCCTGGGGAGTGATTAAGGAGGCCTTACGCTTCCACCGCATCCCCATGTACCTGCAGCGTGTGGTCAGTAACTATCTAGCTGACCGCGCTGTTAGGTACCCGACGGCTGGGGGTAGGTGGAAGGAGCGGAGGATGTCGTGCGGTGTTCCACAGGGGTCGGTTCTTGGCCCCCTCCTGTGGAACATCGGCTACGACTGGGTGCTGCGCGGGCAAATGCTTCCGGGGGTGCGACTGTTCTGCTATGCAGACGACACCCTCGTGACTGCTCGCGCGAGCACCCACCGGGAAGCCCGAGTGCTGGCGACCGCGGCCACGGCTCACGTTGTGGCCCGGATTCGCCGGCTGGGACTGGGGGTGGCCTTGGAGAAATCCGAGGCCATTTGCTTCCACAGGTCTCGGATGGCGCCCCCAGTGGGCTCCCGGTTGGTAGTGGGCGGGACGTCCATCGAAATCTCGGGTACATTAAAATACCTGGGATTGCTCCTCGACAGCCGATGGACGTTTGAGGCCCACTTCCGGCGGCTCGCCCCTAAGTTAACGGCGACCGCCGGAGCCCTGAGCAGGCTCCTCCCGAATTTGGGAGGGCCTAATGCAGGCTGCCGGCGCCTATTCGCCGGGGTGGTTCGGTCGATGGCCCTGTACGGCGCCCCCGTATGGGCGGGGCGTCTGACCGCAAGATCCTTGCCTCTGCTGCGCAGGGCGCAGAGGGTCATGGCGGTCAGACTTGTGAGGGGCTACCGGACCATCTCTGGCGAGGCGGCCTGCGCCTTGGCCGGGTCCCCTCCATGGGATCTAGAGGCCGAGGTGCTAGCTCAGGCCTACCGCCGTAGAGTCGAAGCCCGTTCACCGGGGGGAGACTTAGCGGCGGTAGAGGTGGATTGGCGGAGGGCAGCTCAGAAAGAGCTCCTCCGTCAATGGAGGCGGCGGCTTGAATCGCCCAGTGCAGGAGCCTGGACGATTTCGGCCATCCAGCCCATTCTCCAGGGCTGGGTCGCCAGGAGGCATGGGGTCCTCACCTTCCGCCTGACACAGGTGCTTTCCGGACATGGTTGTTTCGGGTGGTATCTGTGGAGGGTGGCCCAGCGCGAAGCGACTGGTGAGTGCCACGAGTGCGGCGCCGACTTTGACACGGCGCTGCACACGCTCGCAGACTGTCCAGCTTGGGCGGTTCAGCGAGCGGAACTCGTGGCACAGGTGGGGCACGATCTCTCCCTGCCCACTGTGGTTCGCGCCATGGTGGACACGGAGCGATCGTGGGCAGCGATGGCCTCCTTCTGCGAGGATGTTATCTCGCGGAAGGAGGCGGCGGGGCGGATCCGGGAAGTCGAGTCCTTGGATCCAATCCGCCGCAGGCGAGCGGGGCGCAGACGACTCGCCGAAGTCCGTCGCATGCCACCCTAACGGGGACCTCCGAGCGATCCGAACGGGGCTTTATCGGACGCTCGCTGGAGTTAGGTCCCCGAGGCGTTCGATGCATCCGGTGCTCCCGATGCATCGTCCAGCGGAGGGAGGGGCCACTTTCAGAGAGGCCCCGACCCAGAGGTGGCGCACTCTGGGCTACAGAGTTGCTGCTGGCGGGGATGGGGGGCAATGTCTTCATGGGTACCCTATCCCCGCCACCAGCAGCGTAGTGGAGCACACAGGTTATTTTAGTCGGTGCGAGTCCGACATAACCGTCGCCTGTCCCCGTCGGGCGGCGGTACCCATAAGGGGTTTTTTCCTGTTTAAAAAAAAAAAAAAAAAAAAAAAAGTACTGGGAGTGACAGCAAAACTTTTGATGAGTCGAAAACCTGTAGGGATATGTGATCCTTAATTTAATGTAGAAAAAACTTCGAATTTGCCTACACGATGCGATATTTCAAATATATTCGATAAAAGTTAGATTTATTTAATAAAACTTCACGACCTATTGGGTTAGGCCGCACTCTGATAGAATAATTTAGACTTTTATAAATCAAAGGAGACTACCACAATTTCATACACCTGTATACCCAGACGTTACAGTAATAATTTTTGTGTTGTTAAATAGAAAAATATTTGTTATCTTGTCATCAATTATTATTTTATTTTATTTCTATGGGGAGCTATAAAATTGTAATTTGAGTTTAACAAGTATAAACTAAATACCATAATATCACAGTAAAAACCGACTGGATTTATAATAAAAATATAACAATATTCATTATTGACGTAAAAGATGATAATTTAGGTTTTTTCGTCATCAGTAAAACAGACGATTTGAGAAAATACATGTAATTGCGCAAAAAGTACCATAAGTAGGAAACGAATAGTAATTGACATGTATTGTATTTTTTTTTATTTGATTCCGCAGAAATTAAGATCGTAAGCCATACAGTCAATAAAAATAATATTTTATTTAAACATTATTCATAATATCTGGAAAGTCATTATTATTAATAAAATGAAGCTACTATATTTTAAGATACCAATTTGAAATTATGTTCACGAAAACGTAATTTACTGAAACGTAACGATTTTTTTTCGTATTTATACTAAAAACGTTGGAAACCAGCGCTGTATAGGTAATAAAAAAAATAAAAAGTTGATAATTCATGTGTTCTGTTTAAGAAAGTTTATAATATTTATAGTAATATTTTATCAGAAAAAAATCAAGAATTTTTTGATGTATGTGAGGTTTCTGTAACAGTTAGGCCCAATTTTGGCAGTCTCCTTTTAAGTTAACGAGATGTTAAGTGTTCCACTGCTGGACAAAAAGTCCAGCAGTGGAGCAGTCTTTTTCCGTCTCCTCTTCTACTCCGCTACAAGCGCTCGCCGACCATATCTACCTCAGTCCACGTTTTAGTCCTACCTTGTACTCTGCAGGCGAAGTCTGAGTTAAACGGATAGCCTATAGTCATCAGATCGCTCTTAATAAACCCCAGTAAAAAGTAAAGTCTTAAAAATATATTTTCTTATTACGAAGTTTTAATGAAATAAACATCGGGATCATCTCTATTACGCTTTATAAGTGCTTATTAAAAAGTATATTTTCTTGCTCTTCTACTTCATTTTAAGTTATCCTTGTATAAAGCTTGTAAATAATCTCTCTTCTAAAGCTCTTTGCGTAATGAGATGATTAAATAACGAGTTGGCGTTTGTGAGAATAATTGCACGGATACAGACACTCTGCAAAGATTTTTGGTAAATAGATGTACCTATTTTGTGTTTGTTTATTCTATAACATTCTTAACACGTTTTCGAGACAAGTATTTTCCTAAGAAAAGGCTAAATTTTTCTTCAAAATCACTTTCTTTTTTCTGTTCTTTTAAAAACAAATTTCGTCATTCTCCTGCCCTTATCCCACTGTAAGTGGGGTCGGCAGGCCATGCTTTAAACACTAAGACTGGTTGCCTGCCTAATGTCAACTTAGCTCAGTAAGAAACAGGGTGGTATATTCGGTAGAAGATCATCTTACCTTAGTCGCATTATACGACGCCTCGGTAAGAATTGAAGGTGATCTATGTTATTCAGTCGGATACCACATGGCGGATAAGGACAGGAGAATGACGATGTTGATGTATTTCAATTTATTTTTTGTATTTTTTTTATATTTGTAAAATTATACCGTCTTTTGCACCACGAATTAACCATTCTAATACCTCACGCGAAAAATTACTCCGTTATTTTAATTAGAATAAAGCCTAGCCAATATAAAAAATGTATATTAGTAAGCCATCACGAAGTTAATTACCACGAAAGTCCTGTGATTATAAGATCGGAACGATCTATTACAAGCTGTCACGGCCATAAATCTTTTCACCACATTTTTTGCATACCAATTAATCAAATATAAATTGGAATTGAATTTTGCCCATAACATCGGTTGGTTCGCCGAGCAGTTTAAATGAAAACGGACAAAAATCTCTAGGCCCGAATATGGGACTGAATAAAAATGAATCTTGGCGTATTTGCATTATTTTCGGAGTATCTGGAAGTTTAATTTATTTGTTCTGTAACTTTTTTAATGTGTTTATGCTTGTACATACGAAGAGTGTTTATTATTTATTGCGTATAGTTTGTAAAATTTAAATTATTATTAAACTTTTTTTATTTGAATCTTAAATGGCTCTTAAATATATGAGGCAAATTTATAGAACTACTAAAGCTAAAAAAAATAATTTAATATTCAATTTTACTAACATATTTCTACTACATTAATGGTTCCAAGATAACGTCAAAGTTTTACCAACGCCATTAATAGTCTCTTAAAAAAACCTAAATTTTTTATATTTAGTTTATTCAAAAATTTCCCATACATTCCCGTTCAAAGTAAACCGTCGTGTTAATGCTGAATTTATCACGTAAATTGTTGACAAGCAATTTGGAATAATCCCTTCCAATCTTTTGCTGATTTAGTGTCCTAGATCATCCAGTCATCCAGGTTATGCCATATCATCGAGCCATATCAAAGTCAGTAATCTAATTTGAATTAGATTTATTAGAAACGTTTACATAATACAAAGCATAATTTTTAAGCTTGTAATCACATCTGGCAGACGCATTCAGAATGTTTGTAACTGAACTCAAATTACTTGTACACACTGTCTGCAATACATGATGACCTAATTCGAAAATATTTTTTTTCGTAATGATCTGTTAAATAAACAAGTTTCCTTGTTTACTTCACAGTACTAAAGATATCTAATACTAGTATTTGGAATAGCCGCTTCTATACACTAACGGCTTATTATTATCCCATAGCTGGGCTTTATATAGGCCTTATATGGGCATATAGGGCTTATCTCTCCGTTTTGGAGAGAAGGGTTGAAACTTAGACAAATCACGCTGCTCCAATGCGTATACAAAACATAACCCAGAATCCTCTAGAGATATGCAGATATCGTCACGATGTTTTCCTTTACTGAAAACCGTGTAATAAATTTATAGCAATCGAAAGGCCGGATAATTAATAAAGGGACAAAAATATACGAGCAAAAATATGAGCTTGTGGTTTTTGTATTACAGCAAAAGTAATCTCTTACAAAATTTATTATTATTCAGTATAAATTCACTTAACAACTTAGAAACAATGGTTTTTATATTAAACGCAATAAGGTTTATAGACTAGATATTGGACAAACAATGGCATTCACCAATTAAATTTAAGGTAAACACTTTGAAAAAAAAACACACGATATGAGATGTTGTATAAACTAAGATCTTCTAGCGTTTTATCAACAATCAATTAAAAAAATCATCATCATCCGGAATCTTATCAACATTCAACATTCTCCTGCCCTTATCCCATTCTAAGTGGGGTCGGCAAAACATGTTTTAAACATGTTGTATCATGACAAGGCATTATTTAAAGACCGGCCGCCTGCCTGACGTCAACTACCCTTAGTTACCTTTTACGGAGACTCGATAAGAAATAAAGATGGTCTACTCTACTCAGCTGGATATCTAACAGCACCTACTTTAGTCGCCTTTTACGTCAGCTCGGTAAGAAATGATTCTATTCTACTCAGCCGAATACCACATACCAACAATCAAATTAAAAAAAAAAGTTTTTACATTAAACGTAACGTTTAAGATAATAAGCCAATCCTGGTTAAATATCGGGAATATATTTATTAAGTGCAAATTGTGATATTCGATGGGATCATTCTTATAACGAGAACATCTCCTTTGAATATCAACGGTGAAATTGACAAGGAACATATTCTTGGAAGCATAACGCTAAATTGGATATTTAAATTGATTCATCATTATCATTATCCTGTCCTTATACCTCCAAAGTAGGGTTGGCACAACATCTTATGTTCCCTGCCCGGTGACGCTGTAAAAGCCGTTAGGGTTAACAGCATATTGTCAATTCGAAAAAAAAAAAAAAAACAACATCTTATGCCCATGAATGAGGATCATCTATTGTACTCATCTGGATATCACACGGCGGGTCAATTTACCTTAGTCGCCTTTTACGACATATTGTTAAGGAATTAGGGTGGTTTATTCTTCCCAGTCGAATACCACATGGCGGGTCAACTTACCTTAGTCGCTTTTATGACACCTCGGTAAGGAATGAGGGTCGTCTATTTTACTTACCCTGATACTATTTAATATGTATCTAAATTTTAACTTTTTTGCTAATTAAGATGACAACAATCGTATGTGAAGCATGTAATAAAATTGGAAATCTCACAAGTTACCCACGTAAGGTATTTATAACGCGGAATAAACTTACTAGTGGTCATTGTTAAGTTTTTGTTTTATTTAAATACTTCATATATGTATAAAGCTGTGATAACTTATGTATCTAATTGATAATTGCAATTTATCACACGCTATTCGCTAAATGAAAACATCGCGAATAAATATTTCTTATGTATTCTAGGGATATGCGTAACCTACCTATCCGCATTGGAGTATCCGAATATATATATATATATATATATATATATATATATATATATATATATATATATCGACAAAAATCGATCTAGCTAGATTTTATTTAAAAAAAAAACGTTTTATTCCTGTTTTTGAAACCGAGCAAGACTAGGTCAACCAGGTACTACGTATAAATACATTTATACTTTGGTTATAAAAAGCAGTGCAGTGGTTTGGAATTTCACAAACTAGAGAATACAGAAGGTATATTCACGCTCGGGGCGCTAGAATAATAGTCCACACCGCTCGACTTATTTATAAAGGCAGTTGAAATACGACGCAGTTTTGCCGACCTCTGTAGGACAGTAGTTTCACTTCCCGTAAAACTATGCGATTCGATTTCCAGTATGGTGAATTGAAACTATTTATAGTGAATGTGTGTAGTGCTTTTGTATTGTGATAGCAGTAATGGAGGTGTGTACTGCATGTGTTTTTAGAAACCCTGCATGTATCAGGCATGAAAACGGCTAATGCGCCCTACATTTAGCATTGTATATATATATTTTTTTATAGGGGAAGTCTAAAATTTGCGCCCATTATAGAAAAGTCGAGAAGTGCAAGATTGAGATGGTATGGACATGTAATGAGGAGGGATGAAAATCATGTGACCAAACGTGTGTTAAATTTGAATGTGGATGGATATGTGCCTAGAGGGAGGCCTAAAAAGAGATGGTTGGGTTGTGTGAAGTATGATATGCATATAAAAGGAGTAGCGCCAGAGTTGGCGAAAGATAGGACAGAATAGATGAGAAAAACATGTTGTAACGACCCCACTTAGAGTGGGATAAGGACAGGATGATATAATATATATATTTTTTTATAGCAAAAAAAAATTATTATTATTACTTTTATATTATGGATCTCCGCCAAGTAACGCCTAATTCTATAAATTATTTTTAAAAAAATTACATACTTAAGATAGTATTTTATATTAAATATAAATATGTTCAAATATTTATTCAACTTCTCTTAACGGAAAGATTGTATATGAAAAACATCACGTTCTAAATTCAAACACGTTGACGAAATATTTGTAAATACGCATAATATGTACTTGTATATTTAAAGATGTTTATTTACAATTAATATCCATACATATCCATACATACATAGTTTTTTGTATAGGGACAGGTTGAACTCACATCTTATTCTAGCGGGTTAAATTTTTTATGTTTATATTGTAATTTTTTTACATAAAAATATAGCAATTAAGTATATAATAGATAAAGTAGGAACCGACATAAGCTTGCGGCTCCTGCTTTGCGCTTTATTAATTAAGTACGTAAGTCGTTTGTGGGTTTAGGTATGAGATTCAATAATAAAATTCCGCATTCAATTTTAACTTTGCCGTTACAGCAAATTAAAAAAAAATCTTACACTGTACAGAAAGACTACAATACGGGTTGAGGATTAAATAGATGATAAGAATGCGTGCTACTCATCGACACTATCAAGATAGCAATGGCTAAATGTAACTATTTATAAGTATTTATATTTCAACAATATGCTGTGATGACCTAGCGGTGCGACCGTGTGAATCTCTAGAGACGATCATGGGTTCTAACTCGGGCAGACACCAATGAGTTTTTCTATTAAAACTTATGTGTCTTATTGATAATTGCAATTTATCACACGCTTTTCGGTGACAGAAAACATCGTGAGGAAACCTGCATATCTCTAGAAAATTCTAGGGATATGTGTAACCTACCAATCCACATTGGAGCAGCGTGGTAGGTCTTAGCTCCAACCCTTCTCTCCAAAAATGGAGAGAGGAGGCCTATGCCCAGCAGTGGGATAGTAACAGGCCGTTACTTATATTTCAACAAAGCAGCCGGCGAGTTTCTTGGTGGCTCTTCTCAGTAGACGCACCTTTCTGAACCAGCAGTATAGTTGAGGCTTCTAAAACACTGTTTTACAAAGTTAAATAAAGAATATTTTGAATCCTGAATTAAGCCCGGGACTATTTAATTAATATTTAGACGACTGGTAAAAAACAAACATTTCAAAATGACATGTGTTAATCCGATTACTTAGGCCGTAATGCTGTGTTCTGCAGTCATCGTAGAATAGATTTATACAATTTATATATGTAGAACTTTATACGTATACAAATTCTATTTAATTTGTATACGAAACATCTGTTCCTTATAAAAAGTACATACCTACACTTAAAAAGATTTATTTGTCTTTTATTTGGTACTTTGTCTATAAAATTGTTTTCATTTTAATATTGTAACGAAATCCCTTGTAATCGCTCGCAATTTTGTACATATATTTGAAATAGGTATTAATATAAATGTCCGTCTACGCTGAGCAAATGTTATTTGCTTAACCAATAATCGTGATTACATTCGTTGTTTGCAGTTTTTTTAAAGCCTTCATTTAATATAACTTGTGTATTTCTGTGAAGGTGGAATCTTGCAAGTTAAATTTGAATTTAAATTTGATATTTTTAAATTTGTAAATGTGTCCGATTTAACTGAGATTTAACTTACTGTTCCAGTTTCGATAATGCATCTTTATGACATGCATGTCCTGATAGTGCTGCCAGCCTTGGCTTAATACGAGGGAATTCCTCAACGGTCAACAGTCAAAACTTGTAGGTATATTTTTTTACAGCAGCTTTGAATATCTATGCGACGCCGTGTGGTATCCGTCTGAATAGAATAGTACTTCCCTCATTTCTTACCGAGGTGTCGCAAAAGGGGACAAAGGTAAGACGACCCGTCGTGTAGTATCCGGCTCAGTAGAATAGACCACTTTCATTACTTACCAAGGTTTCGTAAAAAGCGATCAAGATAAGTTAGCCCACCGTGTAGTATCCGGTTGAGTAAAATACACCCCCCCCCCCCTAATTTCTTACCGATGTGTCGTAAAAGGCGACTAAGGTAAGTTGACCCACCGTGTGGTATCCGGTTGAGTAGAATAGACCATCCTCTTACTCTCCGAGGTGTCATAGAATACGTAAGGTTAGATGACGTCAGGTAGGCGGCCAATCGGAAAATACGTAGCCAAATTATGTAACATGTTTATAACATGTTGTGCCGACCCCACGTAGATTGTGATAAGGATGATACATATAAAGCATGTGGAAATTTCATAAAGTATTTTATGAAATTTCCACATGCTACCGTAATTAAATTCAACATATTTATACGGAACGCTATTTATATCTGTCTTGAATTTAATAAGCGAACCAAATATTTTATTGTAAGACATTATCTTTAGTATTCAATGTATATATTATTAATTATTTTTTTGAATCTCGGAAATGGAGCCGTTTCCGAATTACAAATCGTACCTAAAATATGTATCACTGTTTTTGGGCATTAAAAAAAAATATTTTTATTGAATTTTTGCCATAAACTTATATATATATAATTGCTCGGTCAACCAGATATTCATTATTTAAAACAGCTATCAATTAGCTAAACAAAACATCTTTTGAACAACTTCCCCAAAAAAGCATTCGGCCTAAATTCGTATGTTTATCTTTTTAGTCTAGTAATCGTCACTTTGGCATAGTTTTTGGTCGAGGTCACGTCCTAGTTTGGCAAAGATATATCTGATTATTTACCAGTCGCGACGTCGACTTTCGTGACAAAGTGACATTCTTTTTCTTTAAGAAATTAAGTAAGAGTTTAACTTACAAAGTTTGAAATTAGCGTCAATGAGATAAGAATATGTTTTTGTACTGTTTACTTTTTATATAAGTAACGGCCTGTTACTAACTCACTGATCGCCCGAGATGCGTGAAGTGCCTGGGTGACCACGGCACTGTGGATTGCCCCCGATCGAACCCCTCAGAGGAGCCGCCTAGCTGCGTTCTTTGCGGACAGCAGGGACATCCCGCGAGTTATCGCGGATGCTCCAAAGTCCCGCTTAGAGCAAAGCGGGGTGGTCTAGCGGCGGCCCGTAAAAAGGCAGCCGCTCGGACCGCTCCAAAAGTGGCCCCCCCGAAGGAGCGCTTTGTCCCCGCTCCGCTGCCCGCGGTCAACGTGTGGCAGCAGAGACAGGCAGCCGCGTCGGCTGCACCCCCCCCCCCCCGCCCCCGCAGGCTCAAGCGATGACCCCGGTCGTCGCCAAGGCAACCAGCGGTCCCCCCGCCCCTCAGACTGCACCCCCCAAACCCAAAGTGGCCGTACCTCAGCACGTGAGCAGCTTCATGGAAGACATGAAGCTGATTAGCGGATTGGTCGCCAACATTGACACCGACGAGTTGTCAATATTGGCGGGCAAGCTGAGGTGCGAGCCGCAAAACAGATTAATGGCTTTGCTCGAGCACGCGGAGCTCGTCCAGGCCATCGCGAAAATTTCGAAATAATCCTTTATGGGTAGTACGACCCAAAGGAATAAACCCCAAGGGCTCAGGGTCGTTACGCTGAATGCAAACGACCTCACCGATCAAATTAGCGAAGTTCGAGAATTTGTGGTTGCGCACAGCGTTGACATTTTGTTGGTGCAAGAATCATTTTTGAAACCAAGTAGACGCGATCCCAAAATCGCCAACTATAACATGATCAGACACGACCGCTTCAGATCCAAGCTGGGTGGCACGGTCATTTATTATAAAAGATCCCTCCATGTCTCCCCAGTAGACTCCCCTGAGTTAGAAAACATGGAGACCACAATCTGTCAGGTGGGTATGACGGGTCATCCATCCGTCATAGTAGCATCGGTCTACTTAAGTCCTAAGAAAAAAGTGCTTAGAAGCGACCTAGCCGCCCTTCTGGCGCTAGGCAACACAGTCATTTTGGCCGGCGACTTCAACTCGAAGCACGGTCATTGGAATTCTTTAAATACCAATCAGAACGGTCGCACTCTCCACAAGTTAAGTGACATCGCCCACCTCGGTTTCGAGGTTATAGCTCCAGACGAGCCGACTCACTATCCCCTCAATAGTGAGCACGAGCCCGACGTCCTAGATATTGTTCTTCTCAAGAACGTAACACTCCAGTTACGCTCTATCGAGGTCATCCACGACCTCAGTTCTGACCACCGACCGGTTCTACTCCAGCTAGGCAGGTCCGCTTCCGCGGCACCTAGCACTAAAACCATCATAGACTGGAAGAAGCTCAATGAGCAACTTCAGTCGATTGATTCAGTCCACTTGGACCAAATTCCGGATAGCATAGTTTCAGAAGAGGCCGCCAAGGCGGCCTCCTCCCATCTCACAGCTCACTTGTGCGACACGATCAAAGCATGCTCCCGGGAAATACCCGATGATCATGGTCGCCTGAGACTTCCTGACGACTTAAGAGCACTCCTCACCAAAAAACGCGCCGCCACTAAGGCGAATGCTGCGTATCCAACCCCCGAGAACCGGATCAGACTCCGGAGATTACAGAGAGAGGTAAGAGAAAAACTTGCCCTCCACTCTAGTGATTCATGGGATGCGAAACTCTCGGAGATCTCGCCAAGTCATCTGGCCTTCTGGAAACTGTCGAAGTCTCTGAGAGGCAGCCAGTACGCAGCCACACCGCCTCTGTTGCGGAATAACCTACCACCCGCGTTCGAGGATATCGATAAGGCCGAGTGCTTGGCGGACAGCCTTGAAGCCCAGTGTTCCCCCAATATCAGCTGTCCCAACCACGCCGAATTCCATGCCAAACTGGAATCGGAATTGGCTAGTCTTTCCGCAGCGGTTCCCGAAAGCGAACCGATTCCCCCCACTTCCGGAGATGAGGTACGATCCATTCTAAAAACGCTCAAACCCCGTAAATCCCCAGGTCCCGACCTTATCACAAACAAGGCACTCAAGTGTCTTCCTGACCGTCTCGTGCACCTCTTGGTATTGATCTTCAATGCCCTTTTGTCTTGCTGCTGCTTCCCGGACCAGTGGAAGGAGGCAACAGTTATAGGAATTCATAAACCGGGTAAACCCCGGAATCTCCCAGATAGCTATCGCCCCATCAGCTTACTCAATAGTTTGGGTAAAGTCTACGAGAGAGTCATCCTCTCTAGACTTAAAGCAATCATAGACTCTAAAAACCTCATACCGAATGAACAGTTCGGTTTTAGATCTAGCCACACGGCCACTCGCCAAGCTCACCGCCTGGTGGAACACGTTTTGCAGGGTTTCTCCATAAAGAAATCCACGGGTGCCGTCTTTTTCGATGTCGCCAAAGCCTTTGATAAGGTTTGGCATGCTGGCTTGATTTACAAGCTCCAGCAATTAGGCATTCCAGATAAGTTCGTACTTCTCTTAAGAGACTATCTCACAAACCGCACCTTTAGATATCGTATAGACGGTACTCTCTCATCCAGACGGCCTTTACGTGCTGGAGTTCCCCAAGGTTCGGTATTAGCACCGTACCTGTACTCGCTCTACACAAGCGATATTCCACACAATAGTAAGTTTTCGTCGTTAGCATTATTTGCGGACGACACGGCTATATTTAATACCAACAAAAATCCCGACATCATTGTCAGTTGTCTTCAAAAGGAAGTGGACAACCTCGAAAGGTGGTTCGCTCGCTGGAGAATAGCCATAAATCCAGACAAAAGCGCGGCCATGTTCTTTAGAATACACCCCAGATGGTCACGCATCCCCCGTAAATGTATTACCATACATAACCGGGACATCCCCTGGCAGGATGAAGTCAAATACCTTGGGGTCACGCTCCAGCCCAACCTCTCATTTAGACGACACATACGTATAGTCCGTAATAGGGCAGCGTATGCATTGGGTCGACTCTTTCCGATGATATGCAAGAGGAGTAAAATGTCACTTCGTAACAAAGTGACACTTTACAAGACTTGCATTAGACCTATCATGACCTATGCGAGCGTCATATTCGCACATGTTCCGAAAAGATATCTGCGTCCCATGCAGACTCTGCAAAACAAATTTATGAGAGCAGCCACAGGCTGCCCATGGTTCTTGCGAAACCTCGACCTCCATAGAGATTTAGGACTCCCCACCATCGACTGCTTATTTAAGAAATTTTCGAAAAATTATTTCGAAAAAGCGGAGGTAAACGCCAACCCTCTGATCGCAAGGATGGCCGGTTACCGATGCTTTGATAAATCATTCAAAGCCCGTGTTTACAGACGCCCTAAGAGCGTCCTTAATGACCCTGACGATCCTATTACGATCGCCATCGCCAGAACACTGCACAAACACTCACACACACAGCGTCTTCGCCGGCGGAGACGAGGTCCCAGATTTCTCACGTCTAGCGGCCGGGGCGTCCAACCCCGTCCGTTATGACACTAGGACTCTTCCACAGTCCGATAATAGTCCTCCACAGCGCGTCGCTTTAAGCCGAGGTTCGGCCTCACGGGAGGCACCCTTAAGGCGACGCTCCCAGGATGCTGCGGGCCTCTTTCGAGACCCGCTCTCCTAGTACTTCACCCCGGCGATGCTTCTGCGCTCGCCCACTCTCCCGGTGACGCTGTCAAAGCCTTCATGGCTAACAGCATTAGTTAGTGTCCGAAAAAAGAAAAAAAAAAAAAAAAAAAAAACTCACTGCTGGGCATAGCCTTCCTCTTAGAAGGATTGGAGCTAGGACCTTCCACGCTGCTCCAATGCGGATTGGTAGGTTTCACATTTCCCTAGGATTCTCTAGAGATATGCAGGTTTCCTCACGATGTTTTCCTTCACCGAAAAGCGTGTGATAAATTGCAATTATCAATTAGACACATAGACCAGCCTAATCTCTTATTGAGGTGATGTGAGGTTATATAAATGTATATATATATATATATATATATATATATATATATATATATATATATATATATATATATATATATATATATATATATATATATATATATATATATCACTACATAGTATAATACAAAGTCTCAAAAATAATACAAAGTGTAATCTTAAATCTTTAAAACTACGCAACAGATTTTGATGCGGCTTTTTTTAATGAATAGAGTGATTGAAGAGGAAGGTTTATATGTATGATAACAAAATGGAGTAGAGAAATACTGATCCGATAAATTGCAACGAGATTATCAAAATAACGTACTAGTAGTACTAGGTAAGTATTTGGTCGCGCTTCGCCCTATAGCACTTCGAATTTAACAGTGATCGGACGCGTTTATATTTTTCACATGGCCAACTATATGTCGCTCTTTCTAGAGTGTATTTTCTTTCCGCCATCTACAAAAGGCCTGACTTGAAGTAAAGTTAATTTAATAGGGTATCATTTTCTCTACTTAATTTAAGCAAACCCTAAATACTATAGTAAGAATTGTTGTGTAGAGATTTGATAACCCAGCGGTGGGACTGTGCGACTCTTTTGAGGGGGTCACGGTCTCTTTCAGGGGGGTGAGGAGCTCAAACCACGGGCCTACCAATGAGTTTTTCTATTAAAACTTGTGTCTAATTGATAATTGTAATCTATCACATGCTTTCGGTAAAAGGAAACATCGTGTGGTAACCGCCGTATCTCTAAAGAACTCTAGGGATATGTATATATAACCTACCAATCCGCATTGGAGCAACGTGGTAGGTCTTAGCTCCAACCCTCTTTTCTCTCTCTCCAGAAACGAAGAGAAGAGGCATATGTCCAGCAGTGGGATTGTAACAGTTACTTTACTTTTAAATAATTTATAGTATTAGGCGTTACTTTGCGGAGGTCCATAATACAAAAGTAATGATGATTTTACTATAATCCGCGATAAATAATAATAATTTTATCCCGGATTATAGCAAAATAATATTCTCATTACTTTTGTTTTACTTTACTTTTACTTTAAGAATTGTTTCTAAGTCATTTATCATTATCACTAGTTTTCTATAGAAATATAAATTTAACTCGTTTAACAGTATACAGTCATAACGTACACACGTAGAAAAATTAAAATAAATAATAATAGGTAAATAAAAAATAATAAAAAAACGCACTTGCTCTATATTTGGTTGATTATTATTGTTAGAACAGAGTTAAAAAAATATGTAAACTAGAAAATGAAACTGCAATATTTTCCTTGTAAGGTCAGAAGGAGCTTGTTTTTTTTTACAATATCATTTCTATCTTAGAATTTCCGACGTCATAATAACATCCAGTAGTAAATGCATTTTATACTTTTATAGTACGAAGAACTCATATTTTAAATGAGAAATTGCGGTATTTCTAGAAAATGACAATTTCTGAACGACTCGCAACAGAATTTAATCATGTATTTTAAATATAACTTGAACATATGTGTGTTGATTCCTAAGAATTTATAATCTTCAAATATTAAGTGATGTTAAAGTTATTTTTTATTTACACAAAAATGTACAAGTTATAAATTACGTACACGCTAGCACTATACAAATCATGCCCACGTGGAATGGTCCCAAGAATCCTGCCAGCGTTTCTGCGTTGAATCGCTAAGCTGATTCTTTGTGCGAAAAAGGAGCCAGTCCTCTTGTCACTCAGTTACTGATATTATTAATGAAAGTTGCTCCTCCTTAGGCCGTGTGCTCACTGCAGAACATCGTTATGGTCTCGATCGGGAACATTCTTTTGGTAGAATACGCAGTGGTTTCACCTCACCTTCTACATTGGTTTGTCCAGACACTATTTAACTACTCAAAGCCTAGTCTGTCCTGATTATCGGATTTGACTGCCAAGTTTCTTTCTGGTTCTTCTCGGTTAGAGCAACATTCCGATCCAGTTGTAGCTTCATTAATCATATTGAAGCTTGACTATTCAAAAGTGCTTGAAATAGTAGTCTTTCAGGATCGTATATTTGGTGGCGGTATATAAACTTTAGTGATAAACATCTTCTATTTGCAGACATTTAATGTTTATGAATAAGAATGGTGATACTGTGGAGTGAAATAGAGACAGAATATGTACTTACTACTCAGTTTTTAACAATAATATAACTATATTAGTTATCTATAATGGGCATTGACTAATATGAACGTAAGATTACATAAAAGAAGTCAAGTTAAAAAAGCTTTTTCATGTCCTTACTGTTAACAGTTGAAGAATTTCCTCTTAAGCCAATTCTGAGAGCAGCATCAGGTCCTGCTTTTAATAAACGTGCATTGTCTTTGATACTGGACTAGTATGTAAAATTTAGCTCAATCGGACACTAGGAAGTGGGTCAAAAATTACTTGCAAGATTCCACCTCCACATACACACACGGAAAGTTAAATAAAAGCTTTTGTTGTGATAGTAGCTTGTTACTATCACTGGGAAAAGCCTTTGGGCAGAAGAAGTGAGGTTTAGATATACCATGCTTCAATGTAGATAGGCATTATATTTTTGGTTTTTCTTGCTAGATTATGCAATAAACTATGATAAGCAAGCTTCTTAGCTCACAAATCAAGAATTAATATTTGTTTATAAATTAATATACTACATTTTCTATAAATACTCATCATATATTTATTATTTAGACAGTGAAGAATATTACACAATATACAAGAGCGTTACAAGGGCATGAATAATGATGGCTCTGGGCTGAAAGACATCGCCCTACATCTTGATAAGTGTCATTGTTTCTACCCGGAGACAAATCTTCATAAATCCAAAGATATGTATCGTTCCTGTTTCATATTATAATACTAATCGTGGAGTTTTGCGCTAGTCGCCTATCAGAAATATTGCTATAAAGATATGAAAGTAAATTGTAATTTATATATTCGTTCTTTTACTGAATATAGTAAACCTAAGGGAAACATCTTGAGTTTCTTTATAGTATCTATATTTAAATTCAAATTCAAATATGAATTCAAATTTCGATTCATATTCAAATTCAAATTCAACAAATTACAAAAAGGAGAATACTTCGCGTCAATCGATGGAATGGCATTTAGTCAAGGATGAAATTAATTTAGCAAGTTAGCTTGAAGCGGGTAAAAAAGAAATGAGATCGTGTTATTTAAAAAAGTTGGAAAATTCTCAGATGTGCATAAAGTAAACTATGAATACAAAAATCTCTGGATTGTCGAAAATTATATTTTAATAGAAACTTAATTTATTGATAGATAATTATTATTCCTAATATTACTGTAACATAATGATTTAGAAAAAAAAAACATATCATTTATTATTATATTATATATATTTAAGATCTTATATTCAAGAAGCAAGACTTGAAACTACTGAATCACGTTTTTAGTTTGTAAACTTTTTTTCTTTATATATGAATATCGAAAATATATGAATATAGTTGAAAGTCAACCTCAGACTAAATTTACTTTTTGCATTGGCAGCTTAAGCTGTTCGAGCTCTTTCTTCTAATCTAAGAATTATATTTCTATCGAAATAAGTTACAATGATAGAGAGTTGCATGAGGTCGTAGGTATTTCTTATTTTCATCGAATAATAAAGTTTCATGACAAAAACAATATATTATCTAATATTCCTAATAGAAAAAAATAGTCAACCAAATCTCGATTTAGTAATTTATCAAGCCATATATAACAATTTACGCCGAATTCGAAAACTGTATACGCTTTCCTTTAATATATTGTTTACCTAAATAATATCTACTTACCCCTGTAAATCTTTCCAAAAGGTTCTTAATATGCATATAAATATGAACCAAAATAGCTTTTATATCGAACAACATAATGGTTATTGAGTTATGGGAAAATTCACTTTACGGGAATGATATTATACGCTTACCGCACCAACGAACTTCTACGTTCCGTATAAATAATGTTGGCTTATAAACAAATTAAATTATAACTGACTCATATAAACATTTAAGGCACCTAATTTTTATGATGTCGATAAAATACTTAATAGATATTATATACTTATTTACTATTATTTTTACTATCACTGGTTAAAATGTTAAATATTGAAGCCCTTAAGTGGTCGACTATAAAAACTTAGAGTATAATGGATTCTTCAAATGAGTTTTTAAAATTATTTATCTTATAAGGAAAAAGCAAAAATTAGCAAAATATTGAAATAACTTTTTTTCGTAGTATTTGAATTCGCATTTACATATATCATTCACACATTGTTTACTAGTTAGAGATGCAAATATAAAATAGAATAAACGTAAAACACAAGCATAAAACAGTATAAACGGACGCCAAAAGTAAAGAGTAAAAAATCACAAGTGAATGTAGTTTTTCTTTTTTCGTGATTGAAATGCTTTTCATCAATGATTATATTTTTTTGATGTGGCTGTGATTGTTTCACCTTTTTTAAATATCTTTAAAACCTACTTAAAAACAAAACTAACTGCACTATATTCCTAGGTTAATTCTTTATTTTATTTTTTTTTTTCAATAGTTGTTTCCATTTTATATCCTGTCTTCTATATTAAGATTTTTTATGTATGATTTTTAATGTTAATTAGTGGCTGGATTCCTCCTCTAAGTAAAATATATCTATGGTGGAAAATATATGAATTGACAATTCAATGAACAACAAGTCAATGAAAGCCTCTTCAACTTTTACATTTTAGTATTTACTATTTTTACGACTGGTATAGTTTGTTGGTTTTTCTTTGACAATATTTTCTGTAATGACATGGAAAATATATACTAGACAGAGATAGTTTAATGTACTACGTCCTAGATATGGTAATATAATCAAATGTTGTCTTTCACTGAAAGATTACCAAGAAAGAGGCATGGCAATATTCTACTTTGTGATCAATATGTTATCAAATAATCGTAAATTCATAACTTATGAATACTATTATAATACATATCATATAATATTTATAAAGTCAACATTACATAATGTCATGTTTACTCTTTTTTTTTATTTCGCAATAGGCGAGCGCTTGACTGCAATCATGCCTGATGGTAAGCGATGATGCAGCCTAAGATGGAGCGCGCTTACTATGCAACGGTTGACAAGGGCTGCGAATTCAACATGTTGTAACATGATTAAGCTGGGTATTTTACGATCGGCCGCCTGCCTGATGTTAACTTAGTCGCCTTTTACGACACCTCGACTAGAAATTAGGGTGGCCTATTCTATCCATCAGGATACTACACGCTAAGTCACCTTAGTCGCCTTTTACGACACTCGGGAAGAAATGAGGGTGGACTATTCTACTCAGCCGGATACCACACTTATTCAATCAATTAATATTATTTTATCCTATGTTTTCAGTTATTTAATTTTTAGTATAAAAACAAAGTATTTGATGCTATATATAGCAAAAACGTGACAAAAACTTTCGAATTTTAGCGCTTCTTTTTTTTCCTCCAATCTAAACAGATTAAGGTGCTTAATTAATCTACGGCCACAATAAAACGAGTGTTGATTAAGACCGTTTTCACATAGAGCGGTTCCAAGTGCCAAATATTTGTGCTATTTTGAAATTGTCTGTGATTAACTATCTCCTTTCAATAGAACTAAAAGCATAATGATATTACCTATTTTAATATTTTCGGATTCGGAGTCGCGGAAACGGCTCGAACTATTTTACTGAAATTCAGTATGTATAGTGGGTTTTGGGGGAGAAAAATCGATCGAGATAAGTTTTATTTTTAAAAAATGTCTTTTTATCCCTGATTTCCGGTTCAAATTTTTTTTTTAAATTTACGTTGAATACAATCACAATTTTTCATTTGGGGAACGGGCGGTCTAGAGAGGTGAAAATACCTTGGATCGAGCCCTGCCTGCCCTATTATTTATTAATTCTTATTTTAAATTTTTTTACATTAATTTAAAAATTACCGAGCAAGGGTCGGTCAGGTACTTACCTAAATTTTACCTTGCTTTATATCTCCAAAAACTTTATAAAAATTTACCCCTACAATATTAAAGAATGTTTTCTGTTACTCAAAGGTTGACTGAAAAAGATCCTTTAAAGGATAACTTCACCTTTATACATATGCTATTTTTTCTCTTTTCTAACATTTTCATATAAATACAATAAATAAACAAGTCAAGTTAAGACTTTTAAAAAGCTTTTAACAAAATTGAGGAGTTCCTTTATCTGGAGGCAATCCTGACAGTAGCATCAGCTCAAGCTTATCATAAACATACATTGTCATCAGGACGAGAAGTATGTAAAATTAAGGCTCAATCGAACACCGGGAAGTAGTTCAAATTTTACTTCCAAGATTCTACCTTCACATACATACATTGCAAGTCGAATAAATGCTTTTAATAATAAAGAAGCGATGTCAGACACCTTTCCCAGTCAATGTGAGTGACCACCAAACCTAGAGATTTTGGTCGATCTCCCACGGAGTCTAACCGATAAGCCAATAAAAGGTATAAAAATAAAACCGGACACAAATAAACGGACGGGCACGTGTATACGAGCGTGCATTGTACTGTTAAGCGGTAAGTTTAACTGCTTAGGAAAGATCATAAAAGCAATTGACTCGACTTGCATAATAAGTGTTAATAATCGTCACAGAATTATCTTTATAACTTCCTTACCTCAAGCAATAATTTAAACATGAACGACAGTGTAATAAATGTCCAGTTTAAACTGATATAGCTGGTGATATGCGGATTATTTGAGCGGTTAGCCAATGACCAAGAAACACTGATCACTCTTGAAGTCAGAGACAAGATATTGAAGCTGTCATTGATTACTGCTTAAGCATAATTTATAGAATTAGGCGTTACTTTGCGGAGATCCATAATACAAAAGTAATAATAAAATTATTTTGCTATAATCCGCGATGAAGTAAAATAGAAAATATATATAATGCTAAATGTAGAGTGGACAATCGGTTATCATACCTGATACATGCAGGAGTCGTAAAAAACACATGCACAAACCTCCACCACCGCCACCGTGATACACAAGCACTATATACGTTCACTATCACAAACTACGGCCACGACCAAAATCGCAAAGCTTTGCGATTTTGGTCGTGGAGTCTATCTCCTGACGATGCTTCGGTTGCGGGGCGAAACGATTGTTGAGTTTGTGATAGTGAACGTATATAGTGCTTGTGTATCACGGTGGCGGTGGTGGAGGTTTGTGCATGTGTTTTTTACGACTCCTGCATGTATCAGGTATGATAACCGATTGTCCACTCTACATTTAGCATTATATATATTTTCTATTTTACTTCATCGCGGATTATAGCAAAATAATTTTATTATTACTTTTGTACAGCTTAAGCATTTAACTTAACCGCTCTTAGCAGTTAGCAATCTCAATCTTTACTAATATATTGTAATAAAACTCCCTTTATTTTACACTTTTATTAGCATACTTATTGACAATTACTCTTATTCGCTGGTGCGGTACAAAAGCATCCACCATCTTTTTCACTTTTTCTTAGTCTGACATTGTATTTTAAAATAGTACCAACATTCTGAACTTTGTTTTGCGACCACAAATTATAAAAATAAACAATAACATGTTTACCAACTTTTAAGACCTAACATTCGTCCATCCTGACGACGTGTATGTCCTCATACACGTATCAAGTGAACACTAACCTAACATTCGGCCCATTATTACATTTGTTTTAGATTTTCTCTGATCTGATTTTTCGCAATTATTGTTTTAATACATTCTATTTGCTGGTTTAAAAAAATACATATTCATCAAAAATTAACATATTCACTTCTCCATATGCCTTCATCATCATATGACGATAGTATTATCTACCATCTAGCTAGTGACCAAGCGAACCCATCCATTCTCGCGAGGTCACAGTTCTGATCATAAGTATGTTGATTACCACCAAGACATGAACCCATCCATTCTCATGTTCAGTGCCAGTCAACACACCCTTCTATAGCCATCGTAACGTGAACCCATCCATTCTCACGAAACGATTGCCAATTATCAGAGCACAAAATAGTCATCTTTAGTCATTGTGTACAATACATGACAAGCAAAGTGGACTATAAAATGTGAACCCATCAATTCTCACATTTCAGAATATCCACACTTCTCTAAATAATCATCACGTGAACCAATCCATTCTCACGTATGACGCCAATACATATCAAACTTTAAAATATTTTATTAATAGTTCAGGAGCTTCATTATTCTATTTATACATATAAATATTATCAACGGTCTATAATATAATCATTAGGGTTTTATTATATCAATCCCAATATCAAATTTATAAATTACATTAATTCACACCATTGCATTAATAAGTAATACAGATGTTATTAACTACTTATAAAAATAACTTATCCATAAAACAACATTAACGCTGAAAAAATATCATTGTACCTTTAACATATAGTTCACATATATTATATTACGAGTATACTGTACGGTATAAATTTCAAACTTATATTTATTATTATTTGCATAACTAAATATTAACTAATGTGTCTAAGCAAAAATGATATATCATAGATTCATAGAATTTACACAAATCGATTATACTAATTACACTAATTATGTAACCAATAAAATATTTACAGTATGGTTGATATATTTAGTTAAACATTCTCATCAGCCGTGCCCTCTTTAATAACTGCTAATGCGGGTATATGAACCCATGGCAGCATTCGACTTACGGCTACTGTAGTCTTTCGCTTACGAGTCCTACCAGTAACAAATAAATGCCCTGTACAACGAGTACGAGACTCAAGAACTGTTGCCGCACCGTTTAATTTTAAATTGATTGAAACTGTCAATCTTACAATTTTAATACTATAACTAATGTCAACTCTTGAAACTGACATTTGATAATTTATGTCAAAAACTAATTCTAATGCAGTTTAATACATCACAATGTAGGGTTGTGCAGTAAAAGATTGGCTTATTTACATGGGTACATCGAGGAATTGATTGCTAACCATACAACACTATACTTTAGCAAAGAACTCCATCAACGATTAAATCTACATCAACCCTACCTGCCGACTTCACAATAGTATTTTCAAAACCTTTCATAGTTCTCTCAACACAACAAATTTATTTACAGCAACCGTATTAACAATATCCTAACATAAACTGAAAACTAGATCTGGCAGCGGAAATACACATAGTTTCGTTCTAAATAACGTCCGATTCATTTCTATGTTCTAATCCAGAAAAACAATTTTCTACAGTATGTCATCTTTTTTTCCATTTCAAACAAGTCTTTAAAGGCTTAGGGCATTTAAGAAACGGATGACCTATTTCTTTACAGTTAAAACAATGAAGGATAGGATTGTTAAAGTCAGTTTTTTTGCGAAGATTCATTTTTACTGCTATTTAAGTAAGGTTCTTGCCCTGATTGTTGTCTAAGGGTGAGGTCACGCTTCGTAAAAACTAGAATATCCCTATTACTCATTAAAAACTGTTATAACTGATCTGGTTGACTACATCGAAGCGCAAGTGCACTTGTTTTAATAGTTTTATCAGTCAGTCAAATAAAAACACACTTCTATGGGTTCATTGTATCTGTTATTTCTTTTTAACATATCCTCCAAGATTTGACCAAAATTCTGTTCATACGAAAACGCACAAGCAACTTTTCTAGCCATTGAGGCCAAGTAAATAAAATAGAATTCAAACTTTCGTACCAGGCCTTGGCCAATCCTTGAAGTTACGGGCTACGCGTACCTCCTACTACTGAAAAGCCAGTATCCAAAGACGTTCGCGCTCCCGCTCCAGTTCGTTTTCACGGTCCTGAAGACTCTTACGGCAGCGTATTGAAGAATGGACGCTTAATCGAAAGCGACTCCGTTGTCGACTACGGTGCAGACTCCGCCCTGCAGTCTCGGAGACCCCGCGATCCGAAGGGACTATGCGGTGCAGGAGTCTGTAGACGTCGTGATTCAGCACTATCGCGCGGCATCGTAAAAAGCTCGAACAGAAAGAAGAGAAATCTACATTAGTTTAAAGTTGGGAAAACCCAATTATATTGGTTTTTTTAAAGGCTAAATAAATAAACTTTTAAAATCTATTGTATTTGCAAATATTGAATTAATTTACTTATGACAGAATTTAGACATTTAGTTTTTAAAAATATTATAAAATAAGTTTTTGAAATCAGAATAAGATCAAAAATGTATCTCTCTTGTCATATGCTACTTTCCATGCTTACAACAGGAATTAGCAGTTCATTCCAGAACGTTAATTTCCATTAAATTGCAGTTGTAAAATACGCGTAAATTTAATAAAAATTTAAGTTCATTTTGTACAATGGTATTTAAATAATTTAAGCTACATTTATTTTTTAAGTCATAAAACATTTATATCATTTATATTTATCTCTAAGATGGCGTCGTTATAATTATGATGCAAAGGTCAATTAATTACTGATTTAAATATAACATATTATAAAACAATAAGCAAATAAAGCAAATCAACAGTTTAAATTCTAAAACAAATTATCTATAGCAATTCATTAAAATATTTAAGTATTTATTATTATATATCACTAGATGTGACGAATCGTGCAACTCGCCACAGTAAATACATTTTGTTATACTAATACACTTTATACATAATACAAAGCTTACAGGAAATAAATAGGCGTGTACGTACCACTTCTGAACTGTAATAAAACTCCCTTTATTTTACACTTTTATTAGCATACTTATTGACAATTACTCTTATTCGCTGGTGCGGTACAAAAGCATCCACCATCTTTTTCACTTTTTCTTAGTCTGACATTGTATTTTAAAATAGTACCAACATTCTGAACTTTGTTTTGCGACCACAAATTATAAAAATAAACAATAACATGTTTACCAACTTTTAAGACCTAACAATATAAAGAAGAGTTTGTTGGTTTGATTGTTTGAACGCGCTAATCTCAGGAACTACTGAACCGATTTGAAAAATTCTGTGTAAGAAATTTGAGTGTAAGATAGTCCATTTATTGAGGAAGGCTATAGGCTATATAGCATCACGCTAAGATGAATAGGAGAGGAGCAGCAATAAAAAATATTACGAAAACGGCAAAATTTAAAGCTTACCTTGCGTGCGCTACGTAAACGGTGAAAGGTATTCAAAAATGTATGTATTACAAAATTGTTCCCCTCTTAAAGTTCTAAATACAAGTTTGCGACAACATATGTCTAGCTTTTAAGGTTAACCCACTTTGACCATTTTTATGGTTATCAAAATACTATATTACGGTTCTAATCTTTCCAAGCGAGAAGAGCCGCTGGACATTACTATTTACAAATAAAGACTTCACATCATAGATCACCTCAAAATATATTAACGCCATAATATCTGCTATACTTAAGTAGCACAAGCTATGATCATGGCTTTCCTTGTGACCTTTTTTAAATCCACCTACGTTATCCGTTGCGGGGTCACCACCCTAATAACTTAAGGTCCTTTCTTGCTTAAGTTTTAAGATTAAGAAAGGTACTTTAGTAAACTTATACTCTACTCAGACATAACGTAAAAAGCATAGATTTTTTTTGTTATTTGTTCTGATTTTATCTAATACCTTAGCCTAATGGTCGGCAAACATATTAGCGCAAGAGCCAAATATGAACATTACAACAATTAAAAAAAATTGTAGCCAAATCTGCTTTTTTAGTAAACGTTTATTACACTCAATAAGTAGTACACTAAATAAAAATAAAATTTTTAATAAATATTTATTAATGCGAACAATGGGCTTGCATCTCTTTGGAAAGTTTGAGTAAGTTTTTTTATTTGAAGATGTTCCGTAAATATTTGTGCCAGAGTCACACTTGTGGAGCCGATAGTCATCCACTGCCAATAGCAATAATTAAAATGACAAACATCCTTAATTTTGTGCATCATAACTCTTTCTTGGATATAATTAATTCTAGCCTCTAGTAGTAAAAAACTCTGTACTCTTCTTCTCTTCTTATAATATTCATATTTGGCATGTGATATGTTACAACTGTAGTGTGTTTTATGGAGATCCTATGATACCTATGTCTAGCAATGGAAGTCCAAAAAGAAGACAGCGTTATTACCAAAGCTGTCATACTGATGGTTATTGGTCGCACGTTATTGCCGGTCACAATGCCGATTCTCGTCGATAAGTAAGCGGAATGCACGAACGACAATTGGCAATTAAAGAGGAGCAGAATGTTCCTTACAATCCTTCCTTCTGTATAAACTAGTTCACATAAAAGTAACTTATCATCATCATCTTCCTGCCCTTATCCCACTCTAAGTGGGGTCGGTCCAACATCTTACAAACATGTTGTCATATGATTTGACTACGTATTTCACGACACCTTGGTATGTAAGAGGGTGGTCTATTCTACTAAACCGGATACCGAACGGTGGGTCAACTTACCTCAGTCGCCTTTTACGACACCTCGGTAAGAAATGAGGTTGGTCTATTCTACTCAGCCGGATACCACACGGCGGACATAAAAGTAACTTATATTACTTGCAAATGTGCGATATTCCCTGAATACCACAATAAAGTCCCAAACTTCGTCAAATTGAAATCCGTGTCTGGTGTATTTGTTATCGGCTTATTTGTATGCCGCTCGTAGATTCAGAGCTCCGGCTGATATACAATATCGGACATTTATTTCTTGGCTCATAGCCCGAGTGTCACCAAGTGTTATCATTTTAGTACTTTTTCTTATAAAATTGGGATCAAAATTTTGTTATAACATGTTTTAAATACAACCTCAAAACAAAAGTAATGAGAATATTATTTTGCTATAATCCGCGTTAAAAGAAAATATATGTAATGCTAAATGTAGAGTGTACTATTCGTTCTCATACCTGATACATGCAGAATTTGTAAGAACTCATGCACCCGACACCGATGATACAACAATACACAAGCACTGCACACATTCACCACCACAATCTCAACAATTGTTCAACAACAACTCCACGACAAAATCGCGCTTTCCGATTCTATCTCCTGACGATGCTTCGGTTACGGGGCGAAAAAATTAGACCAGTAACCCGGATTATAGCAAAATAATATTCTGATAACTTTTGTATTATGGACCTCCGCAAAATAACACCTAATTCTATAAATATTAAACACAACCTCCTACAAATAGTGCGGTCGATAATATAAAAAACGTTGTGGCCGTAATTATGTGTCGAGTTGTTGAGAAAGACTAACTTGGTTGACTTTTGTGGAAATTGCTTTTTATTTATCGAATAATTTTAAAGGAGAAAACGCCGTGTGGTATCCGGCTGAATAGAATAGTACCACCCTCATTTCTTACCGAGGTGTCGTAAAAGGCGACTAAGGTAAGTCGACCCGCCGTGTGGTATCCGGCTGAGTAGAATAGACCACCCTCTTTCTTACCGAGGTGTCGTAAAAGGCGACTAAGGTATGTTGACGTCAGGCAGGCGGCCGGTCGTAAAATACGTAGCCAAATCATATGACAACATGTTTGTAACATGTTGTGCCGACCCCACTTAGAGTGGGATAAGGGCAGGAGGATGATGAATTTTAAAGGAGAAATATCGTTTGTTATAATTTTATAGATTACAAAATTATCGCTTGAGTATTTTTATGTGTTTTATATGTGGTTTTATTTTATCACTGCCGTGTGGTATCCGGCTGAATAGAATAGAACCACTCTCATTTCTTATCGAGGTGTCGTAAAAGGCGACTAAGGTAAGTTGACGTCAGGCAGGCGGCCGGTCATGTTACATCATGTTTATAACATGTTGTGCCGACCCCACTTAGAGTGGGATAAGGGCAGGAGGATATATACTTACTATGAAACTGTAGGGATTCTACCACATACATACATAGAATCATTCAATCTTACACAATACATAACACACTATATCACACACACGCACTTCCGTGGTATAGTAAGTAAGTAAGTAACGGCCTGTTACTATCCCACTGCTGGGCATAGGCCTCTTCTCTCCGTTTTTGAAGAGAAGGATTGGAGCTGAGACCTACCACGCTGCTCCAATGCGGATTGGTAGGTTACACATATCACCAGAATTCTCTAATGATATGCAGGTTTCCTCACGATGTGTTCCTTCACCGAAAAGCGTGTGATAAATTGCAATTATCAATTAGACCCATAAGTTTTACTAGAAAACTCATTGGTGCCTGCCCCGGGTTTGAACCCTAGACCTCCTCGAAAGAGGCGCACGGTGTTACCGCTGGGCTACCACAGCTTCCGTGGTATAGAATATATAAATACCTTCATACTTACCCGAGACTACTGCAATGTTGCAAAAAGGGAAAAAAATACCAATCACAACTGTTTTCAAAGTGAGATTTCACTTTTTAATTAATTTTGATTATCTTTACTCGTTAGTAACGCCATCAGTCCCGTCATATGTTAATTATAAGCCTCATTATGTTTCCCCTAATTTTCTATTTTTTATTTAACGATTTTTTGAATATTACGTATAGATTGGGTACATTTTCTGTGGCCTATAAAGCTCCCGCTATAGGATAAGAAAAAACACCTACACACGAACCTTCTTACCCTAACCTTTTTCTTAACCTTATTTTGATGACCCAAACAATTTCGGACAGATTTAAGATCTAGTTTAAGATAACATATTGTTCATACATCAAACAGTAAAAGGTAAAAAAAAACATCAATCTTGTTCAATACAACAGATACGCAACAATATTATTACTTAATTCAATAATGATTTTTAGCTATGGCCATTTGAAAATGATGAATTGTAAATTAATACAGTTTTAATTCTGTAAAGCTTAAGACACTATTAGCAAAGAATTTTAGTGTGGAAGCAATATAAAAAGGCACTCTAAACGTTTTTAATTCATACTAATATTATAAATGTGAAAATTTGTTTGTCTCTTACAGTTTCACGGCTAATTTGATTGAATAGTGGCGCTATTGAAGCATATACAGTCAGTATTGAAGCATATATATCAGGAAAAAAATACATAGTTTATAACTGAGAGTATTTAAATACTAAAGTTACGCGAATAAATCTCAGGTACAAGTAGTGATCATATAAGTGTATAGTACTGAGCGTTACTCGGTAAAGATACATTTCTTTTTAAAGATATAAAACAATTTTTTTCAAAAAAAAAAAATTAAGAAACAAGGCGCCGATGTTATGTGGAATTCGAACCTGGGTTTCGAATATCTTGGTCCGCCCATAACCTATCGGCTATCGCAGCATTATGTTTGATAACTAAAAAAATCCATTGCTTTCAATTCTGCATTTAAACATTTTTTTATGCCCCAAAATACTATAACGAAATTTTTTAAAAATAAAACTTACGAGTAACTACATGCCGAATTTCATGAAAATCGTTAGAGCCGTTTCCGAGATTCTGAAAATATATATGTACATGATTAACTCATTTAAATATTAAAGATATCTCGTATTATAACACAAATCACTTGCATGTCTTACGTTATTAAGTCGAACTAACTTTTTCTCGTACTGTGATCCGAACTGGAAGAGATTGCTATGCAGCGATAAGACCGCCAGATTGTTCGACCTTATTTTTAATTTGTTATAGTGCTCACTACTCTTTTTGTACTGTACTACAAAAGAAATATTATTCATTCATTCATCCGCACTTCAAGGAGATGTGAGAGATCGCTTTAAGCGATAAAATCGCCTTTGTAAGCTCCTTTTGTTATATATTATCATTTATACCGTCATCTTATACTTTTTGGTAAAAGAAATAAATAAATTGATGTCGCAAAAATAAAATAAAAAATAAATCTCACAAATAACAGAATTAATTTCCAATAAAAAATTCAACATCTACTGTTCATATAAATGTGGATCTGATATAACTATCATATAACCTTTTTTTTACGCCGTGTGGTATCCGGCTGAATAGAATAGTACCACATTCATTTCGTACCGAGGTGTCGTAAAAGGCGACTAAGGTAAGTCGACCCGCCGTGTGGTACCCGGCTGAGTAGAATAGACCAACCTCATTTCTTACCGAGTCGTCGTAAAAGGCGACTAAGTTAAGTTGACCCACTGTGTGTGTGTGTGTGTGGTATCCGGTTGATTAGAATAGACCACCCTCTTTCTTACCGAGGTTTCGTAAAATACGACTGAGGTAAGTTAACATCAGGCAGGCGGCCGGTCGTCAAAACGGAGCCAAATCATGTGACAGCATGTTTATAACATGTTGTGCTGACCCTACTTAGAGTGGGATAAGGGCAGGAAGATAATGATGATGACTTATTAGGAAAAGAATAAATAAACAAAATGTTGCAAAATAAAAAACAACACCCCACAAATAACAGAATTAAATTCCACTAAGAAATTCAACATCTACTCTTCATATAAATGTGTATCTGATATAACTCTCATTTGATAACCTTTTATTCTAAATAAATAAATAAATATATGGGACACTTACACACACGGTCGTCCGTCCCCAAAGTAAGTAACTTAATACTTGTGTTATGAGTGAGAGACAACTAGTGAATATATAGTTATATATTTTTTAAATACATACTTAAATAGAAATATACACCCAGGCTCAAAGACCAACAAATTAATTTATAGAAAATGTTGGCCCTCGGCGGGAATCAAGCCCGCGACCCGCGGAGCTGAAGGCAGGGTCACTATCCACTGCTCCAACGGGTCAGTCAAAATTCACATATAAAATAGGGCTTAAATAATCATTTTACCATATCACGGTTGAAATACCAAAATGTTCTAACCGTAAAATCACACACAATTACGTAATTTTCCACGGAACATGTCTCGTAGATTAAATTAAGATCTAAGCTCCTCCGACATCTCCTTTATGTAAAACCTTTTAAATTAATCTGTAATCCCGATTTCACAGCAAGAAATTTTATATTATTTGAATAAGAATATTACGAGATTATATTCTTAAAACGTCACAATCCAGACAAGACAGAAATACAAACCTAGAATCATTATACTTAGACAAAGATGAAGTATTATATTATCTTCCCTTTCATTTTTTTATTGTGACATATAAGGGCAGGATGATGATGTCACTTTCAGGCCTGAAAGTGACTTCATCATCCTGCCCTTATCCCACTCTAAGTGGGGTCGGCACAACGTGTTACAAACATGTTGTCTTATGATTGGGCTACGTATTTTACGACCGGCCGCCTGCCTGACGTCAACTTACTTTAGTCGCCTTTTACGACACCTCGGTAAGAAATGAGGTTGGTCTATTCTACTCAGCCGGATACCACACGGCGGGTCGACTTGCCTTAGTCGCCTTTTAGGACACCTCGGTGAGAAATGAGGGTGATACTATTCTATTCAGCCGGATACCACACAGCGTAGGCCTGAAAGTGACAATGTCACAACAAATAATGACAAGTAAGATAAGACTCGTATACTTCATCTTTGTCCAATCACACATAAAAAAGAGAGACAGATAGATCACTCTAATTTGCTTTCTCTTTATTGTAATATGTCACATTTCTGGCTTCCCGATTCTAAGTATAAAAATTCAGGTTAAAAGTCGCTATATGTAGGTGGGAAATAACTGTTAAAATTTGACAAATGTTTTAGAAGTCGCTATTGTATAAGATGCCTTCTCCTTCGAGGATAGAGCGATGATGGTTGTAGAAGCCATGGGATAGAGGATCCTTCTTTATTAAGTATTGGGGTTGAAGTAGGTCGTAATATTTGGTCCCCGGAAGTGAAGTATTGTTAATTGCAATTAACTGCACGCGGAATTGCGAAGAGTTAATAAAAGTCAGCGAATGCGTGTAAAAAGTTTCATTTAGTTAATTCTTACAAGTTTCATCTACTCGTACATCAGATTAGAAAGTAATAGTAAGTAGTAATAAAAATCCACAATAATGCCATTAAATGGATACTATAAATATTTATCAAAAACAAAACTAATAATAAAATTATTTAGCTATAATCCGCGATGAAGTTAATTAGAAAATATATACATATAATGCTAATGCAGAGTGGACAATACGTTTTCATACCTGTTACATGCAAGATTCGTAAAAACACAGGCACGAACCTCCACCACCGCCACCACAATACACAAGCACTACATACGTTCACTATCACAAACTCAACAATTGTTTCACCCAGCAAACGAATCATCATCAGGAGATAGACTCCACGACAAAATCGCAAAGCGATTCGCGAGCTTGTTGAGTTTGTGATAGTGAACGTATGTAGTCCTTGTGTATTGTATGACTGGCCCGTTGGAGCAGTGGGTAATGACCCTGCCTTCAGCTCCGCAGGTCGCGGGTTCGATTCCCGCCGAGGGCTAACATTTTCTATAAATGAATTTGTTGGTCTTTGAGCCTGGGTGTATATTTGTATTTAAGTATGTAGTTAAAAAATATATAAGTATATATTCACCAGTTGTCAGTCACCCATAACACAAGTATTAAGTTACTTACTTTGGAGACGGACGACTATGTGTGTAAGTGTCCCATATATTTATTTATTTATTTATTGTGGTAAAATAAGAAAATTTTGTCTAATATTTTCTTATTTAAAAAAAAATATTATCGACAAACTTATATCACTAACATGTACATTAAAATTGTCTTAATAATTTTTTCTGAAATGTATTTTCTGTTTATTTTGTGATTATTTTGTGTTTATTTATTTTGTGTTTATTTTTAGTAGATAATAAGTTACTAACATAGTTATAAGTCTGTACTAACAAAATGAGCCCTTGTTGCTTTTAAATAAATACATTTCATTTCATTTCATTAATGAAATTTTAGTTATTGGATTAGGTATAATTCAGATGTTGTGTTTGCTCGGCCAATTAATACCATCGTGTTTTCATGAATAATTCAATTAGGTACTAATTGGGTATTTGTCGCGCTTAGGCATAACACAAACGAGCGTTTATTAACGAGCGGTTATTAATTGTTTCTGTACAAACCAGCTGAATATAGAATATAACAGTAGTATGTGAATTTGATATATACATAAATCATGATGGTGCTATTAACGCGATTCGAAGTAGCCAAATCATGTTACAACATGTTTATAACATGTTATGTCGACCCCACTAAGAGTGGGATGAGGACAGGTGAATGATGATGGTACTAATAACGTGATTCTATAATAAAATTCCACAATCAATGTAATCAAAGTATATTTGAAGTAAGAATAGTGTTAATTTCCACTTGAATTCGCAACAATAAACAAATACATTTGAGAGATACATAGAGTTAATATACTAAAGTAGACAGAATCTATCAACAATAAAGACGAAGCAAATAAAAATTACTCTCTGTCTCTCTTTTTTATCTGTTATTAGACAAAGATAAGTATAGATAGATAGATAGATAAAAACTTTATTGTACAAAACATATAAAAATACATGCGAACTTAAAGCAAAACTTATATATATGTACAAAGGGCGGCCTTATTACTGAGTAGTGATCTCTTCCAGGCAACCCTTTTTACACATGTTATAAACATATTGTCACATGATTTGGCTACTTGGCTATTTGGTATTTTACGATCGGCCACATTCCTGACGTCAACTTACCTTAGTTGTATTTTACGACCTACGGTAATAAAGAGGGTAGTCTATCCTACTCTACTGGTTACCACACGACACCCTAGTCGCCTTTTACGAAACCTCGGTAAGAAATGAGGGTGGTTTATTCTACTCAGTCTGATACCACACGACATATAATATGAAACCTCGTGATTCTCTTAGGGAAAAGTTCAAAGAAATTGGCGTTATGACTGTAGCTTCACAATACATCTACAGTAATATACTATTTGTACGTAAAAATATTCACTTGTATAGTAAAAATAGTGATAGGTATGATAGACATACAAGAAACAGACATAACCTAATGACGCCTAGATTACGCCTCCAAAAGGTCCGAAAATCATTTGTCGGTCTCGGTACACGTTTTTATAACAAAATTCCTCAACATTATCTAGACTTGCCTTTACACAAGTTTAGAAATTATCTCAAAACGATGTTGCTACATAAAGCTTACTATACTATTGAGGATTATTTGAGTGATAGCATATCTTAACTGCAGTCAGCTACGCATCCAGCTGCAACGATTATCTTGTAACCATCAAATTGTAATAATTTTTTAAAAGATTAGCCGCCGAGTTTCTTGCTGATTCTTCTCGGTAGGAGCAAACTTCCGAATCAGTGGTAGCTTCTTTAAAACATTTGACGATTCAAAAGTACTGTAAACAGTCCACTTGAATAAAGAATATTTTGAATTTGAATTTGAATTTAAAATAAATATATTTTTAATACTAAAGCTTTTTGAAGAGTATTGGTAAACGAATTTATTCCAGGTCAATCAAAAAGGTTAAGGAAACAAGGACACGTTTAATTTAGTTTAACAAGCCTAAAACGTTACTTCAACTCCCTTAATTGTATTATATACGCAGCTTGTAATTGTAAAAGGTATTACATTGTTCTTCGATCTAACGTACAATTTCGCAACTGAAAGCTTCGTTATCAAGTTTGGAAACTTTGGTTAAATATGTGAGCGAAGTCATAGTTCAAATTGTTAAATACAGAGTTACCTGTATTACCTTTACCCTTCATCACTCCTAAAACATAATAGGTAATTTATTCTGGATGTTAAACATATCTATTATAAATATCTGGGTGATTGAGCTTCGCTCGGTAATTTTTTACAAAAGAAATAAAAAACTTAAAAAAAAGAAAAAAACAATTATTTATTTGGGGATCGATCCTTGGCAATTTTAGTATTTTTTTAATACGCAAAAACAGGGATAAAACAATATTTTTTTTACATAAAACCTAGCTAGATCAATTTTTCTCCCCCAAAACCTCCTGCATGCTGAATTTCAGGAAAATCGTTGGAGCCGTTTCCGAGATTCAGAATATATATATATATATATATATATATATATATATATATATATATATATATATATATATATATATGCGTTCATCTGAAGAATGACTGGACCGATTTGAAAATGCTCAAAGTGTGTGATAGCCCATTTATCGAGGATGGCTATAGACTATATAAAATTACGGTAAGAAGAGAAGCAGCAATAAAAAATATTATGAGAACGGCAAAATTTAAAGCTTTCCTTGCGTGCGTAAACGGTAATAGTTATTTAAAAATCATGTATTACAAAATTGTTCCTTTCTAAAAGTTCTAAATTAAAGTTCGTGATAGCTTTTAAGATTAACTCACTTTAACCATTTTTGATTATAAAAATAGTATATTACAGTTTTAATTTTTCCACGCGGACAGAGCCTCTGGCGATTGTTAATATTAAATAAACACAAAAGTCACTTCTTTTTTAGAAGAGATGATGGTAGGAATTAAATAGAACGTTACATAAAAAATGTTTAATTTATATAATAAAAAAATAGACGTTACTTTGCAGAGGTACCATAGTAATAATGAAAATATTTTCCTACAATACAATAATATCATTATTACTTTTGTATCTTTAATTTATATTTTAAAGTAAAATATCCACATTCTGACTGGCCCGTTGGTGCAGTTGGTAGTGACCCTGCCTTCAGCTCCGCAGGTCGCGGGTTCGATTCCCGCCGAGGGCCAACATTTTCTATAAATGATTTTGTTGGTCTTTGAGCCTGGGTGTATATATGTATTTAAGTATGTATTTAAAAAATATATAAGTATATATTCACCAGTTGTCTGTCTACTATAACACAAGTATTAAGTTACTTACTTTGGGGACGGACGACCGTGTGTGTAAGTGTCCCATATATTTATTTATTTATTCTACAATAAAATTAGTATATCTATGTATTGCAGGCAAATCATCTTTGGCAATAAGAACGATATGGACGAATCGTGGGCGTCTACGCGAAAGGTTTATGCACTTATACATCACATACGTCAGTCTACATTTTCAAATAACTTGTCAATTGTTATTCGCATTCAAAATTTTGTAACAGAACATAACGCATTGTAACTTCTTTTAACTTGCAATATAATGGTTAACAGTATTCTCAAGTCTATTAATCATCCAAACTTAGCCTCCTATGTAGGATTAACGCAAGCGCAATCACTTTGGCCTTCGTGGTCTACAGATGAAATTAGAAAAGCGCTATCTTAAAGCTCTTTTTCAAGTATTTGTTTTAAGATATGAAGATTCTTCAAAGTCAATGAGCCATCTTTAAAAAAAAATTGCTATAAACGACGGATTACAAATGATTTGAAGATATAAAAATAATGTCGCTTTTCTAAATGATAAATTTGATACAAAAAAAATCCGTGTCGCTGACATTGCAAAATGGTTGTGCTCATTAGCGATGTATATTTTGTTTCAAAAATGGAAATGTCTATAAAATAAGAACTTAAATGAGTTGGATAAGATAAAACGAGAGTTAGCCATTTTATTTCTTCAAAATAAAGATATAACAAGTTTGGCAATTTGAATTGTTTTAGTTAATGTTATAAATATGAAATTGTTTTTGTTTTTCGTTCTTTCATGTATGAATGAACATAGATGGACGTTCTGAATGTATTTATAACTATATTACGCCAAAACTAGTTATTACTTTATTATATCAAATGTATATCATGGGTTCTCTCACAGAAAACGAACTTTAATTAATTTGAATCGCGTTAAGAATTATATTTAAAAACAAAATACACACATACACTCTAATATCTCTAATATTCTACTTTCTCACTCTAATATCGTAATTTTTTGTCATCGTAATTAATATTTTTTACTCCTGTACATATATAAGTTGAACCAAGTTAAGGGGGGCACTGATTCTCAAAATACAGTTTAAACTTGCTTGGGAGCCAGGGACACAATAATTGTACATGTGCATTGTTGTAAAATAAAGAAATAAATAAAATATTATACACTCTAACACTATACACACTACTATTATACACACTACCTAATATTATACAATATTAACATTATACATCGAACAACTAAAAATAATTAGTATTTTAATTACAAGTGAACACAACTTTTAAATGCATTTACGACAACTACAAGATACAATTAAACTATCATCAATTTTTATATATAAATGTATTTTGAACTGAAAATTACGTCTTTATATATAAAATTGAATCTTTATTATTGCTATAAACAATATCGCTTCATGCTTGAACGGATGAAACAATTTTGCTCATTCTTTTTGTTGTGATTCATTTTGCCTGACAAAAGAAAAGAAGGTTGTAGTGTAAGTTTAGCGGGAAATTAAGAGAGTTAATAAAGTCAATTTTAGTCTCATAGATTAGATTAGAGTCTTTTAGATATTAGTCTCTAGGTATCTTCATCTAATTATCCATCTAAATCTTAATGCTTATTAACTTCCTATTCACTGTTATTGGTACGTCTAAGTGCATTTAGTATAAAGCACTTGGGCGTAATTTTTAAAATGATGTAAAAAAAATAAAATAGGTAAAAAAAATTTAAAGGAAAAATGAAAAAACAATAGGGCAGGTGGGGCTCGATCCTAGGGACTTTCACCTCTCTAGCCCGTTCCCTAAATGAACTACCACAACTTTACGTTTGACAGCGAAAAATTGTGATTGTATTCAACGTAAATTTAAAAATAAAATTAAGAGCCCAAAAACAGCGATAAAACGTAATTTTTTTTTTAATAAAACTTCGTTCGGAAAATCGTTGAAGCCGTTTTAGAGATTCCGAATATATATATATATATATATATATATATATATATATATATATATATATATATATATATATATATATATATATATATATATATAGAAGTTTAGCTCATTTAAATATTAAAGATATTAAAAAATGTTTTGTATCAGTACACTACCATTAAAATTAAAACATTAAAAATATATTCATGTATCATTGGCATTTTAATAAAAATTGGTAAATAGAAAATGACCGATTCGCAGCTTACATCGTACGACTAATAAAATATTAATCTAGCGCGCCCATGTCTACCTCCGTACTATAAATAAACAAATAAACATGCTAAGTCGCCACTAAAACAGTAAATAGCAATTAATAATTTAAAATGTAATGAAATATCTATATCATTATTCTTAATTATACAGTAGGGAATTATATAAACGAATTTAGTATTTTAATTAACACCGACAGTGAAAAATTAAAAAGGTTAGTCAAATGTTTATAAAACTACAGCGAATCATTCGGCATCATACATAAATTTAGATTTTAGTATTAAGTTTGGTTTTTTTTTCAATCTTTATTTTTTAAATACTTTAGTATCTGCAGATACATGTCAGCCCCATCATAACCTAATTACATTTAACTTAAATTTTATATTTAATGCATATAATAAAATGATTATTATTATGGTTTATTTTTGAGAGAAGCACTCATAAACTGTAATGGCCGAATTACACAAAGGAGAAGATAAAATTGAATTAAAATAACCGACATTCATTACATTTAAATTTAAACTACAAATTAGTGATTCTCTCAAAATTCGATTTCTGTCACATGCCAAAAGTAAGTGATGAATATCTTTTGTAACACCGCAAGACTCACAATTCGGCGAATCAGTTTTCTTCATCTGATATTAAAAACTCCCTAATGGCTTATGACCCGATCTAAGTCTGAATGCTATAATTAAAATATTTCTGTTAAGTTTAGCTTTTATAAAATAAGATTTCAAGAACTCATTTCCACCTTCCACCTCTTAAAAGAATTATCTTAATTTAAAGGCGTAGCTACAGGGCTAGATTGGGCAGTACCTCGGGGCCGCCAAGCTCAAGGGGCTTCGAACTCCTACTTAAACTATAAAATTTAACGATTAAAAATTTTCTCCCACATTCGGGACATCGACAAAAATCAGGAATCTGAAGTACGAAAAATCGTGATTGCGTCAAATCTGGAGTACGTCTAGTTCAGTACAACGCTTTTAAATAGTTTAGTAAGGGCCCTAGTTTATTATTGCCCCAGGGCCTTGAGTTACCTAGCTACTAATTAATTCTCAGCAAAAAAAAATCAATAACGCTTCAGGTACCCATTTTCAAAAATATATTTTTTATAGCTTAAACAATGAATGACTTTTATAAATCTCTCTTTTCCTCTAGTCTACTGTTCCTATTTGTGAAATAAAATAAAAATATATGCGAGTTTATATTCGATATATAAACGTAGGTACCTGTGTGACCGAGCCTTGCTCGGTAATTTTTAAAATTATATAAAAAAAAATTAAAATTAAAAAAAAATAAAAGAAAAATATAATAACGCAGGTGGGGCTCGATCATAGGTACCTTCACCTCTTTAGACCGCTCGTTACCCAAATAAACTACCATAACTTAAAGTTTGACAGCGAAAAATTGAGATTGTATTCAATATAGAATTCAAAAAAAAATTAGAGCCCGAAAACAGGGATAAAACGATATTTTTTTTAATAAAACTTATCTAGAGCTATTTTTCTCCCACAAAACCCCCTACATACTGAAGTTCAGGAAAATCGTTGAAAGCCGTTTCCTAGATTCCGAATATATAATATATATACATACAAGATTAACTCATCTAAATATAAATAGAGACATACGTTATTCAAGACACGGTGTATTAATTAATTGCATCTATTCTCGGAAATCTAAAAATACCTCAATCCTAACCAAAATTCAGGTTTCTAGGTCTAGCGGCGTAGGCGTATATTGATCAAGAAGACGTTGTTACATTTTATATAAATAGAATTTATAACTTCTTGGTCATTTGTAAAGCTAGACATAATTTATGTACATGAAAAAATTAATACAACTTGCGAAAGTTTTTATGAAATTCACAAGTCGCCTCGTTATTACTTTTCTTATGTATGATTGTATTGTATATACATATATACATACCTAAGGAATTTCATTCCTTGAATATTGCAGTGTAATATACAAAACTAATTAATGTATAGAAACCGACAATACTCACAGTTCTCGCCGCGAAAGCGCCGCATTTAGTGCTCATGAATAAGAGTCCCATTTGGGCTTGAAATTAGTCTGGCTCACTCAATAAAATAAAAAGAGACTATGTTCGGTTTCTATACATTAATTATGAATACCACTCACGATAGTTTAAACACAAAAACCAATTGTAATTTTTTATAGTTTTTAGTAATTGGTGCGTAAATTTTAGAATTTTTAAAAGAATCGAATAATAGTAAAAACAAATCTTTTGGATAAATATAGTTTACCCGTGACATAAAGTAATAGTTCCTTCCTTTTAGTTAATTTAAGTTAATGTAATCTAACAACTACTAGGTTTAGAAATAGCCAATGTATAGAAACCGGCTATACTCACGTCTTATTCTATCGGGTTTAGAAATATCTAAATCAGTTTAAAGATTGAATTGAGGTAGTTTTACCAGAACCAGTTAAATTTTCATATTAAAACAGTTAAGAATAGAAGAGTAGAATAATTATTATCTAATCTCACATAATCTAAACTCTAAAACTGGCAATTTATAAAAGTTTATTAAAAAATGATTAAGTAATTACGAAAGAACAATATAACGAAGTACAGTATAATTAAAAATAACATTTCATTTAGTTAAAAGTTTTTGTTAACATCAATTTACGTATGAGGTCGCGATAATGTCAAAGAAATTGTTTTAATTAGTGGAAAACGTTTTAAAAATATTGCAATATGAGTAACGAAATGTCGGGAAAAGTGTTTTGAATTTAATTCCTATTTTTAAAAACTTATAAGTTTTGACCTGCGTTGGCGTGATGGTTGATTCTTTGGATTTGCTTAATAAGGGTTTCATACCCGGCTTATGGGTATATATTGAAAATTATTTAAAATTTTAAAGATTTAATGAATTATAATTCTATATGTATTTTAAGTTTCAAGGCAACATTTTGGAGAGTCCTGCCATTCATTAAATCCTAAGAGATCCAATAGAGATGTTCATAAGTATCCAAGAAAACATTTATTTAACATCTATAAGCAAGACTTAATCGGAAACAAATTTTGTGATATCCCACTTTTATATACCGTGGAAAAAAAGATATGGAGCATACATCCACTAAAAATAATTTTGAGGTTTTTCTATAAAAACTTTATGGTGGATTAAAGTTACTCGAATTTTTAAAAAAATTATCTCTTTATTCAACGAATTTACACAAAACTTTGACTCCTCCTCGTAAATATTAATTTAAAATTTGTGTTTTACTAAAACTACATGAAGTTCCATGCAATAGTTTATGAGTTGATCGCGAGCAGACAAACGAACCAGGAGATTTTATTTTATACTTTTGTGTACTTTTGTATTCTTACATTTGCTTTATATTTTTTTAAAATATTTTATTGTACATAAAAAAAAAGAAATAGTAAAAAAAATGGTGATATAATAGATCAAGCAAGAATCAACTTAAGCTAGCGGCTCCTGCTTTGCGCCTTGCAAAAATAAGTAAGTTGCTTTTGAATTTGGGTGTATGATTATATTATAAAATTACTCTATCAATTTTAGCATTGCTATTACAGCAATTTAAAAACACTGTTTAAAAACAAACCACTGTTTGAATTTGGCAGCTATGTTAATATTAACTTAGTGAAAGCTATAATATCCCTTATATCACAACTTATATTCAACTTTCCATAGAGCTCTTTCTTCGTTCTTGATTAAGTGCATGTAAACCCACGATAAATATTAGCATGCCGCGGTCTGAAAAACTTGTTTTATTTTCTGAAATAAATAGGTTCCATTTTAAAAAGTGACAGCCACGAAAAGGGCCAAATTACTTGCAGGCAGTTAAGGTGCCTTTATGTTAATTTTATTGCTCAAGCTCACGCCTACATGGGGAGCAATGTTGATCGGATTTCGGGAGATAATGTTTTAAGCGTTAACCCAATTTGTTTGTTGTCTTAACGAATGGATTTTACATAATCTTGTATTTAATATCGATTTAGGGCACATGTACACCCTCCAAGCTCAACTAGGACAAATATAACCTTTTGGATCTGATGCCGAATCAATGTCTTAGCATTTTAATTAGATTTATTTTGAGATAAACTAGTGAATGGTATATTTGGCTGTAAATATATGGAACTTATTGCGTAAACATAGGCGTACGATTTCTCCAGGCCCCGAAAGTCACATCAATATCGGCGATGATCATTGTCTGATTGTCTATCTGATTGTCATTAATAGCGTGATCATCGTACAAGTCTCGACACAATCATCCGTATTATCATACGATCATACGTATCATCCAGAAACTCCTTTTGATGCGTGCCCGAATTTAGGCGTATTTTGTAAACGATCGTAGACGAGTAATGCCAAGGATACCATCTACACGATTGTGTTCACGCTAAATCGTTTGTAATTGCCGTTTATGAAGAGTCATAATGCGTTACGAACTGTTACGAGCTGCTTCTGGTAGGGATATGAACAATAGATACTTTCCTCAACGTTATACGCAAATCTATGCTTATTATAAAACAAAGTCCTCAAAAACTGTCTGTCTGTATGTAATCGATTGTTAATTTAAATTAGATAGTGCAATTCTTCCGGAAGGAATTTGTTAATATTATATTACCCTTTTTACTTTAATTGTGTTAAAGAGTTCGTGCGCTTGTAAAGAAAACTCGCTTGCTGAGAGCTTTATAGACGTGCGCCGCGTAAACTAGTAAAGATACACAAAATTATTGTACAGGGGAATTAAATATCCTTAAAAAACACTATAACAAAGTCCGCGATAGCATGTCTCTATCTCTCATGGTTAACTCAAAAGGACTACTTTTATGTTCAAATTTTCATTTTAGCTTTTTTTATCTTTAGCTAAAATTTTTGACACACTAATATTCAAGCGGTCTCAGACGCTGATACATCTGCTTCCAAAGCTGTCTGTCTATATGTGATCAATTTTTTTAAAATCTACTGAACGGATTTTACTACGCTTTCTACTAATACATACTGCAATTCTTGAGAATAGTATTGATCAATAGTACATCGCCTTAGAATACCTGCGGCGTCAAGATTTACGCGGGAAAACATTGTGACATTGATCCACGCGGATGAAGCAGTGGGCACAGCTAGTATTTTATAAGATCAAATAAACACACTTCAGAAAATCAGGAAATCCGAACTTTAAGCATAGTGTTTACTCGAGTATCACTTAATTGAAGAAGCACCCGGTCTGACAGGGTGAGAAATGGCCTCGAATCTCGTCGCTGGGGTAATTTTAGTTATTTATTTCTTCTGTTTTGCAAGAATTGTTCATTTTCCTGAAATATTTTACATGAAAAACTACTGACAAACTTGTATCAATTGAACTGAATCTTGCAAACGACTTGGTCGTTGCTATATATATATATATATGTACCATTAAAACGTTAGAAAAACCATTAAAAAAATAGAAGTGCAAGATTAGGATGGTATGGATATGTAATGAGGAGGGATGAAAATCAAGTGACAAAACGAGTGTAAAATTTTAATGTGGATGGATAAGAGGGAGGCCTAAAAAAAGATGGTTGGATTGTGTGAAGTATGACATGCATACAAAAGGAGTGTCGTCAGAGTTGACGAATGTTAGGACAGAATAGAAGAGAAAAACATGTTGTGCCGCCCCTATTTAGAGTGGAATACAGACAGGAAGATATATATAAAAACGTTACAAAAACATTATTTATAAAAACAAAAGTATAAAAAGGTCACCTTATCCCTTTGACAGAGATCTCTGAAAGCTAATCTACGAAGTGGTACAATTTAAAGTTAAGCAGTACGCGAATGTCAAAAATTAATTATACCTCATTTAGAAGACGGGTATCCAGCTGAGTAGAATATACCAACCTCATTTCTTATCTAGGTGTCGTAGAAGATGACGAAGTAAGTTGACGTCGGGCAGGTGGCCGATTGTAAAATAAGTAGCCAAATCATGTGGCAACATGTTTATAACATGTTGTGCCGACCCCACTTAGAGTGGGATAAGGGCAAGAGGATGATGTGGTTTTATGTTTTACTATGTAACAAAGTAATAAATATTGTAACAACGCCGCCTTGCCGTTACTGCAAGCAAGCAAGCCATGACGTCACATCTTGCCACAGCCTTTCGCGCCATTTTGACGTGGGAGATGTGACAGCCGCTGTCATTAGCAGCTAGCCCGTGGATAGCGAATGAGAGTTTGCTTTGATTTCGTTTTAGCATCTTTTATGAAAAGAATAAAACTAATTTAGAATACTTCTTTTATTAATATAAATCATTTCAAATCATTTGAAAAATAGAATAATGATACTATATGAGAAACAGGTTAAAGCTATACTTAGATTTTAGACGTAATAAAATTCTTAATGGGCACATAAGAAGAGGATTGCATCACGAGTGACACACTAAACAACTTATGGGGTAATATAACGTTAATATAGGGTAACCGTAGGACGTAAATGGGAACAGTCTCATCTAGGCCAGCGTCTTAAGACTGAATATAACTTTAATCGTAAGTATAACGACAATAGCTATAAACAGATAAAACACTTTTTGCCAAATATTGTGGATATCTTGTGTAGGTAGAAACTATTTTCCTATTAGATTTTAATGTAATGTTCGGCTAGCAGAAATAACGTGACTTATAAGCTTAAATTTTGAACATGTTACTGCACACTATATACAATAACACGATATTATAGGAATACCACAATTCCCGTTCCGAGATGCACTTCTCTTGAATGACGAACAAAGACTGAATGTAACTGAAACGTTTTATCAATAGGGAGACTCCACCAGAAACAATAACGGCACAGCGTTGTCACCATTTTAAACAAAAAGGGCGCGATACTCTTGTTTCATGACTGTGTTGCTATAAAATACAAAGCGGAAGTCAATGGCGACAGCAAATATCTTCGTCACGTAACGTCACGTCATCATTCTCCCGTCTTATTTCACTCTAAGCGGGGTCGGCACAACATGTTATTACATGATTTGGCTAGGTATTTTACCAGGTCACCAATGTTCCGTTCGTTTATCTCATCATCCTTCTGCCTTTACCCCACTCTAAGTGGGGTCAGTACAACATGTTCCACTACATGCCGCCTGCTTGACGTCAATTTACCTTAGTAACCTTATACGACACCTCAGTAAGGAATGAGAGAGGTATTTTCTACTCGGTCGGATACCACATGGCGTGTTGACTTAACTTCGCCCAGTCGCCTTTTTACGACATCTCAGTAAGGGATAAGGAAGGTCTATTTTACTCAGCCGGATACCACTAGGCAGGTTGACTTACCTTAGTCGCCTTTTACGAGACCTCGGTAAGAAATGAGGGTGGTCTATGACTCAGCCGGATACCATACGGCTAGTTCCGTTCGTTAGCATAATGGAGACAAATACTTCACATGTAGCTTTAATTACGTCTGCTAATGCAAGGCGCGAGGAACGACTCATTCTCATGACATTATTACTTAACGAAGAATGCCACTTACAAGTCCCATGTTAACGGAATCGCAAAGATCGATAGGAGGCAGCTAGCCTTCCAAACAGGCCCACTAAGCATCAGGTTTTAGCTTATTCTAAGAGCATCTTTTTAAAGCAAAAGCCCTACGAATTGCTTCCTAGTATAGTTAGAATTGCAAAGAACTGATAGAGAAATCACTTCATTTTCCTATTAAGCGTGCGTCGCTTGAACATACATGAAAAATACCTACCTACGATAGAATAAGATATATACGAGAAATATCTACCGTACTATACGGCATCAGGAACACAAATATGCCCCACGATAATGGTAAAAATGCGGAATTGCCAGTGTGTTCAATCTGACAAAGATTGAATAGGTATCTTCGTCATGCGTTTATTTGTGCGAGAAATGTAAACACGTTTAATATACCCAATACCTATCCAATGATTTTTTTAATTTGCTGGTAAAATTTTTAATTCTGGGTTAATGCTGATAGCACAAAAAAGTAAAATTTTGTATTGCCTCTTATAAATATGTTGATAAATTTGTCTGAAATATAAATAATATCTCGCGCCGTCTCTTTTGAAGCTTGACGAAATCCCCAAGAATCCTTTTAGATTCGTCTTGAATTTAGCGATAAAATGGCAGTATTTTGTCTACATCTTTCCACATCGATCTTTTAAAGCACAGGTGTGATACATCTTGCTGATAATTTATTTATCAACCGACATTTTTAGAATATAAATGTTTGTACTCGGCAAAATAAATTTAAATTGTTAACAACAAACCGCAAGGGGAACCTTCGTCAATTTTACTGTTAGGGAAAAAAGTGAATTTAAACGTTCTAAACCTTTAAATACTTCTTTGTATATAATACTGTCAATTTCTTTTTATAATGTACGCTAGTGTTGTCGCCATTGTCTTCCGCTTTGTATTTTATAGCAACACGGTCATAAAACAAGAGTATTGCGCCCTTTTTGATTAAAACAGTGGCAGCACTGTGCCGTTGTTGTTACCGGTATAGTCTTCTTATTGATAAAACGTTTCAGTGACAGTCAGTCTTAGTTTGTTATTCAAGAGAAGTGCATCTCGGAACGGGAATTGTGATATACCTATTATATCGTGTTATTGTATATAGTGTGCGCTAACACTAGAAATACCGTTGAAATAATTAATATGGCAAAACAACGTTTGCCCAGTCAGCTAGTATATATACAAATAATTTCAACACCATAAATTCTAAAGGTCTTTATTGAATCTATTAAAATATGATCTTTATTGAAGTAATTCTAACGGCCTTTCGGTTATTTATCATGGGTCTGGAGTTCCTTTATAGCCTCTTCATCACTTTCATACGCATCGCAAATGGATATTAGCGAGCAAAAATGCGAAGTGTCATTTCAGAAACCCGATAACTTTTATATGTGTATTTCGGACGCAAAATTACATATTAGTGATAAAGACATTACAATATCTATTACATATTTATAAAATAAAAGGAGTTCATACTTTCCAATACATTAGAAAATTATTTTAAACTGTAGTTATGAAACGTAAATATTGGTTCGAAAGCAACATCTTTGTCGAACAATCTTATAATTGCCACCTGCCAACACTTTCGTAATTATTATATACTACTTTAATAAACAATTTTTTAATAAACAATTACTTTAATAATAACATTTATTTTAATAAACAATTATTTTAATAAACAATTTAATAAACAAAATAAAAACAATATTTTAAAATATAAATTGCATTTTAACATAATTTAATTTTACATAACCTTAACATAATAAAGTGTCCGATAAAAATTGTAATTTGTCTAATATTCTAAAGACTCAATATACGTAAAACTTATTTATATTTTCCTGCCCTTATCCCACTCTAAGTGGGATCGAGACAACAAGTATTAACAATATTGTTAAATGATTTGGCTAGGTATTTTATGACCAGCCGCCTGCCGTCAACGTACCATAGTCGCCTTTTACAACACCTCGGTATGAAATGAGGGTGATGTATTCTACTTAGTCGGATAGCACACGGCGCGTCAACTTACTTTAGTCGTCATTTATGACACCTTGGTAACAAAATGAGGGTGGTCTATTCTATTCCGGCGGATACCAATACGTAAATGTAATTATGCTAGAAAATTTATTCACAACTTTTTTCCTTATATTTATAAGTTTTGTTTTTCATAATGATGTGATATTTATTTAAAAACATTTTACGATAACATCCGAGCATCGAACCTTAATAATATAACTGATTAATAATAAGAATGTATATAACCGAATTACAGTTAAAAACTATACTATACATTATTGTCACTTTTACCCAAGGTTTGCCGGGAAGAGATCATGGCATAGAAAAAGGGCCGCTCTGTGTACATCTAAGTTTTCTAAGTAATCTTTTGTTATTCTAAAATTAAGATGGACATCATGATCATCATTCTCCTGCCCTTATCCCACTCTAAGTGGGGTCGGCACAACATGCTATAAACATGCTGTCACATGATTCGGCTGCGTTTTTACGACCGGCTGCCTGCCTGACGTCAACTTACCATAGTCGTATTTTACGACACCTCGTTAAGAAAGAGGGTGGTCTATTTTATTAAACCGGATACCACACGGTGGGTTAACTTACCTTAGTCGCCTTTTACGACATCTCGGTAAGAAATGAGGTTGGTCAATTCTACTCAGCCGAATACCACATGGCGGGTCGACTTAACTTAGTCGCCTTTAACGACACCTCAGTAAGAAATGAGGGCGGTACTATTCTATTCAGCCTTATAAATTAAGATGGACAATATAGTATATTTTTATTTTATTCTATCATGCTTTATACTAAAATTTCATGTAAATCTAATAACCAAAACATATCCAGTTTGCTAAAATGCCGACATATTTTGTAACAGAGATACCAAATATAAATATTGCATAGAAACCTTATCGATTGTAGCAAATTGAATACATTTGTAATTTCCTTATCAAATTTTACTATACACACGAGAAACGTTCCTCGACTCCATACAAAGGCTTTACAAGTAATTTCCATTTTCATTACCGTGTAGAAATTTGCCTCTACGAATTCGATTCTACCTATCAAAATTCCGCATGTCTTATGTTTTGGAAAGTGCCTTGAACATTTATAGTTAGAATACCGACAATCTTCTTTAAAATAACATTATTTTAAATCGGATAAGTAAGCACATTTATGATCAGTTCTTATATAGTAGATTAATGAAATGTTACCATCCCACTGCTGGGCTGAATCTACACTAGACTGAAATCTCTCCACTACGCTGCTCCAATGCGAATTGATGGATTACAAATATCCCAAGCTTTCTTCACGATGTTTTCCTTAAGAAAAAAACATGTGATAAATTGTAAACATCAACTGATTTTTAATAGAAAAAAAATCATATACACCTGCCCGAGATTTGAGGTGTGGTTTCTTTAAAAACTTTTGTAGTCAATTGATGTTGATATTTACCGTTCTTAATGCGCTTTACGGTGAAGAAAACTATCGGGGAGCAAACTTAGTAAGTACCTCTAGAGTTTACCTTGAATATATGGTAGCCTTTTAATTCTCATTGTAGTAGCGTGAACGATATGAGCTCCTTCTCTCAAAGCAGAAAGAACAGCTTTTTCCAACAGTGGAATAGTAACAGGCTGCCAAATAAATGATATAGTATTTGGTAAATTAACAGTTCGAATAACTCGAACTTATTGTACCACTTGCGGTCGGACAGTCAAATTATAAATAGCCAGTCAAAAATAGTAAACTTCATTAAAAAATTTAAAACTTCTAAAAGTGTTTTATCAAGAATTAAGAATGTGTCAAGAAGTTTGAATTTTATTCATTCATTTCATTTATTTAAATACATATAAAAATATTATAACAACGATATTTTTCCTATACACTCACTCAATAAATAGGAAGCAATTTTCACGTAAGTCAATTAATTTATTCTTTTTCAACAATTTGTCAACTCCGCGCACAAATCACGACAACGTCAAATGGCGCTACCACTCTTGTCTCCGAATCTCTCCTTTCCACGCCGCACCGCACCTCTCCGCCCGTCACGCCTCCTCGCTACAGCTATCTTCGTCTCTATGCTACAACTTCCGCTCTCTTCTTTTTCCTTCCATTACAATATACATAAAAATGGCAGAAAAGATCTACCATTATCACTTTAGATTTAATGCTCCTCTTTAGAAAGGCCCAAATACCGTTTTTCAATACAGCCTACGTTATCTTCAATTTCCTTTCTATTTCATTAGCTTTGGCTCATTTGTTATACGTGCAGCCAAATTTCTCTTTGCATAAAATTCTCAGAAGCTTAAGATTTTGAGAAAAGAATAAACAGGAATTAAGGCCAAATATGGGCATCCACAGTTTACATTAGGCTGCATTAATCAATTAATTAATTATTTATTGATTAATGGCTAGAAGCTTGAAGCTAAGCATTAACCTATTCTCTAATACAAATCTGTCCGGTACTATTTTCAATGGACAAAATTGCCCATACGCATTGTAAGCGAATTTTTAGCACAATCTCTATACCTCAGCATATTGATAGCAATTTAGTATCATACATAGATAATTTATAGAATTAGGCGTTACTTTGCGGAGATCCATAATACAAAAGTAATAATAAAAATTATTTTGCTATAATCCGCGATGAAATGCTATATTTCATCGCGGATTATAGCAAAATAATTTTTATTATTACTTTTGTATCATACATAGATTTATCCCTGATTGCCGTGTCGTATCCGGCAGAGTAGAATATACCACCCTCATTTCTTACCGAGGTGGCGTAAAAGGCGAGTAAGGTAAGTCGACCCGCCGTGTGGTATCCGGCTGAGTAATAAACCATCCTCATTTCTTACCAAGGTGTCGTAAAAAGCGACTAAGGTGAGTTGACCCACCGTGTGGCATCCGGTTGAGTAGAATAGACCACCCTCCTACTTACCGAGGTGTCATAAAACGACTAAGGTAAGACGTCAGGCAGGCGGCCGGTCGTAAAATACGTAGCCAAATCATATGATAACATGTTTATAACATGTTGTGCCGACCCCACTTAAGAATGGGATGAGGGCAGGACGGACAGGACATAGATTTATAGATTTATCCCTGAATTCAATTATCCGAAATTACAACATTTCCACATTATTTTAATCTTTAATATTTAAATGAGTTAATCTTGTATATATATATATATATATATATATATATATATATATATATATATATATATATATATATATATTCGGAATTTCAGAAACGGCACCATCGATTTTCCTGAAATTCCGCATGTAGGGGGTTTTGGGGGAGAAAAATCGATTTAGATAAGTTTTGTTTCTAAAAATTCTTTATTCTGTATTCGGGCTCTAATTTTTCTTTTAATTTACGTTGAATATAATCACAATTTTTCGCTGTCAAACGTAAACGTAACGCTGTGTCAACTGCCCTATTATTTTTAAATTTTTCTTATAATTTTTTTTTTTTAACATCATTATAAAAATCGGTCATCCAGGTACTTTAATTAATGCAATCTATAAGATAATCTTTGTAGCGCTAAATTAACTAGTAAGAAAATAAATAAAAACATCATCCCCATAATCTAGCTATTCGGTTTATTTCATACCGAATACGCAAACATCACATATCTCTGTTTTGACAAGGGCTCAAGTTACCTACGTCTCCGAATATATGTAAATGTCATATAATATTTAATACTTCCTTCCTTGCTTTTGATGCATAGTAATATACTTCAGACATAATAATAACTTACGCATAGAATATCCTACATAATCCTATGAATAAAATTGAGGTGAAAGTTTGTATGTGTTTTGTTTATAACACCGACACTCCAACTTATAAGATTTTTACCTATAACAGTTTTAGTATAGGTAAATCTGTTTATTTTATATTTAATATTTTACTTTTATTTAGGGAAAATCATAAATTTTCTTTTTAACATAACTTTGCATCGTTAGCGAAACTCAGGGATATAATCAATCTCCTGCCCTTATTCCACTCTAAGTGAGGTCGGCACAACATGTTTTAAACATGT